>CM041778.1:67945662-69145662 GCA_023374045.1 Limonium bicolor | reverse complement strand
GTGGAAATCAACTTGAAAACTTTTTTCAAAAACAAGTTTGAGATAATATTCGTGAAAAAAGTTGTTTGAAATTCGTTTGTAAAAAGGAGGTTTTAGAAATCTGTTTTTGAAAATAGTTTTTGAAATAGCATTTGTGAGAAGTAATGTTTGAAAATCATTTGTAAACATTAGTTTTTTGAAATATGTTCTTTGCAAACTGTTTGACAAAGTTTATTTTTTGGAAGACTTTGATTGAAACTGATTTTGAAAATTGCTTTGGAAATAACAATTTTGAAATCATTAGAGATGAACGACTTTGAAGATATTTCATTAGAGTGCTTGACATGATTCATTTTTCAATTTTTGCTCATTTTTGAAATGTGATCACACATAGATGTAAGTGCAAAATAAAAATCGTGGCTACTTTTATGGAGCTGAGTGTAAATGATTGGGATAATCACCTTCCAGGTCAATCAATGCTTCCATACCACCGGGGGAACCATCGTTCCTTCACAGTTCATCTCTCAAGATTTATCTTTGTTATGCCTTGTGGGGCACGTCATCAAGAAAGTCCGAAGTGCTTAAGTTCAAAAGGTTAGGATACCCGAAGTGATACAGTCACACAAGCCACGGCCGAGGATTATCACAACATACTCACTTTTGGGAAACTTGGGGAAGTACTGCATGGGAACGGGTCTCCCATCGTCTACATGATAAGGTGTCTAAAGTCCAAATTATTCACTGGCTACGCTGTGTCATGTATGGATATTTGTAAATATGGGATCCTCTATGAATTTGTAGTGCGACATTGGGCTTTAAAGACACCCATGATGCCAAGGAATCATGGAGAACTGAGCCCATGCAATTTTGGGGTAAGGCAAAGGGTGGCCAGACAAACGGCATACAAGGGGGTGACTACCCATAAGACCCGTCCTAGACACCGGATCAGGCAGCTAGACACTGAAGGCTCAAAGGTCACTATATGCTGCCTTGGACTCGATGAGGGAAAGTATTTTTGGATCATGAGTTTTCAAAGTGGTGGTCTTAGACAGTATTATCTCGTGGGTTAACTCCTTCTAAGAAGGACCCAACTCATTGGGAATCAACCATGGACCGATTGGGATCCCGTGACATGTGGATAAAGCGGGTGACATAGAGGAATGCATGTCCTAAGCTACCCGATGCAGCAATGGGTTGACTCCTTCTAGGAAGGCCCCATTTACAAAAGCAGTAGATAAGCAATAACAATTAAAATATTATGTCATGCATGAAGAGCAGTAAACATAAGACAGTAAACACACAACAATAAACAAGAGTGAAGCATGCAAATATCAAAGCACACATGTGGCACTCAAGGCCAATCTCAAACTCTGAGCTCTCATCTAAACTATCCTCTCAGAGCACACTCTAAGTGTGGAGTAGGGTAGTCCTAATGGCTTTGAAATGAATCTCTTGAAGGTTTTGAAAGAAGTGCGGAAATCTCGACAATTTTGAATGGAGTTCAGTCTTCCTTGAGTTCGAGAAAAACTTACTCAAGTTTTCCCCAGCAGAGTCGCCATTCTGTGGAGGGTGATTTTTCGGTATGAGGGGGGTCTATCTAAATGGTTATGACTAAAAAGCCTAGATCCTAGAAAATGCCATTCTGTGGAGGGTGAAAACCCGTTATTCTGGCATCCCTTAAATGCCTACTCTATCATCCGTCTTTCCCAGAAAGCATAAGGGAGAGTACAAGTGTGTACTACACCCGCTCTCAATGGGCTCCACGTGGACTGATGCCTCTATAAGGTGGATTTGACTAGAGTTGCCACCTATTTGACCTATGATAACTAGGAAGGAAGATTGGGTTCTAAGAACCGTTAATGGACTATGAGATTTTTGCCTATGGATAGGACTAATCTGATCATACTAGAGATTCTGTGTGGGTTCGCACTAGGTTACACCCCTCAGAAGTGGCAATGACCACAACCTTGGATTGGTTCCCGAGAAAACCTCGGTCTCCAATTGTCGGGATTATCTTATTTTAAAACCTTTTTTAGAGAGGTTCATTTAAAACCAAGGATAGGAGTAGGATCGGAGGAGAGAAAATGAGTGGATGAGGCGAGCTTTTCTGCCAAGCTAGCGCCAAGAAGAAGAATTGATGAATTCGAATGAGTATAGAATGAAAGATTAGGAGCCTGATTTTGAGAGGTGAAGAAGTTGAGGGTTTGTGGGAGTCGGTGGTGATTTGAATGTTTGACAGACATGATTATCGCCTTAGAGTTGGGAAATAGATTTTTTGATTGGAATGGGGTCGCACCCTGGATGGGTTGCCTACGTACTCAACTCTCTGTTGGGATTAGTCCTTACGTAGTTCATGGTTTTTGGGATTTTGGGGTTTTAAAGGTTTTTGAGATGGCTGTGAGATGCTCGGGTCCATGAGACATTTGGGATACTCATATGGTGGGAGGAATGGGATATCAAGATCAGTGAGACGCTCGGGTCTGTGAGATGTTTGAAATCTTAAAATGGTGGAGAGATTGAGGTGTTCGAGTTTGTGGGGTGCTCGGGCCTACGAGACTTTTTGAAGTGATTTGGAGTTTTGGAAGTTTTGATGTTTGGGTCTGTGAGATGTTTGAAACCTTGAGATGTCGAAGTCTGTGAGACGCTTGGGTCTATGAAACGCTTGGGTCTATGAGATGCTTGGGTTTGTGAGACGCTCAGGTCTGTGAGACATTCGAATCATTGGAATGATAAAGTCTGTGAGACGCTCAGGTGGTGGGAGGAATGGGATATCAAGATCTGTGAGACGCTCGGGTCTGTGAGACGTTTGAAATCTTAAATGGTGGAGAGATTGAGGTGTTCGAGTTTATAGGGCGCTCGGGCCTATGAGACTTTTTGAAGTGATTTGGAGTTTTGGAAGTTTTAATGTTTGGGATGCTAGTCTGTGAGACGCTCAGGTCTGTGAGATTTTTGAAACCTTGAGGGAAACTTGGGAAAGTATTTTTGGATCTTGAGTTTTCAAAGTGTTGGTTTTGGATCGTATTACCTCGTGGGTTAACTCCTTCTAGGAAGGACCCAACTCATGGGGAATCAACCGTGGACCAATTGGGATCCCGTGACATGTGGATGAAGCGGGTGACACAGAGGAATGCATGTCCTAAGCTACCCGATGCAGCAATGGGTTGACTCCTTCTAAGAAGGCCCCATTTACAAAAGTAGTAGATAAGCAATAACAATTAAGATATTATGTCATGCATGAAGAGCAGTAAACATAAGGTAGTAAACACACAACAGTAAACAAGAGTGAAGCATGCAAATATCAAAGCACACATGTGGCACTCAAGGCCAATCTTAAACTCTGAGCTCTCATCTAAACTATCCTCTCAGAGCACACTCTAAGTGTGGAGTAGGGTAGTCCTAGTGGCTTTGAAATGAATCTCTTGAAGGTTTTGAAAGAAGTGTGGAAATCTCGACAATTTTGAATGGAGTTCAGTCTTCCTTGAGTTTGAGAAAAACTTACTCAAGTTTTCCCCAATAGAGTCACCATTCTATGGAGGGTGATTTTTCAGTATGAGGGGGTCTATCTAAATGGTTCTAACTAAAAAGCCTAGATCCTAGAAAATGCCATTCTGTGGGGGGGTGAAAACCCGTTATTCTAGCATCCCTTAAATGCCTACTCTATCATCCGTCTTTCCCAGAATGCATAAGGGAGAGTGCAAGTGTGCACTACACCCGCTCTCAATGGGCTCCACGCGGATTGATGCCTCTATAAGGTGGATTTGACTAGAGTCGACACCTAGTTTGACCTATGATAACTAGGAAGGAAGATCGGGTTCTAAGAACCGTTAATTGACTCTGAGATTGTTGCCTATGGATAGGACTTATCTGGTCATACTAGAGATTCTTTGTGGGTTCGCACTGGATTACACCCCTCGGAAGTGGCAATGACCACAACCTTGGATTGGTGCCCGAGGAAACCTCGGTCTCCAATTGTCGGGATTATGTTTTGAATTTTTTAGAGAGGTTCATTTAAAACCAAGGATAAGAGTAGGACCAGAGGAGAGAAAACGAGTGGATGAGGTGAGCTTTTCTGCCAAGCTAGCTCCAAGAAGAAGAATTGATGAATTCGAATGAGTATAGAATGAAAGATTAGGAGCCTGATTTTGAGAGGTGAAGAAGTCGAGGGTTTGTGGGAGTCGGAGGTGATTTGAATGTTTGACAGACATGATTATCGCCTTAGAGTTGGGAAAGGGATTTTTTTATTGGAATGGGGTCGCACCCTGAATGGGCTGCCTACGTACTCAACTCCCTGTTGAGATCAGACCTTACGTAGTTCATGGTTTTTGGGATTTTAGGGTTTTAAAGGTTTTTGAGATGGCTGTGAGATGCTCGGGTCCATGAGACATTTGGGATACTCATATGGTGGGAGGAATGGGATATCAAGATCAGTGAGACGCTCGGGTCTGTGAGATGTTTGAAATCTTAAAATGGTGGAGAGATTGAGGTGTTCGAGTTTGTGGGGTGCTCGGGCCTACGAGACTTTTTGAAGTGATTTGGAGTTTTGGAAGTTTTGATGTTTGGGTCTGTGAGATGTTTGAAACCTTGAGATGTCGAAGTCTGTGAGACGCTTGGGTCTATGAAAAGCTTGGGTCTATGAGATGCTTGGGTTTGTGAGACGCTCAGGTCTGTGAGACATTCGAATCATTGGAATGATAAAGTCTGTGAGACGCTCAGGTCTATGAGACATTTAGAGTGTATGAGAAATTGGAATGGAATTGAAATTGAAGTTGAATCGGGGTTGAATGAATATTGATTTGAATTGGAATTGAAATGAATTTGGGTTTGAATTGAATTTGGATTTGAGATCAATTTGTGTTGGAATTGAATTGGAATTGAATTTGAATGTGGAATTGAAATGAATTTGAATGAGTTTAGAATTGAATTGAGATTGAATTGGAATCGGATTGATTTGGAAATGAGTTGATTCGGATTTTAATTTGATTTGGAAATTGAGTTGATTTGGATTTGAATTTGATTTGGAAATTGAGTTGATTTGGATTTGAATTTGATTTGGAAATTGAGTTGATATGGATTTGAATATTGGGTTGCATTTGAAATAATTTGACCGAATTAAATTAAATTGGGCCGAATTGAATTGAATTGGGCCGAATTGAATTGATTTGGGCCAAATTAAGTTGCATTGGGTCGAATTTGAGCTAACGGGCCTGTTTGGGCCTTGGAAAAGTGGGCCAAATTTGGGCCTCGATTTGGTCTTTGAATTGGGCTGGATTTGGGCCTTAAATTGAATTGATTGGGCTGAATTTGTGGATTTTGTGCTGGGTCAGACATGGGTCAGGTTTTGGGCCTCAATTAGGGCCAAGTCTGATTTGGGCTGAGTTGTGGTCTTTGGGCCCATTTCGTGGGCATGGGCCCTAAATCTAGAAACTAAGGGTTTGAATTATGACTATGGATTTGAAATTGACTGATTTTTGGAATGAAATTTGATGATTTTTTTATTAGAATTGGAATGTTGATTGTGCATTTTATTCTGACATTAAGGGATGATTTGGAAAATTTTAAGGAAAACAGGTATTTCTCACATGGTCCGTGTCTAGGACCCGTCATTCATGGAGGATACCCTAACCCAAAGGGGTGTCCTATGGGCTATCTAAAACTTCCTATGTTGTGGACCTCTATTGGGCTGGGCCCAACAATTGTCAAACTAATCTACAACATGTAATGTATAATGAAAACAAACAATAACAAAATCGAAGATGGATGACCGACAATATAACACAAGATTCAATTCAAAGTGGGCATATATATTTGTTTCCTTTTCTTATTTCTTTGTCGACGAGTCTTCGGTCCAAGTGGGAACTCCTCTAGTCGTATAAATCATCAAATACAAGATTGAGAGTAAAAAACAAAATTTCTTTGAAAGCAAAGGCGATCAAAACTAAATCGATGGTTACAAAACAAATTTTATTCAACACTCCTATGAACTAAAAAAGTACTCAACAATTCTTTTTTTATTAGTCTGTGAATCATTGATCTTAAGCAAGTTACCATGAATCTGATAAGTTAATAATGCCACACCTAAAGGAAGAAATGACATGCTATTTACAAGTTCGGTTAATAACAATATATGCACCATACCAAACAGAGACATGAAACTAAGCAAAGGCATAAAATAATGTAAATTCACTTGAATGAGTTCACAAGTTCTTCCGGATTAAGGCAGGGGCGTATCCAAGGGGTACACGTGGGGTCACGTGACCCCACGTTTTTCAAAAAATTTAGAGATTCCTATATGTACAATAATTAGAGTTTATATATATAGTATAGTGACCCCATATGTCATAGAGTTGATGGTGGTGTAGTGGTAAGGGGTAGAAGCATTGAGTAAATTATCCTGGGTTCAAATCCAATTAAATTTTTTTCCTCTAAACAATAGTGACCCCACATAATTTATATTCTGGCTCCGCCCCTGGATTAAGGTTACTACCATACCAAAGAGAGTGGAACTACTTCCATGAGAAACTGTTGGGGAGCCCAAATCCCACCACCATGGTCAACTAAAGTCTAGGAGTTCGGTCGAATTGCCATCCGAGGTGAAATCCAAGCGGATGCGTTCATGCCCTTATCTCTGGTACAATTCATCTCTGGTATGAAACAATGGGTCCATTTGTACCTCAGCCAGATAAGAAAGTACAGAAAACATAAGCAATGACCACATATTAATAGATACTTGAATCAAACTAACCACACAAAATATTAATAAAACTAACCAAAGTAACAACCCGAACAACTGTAAAACCCATTGATAAGTGAGAAATACATATATTTTTAGGGCTTTAATTCTTTCTATTTTTAATGTCATATTTCCCACTTATCATATGTTTTTCCATGAATTTATGTATTGATATGGACTGATACATTTTATGTATGCAGAAATATTACATATAAATAAATATATATATATATATATATATATATATATATATATATATATGTCATGAACGTTCGATATTATGTATATGATCACATGACATACTACGACGTGGCATGACATTTACTATCAAAATGATTCAACACTACTCAATTCATCACGTACGACAATTGATTTCCTTTCATCACAGCCACATCATCATCATGAACAGTGGATTATTCTCACTCACGGTAATTAGAATTTGAATCTCATTATCGGCGACACATCAATAATACGAGCGAGTATATATTCGCCAAATAACTTGGCCTGCAAGGGAGGGATTGACGATCAGAGAATACACCTGGTGATAAACTGAAGACAATTAAAGCAGTGTTGTCCGTGAATACAAGAGTTGTCCGCGCAGGACAAGAAACAATGGTACGCCCGCGTGTGCTTGGGCGGACAGAGGCGAGGACACGACAGTGACGTCCGCGTGAGCCTGGGCGGATAACAAGGCGGTCGTGTGTGATGTCCGCGTGAGTTTAGGCGGACAGACATGCGGACGTGTCTAAAAATTCCCAGATTCAGACGCGAGCAGTTTTCTTTTCTTCTTCGCCGACTGTCTTCAACTTGCTTCTGCCATATCCATCTACTCCAACAGACCGACAGTTATCTCACGCGTTCAGCCGCCCCAATCCTCTCCTTAATTTCCTCACGCGGTGTTCCCTTGTTCCCTCTGTCTTCTTCCTTCTCCTTCCTTCCTCTCCTTCTCCTATAAAAACCACGAGCCTTCTGCTCAAAGATATATCATCCCATCCAGTAAATAATCCATCGCTCACACCTACGATCCATTCCATCTCCTTATCCCCCACTTCTCCATTTTATTTTCTTTCTTCATCAGCCTTATGCTATTAGTTTCCAGAGAACCAACGAAGGAATCGATTGTCTGTTCGTTCTTCTTCGTTGGTTCCGTCTATTTTATTTCTTATGTTTGTTTTACTGTTTAATTATGTGTGATTAATAAACCCAGCTTCCCGGTTAGAAGCAAGCCTATTTTATATAATTGTGTTATATAAGCTTTCCAGTATAATTTATCTAAGCAGTATTTTGATTCCTCTCCTTAATGCGCTTTAATTTTCTTGTACAATTATTAAAGTGATATTTGTAGTTCTTTGTTAACATGCAGTGCTGAGACAAGGTTCTAGACACAGGAAGTCAAAATGGATTAACGACTAGAAGCGACTTTGTCGCCGTATAGGTTTACCACTCTCCAATAGGAATTGTTACTAATACGATTAATTTATTAATAACTTGAACGAGGAATTGTGCTTGTTGTTTAAATTAATCAGGGTTTATTAGGCAGGGAACGGTCATTAAACTAATTAAGATTCTTGAGTTTATTGTTAAAATGGGAGAGTTATATTAATATGATTAAATTAAATAGGTGAGCAGAGTAACCCGGGATGCTTCTTTAAAACCAAAAAGATTTATAATTTCTATTTCTTTTCTGTTTTAATTAATTGTTTTTATTATTGTCTTATCAGTTAGCTATTAATCATTTCCCTAAAATTGATAAAATCTGTTAAATAGAATTCTCAGTCAATTTAATATACTATCAGTTATCCACAGCGAGGTCCCCAAGAGTACGACAACCCATATCCACTATTCCGCAAAACGATAGGTACACTGCCTAGGTTGAAGAAGTAGTCACATATTTCTCCAACAAGTTTTTGGCGCCGTTGCCGGGGACCTCCGGCAAGGTTAATTGATAATTTTTAATTTGATTGAGATATCTGTTTAATTTTGTTTATATCTGTTTTATTTTATTTTGTTCTCACTCTATTTAATTTTAATTTTACTTACCTTTTATTTTAGCTATTTTCTTTTATCTCTTTTTTATTATGTATTTAGTTTTTCTATTTAGTTAATTTTTGTTTTGTATTTCTTTCCTATTTTTAGTTCTATTCTACTTGGTATTTTTATTTTTGTTTTTTGTAGGATAGTTACTGATTATGGAGAGCGGCGACGATGAGGTGAAGAGATTGTTGATCAATTTGGAATGGACTCACATGCAAGAGGAGATGTCCTCATATCAAAGGTTGGTCAAGGATTATCAATCACCTCAACAGTCAAATCGAGAGCCGTATTGGTGGGAAGTCGACCAGGCTAATACACAATACCAAGAAGCTCAGTTGGGATACTGCTACTTCAATCAGAATGAACAGCAATCTACACAAGGGCCAGACGAATTTCTCCAGACCGAACCGCTAGAAGAAATTCCAGTAGTGACTCCAAGGAGTGAAGATCGATTCGAGCCAGATATTATTGAAGCTACAAGTTCTGATGAGGAGATAAAGAAACTTATCAGGACATTTTTCTCTAACGCTGAGTTGGAGCAAATGTCTGAGAGTTACAATTCTCCTCCATCTCCATCCCCAGCACAAGAGGAGCAATTAAAAGCTGAAGGTATTTTGTGTGAGCCTCATCAACCGGAAGAGAATATTTATATTCTCGAATCTGAGGAGAAAGTGCTACCACCAGTCTCTCATGAACTCTCACCCTGCCTCCATAAGCCTCAACAACAAAGAGAGGATGTTTACATCCTCCAATTTGAGGAAGAAAAGTCATCACCACCTGGTCTCCTGTTAGAACTACGTTACCGGTAGTACCTCCTCAAACACCAGGTTTTGTGGAGTATACATTTTCCTATTTTATTTGCCGACTTAACGTTCTGTTTTGATCCAGGTGGTTTGCTCTTAATTACTGCTAACTTCGTTTTCCTGGCGAAGCTGTTGTCTACTTTTATTTTTGATCCAGGATAACGAAGCGGGAGTCTAGCCAAAGACTATAAATACGGGCAGCTTACTGGGAGGCAACCCAGTGGTTAAATATTATTTCCCTACTATTTTTGTTTTATGTTTTGTCTTTCTTATTATTCCTATATATGTTTTTATAAATAATAAAAGAGAGGAGAGAGAACGAGGAGAATTAACTTGAGTTCTTCTGGCTGTTTAGAATAATTATTACAGGAACATCTTACACATTCCGACAGCTGAACTCAAGTGTGGGGAGCTACACTACATACTCTGCCAAACTCTAGGGAGTACACTATCCATATGCTCTTTAAATTTGAATATCTCTTATTACCATGCTTTTTGATCATTACCTAGGTAGTTTGCATGCCCTGTTATTTTAATTCTTTCTATGCAATGAGGGCATTGCTTTGGTTCAAGTGTGGGGGAGAGATAGTAATCAAAAGCTTGCTCTTAAGTTTTCTTTTTTTGACACTGTGTTTAAATTTGTTAAGTGATTAATAATCAAAGAAGGAGCCATAGAGGGAGTAATGCTGGTATTAACAGGTTTAAAGGGTACAAAAAAAAAACACTCTGCTCCTTACTCAAAAAAATTCTGAGGAAATTATCATTTGAATTTTGTTTTGATTTTGAGCCTGGATTTGAATTGGAATGAAATGGTGGAAAAAGAACAAGGCAAGGTACTCCTCTGATCCAAACAGGCATATTCTGATCCTAAACAGGCCTCGTCCACTCGGCTATTAAGTTCTTAGGGGTGCTTCATCACCCGGCTACCTAAGGTACTCGGTATCTGGGATAGTAGACCCAAAACTGCTACAGGGTGGAGAGAAAAGTCTGAGGTGAAAGAAAAATGAACTTCAAAATTGAAGTATCTGTGCATTTGGTACTAAAATGAAAAAAAATAATCATCATTATGGATCATGAGTATGTGGCATTGAAAGGTATAATGGAATAAGATTTTACTTCATGCCCCTTGTCGTTCAAGAAATGTGAAAGAAAAATGGTGGATTGGCTCAGGGTTAAAAGCAGAATTCTCATGGTACTGCTTCTCTTTCTTTGTAGGACTTCAGGGTTATTCTCAGAAGTTGAGAAATATATTTAAGAAAATTTATTAGTAACCTTTTTAAAAATATGAAAAGATTGGCAATTACCTCTTCTGTGCTATCCTTACTTGATTATTGTCTGTTTAACTTGTTTAAATATTATGTCAGAAAGATTTGCTTGAGGACAAGCAAAAGATAAGTATGGGGGAGTTTGATAAGTGAGAAATACATATATTTTTAGGGCTTTAATTCTTTCTATTTTTATAACAATTAATGTCATATTTCCCACTTATCATATGTTTTTCCATGAATTTATGTATTGATGTGGACTGATACATTTTATGTGTCTAATGCAGAAAAATTACAATATACACATATTATATATATATATAATGTATATATGTCATGAACGTTCGATTTAATTATTCACCACATGTATACGACGTGGCATGACATTTACTATCAAAATGATTCAACACTACTCAATTCATCACGTACGACAATTGATTTCCTTTCATCACAGCCACATCATCATCATGAACAGTGGATTATTCTCACTCACGGTAATTAGAATTTGAATCTCATTATCGGCGACACATCAATAATACGAGCGAGTATATATTCGCCAAATAACTTGGCCTGCAAGGGAGGGATTGACGATCAGAGAATACACCTGGTGATAAACTGAAGACAATTAAAGCAGTGTTGTCCGTGAATACAAGAGTTGTCCGCGCAGGACAAGAAACAATGGTACGTCCGCGTGTGCTTGGGCGGACAGAGGCGAGGACAGCAGAGACGTCCGCGTGTGCTTGGGCGGACAGAGGCGAGGACACGACAGTGACGTCCGCGTGAGCCTGGGCGGACAACAAGGCGGTCGTGTGTGATGTCCGCGTGAGTTTAGGCGGACAGACATGCGGACGTGTCTAAAAATTCCTAGATTCAGACGCGAGCAGTTTCTTTCTTCTTCGCCGACTGTCTTCAACTTGCTTCTGCCATATCCATCTACTCCAACAGACCGACAGTTATCTCACGCGTTCAGCCGCCCCAATCCTCTCCTTAATTTCACGCGGTGTTCCCTTGTTCCCTTGTGTCTTCCTTCTCCTTCCTTCCTCTCCTTCTCCTATAAAAACCCACGAGCCTTCTGCTCAAAGATATATCATCCCATCCAGTAAATAATCCATCGCTCACACTACGATCCATTCCATCTCCTTATCCCCCACTTCTCCATTTTATTTTCTTTCTTCATCAGCCTTATGCTATTAGTTTCCAGAGAACCAACGAAGGAATCGATTGTCTGTTCGTTCTTCTTCGTTGGTTCCGTCTATTTTATTTCTTATGTTTGTTTTACAGTTTAATTATGTGTGATTAATAAACCCAGCTTCCCGGGTTAGAAGCAAGCCTATTTTATATAATTGTGTTATATAAGCTTTCCAGTATAATTTATCTAAGCAGTATTTTGATTCCTCTCCTTAATGCGCTTTAATTTTCTTGTACAATTATTAAAGTGATATTTGTAGTTCTTTGTTAACATGCAGTGCTGAGACAAGGTTCTAGACACAGGAAGTCAAAATGGATTAACGACTAGAAGCGACTTTGTCGCCGTATAGGTTTACCACTCTCCAATAGGAATTGTTACTAATGCGATTAATTTATTAATAACTTGAACGAGGAATTGCGCTTGTTGTTTAAATTAATCAGGGTTTATTAGGCAGGGAACGGTCATTAAACTAATTAAGATTCTTGAGTTTATTGTTAAAATGGGAGAGTTATATTAATATGATTAATTAAATAGGTGAGCAGAGTAACCCGGGATGCTTCTTTAAAACCAAAAAGATTTATAATTTCTATTTCTTTTCTGTTTTAATTAATTGTTTTTATTATTGTCTTATCAGTTAGCTATTAATCATTCCCTAAAATTGATAAAATCTGTTAAATAGAATTCTCAGTCAATTTAATATACTATCAGTTATCCACAGCGAGGTCCCCAAGAGTACGACAACCCACATATCCACTATTCCGCAAAACGATAGGTACACTGCCTAGGTTGAAGAAGTAGTCACATATTCTCCAACACCCATCGTGTTTTAGGGTTCGATTCTGGCAAACATTAGAACAACTGTAAAACCGAAAGGAGCATAGGGGTTGTACGGCTCGACTGGGAAAAAAAGTACATGGGGCAACAGACGAATTAGGGTTAGGCAAAGGAGAAGGAGTTCACCCGTTCGAAAATAGAGCAAAGCAAAATAGTTCGATGAAACTTAAACTCAAAGGAAATGAAAACAAAACAGAAGATAGCACCGAAATAGAAAGAAACTTAAAAGAGATAAACACTTAGCTGATTAACCATGAACCTCGCGCATTCGGTTTCATTCCAGATGAGGAGAAGATATTAGTCAAGGTACCAAAATAGGAACGAATCGTCAAAGTATTTGCATCCGTTTAATTCAGAAACCGTCAATGAGCAAGGGATTCATGACCACAGTGACTAAGAGAACCGGCGTAGATGGTAGCTGCTTTCATTCGATTTCTGCTTGCCGGTTATTTCTCTTGTGTTGAAGACGGTGCAAAGTCATGGATGAAAATAATGAGGAATGTCGGCTGCAGTCTCTGTATTATGGTTTTTCGGTCATGAAGACTTCAAGATTTTTGGATTGTCTTTAGCTATGGGCTTATGTGCAATAGATTCGCAGTGTTTTTAGTTTTGAATCAGGAAATTGGAGGAGAAAGAATGCCATGGGCGGATGGCACTACAGAGTTCTGGTTCTCAGGCTTAAGTTGTTGAAACGTGAAGAAGAAGAATAGGAGCGTCCCGAGATTATAAAGAAAAACCTGGGTATGGGTGTTGGCTGGCTGCCTCTTCAAAATTGTCTACAATAGGGTTTTTTCGAAATGAAATCTAGAAGAAGAAGGAGAATGGCGATGGTTTGAGGTGGGGGTTTTGGCATTTTTTATTCTTCAGATTTCCTTTGAAACTTGAGCAGAAGAAGGGAACCGAAAAAAAAATTAACAGGGGAGTGAGAAGAGAGTCTAGTTTTTTGCTAGCTCTGTTGGGAAGAAGAACAGAGCGATTGATCGCGTAGGGATTCGTGTAGGCCCCAGTTTCTTTGTATGTTGTTTAATTTTATAGAAGATGGAAATGAAGTTTGGGTTTTTCAGATGAGTCACACAGTCGAGAGAGCCAGACTCTGGGGTCGGGTCTGACTCGCCAAACAACAACCGGGCGGGGTGCAAAAGAAGAAACAAACAAAAATAAAGGACAAATCGTCCACACCATGTTTTGAACTCGGGTCCTAGCATTGCTCACTAACATGCTAGCCACTGAAGCTATAATAGAACTAAGTCTAAAATGTGAGAAATAATAATAAATTTCTATCTTAAACTGAACAATTTCTTAAATCAAGTGTTCTGAATGTAAATGTACAGTAAGACGAGACGGTTTATCTACAGAAATGTTTTCTTCTCAAGAGTCATGCAATAATAGAATGTAAATAACAAAATACATAAAATAATGAAAATAAAAATAACGAAATACCATAATAATGGATACATGAAATAATGAAATAGTACTAGTGATAAGTCAGGAATTTACCCATTTCTGCACGGTCTTTTGATACCAAATTCGTGGCTATTTACTGCTAAATTCCTGTCTTATAAGCATTTTTATGCTTCTCGCTGCAATTGTCTACTGTTATGGGTTGTGTACTTTTTCAGGTTTTAATCTCAAGGAACCACATTCCCATCATTGTTGGAACACATGGAAAATCAAACAAGCTGATTTGAGTCAAAGACAACAAACTCTCGATTTAAAATCAAGCATGGTCCGGGACTTGATTCGGGAGCTAAGTCCTCGGACCACATTGTGACTCAAAATCTCGAATTAAATTCAGACATGGTCCGGGACTTTATACGCAGCCTAAGTCCCGGACCACTATGAGGCGACACTCTCGAACAAATTTCAAGCATGGTCCGGGACCTTGTTACACGGCCTAAGTCCCGGACCACAATTGCAGTATTAATCTCGAATCACTTTCAGTAATGGTCCGGGACCTCTTCCATGGCCTAAGTCCCGGACCACAAAGCAGAGAAACTCTCGACCCATTTCAAGACTATGGTCCGGGACTTCATACAAAACTTAAGTCCCGGACCATACTACTGCATCAGACGTCTGTAGCGCGCGAATTTGAAAAGAAGAGATTTATTCTCTACATATTAAACTGCGCCGCCCCATATTTCCATTATCTGTACTCCCTTTCCAGACCGTCCCACCACTGCTGCTACTTTCAATCATCCTCCCACTAATCCAATTATTTCCCTAAATTCAGCTCATCACCCACTTAAACACTCACCTTTCCACTCACAAAGTCCAGCACCCTTACCCACCACACCATGCTACGTACTCACCCAGGAACTCTATAAATAGAATTCATTTCTACACAACCAAGACACACAATATATCCATCGGATATCTCCTCCCTCGCATACACCATTTCATTCCCCATCCATTATACTCCATTCATCTCCATTTCATATATTACGTTCCATTCATATCACCCATCTCATAAAACACCTATATACATCCACACAAAATCTGGAGAACACAAGCTGTTGGAGACTCCACCATTTCCTGGAGAAGGAGCAGAAGAAATCACTGATCACACACCGAGACTCCACTGAAGAGTCTTAAATCAGAGTTTCTTCTTTTCTTCCTCTTTAATGTTGCTCACATATTTTTGCAGTATTTTCATTTCCATGGCTGAGTAGTTTTTATAAATTTCGGTTTCCTATGTAATCCAAATTCGAGGTTCCGTTATCTTTGTGATTTACCATTTTTACAGATTAAAGTGTTGTTCCTTATTTATTGTTAAAATCTTGTGATTTGGCCAATTACTTGATTTTATCAGTTTATCTGCTTACAAGTGAGAACTGCGGTAGATAACAGACAACAGGAACAACACCAGTTAATTTAGAGACGGTAATTCCTCTAAGATATTAATTGATCATTAAACTGGATTATTCTTAAAGCTGTTAGCAATTAGTAAATTTGTAACGAGAGTTAAGATTTATTAACTGTTAATTAGAATTCACGAGCGAGCGGGAGACCGAACGTGAAATATTTCTGATCTAGGATTTTAGTCTAAATTTTGGTAAACACACTGAGAAAGGAACCGAAGAATTTGGAGGAGTAGTAAACCGGAATTTCCCTTGTTTATTAAACCAAAAATATTATTATTTTGCCCACTGTCTTGCATTTGTTACCTTTGCTCTTATTTACATTCTTGTTTCATACTTTAGTAATCCAAACAAACAAAACCCCCTGTTACTTGAGTTATTTTATTAGTTTGTTCTTAAATATCAATTAAACTAAAACGCTGCCTCCCTTGGATTCGATAACCTGGAGGGACACTTCTAGGAAAAACTTGCTATAATCGACCGGTATACTTGCCGTTAGGTTTATACCCAACAAGTTAATGGCGCCGTTGCCGGGGAGGCACGGTTGCTTAGTTTGATTTTTATTTTTGATCTTATTTAATTTTGTTTTGTTTCATTTTATTTTGTTCTTTTACAACTGCATTACTATCAGTTATCTGATCTTGGTTTATGGTTAAAACTCGTTCTGAAGGAAACCCTGAATTCGAAATTGAACCGGAAATAGAAAGAGTAATAAGAAGGATTCGAAAAAGATTAGAGCTGGATCCTCCATTTGATCCAGAGGTGCCTCCAAAAGATTCACCAACAGAAGGAATTGTTGAAGAAGAGATTCTAAACAACCCCCTGAAACTAATATGGAGAATATGAATCCGGAGAGACACATGAGAGATTATACTCGCCCAAGCGTCGAAGGGCTTATCTCACCAATAGTAATTCCTGCATTACCAGCAGGAGAGCATTGGCAGTTCAAAACACACTATGTTACTATGGTCATGAATGCACCTCAGTTCAGCGGAACAATCACCGAAGATCCCAATGTCCGTCTCACCACTTTCCTGAGATTGGTAGGAGCTTGTTCTACATCAGCTTCACAAGAGGTTGCTAGATTGACTCTCTTCCCATTCTCCCTAAGAGACAGAGCTGCAGAATGGTTAAACTCGTTGACGCCCAACAGTATCACTACCTGGACGGAGTTAGCAAATGCATTTTTGGCAAAATATTTCCCTCCTTCGCGGATGCTGATTATGAGAGGAGAGATTACCAACTTTAAGCAGTTCACTGGTGAGACATTATCTGAGGCTTGGGAGCGTTTCAAAGGGATTATGCGTAGAGTACCACACCATGGCCTAGGAGAGGAGGTAGTTTTACAGTCCTTTTACAAAGATTTGGATCATTCAAGTCGTTTGTTGGTAGACACTTGTGCAGGAGGAAGCCTCATGGAGCTACCAATAGCTAGAATCAAGGAATTGTTGGAGACCATTGCCAATGCATCCAATCAATGGGGAGGTGCGAGAACCGGAGAAGCTGCACCAAAGAAAACTGCCGGAGTTTATGAAGTAGATTCGAATACTTTTCTGGCTGCCAAGATGGAAGCGATGTCTAAACAATTTGAGAAGATGTGTGCAATGATGAACCCTCAGTCAAGCGCCACTGTTGTGACCGATTCCTTCCCACAGTGTGAGTATTGTGGTAGAAGTTCCAACATGTGCCAGTGTACTTCTCAGCAAAATGAAGAGATAAACTATCTGGGAAACAGGCAAGGGAATTTCTACAACAACCAAAATAATCAAGGATATCAGGAGCAGAGGTTCCAGGGAAATAACTACAGTCAGAGGCCTCCACAGCAGAACACTCAGCATTTTCAGGGACCTCATCAAAATCAGCAAATGCTGAACCAGCAAACACAGAAACAGCCAACTGGTGTGAGTTCAGGTTTAGAAGATATGATGCGAGAGTTTATCCTGTCGACCAATAGGAAACTCGAACAGCAAGAGACCACCAACCATGAGAACAAGACCTTCATCTTGGAGCAGAGAGCTTTCAACAAACATATTGAGACTCAAATTGCCCAACTAAGTGAGAAACTTTCTGATAGACCTGCAGGGGCTCTACCTAGCCAGCCAGAAAAGAATCCTCGCGAGTATGCTAAAGCTATTTTTGTTGTGGAAGAAGATACTCCACTTGTCGCTGCAATTTTACCTATTCACAAAGAGGTTAAGGACTCCAGTAAAGTTTTTGAAAAACCCAAGGAGAAGGAGTCTCCTGAAACTCAACCTTCTTACTCTTCTGTTTCCAATCGTAAAATTGAAGAACCTATTCCTTTTCCTGACAGGGTAAAGAAAAGGGACCTTGATGAACAGCTTGGAAAATTCTTAAGATTTTTAAGAAATTAACTAAAGATATTCCTTTTTCTGATATGCTTAAGTTAATGCCAAATTATGCTACACTAGTGGATGATATCTTGGCTAACAAATGTTCTTTGCAGGAAAAGGAAACAACGAAGAAGGTAACTACTAGGAGTGGTAAAGATAAAGCTACTGAGCCTGAGGTGAGCATAGAGCAACCGGTGCTGGAGAATGAGCAGAATTATGAAGTTACCAAATCTCCTTCACCTACATCACCTACAGTTGAAGTTGTTCCCCCAGTTCCATTTCCAAACAAAACCAAGCGTTCCAAGGAGGACAGTGAGTTTGATAAGTTTCTTACTTTACTTCGGCAACTATCTGTTGATATCCCCTTTGTTGATTTAGTTGCGAAGGTGCCTAACTATGCCAAGTATTTAAGGAAGCTTTTATCCAATAAGGCAAAGTTAGTTGAGACAGGAACTGTTCAGCTCACAGAGACGTGTTCAGCGATCATACAGAAGCGCTTACCAGAAAAATGCAAAGATCCTGGGAGCTTCACAATTCCATGTAGAATAGGAGACATCGACTTCGACCACTGTCTTGCTGATTTAGGAGCGTCGATTAGTCTCATGCCATACACTTTGTTTGAAAAGCTTGGAATTGGAGACTTACAGCCTACACGAATGACGCTTCAGCTAGCAGATCGCTCGATGGTTTACCCTTGTGGAATTGCAAAGGATGTGATGGTTAAGGTGGAACATCTATATTTCCCCTGCGACTTTGTCGTACTCGACATGGCTACAGATCCAACGGTCTCTATTATCCTTGGAAGACCCTTCCTAGCAACAACCGACGCTCGAATAGAAGTTGCTCATGGTACGATCACTTTGAATGCAGAAAGTGAGCAGCTACTGTTTTATGCTGGCAGGTCTTCTAAAAATGTTTGGAAGCTTCTCGGAGTTCATGTCACCAGGTTGCAAAGACACCTAAATCTTCTGGAATTTCTTGAGAGAACAAAAACATGGTCTAGCCAAAGACCGAAAAGACGGGCAGCTCATTGGGAGGCAACCCAATCTCCTTTCTTCTATCTTCTTGATTTTCATTTTAATTCACATTTTTACTTGTTATAATTCCTTTGTTAGCTATTTTTCTTTGGTTGGTTTTGTTAAAATGTAGGTTTAATGAAGGAAGAGAAACAGAGTACACAGAGGCAATCCTTCGGTTGAAAAAAATGGGGTAGTCCGGGACATGTTACAGGACTTAAGTCCCGGACCAGAGGAGCAGCCAATTCTCGAATCAAAAATAGAGGTGGTCCGGGACTTCAACCACACCCTAAGTCCCGGACCGCATTCAATGAAATTCTCGAATCAAAATTTGGGGTGGTCCGGGACCTTAAACCCAGCCTAAGTCCCGGACCACATGCGATGAAAATTCTCGGCCCGATTTATGCCATGGTCGGGACTTGAACCATACCCTAGGTCCCGGACCATCTAAAGCTGTTAAAAAAAATATCAACCCAGAACACATCGTCTTCAACCTCCGCTCAACCCTAACCCGTACTCATCTCGGTCGAGCCTCACCATTCTTCACCCACCCTATCTGTCGCACCCGCCTCGCACCACACATCGCCGGCCACCTCCGCCTTTCCCCCCACACATTACCACCGCACCACCACGCCCTCGCCACTCCGTCTCCTGCTCCACACCGCCTCCCAATCTCAGAGCCGACATCTCCGCCCATTCCCAATCTCTCCCTCGCCCTCGAATTCGCCGGCCACCCACCACCACAACCCTAACCCGTCGTCTCTGCCCCGACTTCGCAGCGCCACCCAACAGCCCCAGTACCACCACATCACCTCACCACCACCCCAATCTCCACCCAGCTTCCCATTCGAACCCAACACCACCCACCACCCCCTCTCCATTCTCGCGCCCGCCCTCACCACATCCGCACAGCCTTACTTCCCAATTTCCTACCCTCCAGAACCTGCGCACTAACAAACCACACGCCACACAACCAAACCAAACATTTCCTCAATCCAAACTCCCGATGGCCCCAAAACGTGCTCGGAAAACCACCACCGCCGGAGCATCGTCCTTTTCCGACGCCCCCACTCCGGATCCGCGAGACGGACCGTTCCGAATTCATCACTGACGCTGCTTGGGATTGGTTCCAAGCTAAGGAGCGCAAGATAATTCCTGAGAGGATTGCCATCTTTTGTGTGTGCGATATCGAAAGAATACAAAGGAGACTCTGCCGAAATTTTTCCAACACTCCTTGAGTCTCCCGTTCCTTTTCATAAGTGTGGGGACGTCATCTTCACCCATTTTTCAGGGGAGTTCTATTCTTTCTTTTGCACTATGATCATATTGATGCAGCAATGAGGGCATTGCTATTTTCTAAGTGTGGGGAAGTTAGTAGTAAGGGGGCTGTGCTATAATCTTCCTATTTTCTGTGGTTCTTGACACTACCAATCCTCACTTCATTAACCTTTGATGCTAAACAGTTTATTGCACATTCTTCCTTGATATGAGTTATGTGGCAATGAAAGTCTTAATGTGGAATATGACATTACTTCTTGCCCTTGTCGTCCAAATGAATTGTGGAAAGCAAATGGAAGTAAAGCCCTGAGTAAAGTTGGATTAAATAGTTATGATGATTTTGTCTCATGCATTTCTCAAAACATCTTAGCTTCATGTTTAAGAAAACCTGCAGTACTAATCATTGTTCTTATGACTGTTGTTTTGCATTAGATTTCCTGTGTACCTTCTCCTGACCTGATAAAATCCCCGTTTTGAAATTCTAGTACATTTTGATTGCAGTAATTGCTTGAGGACAAGCAAAGATTAAGTGTGGGGATGTTGATAAGTCAGGAATTTACCCATTTCTGCACGGTCTTTTGATACCAAATTCGTGGCTATTTACTGCTAAATTCCTGTCTTATAAGCATTTTTATGCTTCTCGCTGCAATTGTCTTCTGTTATGGGTTTTGTGTGCTTTTTCAGGTTTTTAATCTCAAGGAAACACATTCCCATCATCGTTGGAACACATGGAAAATCAAACAAGCTGATTTGAGTCAAAGACAACAAACTCTCGAATTAAAATCAAGCATGGTCCGGGACTTGATTCTGGAGCTAAGTCCCGGACCACATTGTGACTCAAAATCTCGAATTAAATTCAGACATGGTCCGGGACTTTTACGCAGCCTAAGTCCCGGACCACTATGAGGCGACACTCTCGAACAAATTTCAAGCATGGTCCGGGACCTTGTTACACGGCCTAAGTCCCGGACCACAATTGCAGTATTAATCTCGAATCACTTTCAGTAATGGTCCGGGACCTCTTCCATGGCCTAAGTCCCGGACCACAAAGCAGAGAAACTCTCGACCCATTTCAAGACTATGGTCCGGGACTTCATACAAAACTTAAGTCCCGGACCATACTACTGCATCAGACGTCTGTAGCGCGCGAATTTGAAAAGAAGAGATTTATTCTCTACATATTAAACTGCGCCGCCCCATATTTCCATTATCTGTACTCCCTTTCCAGACCGTCCCACCACTGCTGCTACTTTCAATCATCCTCCCACTAATCCAATTATTTCCCTAAATTCAGCTCATCACCCACTTAAACACTCACCTTTCCACTCACAAAGTCCAGCACCCTTACCACCACACCATGCTACGTACTCACCCAGGAACTCTATAAATAGAATTCATTTCTACACAACCAAGACACACAATATATCCATCGGATATCTCCTCCCTCGCATACACCATTTCATTCCCCATCCATTATACTCCATTCATCTCCATTTCATATATTACGTTCCATTCATATCACCCATCTCATAAAACACCTATATACATCCACACAAAATCTGGAGAACACAGCTGTTGGAGACTCCACCATTTCCTGGAGAAGGAGCAGAAGAAATCACTGATCACACACCGAGACTCCACTGAAGAGTCTTAAATCAGAGTTTCTTCTTTCTTCCTCTTTAATGTTGCTCACATATTTTGCAGTATTTTCATTTCCATGGCTGAGTAGTTTTTATAAATTTCGGTTTCCTATGTAATCCAAATTCGAGGTTCCGTTATCTTTGTGATTTACCATTTTTACAGATTAAAGTGTTGTTCCTTATTTATTGTTATAAATCTTGTGATTTGGCCAATTACTTGATTTTATCAGTTTATCTGCTTACAAGTGAGAACTGCGGTAGATAACAGACAACAGGAACAACACCAGTTAATTTAGAGACGGTAATTCCTCTAAGATATTAATTGATCATTAAACTGGATTATTCTTAAAGCTGTTAGCAATTAGTAAATTTGTAACGAGAGTTAAGATTTATTAACTATTAATTAGAATTCACCGAGCGGGGAGACCGAACGTGAAATATTTCTGATCTAGGATTTTAGTCTAAATTTGGTAAACACACTGAGGAACCGCCGAAGAATTTGGAGGAGTAGTAAACCGGAATTTCCCTTGTTTATTAAACCAAAAATATATTATTTTGCCCACTGTCTTGCATTTGTTACCTTTGCTCTTATTTACATTCTTGTTTCATACTTTAGTAATCCAAACAAACAAAACCCCCTGTTACTTGAGTTATTTTATTAGTTTGTTCTTAAATATCAATTAAACTAAAACGCTGCCTCCCTTGGATTCGATAACCTGGAGGGACACTTCTAGGAAAAACTTGCTATAATCGACCGGTATACTTGCCGTTAGGTTTATACCCAACAAGTTAATGGCGCCGTTGCCGGGAGGCACGGTTGCTTAGTTTGATTTTTATTTTTGATCTTATTTAATTTGTTTTGTTTCATTTTATTTTGTTCTTTTACAACTGCATTACTATCAGTTATCTGATCTTGGTTTATGGTTAAAACTCGTTCTGAAGAAACCCTGAATTCGAAATTGAACCGGAAATAGAAAGAGTAATAAGAAGGATTCAAAAAAGATTAGAGCTGGATCCTCCATTTGATCCAGAGGTGCCTCCAAAAGATTCACCAACAGAAGGAATTGTTGAAGAAGAGATTCTAAACAACCCCCTGAAACTAATATGGAGAATATGAATCCGGAGAGACACATGAGAGATTATACTCGCCCAAGCGTCGAAGGGCTTATCTCACCAATAGTAATTCCTGCATTACCAGCAGGAGAGCATTGGCAGTTCAAAACACACTATGTTACTATGGTCATGAATGCACCTCAGTTCAGCGGAACAATCACCGAAGATCCCAATGTCCGTCTCACCACTTTCCTGAGATTGGTAGGAGCTTGTTCTACATCAGCTTCACAAGAGGTTGCTAGATTGACTCTCTTCCCATTCTCCCTAAGAGACAGAGCTGCAGAATGGTTAAACTCGTTGACGCCCAACAGTATCACTACCTGGACGGAGTTAGCAAATGCATTTTTGGCAAAATATTTCCCTCCTTCGCGGATGCTGATTATGAGAGGAGAGATTACCAACTTTAAGCAGTTCACTGGTGAGACATTATCTGAGCTGGCTGGGAGCGTTTCAAAGGGATTATGCGTAGAGTACCACACCATGGCCTAGGAGAGGAGGTAGTTTTACAGTCCTTTTACAAAGATTTGGATCATTCAAGTCGTTTGTTGGTAGACACTTGTGCAGGAGGAAGCCTCATGGAGCTACCAATAGCTAGAATCAAGGAATTGTTGGAGACCATTGCCAATGCATCCAATCAATGGGGAGGTGCGAGAACCGGAGAAGCTGCACCAAAGAAAACTGCCGGAGTTTATGAAGTAGATTCGAATACTTTTCTGGCTGCCAAGATGGAAGCGATGTCTAAACAATTTGAGAAGATGTGTGCAATGATGAACCCTCAGTCAAGCGCCACTGTTGTGACCGATTCCTTCCCACAGTGTGAGTATTGTGGTAGAAGTTCCAACATGTGCCAGTGTACTTCTCAGCAAAATGAAGAGATAAACTATCTGGGAAACAGGCAAGGGAATTTCTACAACAACCAAAATAATCAAGGATATCAGGAGCAGAGGTTCCAGGGAAATAACTACAGTCAGAGGCCTCCACAGCAGAACACTCAGCATTTTCAGGGACCTCATCAAAATCAGCAAATGCAGAACCAGCAAACACAGAAACAGCCAACTGGTGTGAGTTCAGGTTTAGAAGATATGATGCGAGAGTTTATCCTGTCGACCAATAGGAAACTCGAACAGCAAGAGACCACCAACCATGAGAACAAGACCTTCATCTTGGAGCAGAGAGCTTTCAACAAACATATTGAGACTCAAATTGCCCAACTAAGTGAGAAACTTTCTGATAGACCTGCAGGGGCTCTACCTAGCCAGCCAGAAAAGAATCCTCGCGAGTATGCTAAAGCTGTTTGTTGTGGAAGAAGATACTCCACTTGTCGCTGCAATTTACCTATTCACAAAGAGGTTAAGGACTCCAGTAAAGTTTTTGAAAAACCCAAGGAGAAGGAGTCTCCTGAAACTCAACCTTCTTACTCTTCTGTTTCCAATCGTAAAATTGAAGAACCTATTCCTTTTCCTGACAGGGTAAAGAAAAGGGACCTTGATGAACAGCTTGGAAAATTTCTTAAGATTTTTAAGAAATTAACTAAAGATATTCCTTTTTCTGATATGCTTAAGTTAATGCCAAATTATGCTACACTAGTGGATGATATCTTGGCTAACAAATGTTCTTTGCAGGAAAAGGAAACAGCGAAGAAGGTAACTACTAGGAGTGGTAAAGATAAAGCTACTGAGCCTGAGGTGAGCATAGAGCAACCGGTGCTGGAGAATGAGCAGAATTATGAAGTTACCAAATCTCCTTCACCTACATCACCTACAGTTGAAGTTGTTCCCCCAGTTCCATTTCCAAACAAAACCAAGCGTTCCAAGGAGGACAGTGAGTTTGATAAGTTTCTTACTTTACTTCGGCAACTATCTGTTGATATCCCATTTGTTGATTTAGTTGTGAAGGTGCCTAACTATGCCAAGTATTTAAGGAAGCTTTTATCCAATAAGGCAAAGTTAGTTGAGACTGGAACTGTTCAGCTCACAGAGACGTGTTCAGCGATCATACAGAAGCGCTTACCAGAAAATAGCAAAGATCCTGGGAGCTTCACAATTCCATGTAGAATAGGAGACATCGACTTCGACCACTGTCTTGCTGATTTAGGAGCGTCGATTAGTCTCATGCCATACACTTTGTTTGAAAAGCTTGGAATTGGAGACTTACAGCCTACACGAATGACGCTTCAGCTAGCAGATCGCTCGATGGTTTACCCTTGTGGAATTGTAAAGGATGTGATGGTTAAGGTGGAACATCTATATTTCCCTGCGACTTTGTCGTACTCGACATGGCTACAGATCCAACGGTCTCTATTATCCTTGGAAGACCCTTCCTAGCAACAGCCGACGCTCGAATAGAAGTTGCTCATGGTACGATCACTTTGAATGCAGAAAGTGAGCAGCTACTGTTTTATGCTGGCAGGTCTTCTAAAAATGTTTTGGAAGCTTCTCGGAGTTCATGTCACCAGGTTGCAAAGACACCTAAATCTTCTGGAATTTCTTGAGAGAACAAAAACATGGTCTAGCCAAAGACCGAAAAGACGGGCAGCTCATTGGGAGGCAACCCAATCTCCTTTCTTCTATCTTCTTGATTTTCATTTTAATTCACATTTTTACTTGTTCTAATTCCTTTGTTAGCTATTTTTCTTTGGTTGGTTTTGTTAAAATGTAGGTTTAATGAAGGAAGAGAAACAGAGTACACAGAGGCAATCCTTCGGTTGAAAAAAATGGGGTAGTCCGGGACATGTTACAGGACTTAAGTCCCGGACCAGAGGAGCAGCCAATTCTCGAATCAAAAATAGAGGTGGTCCGGGACTTCAACCACACCCTAAGTCCCGGACCGCATTCAATGAAATTCTCGAATCAAAATTTGGGGTGGTCCGGGACCTTAAACCCAGCCTAAGTCCCGGACCACATGCGATGAAAATTCTCGGCCCGATTTATGCCCTGGTCTGGGACTTGAACCATACCCTAGGTCCCAGACCATCTAAAGCTGTAAAAAAAAATATCAACCCAGAACACATCGTCTTCAACCTCCGCTCAACCCTAACCCGTACTCATCTCGGTCGAGCCTCACCATTCTTCACCCACCCTATCTGTCGCACCCGCCTCGCACCACACATCGCCGGCCACCTCCGCCTTTCCCCCCACACATTACCACCGCACCACCACGCCCTCGCCACTCCCGTCTCCTGCTCCACACCGCCTCCCAATCTCAGAGCCGACATCTCCGCCCATTCCCAATCTCTCCCTCGCCCTCGAATTCGCCGGCCACCCACCACCACAACCCTAACCCGTCGTCTCTGCCCCGACTTCGCAGCGCCACCCAACAGCCCCAGTACCACCACATCACCTCACCACCACCCCAATCTCCACCCAGCTTCCCATTCGAACCAACACCACCCACCACCCCTCTCCATTCTCGCGCCCGCCCTCACCACATCCGCACAGCCTTACTTCCCAATTTCCTACCCTCCAGAACCTGCGCACTAACAAACCACATGCCACACAACCAAAACCAAACATTTCCTCAATCCAAACTCCCGATGGCCCCAAAATGTGCTCGAAAAAACCACCACCGCCGGAGCATCGTCCTCTTCCGACGCCCCCCCACTCCGGATCCGCGAGACGGACCGTTCCGAATTCATCACTGACGCTGCTTGGGATTGGTTCCAAGCTAAGGAGCGCAAGATAATTCCTGAGAGGATTGCCATCTTTTGTGTGTGCGATATCGAAAGAATACAAAGGAGACTCTGCCGAAATTTTCCAACACTCCTTGAGTCTCCCGTTCCTTTTCATAAGTGTGGGGACGTCATCTTCACCCATTTTTCAGGGGAGTTCTATTCTTTCTTTTGCACTATGATCATATTGATGCAGCAATGAGGGCATTGCTATTTTCTAAGTGTGGGGAAGTTAGTAGTAAGGGGGCTGTGCTATAATCTTCCTATTTTCTGTGGTTCTTGACACTACCAATCCTCACTTCATTAACCTTTGATGCCCTCAAAAAAAAAATTTTTAATTCGACATACTTGGTTTTCATTTGTGGTCAGATGCATCAAGTCGGGAATAACGTACAAGTAGCGAATATGTCTGAGATTTAATCAGAAACTTCGGTCATAAGAACTTTGGTTATACTGCTTGCATTGTCAGTTTTTGGTTAAAATTTTTCTATTTCCTTCAATAAAAAGGTGAGACCATTTGTGACTATTTTGTTTGAACTAACTTGGGGCTTTGGGAAAGTTTTGGAATGAATCGAAGGAAAAGACAAAGGCAAGGTACTCCTCTAATCTACTCTGAACCGGAACAGGCCTCTCCCATTCGGTAATTAAGCCCGTGGAGTGCCTCATCACTCATCTACCTAAGATCATCTGATTTGGGATAGAAGGCCCAACACCGCTACAAGGATGGGGAGAAAAAGTCTGAGGGGATGAAATGAATAATGCTTACTCAGAAAAAATGGAAGGAAAGTTTTTCATGCTAAACAGTTTATTGCAAATTCTTCCTTGATTATGAGTATGTGGCAATGAAAGGTAATGTGGAATATGACATTACTTCTTGCCCCTTGTCGTCCAATGAATTGTGGAAAGCAAATGGAAAGTAAAGCCCTGAGTAAAGTTTGGATTAAATAGTTATGATGATTGTCTCATGCATTTCTCAACATCTTAGCTTCACTGTTTAAGAAAACCTGCAGTACTAATCATTGTTCTTATGACTGTTGTTTTGCATTAGATTTCCTTGTACACTTCTCCTGACCTGATAAATCCCCGCTTTTGAAATTCTAGTACATTTTGATTGCAGTAATTGCTTGAGGACAAGCAAAGATTAAGTGTGGGGATGTTGATAAGTCAGGAATTTACCCATTTCTGCACGGTCTTTTGATACCAAATTCGTGGCTATTTACTGCTAAATTCCTGTCTTATAAGCATTTTTATGCTTCTCGCTGCAATTGTCTTCTGTTATGGGTTTTGTGTGCTTTTTCAGGTTTTTAATCTCAAGGAAACACATTCCCATCATCGTTGGAACACATGGAAAATCAAACAAGCTGATTTGAGTCAAAGACAACAAACTCTCGAATTAAAATCAAGCATGGTCCGGGACTTGATTCTGGAGCTAAGTCCCGGACCACATTGTGACTCAAAATCTCGAATTAAATTCAGACATGGTCCGGGACTTTATACGCAGCCTAAGTCCCGGACCACTATGAGGCGACACTCTCGAACAAATTTCAAGCATGGTCCGGGACCTTGTTACAACGGCCTAAGTCCCGGACCACAATTGCAGTATTAATCTCGAATCACTTTCAGTAATGGTCCGGGACCTCTTCCATGGCCTAGTCCCGGACCACAAAGCAGAGAAACTCTCGACCCATTTCAAGACTATGGTCCGGGACTTACCAAAACTTAAGTCCCGGGACCATACTACTGCATCAGACGTCTGTAGCGCGCGAATTTGAAAAGAAGAGATTTATTCTCTACATATTAAACTGCGCCGCCCCATATTTCCATTATCTGTACTCCCTTTCCAGACCGTCCCACCACTGCTGCTACTTTCAATCATCCTCCCACTAATCCAATTATTTCCCTAAATTCAGCTCATCACCCACTTAAACACTCACCTTTCCACTCACAAAGTCCAGCACCCTTACACACCACACCATGCTACGTACTCACCCAGGAACTCTATAAATAGAATTCATTTCTACACAACCAAGACACACAATATATCCATCGGATATCTCCTCCCTCGCATACACCATTTCATTCCCCATCCATTATACTCCATTCATCTCCATTTCATATATTACGTTCCATTCATATCACCCATCTCATAAAACACCTATATACATCCACACAAAATCTGGAGAACACAAGCTGTTGGAGACTCCACCATTTCCTGGAGAAGGAGCAGAAGAAATCACTGATCACACACCGAGACTCCACTGAAGAGTCTTAAATCAGAGTTTCTTCTTTTCTTCCTCTTTAATGTTGCTCACATATTTTTGCAGTATTTTCATTTCCATGGCTGAGTAGTTTTTATAAATTCGGTTTCCTATGTAATCCAAATTCGAGGTTCCGTTATCTTTGTGATTTACCATTTTTACAGATTAAAGTGTTGTTCCTTATTTATTGTTATAAATCTTGTGATTTGGCCAATTACTTGATTTTATCAGTTTATCTGCTTACAAGTGAGAACTGCGGTAGATAATAGACAACAGGAACAACACCAGTTAATTTAGAGACGGTAATTCCTCTAAGATATTAATTGATCATTAAACTGGATTATTCTTAAAGCTGTTAGCAAT
The DNA here is from genome assembly GCA_023374045.1 of Limonium bicolor. Taxonomy (NCBI): domain Eukaryota; kingdom Viridiplantae; phylum Streptophyta; class Magnoliopsida; order Caryophyllales; family Plumbaginaceae; genus Limonium; species Limonium bicolor. Next base: position 69,116,284 of record CM041778.1, on the reverse strand, counting down.
TAGTAATTTGTAACGAGAGTTAAGATTTATTAACTATTAATTAGAATTCACCGAGCGGGAGACCGAACGTGAAATATTTCTGATCTAGGATTTTAGTCTAAATTTTTGTAAACACACTGAGAAAGGAACCGAAGAATTTGGAGGAGTAGTAAACCGGAATTTCCCTTGTTTATTAAACCAAAAATATTATTATTTTGCCCACTGTCTTGCATTTGTTACCTTTGCTCTTATTTACATTCTTGTTTCATACTTTAGTAATCCAAACAAACAACCCCCCTGTTACTTGAGTTATTTTATTAGTTTGTTCTTAAATATCAATTAAACTAAAACGCTGCCTCCCTTGGATTCGATAACCTGGAGGGACACTTCTAGGAAAAACTTGCTATAATCGACCGGTATACTTGCCGTTAGGTTTATACCCAACAAGTTAATGGCGCCGTTGCCGGGAGGCACGGTTGCTTAGTTTGATTTTTATTTTTGATCTTATTTAATTTGTTTTGTTTCATTTTATTTTGTTCTTTTACAACTGCATTACTATCAGTTATCTGATCTTGGTTTATGGTTAAAACTCGTTCTGAAGGAAACCCTGAATTCGAAATTGAACCGGAAATAGAAAGAGTAATAAGAAGGATTCGAAAAGATTAGAGCTGGATCCTCCATTTGATCCAGAGGTGCCTCCAAAAGATTCACCAACAGAAGGAATTGTTGAAGAAGAGATTCTAAACAACCCCCTGAAACTAATATGGAGAATATGAATCCGGAGAGACACGAGAGATTATACTCGCCCAAGCGTCGAAGGGCTTATCTCACCAATAGTAATTCCTGCATTACCAGCAGGAGAGCATTGGCAGTTCAAAACACACTATGTTACTATGGTCATGAATGCACCTCAGTTCAGCGGAACAATCACCGAAGATCCCAATGTCCGTCTCACCACTTTCCTGAGATTGGTAGGAGCTTGTTCTACATCAGCTTCACAAGAGGTTGCTAGATTGACTCTCTTCCCATTCTCCCTAAGAGACAGAGCTGCAGAATGGTTAAACTCGTTGACGCCCAACAGTATCACTACCTGGACGGAGTTAGCAAATGCATTTTTGGCAAAATATTTCCCTCCTTCGCGGATGCTGATTATGAGAGGAGAGATTACCAACTTTAAGCAGTTCACTGGTGAGACATTATCTGAGGCTTGGGAGCGTTTCAAAGGGATTATGCGTAGAGTACCACACCATGGCCTAGGAGAGGAGGTAGTTTTACAGTCCTTTTACAAAGATTTGGATCATTCAAGTCGTTTGTTGGTAGACACTTGTGCAGGAGGAAGCCTCATGGAGCTACCAATAGCTAGAATCAAGGAATTGTTGGAGACCATTGCCAATGCATCCAATCAATGGGGAGGTGCGAGAACCGGAGAAGCTGCACCAAAGAAAACTGCCGGAGTTTATGAAGTAGATTCGAATACTTTTCTGGCTGCCAAGATGGAAGCGATGTCTAAACAATTTGAGAAGATGTGTGCAATGATGAACCCTCAGTCAAGCGCCACTGTTGTGACCGATTCCTTCCCACAGTGTGAGTATTGTGGTAGAAGTTCCAACATGTGCCAGTGTACTTCTCAGCAAAATGAAGAGATAAACTATTTGGGAAACAGGCAAGGGAATTTCTACAACAACCAAAATAATCAAGGATATCAGGAGCAGAGGTTCCAGGGAAATAACTACAGTCAGAGGCCTCCACAGCAGAACACTCAGCATTTTCAGGGACCTCATCAAAATCAGCAAATGCAGAACCAGCAAACACAGAAACAGCCAACTGGTGTGAGTTCAGGTTTAGAAGATATGATGCGAGAGTTTATCCTGTCGACCAATAGGAAACTCGAACAGCAAGAGACCACCAACCATGAGAACAAGACCTTCATCTTGGAGCAGAGAGCTTTCAACAAACATATTGAGACTCAAATTGCCCAACTAAGTGAGAAACTTTCTGATAGACCTGCAGGGGCTCTACCTAGCCAGCCAGAAAAGAATCCTCGCGAGTATGCTAAAGCTGTTTTTGTTGTGGAAGAAGATACTCCACTTGTCGCTGCAATTTTACCTATTCACAAAGAGGTTAAGGACTCCAGTAAAGTTTTTGAAAAACCCAAGGAGAAGGAGTCTCCTGAAACTCAACCTTCTTACTCTTCTGTTTCCAATCGTAAAATTGAAGAACCTATTCCTTTTCCTGACAGGGTAAAGAAAAGGGACCTTGATGAACAGCTTGGAAAATTTCTTAAGATTTTTAAGAAATTAACTAAAGATATTCCTTTTTCTGATATGCTTAAGTTAATGCCAAATTATGCTACACTAGTGGATGATATCTTGGCTAACAAATGTTCTTTGCAGGAAAAGGAAACAGCGAAGAAGGTAACTACTAGGAGTGGTAAAGATAAAGCTACTGAGCCTGAGGTGAGCATAGAGCAACCGGTGCTGGAGAATGAGCAGAATTATGAAGTTACCAAATCTCCTTCACCTACATCACCTACAGTTGAAGTTGTTCCCCCAGTTCCATTTCCAAACAAAACCAAGAGTTCCAAGGAGGACAGTGAGTTTGATAAGTTTCTTACTTTACTTCGGCAACTATCTGTTGATATCCCATTTGTTGATTTAGTTTGAAGGTGCCTAACTATGCCAAGTATTTAAGGAAGCTTTTATCCAATAAGGCAAAGTTAGTTGAGACTGGAACTGTTCAGCTCACAGAGACGTGTTCAGCGATCATACAGAAGCGCTTACCAGAAAATAGCAAAGATCCTGGGAGCTTCACAATTCCATGTAGAATAGGAGACATCGACTTCGACCACTGTCTTGCTGATTTAGGAGCGTCGATTAGTCTCATGCCATACACTTTGTTTGAAAAGCTTGGAATTGGAGACTTACAGCCTACACGAATGACGCTTCAGCTAGCAGATCGCTCGATGGTTTACCCTTGTGGAATTGTAAAGGATGTGATGGTTAAGGTGGAAGATCTATATTTCCCCTGCGACTTTGTCGTACTCGACATGGCTACAGATCCAACGGTCTCTATTATCCTTGGAAGACCCTTCCTAGCAACAGCCGACGCTCGAATAGAAGTTGCTCATGGTACGATCACTTTGAATGCAGAAAGTGAGCAGCTACTGTTTTATGCTGGCAGGTCTTCTAAAAATGTTTTGGAAGCTTCTCGGAGTTCATGTCACCAGGTTGCAAAGACACTAAATCTTCTGGAATTTCTTGAGAGAACAAAAACATGGTCTAGCCAAAGACCGAAAAGACGGGCAGCTCATTGGGAGGCAACCCAATCTCCTTTCTTCTATCTTCTTGATTTTCATTTTAATTCACATTTTTACTTGTTCTAATTCCTTTGTTAGCTATTTTTCTTTGGTTGGTTTTGTTAAAATGTAGGTTAATGAAGGAAGAGAACAGAGTACACAGAGGCAATCCTTCGGTTAAAAAAATGGGGTAGTCCGGGACATGTTACAGGACTTAAGTCCCGGACCAGAGGAGCAGCCAATTCTCGAATCAAAAATAGAGGTGGTCCGGGACTTCAACCACACCCTAAGTCCCGGACCGCATTCAATGAAATTCTCGAATCAAAATTTGGGGTGGTCCGGGACCTTAAACCCAGCCTAAGTCCCGGACCACATGCGATGAAAATTCTCGGCCCGATTTATGCCCTGGTCTGGGACTTGAACCATACCCTAGGTCCCAGACCATCTAAAGCTGTTAAAAAAAAATATCAACCCAGAACACATCGTCTTCAACCTCCGCTCAACCCTAACCCGTACTCATCTCGGTCGAGCCTCACCATTCTTCACCCACCCTATCTGTCGCACCCGCCTCGCACCACACATCGCCGGCCACCTCCGCCTTTCCCCCCACACATTACCACCGCACCACCACGCCCTCGCCACTCCCGTCTCCTGCTCCACACCGCCTCCCAATCTCAGAGCCGACATCTCCGCCCATTCCCAATCTCTCCCTCGCCCTCGAATTCGCCGGCCACCCACCACCACAACCCTAACCCGTCGTCTCTGCCCCGACTTCGCAGCGCCACCCAACAGCCCCAGTACCACCACATCACCTCACCACCACCCCAATCTCCACCCAGCTTCCCATTCGAACCCAACACCACCCCCCCCCCTCTCCATTCTCGCGCCCGCCCTCACCACATCCGCACAGCCTTACTTCCCAATTTCCTACCCTCCAGAACCTGCGCACTAACAAACCACATGCCACACAACCAAACCAAACATTTCCTCAATCCAAACTCCCGATGGCCCCAAAATGTGCTTGAAAACCACCACCGCCGGAGCATCGTCCTCTTCCGACGCCCCCCACTCCGGATCCGCGAGACGGACCGTTCCGAATTCATCACTGACGCTGCTTGGGATTGGTTCCAAGCTAAGGAGCGCAAGATAATTCCTGAGAGGATTGCCATCTTTTGTGTGTGCGATATCGAAAGAATACAAAGGAGACTCTGCCGAAATTTTTCCAACACTCCTTGAGTCTCCCGTTCCTTTTCATAAGTGTGGGGACGTCATCTTCACCCATTTTTCAGGGGAGTTCTATTCTTTCTTTTGCACTATGATCATATTGATGCAGCAATGAGGGCATTGCTATTTTCTAAGTGTGGGGAAGTTAGTAGTAAGGGGGCTGTGCTATAATCTTCCTATTTTCTGTGGTTCTTGACACTACCAATCCTCACTTCATTAACCTTTGATGCCCTCCAAAAAAAATTTTAATTCGACATACTTGGTTTTCATTTGTGGTCAGATGCATCAAGTCGGGAATAACGTACAAGTAGCGAATATGTCTGAGATTTAATCAGAAACTTCGGTCATAAGAACTTTGGTTATACTGCTTGCATTGTCAGTTTTTGGTTAAAATTTTTCTATTTCCTTCAATAAAAAGGTGAGACCATTTTGTGACTATTTTGTTTGAACTAACTTGGGGCTTTGGGAAAGTTTTGGAATGAATCGAAGGAAAAGACAAAGGCAAGGTACTCCTCTAATCTACTCTGAACCGGAACAGGCCTCTCCCATTCGGTAATTAAGCCCGTGGAGTGCCTCATCACTCATCTACCTAAGATCATCTGATTTGGGATAGAAGGCCCAACACCGCTACAAGGATGGGGAGAAAAAGTCTGAGGGGATGAAATGAATAATGCTTACTCAGAAAAATTGGAAGGAAAGTTCTTTCATGCTAAACAGTTTATTGCAAATTCTTCCTTGATTATGAGTATGTGGCAATGAAAGGTAATGTGGAATATGACATTACTTCTTGCCCCTTGTCGTCCAATGAATTGTGGAAAGCAAATGGAAAGTAAAGCCCTGAGTAAAGTTTGGATTAAATAGTTATGATGATTGTCTCATGCATTTCTCAAACATCTTAGCTTCACTGTTTAAGAAAACCTGCAGTACTAATCATTGTTTCTTATGACTGTTGTTTTGCATTAGATTTCCTTGTACACTTCTCCTGACCTGATAAATCCCCGCTTTTGAAATTCTAGTACATTTTGATTGCAGTAATTGCTTGAGGACAAGCAAAGATTAAGTGTGGGGATGTTGATAAGTCAGGAATTTACCCATTTCTGCACGGTCTTTTGATACCAAATTCGTGGCTATTTACTGCTAAATTCCTGTCTTATAAGCATTTTTATGCTTCTCGCTGCAATTGTCTTCTGTTATGGGTTTTGTGTGCTTTTTCAGGTTTTTAATCTCAAGGAAACACATTCCCATCATCGTTGGAACACATGGAAAATCAAACAAGCTGATTTGAGTCAAAGACAACAAACTCTCGAATTAAAATCAAGCATGGTCCGGGACTTGATTCTGGAGCTAAGTCCGGACCACATTGTGACTCAAAATCTCGAATTAAATTCAGACATGGTCCGGGACTTTATACGCAGCCTAAGTCCCGGACCACTATGAGGCGACACTCTCGAACAAATTTCAAGCATGGTCCGGGACCTTGTTACACGGCCTAAGTCCCGGACCACAATTGCAGTATTAATCTCGAATCACTTTCAGTAATGGTCCGGGACCTCTTCCATGGCCTAAGTCCCGGACCACAAAGCAGAGAAACTCTCGACCCATTTCAAGACTATGGTCCGGGACTTCATACAAAACTTAAGTCCCGGACCATACTACTGCATCAGACGTCTGTAGCGCGCGAATTTGAAAAGAAGAGATTTATTCTCTACATATTAAACTGCGCCGCCCCATATTTCCATTATCTGTACTCCCTTTCCAGACCGTCCCACCACTGCTGCTACTTTCAATCATCCTCCCACTAATCCAATTATTTCCCTAAATTCAGCTCATCACCCACTTAAACACTCACCTTTCCACTCACAAAGTCCAGCACCCTTACCACCACACCATGCTACGTACTCACCCAGGAACTCTATAAATAGAATTCATTTCTACACAACCAAGACACACAATATATCCATCGGATATCTCCTCCCTCGCATACACCATTTCATTCCCCATTAATTATACTCCATTCATCTCCATTTCATATATTACGTTCCATTCATATCACCCATCTCATAAAACACCTACATACATCCACACAAAATCTGGAGAACACAAGTTGCTGGAGACTCCACCATTTCCTGGAGAAGGAGCAGAAGAAATCACTGATCACACACCGAGACTCCACTGAAGAGTATTAAATCAGAGTTTCTTCTTTTCTTCCTCTTTAATGTTGTTCACATATTTTTGCAGTATTTTCATTTCCATGGCTGAGTAGTTTTTATAAATTTTGGTTTGCTATGTAATCCAATTCGAGGTTCCGTTATCTTTGCGATTTACCATTTTTACAGATTAAAGTGCTGTTCCTTATTTTTGTTATAATCTTTTTTCTGTTTATCTTATATTTATATTTTCTTAGTTTATGATAAAACTGTGATCCAGATATCAGTTTATCTGACAGAGACTGCGGTAGATAACAGACAACAGGAACCACCAGTTAATTAGAGACGGTAATTCCTCTAAGATATTAATTGATTATTACTGGATTATTCTTAAAGCTGTTAGCAATTAGTAAATTTGTAACGAGAGTTAAGATTTATTAACTGTTAATTAGAATTCACCGAGCGGGAGACCGAACGTGAAATATTTCTGATCTAGGATTTTAGTCTAAATTTTGGTAAACACTGAGAAAGGAACCGAAGAATTTGGAGGAGTAGTAAACCGGAATTTCCCTTGTTTATAAACCAAAAATATTATTATTTTGCCCACTGTCTTGCATTTGTTACCTTTGCTCTTATTTACATTCTTGTTTCATACTTTAGTAATCCAAACAAACAAAACCCCCCTGTTACTTGAGTTATTTTATTAGTTTGTTCTTAAATATCAATTAAACTAAAACGCTGCCTCCCTTGGATTCGATAACCTGGAGGGACACTTCTAGGAAAACTTGCTATAATCGACCGGTATACTTGCCGTTAGGTTTATACCCAACAACTAGTATATAAAATAAAAATACATGCGAATATCCTAAAAATGGAATCGAATCAAATATGTACGAATAGCAATAAATAAGATAGAAAGAAGAAATATCAAAATAAAATGTGATGAGAGCGGATTTAGTCGAATTAACGACAAAACGAAACATGCTAGTATAGAATATATAGTGAAAGTGTATATAAAAGGGTGAAAATAAATCTAAAAATAATAATGATAAGACAAAATAAAAGCAAGTACTAATAAAGAAATACAAGTAAAAGCATCAATAAAAGGAAGTAACAAATAACATGAACCAAAATAAAACGGATAGACAAATAAATAAGTGAACAAAACTGACTAACATGAAATAAATCGAAAATAAAATGGTAAAATAAATTAATAATGAAAAGGAACAGTTTGAAATGTATCCTTAAAAAAGTGTCATAGAATCAGTTTCATTTTGGTATGTACATGAATATGTTTCGAAAAGAAAGGTGACAACTCTCTTATTTTATTTATTTGTCTAAATTTTGCTTTAAGGGGTGAGAATTTTTGGTGTCTACAAAAACCTATGGTTTAAGATTTCATTGGGTGAAAGAAACTCACCCTAAATCCTTGTCTGAATTAGGGTAAAGAGTTTCAAGTTTAGAGTGGTGGAAACAAGTCTTTACGCTTAAGGTTAACATTTCCTTCTTAATGCTTATTTTGATGTCTTTATGTCTTTTAATGTTGATGTTTAAATTATGCCGATTTTAAGGGCGTGCAAATGGGTCATTTTGACCTAGGAATGAGTATAAACCAACATACTAACTTTGAGCTAAGTATAACTAGTGATTAATGAGCTAGAACACATAATAATGACTTAAAGATTTAAGTTATGTTAGGAGCCTATTATGGCTGAGAGCGAGAAAATGTTACATTTGGAGCTAATAGTGTGTAGGAAACTTCATTATAACATTTGGATGTGTTAAGTGATGGATATGTGACTTAAATGTACAAGTATTAAGTTATAAGGGCTAAAATGCAACTTTTAGAAACCTTGGGGTAAAAAATGAATTATGACTGAGAGTGTGTTGTATAATATGGTCCATCATGACCTAAGTGAGTATATAAACTTATATTATAACATTTGGTTAAGTTAGCTAAGTGTAAGGATTAAAATGACAAGTTTATAAAATTTGTGGTGGAAATATAATTTCCAAAAGTATTGGGGTATCTACCATAAAAGACAAGATTGAAATGTGTATTTTATTACATTTAAAGCTTATGCTAAAGTTTAAGTTATAGCCATTTGTTTAGGCTTGTATATTATAATGTTTTTGTAACATAAATGCTATAAAAAGCATAGTTTATAAATCTTTTGTAATTTGTGAAAATATCGGGGTCATTGGGTAATTTAAAGTGTTTGGAGGACTTAGGAAAAAGATCTAAGTCATAAGGAGGTGTTTGGTACAATTAAGTACAAAGAATGACATTAAAATGAATTATAAAGTTTATATGATAAGTTAATATAAACTTTAGGCTGTGAGAATGTTATGATATGTAAAGGACATAAAAATAGTGGTGCTGGGCTGTAATATAGCCAAAAATATAAGGTTGTTTTGAAAAGAAATGAAAGTTATGAGTTCAAACAAAGTTTTGAAGTTAAATGCAAATTCTAGGAAAATTTGGGGCCAAATTGTAATTTTATAAAATTCTGGTATATATGAGTAAATGAGGCCAAATGTGTTATGGGTCAAGTGTTGACCAAAGCTTGGGGTTAAATATTGAAACTTAGGATTTAATATGAATTGTAGCATAAAATGTAAAGGTTATAAAGGTTTGGGGTAAATTTATAATTAAGGAAAAATATGGGTGAAGACCGAATAGACATGTGGTCTGTATATTAATTTCGGGAAATTGAGGAGGATTATGGGAATTAATAAATAAAGGAGTTAAAACTATAGGTTATAATAAGATTATAACATAATTGTAAAGTTGTAAAAGTTAAGGGGTCAAACATAATTAAAGGAAATTTTAAATTCCTGCCGAATGACATATGGGGTCTGTTATGTAGTTTTCGTAAATTATGGGGTATGTTAGGGTTAAATAAATTAAGGAGTTAAGACTATATATTAAACAAGAATTATAACATAATTGTAAACGTTATGAATTCTTGGGGTTAAAATGCAAATTACCGAAAGTTAAGGGGTGGAATCTAAATTCAAACAGCATAAGGTCTATTTGAATACTTGGAAGAAATTAGAAGTGAAATTTTGGTATAAATGGTTAAGGAATGAAAACTATAGGTTATACAAGCATAAGGAATTTATTTGTAAACAATTCATAACATTTGGGGTTATATTGTAAAAAACAAAAATACTAGGAGTATACACATGCTATGCATGTCAAGTTGAGGAAATTAAGAATATAGCAAAGTTGCTATGACATTAAGAGGAAAGAAAACATATAATATACATAATATATGTATGTGTATATATATGGGGTCAATGGATGATCAATAAGATCCATGGCCTAAACTAGACTACCATTGCACTTTGGTAGGGTGCTAGTCTAACATCTCCCCAACGTGGGAAAATGTACTTCAAAAAAATATGTATGTGTATAAATATAAGGAGTTTATTATATATAGTTGGATTATATTATATATAAGAGAATAATATAATATATGGTGTTAATGGATATTATCAAATCCTACAATTATATATACATAGCACATTTGTATATAATATATGAACATAAGATATTGATGCTATATAATAACAGGATTATAATAGCATACAATAATGAATAGATTATTGTATAAGTTGGTGGAATGAGTGAAAGAAAATTATAAGGGGGACATACTTATAATATGAAGTTATAATTCCTAAATACTAAGATTCATGAACTAAGGTACATAAATAATATCTTAGTGTAACATGATCATAGGGTAAAGAGTTAACCAAGATTAAGAGATAATCTAGTTACCCACATGGAATAACGAACATGAATTACGAGAACGTTATACGAATACGACCAACGTTATACGAGAGTAGTATGTAATTGACGTTCTCAATTAATCGGATTTTAGGAGTGGGATAGACTAAACGTCTGCCGGGACTTGACGAGTGTCGTCTACGGTGTACAATATGAATTTCTTGCAGCTTGTTTGCTACCGATTTACATCAGTTTGAGTGCTATTTGTTGTATGTGAAAGGATTAAGATAATTGCATGGAAAAAGTATTGTTTGCGTTTTACGTATTATTATCCGTACCTAACTAGAACTTATATTATGTGAACTACAAACTACACGTTAGAGTAGCTATGAATTACGCATACGATATCAAGTAAAGTTCCAAGAGGATTATTGGTTTGCGTTTTTACGTAACGAGAACTTGTACACAAGTTTCTCACTAACTTCCCTTCAATATATAATCGACATCCGAGATAGCAATGTTCAACTTATCACTCTAGAAGTAGGACAATTGATCCATATGACTTCTAACGAGTTTGTGTTACTGGGGGGATAGTGAGAAGTCTAGGAAGTTCTGGCCATGCATGCTGAGTTTAGGGGGTCATTATCTGTATCAGATCGACTTCCATTTTAAATGTACGTCTTTCATTGACGGTGGTTGTGGAGGGAAGTTGTATACTCGCCCACCAGGTTTAAAAGTACCCGATTAAATGTACGTCATTTTCAACAGTGGTTAAGGGAGTTTATTATACTCACCTTCGGGTTTAAAAGTACCCAGTTTCTATATACAAGAGTCTTAATCTCGTCTAATAGGGTTTATTCATATCCGACTCAATATACGTCACAACGACAGTGGTTATTAGAGAGTTTCATTACTCTTCTATCAGGGTTTAAATGTATGATAAGCTAAAATATTGACTGGGGAAGTGTCAATCCCATTGTGTGGATTGTCCACGATAAGTAACTAAGGTCTATAATGAGATTCCAAATAATCTCAAGGCCTAGGAATGAATAGTAAACTAACTCATTATATCGATGTCTCATTTTCAGTTGGGTTAAGTTGTTATGTTTGATTGGATGTGTGTTATACATGTTGCATGAGGTGTGTTTACAGTATTTAAATATTGCTTAAGCAATCAATTGCATGTTAACGACCAAGTAGTCGTGTGTGGCCTAGTAGCTTGCGTACTGCATGTTTTCATACTCAGCAGTTGTGCTGAGCCCGTTTGGGCCTAATATTATTTCAGCTACCTGATGGTGATATAACCCGACCGAGAGTAGGCTGGATAGATTTTGGACCGGGAGTACTTTTGATTATATTATTACCTCGGTTAGAACTTGTAAGAACTTATGTACTTTGTAGTAAGTCGGAACGGATTTGTATCTAGATTGGGTAGAAGAACTCGGTATGTATATGTATTATGTTTAGAATTTAAGCTAGATTAAGTATTCAGTTTGTTAGAGTGTTATAGTGGAGTTAGTAAGGCCTTGTTAGTCACGTGGGTGACTAACGACGGTAACACTGGGAGCTGGTTTATCTTTCCGCTGCGATTTCAATTAAGTATGGTATTGTTAATTACCGTTAATTACGTTTTAAGAGTTGGGGTGTTACAATCTTCAAGTACATGCATACACCAAAAAACACTTGCAGTTGATGAATTTTATTTTTTAACGAGCTCTTCCTCTTTACCAAACTTGTTTTCAATCCAAACATCTTCTTAAGAGCATGCCACACCACCTCTCTCATGAAAACACCTCACCATCACCATACTTGATACAACATGAAGTCACCAAACTCTCATCATTGTTCGATGAAGAATAAAACCACCTTTACTCTTCAATGAATTTTCATCTTCATTAGCAAGAATTAAGTGCCAAGACTTCAAAAATAGCATGAACACAATGTTCCACCAAGGCAAGGAAATGCACACTACTAGAAAAAAAATAAAAAATGGGCTGTAAACACGCTTTGTGTAGTAAGTGTTTTTTTACAGCTGCCGGAACACATAAAAAACGCTTTGTGTAGGAAGTGTTCTTTAAAGTGTATGGCCGGAGCACATAAAAAACGCTTATATTAGAAAGCGTTCTTTATAGCTCTTAGTAAGACACTATAAAGAACGCTTATTATTAAGAAGCGTTCTTTATAGTGTGTTACTAAGAGCTATAAATGACGCTTCCTAATATAAGTATTCTTTAAAAGTCCAGTTATGGACTCGTATTTTTTGGCTCAAATTCGAACATGCCGCTCTTCTCTCTTCTTAATCTTCCATATATTCTCTTCTGGACGTGGATTTTTTGGCTCAAATTTGAACATGCCGCTCTTCTCTCTTCTTAATTTTCCATATATCTCTTCTGGACGTGGATTTTTTGGCTCAATTTGAACATGCCGCTCTTCTCTCTTCTTAATCTTCCATATATTCTCTCCACTCGCGTTAATTTTGCAATCTGCACTGCACCTCTTCAATTCTCTTCTCATGGTAATTTTGCAACCATAACTGGCGACCAAGGAACATGGATTGCGCCTCTTCCATACTCTTCGATCATAGAAATTTTGCAACCGGCCATAACTGGCGAACAATGAACATGCTCTGCACCTCTTCCATTCTCTCCACTCATGGTAATTTTGCAACCCTAACTAGTGAACAAGTAATATAATGCTCTGCATCTCCTCTTCCATTCTCTTCACTCACGTACTCTTGTGCTTACGAACAAGTAACATACTACTCTGCCTCTATCTTCTCATGGTAATTTTGCAACCCTAATTTACTGGCCAACAAGGAACATGCATGCTCTACACCTCTTCCATTCTCTACTCACGATTTTGCAACCCTGGTGAACAAGGAACATGCTCTGCGCCTCTTTAATTCTCTATTCACAATAATTTTACAGTTTTTGTATGTCGAATATGTGAAAATGCACAGGAAAGGAAAAATAAAAATAAATAAAAACAATAATGAAGAACGCTTCCTTATAAAAGTGTTCTTTATTCTATACAAAATATGGCGCCAAGACACTATAAAAACGCTTCTTAATAATAAACGTTCTTTATAGTCGACTATAAAGAACGCTTATTATTAAGAAGTGTTCTTTATAGTCGACTATAAAGAACGCTTATTATTAAGAAGTGTTCTTTATAGTGTCTTACTAAGAGCTATAAAGACCGCTTCCTAATATAAGCGTTTTTTTATAAGTCAGTATAAAGAACGCTTCTTAAGCGTTCTTTATAACTCTTACTTTTTGTGTCGCTGGCATAAAGAACTCTTTATAAACGTTCTTTTAAAGCCAAAATAAGCGTTTTTTATCTTTTTTTTCCAGCAGTGGCATGAGCTTCAAGACACAACAACTTTCTCTCTCCAACACCTTCCTTCGTTTTTCACTTTTAATAAAGCCCACATCATCTTCAATAATTAGTCTCTATTCTCGATCATCTTCACTAACACGGACATTCCGAAAAACCATAAGCTCTGATACTGTAACACCCCTACCGTTAATCCTATGCTTACCGTCTAATCGTCCTGTTAATCCTATCAGTTCGCAGCGGAAATACTACTATTACTACGGCGGGTGATACAACGCCGCTAACCGCCCATACGGCTAGCTAGGCTTACCTTACTTACAGTGACGGTCTGATGATCATAGTATACCGAGCTACTACTATATTGCATACCGAATACAAAGGTAACATTCTTACATTCTTGGATCACCGAGTATTTAAAGTATATTCAATTACATTCCCTTCCTCCACCTACCAAAATAATGAGTTTCTACCGGCTACTCATCTATACCAATTCTCCATCCTTTCTATATCCAAAAAGGTGTACCCCATGGTACACCGGCTACTCAAAAGCTACAGCTGTGTACTACTTAGTACACCATTCATCATTCATCGTTTACAATCCAAAAAGAACAAACTAAAACTCTTCGTCCTCTTCATCCTTCTCGAGTACCTGCGTGTAGTAAAAACATCGCCCCAAGGGGCTCAGCAAAAGCTGCGTATAAACTCCGCATATACCGCGTGCTAGCTAGGGCACGCCGACTATTTGACGTCCACTAAACATGTGGTTCATTAACTTCATACATACATGCTTTACATTCAACATTCATGCATATACAATACATTATACAATTTAAGGCATCCATACAATAATGCACACAGTACTTACCTTCACAACGTTAGCCAATTTACGCATCCGGGTTAATCGGAATGCTATTTACTCTTTTACTCATTTCACTTTACTTTCTCTTACTTGCACTTACTTACTTTCATTTACTTTACTTACTCATTCTTACTTACTTACTATACTCATGTTAAGTCGGTATGACCTCCGGCCCGGGGACTACACCGTCCCACCACCGAGATTTACTTGACTCACCAATCCGGGATGCTACCCACTTAAGGGTTTTGGGCCGCGGACCAGTTTAAGAGTCAGGAATCGGATCCAACCTCTTGTGTCTCCTCATCCTCACGCGTGGCCGAAACTATATCGGACTTCTACTCATTCCAATTTAATTACCAATTTAAGTTAGATTGGTTAGCTTGTTAGGAATCAGTTAGAAGTCCAATAGCAATCACAATCGGTCACATCACAATACAACATACATACACACACTCATATTCATCCATACATTTCATGAATTATACAAACTAAGATTTAAAGACAATATACAACAATCCACGACACTACATATTCACAAGTAAACATGATAACTCCGATTCGTGCATTTATCTTATTTGGTGATCAATTAGCACACAACACACAAATCAGAGTAACCAAGATAGCATACGGGGCATGAGGAATTCATACCGTTCACCGTCGTACTTGTATCCCAACGTTCCTCCGGTGTTCACAAATCAAATCCTATGATATACAGACAATCGAATGATTAACTATCTATAATTAACTTAACTCGTATCCCTATTACGTTTCCTAACTCTTACTTACTATGTCCTTACCCTTCTAATACTTACACATTACTTACTTACTCTTCTTTACTTTAAGTTCATTTCTTTACTTAACGTTGATACACTGATGTATGTACATTTATATATGTGGGTATACACATATATATACATATATATATATGTATGTTATTATTACTTAATTTAATTTAATCTTTTTTTTGTCTGGACCGAACCTGCAAGTCCGGTCGCAAGTCCGGTCCATTCCAGTAGCTTTCATTACGGAATTTTTCTGGCCCGACAGAACTTGCAAGTCCGGTCGCAAGTTCGGTCCATTCCAGAAGGTTTCAGACGGGGAATTTTCTGGGTCGACCGAACTTGCAAATCCAGTCGCAAGTTCGGTCCATTCCAGAAGGTTTCAGACGGGGAATTTTCTGGGTCGACCGAACTTGCAAATCCGGTCGCAAGTTTGGTCCATTCCAGAAGGTTTCAGACGGGGAATTTTCTGGGTCGACCGAACTTGCAAATCCGGTCGCAAGTTCGGTCCATTCCAGAAGGTTTCCCGTCTTTGTGATTCTGGGCTCGACCGAACTTGCAAGTCCGGTCGCAAGTCCGGTCCGGCCCAGTACTTCAGTTTTAAAAATCTGTTTTCAGTCCCTCTTCTTACCCATTACTTCCCCATTGTTCCTACACTTAATCCCACATGTTTTAACACTAAATAACTCTCCTAATACACCTTAGTTTATCCAATAACCTATTACACAAATCCTACACCAATTTACACTCTCCTTTCCTAAGTTCTATTTAACACTTACACTAGTGCTTCCTTAGTTGCATTTGCTACAGATTTTTGCCTCTAACTCTCCCCATCTATAGCTCCCTCTTCTAATGTCAATTCTAAAGCTTACAATACATCACACACCTCTCCTAACTTACCCACTAACTAACTCAATTAAAATCTGTTACAACATAAAATTTTCACCTAGTTTCTAGTTCATTAAGTGTTCTATTCTTAGGCAATTTTGCCATAGTCTCCCCTATATTTTACACTCTCACCACATTGTTTACACTCACATTAACGATCCACACCACCTGTTTATAGCCAATGCAAATATACCCAACTCTCATACACAAATACCACACTAATCAACATTAAATTCCTGCACTCAAACATTAATTCCCATCTATGTTTTAACAAGTTTTAAGATGTCTTTTAAGGTTCAAAACACTTGTTTCCTTCTACACATTACACTACTACTACATTACCATTTCACTGTTAATTTTACTCCATTAAAATCTGTTACACATGCATATATATAAGGCTACACAAAGGTGAGCTTAATTACCTTGTTTTCTTCTTCTAGTTTTTCTTTCTCTTCTTCCTTGCTTCTTCCCTTCTTCCTCTCTCTACCGGTTATTGTAGTCTCTCAACAAATCTAACATTACAACCCATTCATAATACACCATTCAATACAAACTAACCAGAACCATCCTTCAAGCTTTAATATAGGTTTTAGGGTTTAGAAATTTCATTACCTTGCAAGGGGTAGGTAATGCTTGGAATGGCTCAAGAGTAAGATTTACCACTCTCCAACAATGCCAAAATCGGCTAGCATTCAAAGAAGCAAGCAAGGGTTTAGTTTGCAAATTCGTTTTGCCCACAAGGGCTAAAAAAAGATAAGCTTTCAAGAAGATTTTTACCTCAAAAGAACAAGGAGAAGAAGGTGGTTCTAGTGGTGGTCTTGAAGCTCCAAATGGGGCATACCCATGAAAACGAAAATGCTCCTTTTCGGATTTTGAAAAGAGGGAAGTGTTGCTCTTGATGAGAGGATTCCAATGGTGTAGTTTTTATGATTTTTGGGGCACGTTTGGGCACTCAATAAGAGGAGAGAAGAGAGTTTTTTGTGGGTTGTTCAAAACCTCCATGGCTGTCGCTGGGAAGGAGGAGAGAAAGAAATTAGAGAGGAGAAGGAGGGGCTTACGTGAGTGAAGAGAATAGAGTAGGAGAGAGAGAATGTGAGGTAGTAAAGTAAGTTAGGTTACTTTTTGCTTTTTAATTCTTTTTGTCTTTTGTAAATAAAAAGAATAGAGAGGGTGTGTGAGAGAGCATAAATCGTGACACACACACAGCCCATGTGGGTTTTAAAATTCTATTTACAATATTGGACACATAAGTTTGGGTTATTTATGTTCCTACCCCACAACTTCCTGTTTTTTGACAGTTTTTTACTAATTTCTCGTTTTATTGATTTTATTGGTTCTAAAGCTTCACTAATATTTATTAATGATTATTTAGTTGACCAAAATTGTTACGAGTCTATTTGACCCGCTTAAAGTCACGTTTCCCGGTTTCCTCGAAAAACGTGCTTTAAGGTTCGGTAGTGTTTTTAAACCATTTTAAGGATCAGTTTTCTTCGGGATTTGTTCACTCATGATTATTTATTCATAATTAAGCTTCTAAATCACTTATTAGCCTAATTAATCACTATTTTTAATTACAGGGTATTTCAATCTTCCCCCCTTAAGAAACTTTGCCCTCAAAGTTGCTCAAGATTAATAGTTTAAGTAATTCTGCTCATTAGGCAACCAATTGCCATAATGCATCCTTCTACCACCTATGAGGTGTTTACTTCTTCCACATTGCAAGCATACACAATTCAAGCATCATACACAATTCACATACACAATACACCATTTCCATACACATCATATCCACATTACACAATACATCAAACATCGTACATACGCATCCATACACTACACATTACACATACATACATTCGCATACCAAATTCACTCGCACTACATGTGCCATACAAAATCTATTACAATACCTACACACCATGCAATGCTTACCCCGAAGCAATGCAAAAGCAAAAAGGCTCTACCCCCCTTAAAAGGGGTACACCCCGTACCCGTATTACTAAATGCTAGACTCTCTAGTCTATGAACAACTGTGGGTACTTAGCCTTCATGGCATCTTCCAATTCCCATGTCGCTTCTTCGACATCATGGTTTGACCATAGGACTTTCACCATTCGTATAGACTTATGGCGAGTGTCTCTGGTCTTCCTATCCAGGATTCTCACTGGGGTTTCAACATATCTCATGGTCGGCTCAATGGATAATCTCTCGGGCTCTAAGACATGAGAAGGATCAGCAATATACTTCTTGAGTTGTGACACATGAAATACATCATGGACACGTCCCAAGTCCTCAGGTAATGAACCTGTAGGCTACGGATCCAACTCTTTCGGTGATAGTGTACGGCCCTACAAATTTTGGGCTTAGCTTGCCCTTCTGACCAAAACGGAAGACACCCTTCATAGGTGAAACGCGCAAGAACACTTGGTCACCCACGGCGAACTCAAGGTCGCGTCGTCGCACATCCGCATAGGATTTCTGTCTATCTTGGGTTGCCTTCATATTAGCACTAATTTGCTGAACTTCAGCTTGTACTTGCTCAACATACTCCGGTCCTATGATGACCGCTTCACTTGACTCATCCCAACACAAGGGTGTACGGCAAGGTCTACCGTATAGAGCTTGGAAAGGCGACATCTTAATCGAGGCGTGATAGCTATTATTATACGAGAACTCGATAAGATGAAGCTTATCTAACCAACTCCCCTGAAAGTCCAAGGCGCATGCCCGAAGCATGTCCTCCAATGTCTGGATGGTCCTTTCTGTCTGACCGTCGGTCTGAGGGTGGAAGGCGGTACTCAATTTCAATTCTGTACCCAGCGCTTCCCGTGTAGCTCTCCAGTATCTCGAAAGAAATCTGGTGTCGCGGTCAGACACTATGGTTTTAGGGACTCCGTGATGTCTGATAATCTCCTTGTCGAATAGCTCTGCGAGCTTCACTACCTTCCAGGTGTCCTTCATCGGTATGAATCTGCAACCTTGGTAAGGCGATCGACTATAACCCAGATCATGTTGAGTCCTCCCCTGGCAGGTGGGAGTCCTACAACAAAATCCATGGAGATATCATGAAATTTCCACTCCGGAACTGGCATCGATTGTACCATTCCGCCCGGTCTACGATGTTCGAATTTCACCTTCTGGCATGTTAAGCATCTCAATACATACTCCGTCACATCTGACTTCATTCCAGACCACCAGAAGTACCTCTTCATGTCTTTGTACATCTTGGAGGCTCCTGGATGGACTGACAATGTGGAACTGTGTGACTCTCGCAGGATGCGATCCCTTAGCTCAGCATTGCTTCGGGGGACGCATAGCCTACCATTCAATCGAATCAAGCCATCCTCATGTAGCTTGAAGTCATACTTCTTCTTCTCAAATGTACCATTTGTGATCTTCTGTCTGATTTCGGTTAGGTAAGGGTCGCTCACCTGAGCGTCTCGCACCTCGTCAACCAAGCTAGAAGAAGCGAGTAGCGAATGGAGCGAGTGTGCTCGACGACTCAGGGCGTCGGCTACAATGTTTGCCTTCCCTTTCTTATACTGCAGGTCGATGTCGTAATCTGAAAGAAGTTCCATCCATCTTCTCTGTCTCAAATTCAGTTCTTTCTGCGTGAATACATACTGTAAGCTCTTGTGGTCGGAGTAGATGGTGATGCTTACCCCATAGAGATAGTGTCGCCATATCTTCAAGGAGAAGACAATGGCTCCTAACTCTAAGTCATGTGTCGGGTAATTCTCCTCATGCTTTTTCAGCTGGCGGGAGGCATAAGCTACAACCTTGCCATGCTGCATGAGCACGCATCCCATTCCTTTGCCTGATGCATCACAATATACCTCAAATCCCACTGTGCCCTCTGGAAGAGTAAGGATGGGCGCTGAGGTCAATGAGTCCTTAAGGCTCTGAAATGATAATTCACACTCGTGTGTCCATACAAACGGTGCATCTTTCTTCATCAGTGTAGTCATGGGCTTAGCGACTTTCGAGAAGTCCTTTACAAATCTCCGGTAGTAACCGGCTAGACCAAGAAATCTCCTAATGTCGGTAACAGTCTTGGGTCTAGGCCATGATCGTACAGCTTCAATCTTAGAAGGGTCAACTGAGATACCTGCGCTCGAGATGACATGACCGAGGAATGATACCTGATCTAGCCAGAACTCGCATTCGGAGAACTTCGCATACAGCTGGTTCTCGCGCAGTGTCTCAAGCACTTTCCTTAAATGAAATTCATGCTCCTCTGCTGATTTGGAATATACGAGGATGTCATCGATGAATACAACAACTGAAGTGTCCAACTGCTCACTGAATAGACGATTCATAAGGTCCATGAATTTTGCTGGTGCATTTGACAACCGAATGGCATGACGGTGAATTCGTAGTGGCCATATCTGGTACGGAATGCCGTTTTCTCTATATCTTGCTCTTTGATTGCAATCTGATGGTACCCAGAACGGAGGTCGATCTTGGAGAATACTGATGCTCCTTTCAGCTGGTCGAATAGGTCGTCGATGCGTGGCAATGGGTATTTATTTTTTACTGTAACCGCATTCAGCTCGCGGTAGTCAATACAAAGTCGGAGGCTACCGTCCTTCTTCTTCACGAAGAGAACCGGTGCTCCCCAGGGTGATACGCTCGGGCGTATAAACCCTTTGTCGAGTAAGTCACGTAACTGTTCTTTCAGTCCTGTCATTTCAGCAGGTGCCATGCGGTACGGTGCCCTAGCAATGGGACCGGTACCTGGCAAAAGGTCAATTTCAAATTCTGCCGCTCTCTGAGGTGGCATGCCGGGTAGCTCCTTAGGGAATACATCGGGAAATTCGGATACTATCGATACATCATCACTGAACTCTGGATCTCTCTCCAGGTCTTGTACATGACACAGATATACTTCGTGGCCCTTTTTGAGCTCCCGGTACATAGCCATAGCAGATATGAGTGTGGTCGAAGGCTCTTTCGGTCTCTGGCGGTAAGATACTGTACCCCAGAAGGACTCTTGAGCAGCAATCGATGCTCGGCGCAGAGGATTCTACCCTTGTGCCGCTCCAACCAATTCATTCCGATGATTAAGTCGAATCCCAATCCATTGAACTCGATGAAGGAAATTGGAAACACTTCGTTTTTGATTTCGATGGTGGCTGATTGATAGTATTTAGTGCACTTTACTCGCTCCTTCGATGGGAGAGTAACCATAAAATTCGGTAGCTCATCCGCATCTAGCTTCAACCTCTTCACAAAAGATGGTGATACGAAAGTGTGAGAGGCGCCGGAGTCGAATAACACATTGGCATCAATTCCGTTCACTAGGAAAGTTCCCGTTAATATGGTGCCGCTTCTGCCAGCTTGTGCTTCGGTGAGGATACTCAGGTTACCTTCAGTACCGAGTCCACAACCTATTGGATTCACAAGTGGATAAGTATTGATGGTGGACACAAGTGGAATTAAATCAACACTAATCTTTATTGATAAACCAACCATCATACATACCGTGTCTCTAATACACGTTACTAATAGATTACATGATACTATGAATTTTATACTTCCTAAAGGTAAGGTTCAGGTGTCCTGGTTTCATGTGTGTGGCATTGATTATTGCCGGCGGTGCCGTATTCAACTTGATCTTGTTGATCCCGTGATACAGCATCCTAGAGTTTCCACCCATGGTTAGGACATCTCCCGATCTCAATACCAGTTTCTGTGAGAGGTCCACACGCTTCTGCTCGCTATACAGGAATACGGCGTCATCACCAATGGACCAAGACACTACGGGCACTCCTTGTTCAAGAGATTCCGCTGTCTCGTCCTTGTCTTGGTGTAACCCAAGTCGTCCTTCTTTCTCATAGAAGTTGACGATACAGAGGTCCGCTTCAAGTGGGGGATCGGTTCATATTCGCATTGTTGTGCAAGTTCTACTGCTTGTGTGACGAGTGTCTGAAACTCTGGAGGTATTGTCGGTGGCGTTGCTCCATCTTGTGTTCGTATCTCCTGGTATGTCTTGGTATAAGGATTCCAATCCTTTCCCAAGCACATCATCTTCAGCTTCATCTCGCTCTACCGGGGAATTCGGGTGTATAAAATCCACCTTGACCCGTTCCTAGTTCGTTGCATCGTCGAATGATTGAGATTTGGGTCGGGTGTCAGGTATCCCCTTAATAACACTGGTAGAAAAAATATCAAAAATGACGGCTTATAAGAGACGGTTCTACACAAAACCGTCTTAAATGTTAATTTTTGTGCGCGCGGTTAAGTTTTAAAGACGGCTATTATAAACCGTCTTTTAAAACCCATAATAAACGACGGTTTGGGGTCAACCGTCGTTTAAAAGTGTGAAACATTCGGCGGTAATAGATCTTAAACGACGGTTTTGTATAAACCGTCTTTTAAAACCCATAATAAACGACGGTTTGGGGTCAACCGTCGTTTTAAAGTGTGAAGTGTTCGGCGGTAATAGATCTTAAACGACGGTTTTTCATAAACCGTCTTGTAAAACGCATATTAAACGACGGTTTTGAAGAAACCGTCTTTTAAAACGCCTAAGACTAAATTAATTTAGCCCGCCCTAATTAATTTCGCCCGCCCTATTAATTTCCTCAGTCGAACCCCCGCATCGTAGCTCTCTCTCAGTCGAGCCTTCACCTCCCTCTCTGTTCCAGATTTCCGCCATTGTTGCTGGTGCCCTAATTAATTTCACCACCGTCGCTGCCTACTCCTCATCCAATCGCTGCCCCTTCGTCTCCACTCTAGCCGCTGCGCCTAACACCACCGCGCGTCGCCCCCTCTCTTTCTCTGCTCGCTGTCTTCCGCCATTGTTGCTCACTGAACCGGTAATATACTCGTCGCCCCCTCTCTTTCTCTGCCATTGTTGCTCACTGAACGACGACTGTTGCTCACTGAACCGATCAGGGCTAAAATTGTCCCTTGTTGATGCGTCTGTCCCTTGTTGATGCGTCTGTCTTCAAATAAAATTGTCCCTCACTGAACCGATCAGGGCTAAAACTTTCGGTGAACTCGTATTATAATGCATCTGAAGTTGTATGATGGTGGGAGACTAACTTCTGACAAAACAGAAAACAAGGTGATTAATTTAGTCTTGGTATTAGTTCACCGAAAGTTTTAGTGTAGTGAATTAAGTGCTTAGCGTTTATATTCAGCAATAAGAAATTTAAGTAATTAAAGAAAGTTTAAAGAAAGTTTTATGGTACATGTGGACATTCTAGGTAATTTTGCTTTTGTATTAATGTAAACAAAATCTGAATGATCATATTGACATGGTTGTTAAAATGTTTGTTAAAATGTTTAAACGGGAAGATAGGAGGTATAGTTCAACAGCTTATTAACCGAGTTGTTAATGGGTTAATATATTGATGTTTAGGGGAAACAATAGATGGGTTGTCGGGTGATCATATTATTGTAGTTTTATGGTTTTATGAATAGCTGAAGAGTATTAATCCACGTTTTATAAAATATGTCCTTCACTAATTACACTTACTCTACAGTGATAATAATCACCGGGCTGCTGCATCTTCTCTGTGGCATATATTCTCACCGGGCTGCTGAATAAGGTACATTTAATGTTGCATTATGGAAGATACCGGAAGCTCGTGCGCCCAATTTTGATCCTTAATTGCCTAAGCTACTAGATTATTTGGTTGCAATTGCTAGTGATGCGCTTGATGAGTTGAATGGTATCCTATTGAGAGAAGTTGTGGAGGTTCTTAGAATCGGGAAAACAAAGAAAAACAGGGGAGACCATGCCGAAATTTTCTTGTGAAATTTTCTATTTTTTGATTTTTACCTGCACTTGATGATTTGTTAATGCTATTCTTATTTGTTGCTGATTTGCTCCTAATTTACTGTTGATGAATAGTTGAAGAGTATTAATCCACGTTTTATAAAATATGTCCTTCACTAATTACACTTACTCAACCGAATCCATCAAGTGGATGTAAGTATCCTATTTTATTATGAAAGATAAACTTTACATTCAATCTCACTATCAAACATGAAGAAAGTACATACAGAACATACCTCCTACCTCATCTTGATTGGTGCTTATTAATCTACAAGTTGATGATTCATGATGGACTAAATAGTAATAGGGCTTATGACTTGTTTTGTATACGGTAATGCAGCATTCAGGGACGATTAACCAGTCAAGTACGTGAGCGATCAGATATGTGTTCGTAGCAACCATTGGTAATTTTTTCAGTCCTTTTCAGCTTCAGTTAAGAATACACACAAGCTCTGCAATCTCATTCTCTTATTTTGACCCCTCCTCTACAGTGATAATAATCACTGGGCTGCTGCATCTTCTCTGTGGCATATATTCTCACCGGGCTGCTGAATAAGGTACATTTAATGTTGCATTATGGAAGATACCGGAAGCTCGTGCGCCCAATTTTGATCCTTAATTGCCTAAGCTACTAGATTATTTGGTTGCAATTGCTAGTGATGCGCTTGATGAGTTGAATGGTATCCTATTGAGAGAAGTTGTGGAGGTTCTTAGAACCGGGAAAACAAAGAAAAACAGGGGAGACCATGCCGAAATTTTCTTGTGAAATTTTCTATCTTTTGATTTTTACCTGCACTTGATGATTTGTTAATGCTATTCTTATTTGTTGCTGATTTGCTCCTAATTTACTGTTGATGAAGAACTGCTGCTGGAAAACTGCTGCTCTTTTTCACTTCTGAAAATTTGACCATTGTACTCCTGCATTTTTAAGGTATGTTACAATAATTTTTACCTTCTTAAAACGCACTACTTCGCCTCTGTTTTTGCTGTTTGCATTATTATGTTTTGACTATCACATTTGCACTACAATTGTAGTTACAATTTTTTGTACTGTTACTTTCTATTTTCTTAAACAGAGTTAATCTGATTGGATTTCTCACAATTGTTCATCACCAAACTATTACGCTTATCATCTGCATCGAATAAGGTACATTTAAAATGTTTTCCTTAAGTAAATATAACATTTTATTTCTCTCCTTTAGTTTCTATCATTCAAAGAATAGCTTGTAAATATAACATTTTATCTTCCCACCTTCCATTGAACGCC
Organism: Limonium bicolor; assembly: GCA_023374045.1. NCBI lineage: Eukaryota > Viridiplantae > Streptophyta > Magnoliopsida > Caryophyllales > Plumbaginaceae > Limonium > Limonium bicolor. The sequence continues at coordinate 69,090,988 of CM041778.1, read as the reverse complement.
TTATTCCTCTCCACAATGAAGTAGACTTCCTTTTGTTCATCCTCGTCGTGACTGACAAAGATGCAAAGTCAACAAACTTAACAGTCCATATCCTCGTCTTCATCACAACAATCTTTTGCCGTGATTATTGCTTTATTAATTCTTCAATTTGCCCTTGGGTTTTCACATGTGGCGCTAAACAATATTTTAAAGGATATCAGATGGCAAACTCATGGATGTACAGCGGAAATTTGGATAACAAGTTTCTTGAGGGAGTTGACAAATTTTGCAATGTTTTGGTCGATAATCTGACTCCTGCCAATAAGGGTTACATATTTTGTCCTTGTATAGACTGCAGAAACTATTTGAAGTATCGAGGGATAGAAAAAATAAAGGAACATTTGATTCGCCGTGGTTTTACAAAAGACTATGAAGATATAGTCCGGTGGCATGGTCAGAGGGCGGTAGATGTCATGTGTAATGAACAAGAGGAAGTTGAAGATAATCAAACAATTGTGGTCGATGACCACGACATAGTAGACAATGAACCAGATTACGATGACATTGCTGCAATGCTGGAAGATGTTGAACAAGAGTTTTACAATAGGCCAGACACCTATGAGACTTTGCTGGATTCATCCAAAACACCGCTGTATTCGGGGTGTGATCCTACAGAATTGAGTAAATTGAGCGCAGTCTTGAAACTCTTCAATCTAAAATCGAAATTTGGTTGGAGTGATGTGAGTTTCAGTGCTCTCTTACAGATGATGAAGACCATACTACCAAAGGATAATGTTTTACCAACATCAACTTATGAAGCAAAAAAATTGATGTGTCCAATGGGTATGGGGTACAAAAAGATCCACGCTTGTCCATCTGGTTGCATTTTGTACTGGAAGGATAATGAATTTGCTGATAGATGTCCAGAATGTGGGGAATCACGTTATGCGAGGAAAAACCAAAATGAATGCACTGGTCGTCATAAGGATAAATCCCCTGCTAAAGTGTTGTGGTATTTGCCCATAATACCACGATTGAAGCGTCTATTTGCAGTTGATAAAGATGCGGAGAATCTAAGGTGGCATTCGACTCACAGAAAAAATGATGGAAAGTTGAGACATCCGGCTGATGCGTCCCAGTGGAAAAACATTGACATGAAATTTCCTCAGTTTGCTCGCGATCCAAGAAACTTGAGACTCGGTCTGTGTACTGATGGGATGAACCCTTACGGTACATTGAGTAGCATACACAGCACGTGGCCGGTATTATTGATGATCTACAATCTTCCCCCTTGGTTGTGTATGAAACCTAGACACATTTTGTTGTCACTTTTGATATCTGGTCCAAAACAACCGGGCAACAAAATAGATGTTTTTCTACAACCATTGATAGATGACCTACAACTCTTGTGGAATGAAGGGGTCATGGTATATGACTCATTTGGGAAAGAGAATTTTAACTTGCGTGCTATGTTATATTGCATAATCAATGACTTTCCTGCGTATGGTAATCTTTCTGGTTACACAGTCAAAGGTGCATGTGCATGTCCTATTTGTGGTGAGCATACATCAAATATCCGCTTGAAACATAGTGGTAAGAATGTTTACATGGGTCATCGTAAAATGCTTCCAAAGGGCCACAAATATCGCAAGATGTCGATTGAGTTTGACGGAAAGACTGATCACAGTGTGTCTCGTCCTCCTTTACCAGGTTCAGAGGTGTATAAAAAGGTGCAAAATATTGTCAACAACTTTGGTCCTTCGACAAGAAACACCGAGAAAAGTGTATGGAAAAAAAAGTCAATCTTTTGGGAACTTGAGTATTGGCAACATTTAGATGTCAGACATTGTATTGATGCAATGCATGTCGAAAAAAATGTCGGAGAAAGTGTTATGGGAACCCTCTTGAACATACCAGGCAAGACCAAAGATCACATAAAGGGGAGAAAGATTTGATTTGATTTGAAAATAAGGGAAGATCTTTGGCCACAAGAACGTGGGAAACACACGTTCTTGCCTCCTGCATGTCACACATTGTCTAAACAGGAGAAGCATAGTATGTGCAATATCCTCCACAATATCAAGGTGCCATCAGGGTATTCGTCTAACATAAGAAATCTTGTTTCAATGTCTGATCTGAAATTAGTTGGAATGAAATCCCATGATTATCATGTGTTAATGCAAGACTTTTTAGCCGTTGCAATTCATGGGATCCTACCTGATGCGGTGAGAAACGCAATCACCAACCTTTGCGTGTTTCTCAAAGCAGTATCTGCTAAAGTTCACGATGTGGATAATCTAGACAATTTACAAGTTGTTCTTGTTGTCACGATGTGTCAGTTGGAGATGTATTTTCCTCCTTCATTCTTCGACATCATGGTTCATTTATTGGTTCATTTGGTCAGAGAGATTAAAGAGTGTGGACCTGTATATCTTCGTTATATGTATCCTTTTGAAAGGTACATGGGTATATTGAAGAGAAAAATGAAGAATCGTCGTCGTCCTGAAGGAAGTATTATAGAGGGATATATAACAGAGGAAGTTGTTGATTTTTGTACTCACTATCTGGAAGATGTTGAATCCATTGGTCTTCCTAGATCTAGACATGAAGGAAGACTCCAGGGACACGGTACCGTTGGGAGAAAAAAGAAGAGAATTGATATTGAAACCCTTAACAAAGCTCACTTAGTTGTGCTGAGTCACCTTGAAATTGTAGAACCGTATTTTGAAATGCACCTGACTCTGCTCAGAGCACAAAATCCAACAATGAGTGACATTAGACTAAAAAAGGAGCAGAATAAAACATTTTTTTGAAATGGTTCAAGGATAAAGTTTTTTCGAACCAGTCAACTACAGTGCCTGCATTAGTGAAGACGTTGGCACTTGTCCTAATCTTGACGTTGTTTCATACGAAGGGTATGACATAAATGGCTACACTTTTTATACGGAACGGCAAGATCAAAAATCAATGAATCAAAACAGTGGCATCAATGTGGTTGCTTACCAGAGTATGTACAATGTCACAGGTATGGGTCAAAATCCAGTGGAGTTGAAACAATCATATTACGGTCTTGTACAAGATATTTGGGTTCTAGATTACACCGCATATGGGACTTGTGTGTTTCGTTGCAACTGGATTGACAACAGAATGGTTACCGTGAGGAGAAACATGGTATGAAACTAGTTCATCTTAGTGGTGCAACACCCACAGTTGAGCCGTTTGTTGTTGCAACTAAGGCGAAACAGGTATATTACATTTCTGACCAATCTAATCCTAGATGGTCCTTTGTACTTCAAGGAAAAAGAGGAATAGTTGGTGTGGATGGTGTGGTCGATGAGGATGAATACGACATGCAAGATGAAATACCAAGCCTTTCGATTCAATTACCAGAGTTGGACCATGTTACAAATTTTGTGCGGTCTGACCATGGCGAAGGAATGTGGATTGATTAATGTGAGCTTATATCTTCATTTTTTGATAGTTTATTTTTGTATTTATGTCTACTATTATTGATAGTTTTGTTTTCGTATTTATAATTTCTTACTTTCATTTACTTGTTAATTAACTAAATCTTCTATTTATATTGCATGCAGGAATCAAAATGGACATCGATATGGATGACTAGACTTTTATTGTGATGAGCTAGAAAATCTCCACAGCAGCAAACACAGCAGCAGCCACAACAGCAGACACAGCAGCAAACACAGCAGCAGCAACAGCAGCAGCCACAGCAGCAGCCACAGCAGCAGACCAGCAGCAGCTACAGCAGCAGCCACCTGAGCAGTGTACCCAGCAGCAGCCACCTGAGCAGTGTACCCAGCAGCAGTCACAGCAGCAGCCCCAGACAGAGAAACCGTCAAACAAACGAAGGGGTAGGGGGCCGAGCAGAGAGGTGAGGTTGAAGAAAGAAATTAATCTAGTTGGGATAAATACTTCAGAGCCTGGGGAGACTGTCAAGCTGAGTTCGCAAGCATGTTAGGAAATCTTGCGAAGTCCCGTTGCTCAATTAATAAATATTGGAAACACGAGGACGAGCAAGTGAAAGAATCAATGTGGCAGCAAGTACAACAACGGTACAAGATACCAGATGAAGCGCGGGCGACGGTTCTTTCACTCATAGCTGGACGGGCGAGGCAGTTCAGATCTTTCTTGGTGGCGAATTGGATTAAGAAATCGCGTGATGTGCCACCATGGATATTTTATGATGGCATGATCACAGAGGAAGAATGGAAAGAGTTCGAGGAGTTTCACACGACGGAGCAATTCAAGGTATATGCCCTATTAAATTTAAGTTTGAATCTAAATTTTAATAACACCAACTTTAATATGTGTGTATATTGTTTTAATACTTTCATTTAATGATTTGTATTAATAGGAGGTTCAAGAAAAAGCAAGGGCAAACCGAGGAAAAAATAGATTTCAGCAGTATATGGGCCGGAAGGGATACACTGGTAGCATTCCCAAGTGGAAAGATGCCGGTTTGCTCACAAAAAAGAATGATGATGGCATTGAAGTTCCCATCGACACTGTGTATGAAGCCAACCGAGTTCAGCTCTACGTTTTGGGTCACTCAAAAGTAGATAAGGATGGGAAGATAGTACACCCGCGACCAGAGACATCAGAGTTGGCTGCACAGATTGTAAGTGTTTAACTTGTTCAATAATAACAGTTGTGTTTAATAGTTTATTTTTTACAATTTATAACTTATTGCTTATTTTTTTGGATCATCTTACTAGGCTGAAGCCTCCTAGCGAGGGGAGATAGATATATTTGCTCCACCAAGTCAAAATGATCCGCTGAATCAGCTTCTTGGATTAAAGGATCATCCTGGAAGGGTTAGGGGTTTCGGGGGACAAGTGCGTCAGAAATTTGTTTTTGAAAAGTCCACCTCCAAAAGTCTGTCCGAGCATGAGGTGTCTGCACTTGTAGATCGGAGGGTGAATGAGGTTGTTTCAAAGGCTTTGGGAGGACGAAACCAACAAACTGATGTAACCCGACCGACTTCTTCATCTAGTTGTACCGCCCCTTCTGATCCGTATCCGTTTGCTAATCTGAAGGTTAGTATGTCTCTATTAATCTTGTTCGTCATGGTAAATGAATGACTGTAAAAAATACTAGCCTTATTCACATTTAAATTGTAATTTTACTTATTTTAGGAACAAATAACATGTTGTCTGCAAATCATGCTTGATGGTTATCCTGTTGATGCTGCATACGGTACTGTGCTACAATCAGCATCAACTACATTGATTAATCTCAAGCGTCTTCCCCCATTCTATGCTAGAGTAATCCTGCAGACCATCATTGATGGATTTGAGAATGCTTTTCTTCCCATGGATATTGATGGCAAAGTGACACTATTTGATGGGAAGGGTGCAATTGTTCCATGGCCAGTCGGTTTTATTGTCATCACTGATGAGGTATGTCTAAATCTTTTATGAATTGTTTTCCCTTTAATGTATACATTGTTTTAACTTCTTTGTTCTTTGTATTATATATGATTGGGTAGATCCCTGATCAAACGAGAAGACTGGGAAACCGTGATGAAGAGATCAACCAATCAATGGATGTTGATCGAGACAACACACAGTTGGCTGAGGGCAACCAGAAATCCAAGGGGAAAGAACCTATGCAGACAGGGTAACTACTGAAGCTCAGCGAAAGAAGTTTGTGTGTCCCCCCTTTGTGATCAAGCATTTCGCGAAGTATGAGAAGATGCTGTATGAACTGATATTGGAAAAGAGTCTGCATATGACTAGCGTGTCAGTGTTGTTACCTGAGTGGCTTTTCCATTACGAAGCGGATCAAAGAACATTAATAAATTTTGAGGACATCAAAGAGATGCTGTGCAGAGATTTGTTGAATATATCTATCATCCAAGCATATTCCCTGTAAGTGTTACTTTTAGTTTCTTACATTCGAAAATAAATTTAAATAAAATAACTTGTAATTTAAGGACTATCTTGTTATGTTTTTGTTTTGCTATTCCACCTTTAATTATTATTATTTTTGTTGAAGGTATCTGAAAGCTAGATTGCGTCATAAAAAAATTGGAGATTTGGTGACATTCTTATGCCCTGAAACAACATCACTAGATTCTGCAAACAGAGACCCGACCGGATACAGGAACTATGTGTCGCATGGATTAACGAAGGCTGTTCAAAACAGTAGTAGATACGTGATGATCCCTTTCCATCAGACGTGCGTAATACTATCCCTCTTGCATTTAATTCGTTTTGTTAAGTTTGTGACTTATTGTATTATTATATGATAACTCTTTTCAAAATTACAATCGTAGCAACCATTGGGTACTCCTTCTGTTCTCCACGGCAACATCACAATTACTTGTGCTTGACCATTACGAATGTATCGTGAGTTGCAAATCGACGACTTGTTCAAAGCGTAAGTGTTAGTTAATGAATGCAACTTATTGTTTGTCTATATAATATGATGAACCGGAATTAATGATTTAATTTTTGAACTTAACAGTGCTTATATGAAGACGGTTTTTCAACAGTTTGACAACCTTTCAATTGTTCATCTTGAGGTACAGTTATTATATATTGTGTTAGTCGTAATTTGCTATTTTTGACTGTTTGTTTTTGTTTTCTATATACTTGTCAGTGTCCAAGGCAAATGGACTCTAAGAGTTGTGGTTACTATGTAATGCGATACATGTTGGAAATTGTCTTAAACATAGAGAAGCTCACAAAAGATGAAGAGGTATATTATACTTTCCATTACATATATATTTTATAAATCTGTCTATCATTTTTGTTTAAAACAAAAAATATGTGTCTTTACATACATATTTGTTTATCTTGTTCTCTACAGGTTCGAGAACATTTCAAGAACTCGGGAAAAACTTACTCCGTCAGAGATCTGCAATTAGTTAGAGAGCAGATGTGTTTGTTTATCGTCAAGTGTTTCAAAGGAGGAAAATGATATCATGGATAGCACTGGGAGGTCAAAAAAGAGGGTGACTACAAGACTGTCCTGTCATTATGTGTTTTACCCCTGACTTTTTTTGTTTAACTAGTGTAAAAAATATCGATTAAACTGTTGGGCTAGCTGATGCCGTCATTGTTATAGCTTTTTAAATTGCAATGGCAATTTGTGTGTGAAGTATGTCACACATTACATATTTGGTAAAATATGATTGTTGTACAGAGGGAATGCTGCTATATTACCCTGGTTTGTGGATGTAATCATTTGTGATTACAAATGATTACAGAGGGAAAGAAAAAAACAGAATTTTTTTTTAAAAAAAAAAACTATAAAAGACGGTTCACAAGAAACCGTCGCTTATATTAAAATTGGCGCGACCGCCAAAAGTCTATAAACGACGGTTATGGTAAAGAACCGTGTTTATTACTACGATTTTAAAGACGGTTATCATAAAACCGTCTCTTATAACGACGGTTTACGCGCGCTGAAACATGGCTTTAAAAGACGGTTTTATTATAATCGTCTTTTAAAGTCCCCAAGACGCGCGCCTTGATATCATCTTAAACGACGGTTCCGAACCGTCGTTTAAAACAATCTCTAATAAACGACGATGTATAAGAGACGGTTCAAAACCGTCATTTTTAGACAGTTTGAACCGCCTCTTTCCCTCGCGCTGTACCAGTGTAAGATCATACCTGGTCGGATGACCTGACACTGTTCGCTGGTGTAGTAGTGGTTGGTGATGTCGATCTCTTCTTGATTCAGGTTTACCGGTATCGGATAAGATACTAAAGCTTCCTATGGTTATAAATTTCATCTACGGTGAGTACTAGTTTCAACTACTCCATTTCATGCTCAATATACACTTCAATTCATTTACTCATGCATTCACTCACACGATTACTCTAATATTTAGTCATGCTTCTCAAGGATTAAAGGTTTAGATTATTACCTGGGCCGGACTTAGACCCGGACCCGTCACGGTCTATGACATGCAAGACAGGCTGCCTCTGGGGTGCGCCCCTCGGAGGACCCCGGGATCCCTGTCCCTGTGGTGCCTGCTGGGTCGGTGCATCGCCAGATGCAACCTCCTTGCCTTCCCTTTGCTTGTAGCTTTGGAAGTTCCCTTTTGGCTTGGTGCTCTCTGGGCATCTATTGGCCGTATGTCCCGGTTTCTGGCAATTGTAGCATTTGATTTCTCTCCCATAGCAGTCCTTGCCGGGATGGTCTTGGTTGCACTTCCTGCACACATATGTGCGGCCATCGGAGAAGGTTTTGGTGGAACTGGAGCCAGAACCTGAGGTTTAGAGGGTTAGCACATGTGTGCGTGGATATACTAGATATGTTGCTTGTACGATTACGATTTAGGAATAGAAGTTTACCCTTAGGTGGGTATGATCTCAGTGGCTTCGCTGCCACCGGTGCAGAAGAACCTAGTTGAAGAAGTTCAACTGGTTTGCCCTGTTCAGCATGGGCACTGCTCTCACTTGGGAATTTCTTTTGGGATTGCTGAAAGAAATTTCCCTTCTTCTTTTTCCAGCTCTTACCCTGGTTCTGCTCCTCGGCACTAGTGTTTTGTTGTTGGCCTTGCGCTTAAGCGCGGTTTCTTCATCCCTTAGTTGGCAAGTGATTTTGACGCGAGAAGCCGCGTGATAACACTCCTGAAGTTTCAGGTATTAGCCGGGATTCTTATTAAAAGGAGATAAGGAAAAGATTTAAGGAATTACAATGAATTTAAGGGATGGAAATGGTACTGAGGGTTAACCGATATTTACCTGAAGGGAGGTAAATCTAGTGTAGCCCATACCGTACCGCAGGCGATGGCTCAGACCGCCATAAAAGCGATCGACCAACACCTGGCCGGTGTATCCTAGATCGGGTAGAAGACGGAGAATGGAGGTAAAGGTGCAGTAGTACTCATCCACAGACATCTTGTCTGTCATCTTCAAGGCATCCAGCTCTAGCCTTTTCTTAGTCTTCACGTGCTCCGGATAGTACTTGGATCGGAGGAGTGATGCGAAAGACTCCCAGTCGAATGTGGGGTCATTGACATGCTCGTGCTTGATTAGCTTCCACCATCCATGGCTGCGTCCTTCAGATAGTAGGCTGGAACTCTAACTCGAACTCCAGCAGGAGCTTCGAGGGTTTCAAAGGCTGTCTCCATCTCGAAGATATAAGCTTCTAGCTTAGCCGGATCACTCTCGCCCCTAAAGCAGGGAGGGCGGAGTTCCGCTACAGCTTTTACCCAGTTAGCTTCTCTGGGTGGAGGGGGAGGGATTGGCCCCGCTTGAGTTTGTTGGTTCTGCTGGTTTTGTTGCATAGCATTAATCACTTGCGGTAGCATCTGCGCTACCGTGGCGGCGACGATCTCAGCTATCGTCTGCGCGCCAGTTCCTTCAGAGGATTCGCCTCTAGTTCGGCCTCGGCCTCTTCCTGACATCTGAACATTTAGCATTTACATTAGGCTCCGCAAGATATGACTCAAGGGTCTTGGAATTTTAAACAAGGGTATCGTTCCTGAGAACGTCAAGGGTATCCGTTGTTAACAACGGTAGTTCCTAGTTAGGTTTCTAAGTATCCGTCTTAAGACGGTTGAAATCCTAACTCGGTAATCCCTATGCTCGGTAACTATGGACATCAGAGCGTAACTACGCTCTGATACCACTTTTTGTAACACCCCTACCGTTAATCCTATGCTTACCGTCTAATCGTCCTGTTAATCCTATCAGTTCGCAGCGGAAATACTACTATTACTACGGCGGGTGATACAACGCCGCTAACCGCCCATACGGCTAGCTAGGCTTACCTTACTTACAGTGACGGTCTGATGATCATAGTATACCGAGCTACTACTATATTGCATACCGAATACAAAGGTAACATTCTTACATTCTTGGATCACCGAGTATTTAAGTATATTCAATTACATTCCCTTCCTCCACCTACCAAAATAATGAGTTTCTACCGGCTACTCATCTATACCAATTCTCCATCCTTTCTATATCCAAAAAGGTGTACCCCATGGTACACCGGCTACTCAAAAGCTACAGCCGTGTACTACTTAGTACATCATTCATCATTCATCGTTTACAATCCAAAAAGAAACAAACTAAAACTCTTCGTCCTCTTCATCCTTCTCGAGTACCTGCGTGTAGTAAAAACATCGCCCCAAGGGGCTCAGCAAAAGCTGCGTATAAACTCCGCATATACCGCGTGCTAGCTAGGGCACGCCGACTATTTGACGTCCACTAACATGCGGTTCATTAACTTCATACATACATGCTTTACATTCAACATTCATGCATATACAATACATTATACAATTTAAGGCATCCATACAATAATGCACACAGTACTTACCTTCACAGCGTTAGCCAATTTACGCATCCGGGTTAATCGGAATGCTATTTACTCTTTTACTCATTTCACTTTACTTTCTCTTACTTGCACTTACTTACTTTCATTTACTTTACTTACTCATTCTTACTTACTTACTTATACTCATGTTAAGTCGGTATGACCTCCGGCCGGGGACTACACCGTCCCACCACCGGGATTTACTTGACTCACTAATCCGGGATGCTACCCACTTAAGGGTTTTGGGCCGCGGACCAGTTTAAGAGTCAGGAATCGGATCCAACCTCTTGTGTCTCCTCATCCTCACGCGTGGCCGAAACTATATCGGACTTCTACTCATTCCAATTTAATTACCAATTTAAGTTAGATTGGTTAGCTTGTTAGGAATCAGTTAGAAGTCCATAGCAATCACAATCGGTCACATCACAATACAAATACATACACACTCATATTCATCCATACATTTCATGAATTATACAAACTAAGATTTAAAGACAATATACAACAATCCACGACACTACATATTCACAAGTAAACATGATAACTCCGATTCGTGCATTTATCTTATTTGGTGATCAATTAGCACACAAACACAAATCAGAGTAACCAAGATAGCATACGGGGCATGAGGATTCATACCGTTCACCGTCGTACTTGTATCCCAACGTTCCTCCGGTGTTCACAAATCAAATCCTATGATATACATACAATCGAATGATTAACTATCTATAATTAACTTAACTCGTATCCCTATTACGTTTCCTAACTCTTACTTACTATGTCCTTACCCTTCTTATACTTACACATTACTTACTTACTCTTCTTTACTTTAAGTTCATTTCTTTACTTAACATTGATACACTGATGTATGTACATTTATATATGTGGGTATACATATATATATACATATATATATATAGTATTATGTATGTTATTATTATTTAATTTAATATTTTTTTGTCTGGACCGAACCTGCAAGTCCGGTCGCAAGTCCGGTCCATTCCAGTAGCTTTCATTACGGAAATTTTTCTGGCCCGACCGAACTTGCAAGTCCGGTCGCAAGTTCGGTCCATTCCAGAAGGTTTCAGACGGGGAATTTTCTGGGTCGACCGAACTTGCAAATCCGGTCGCAAGTTCGGTCCATTCCAGAAGGTTTCAGACGGGGAATTTTCTGGGTCGACCGAATTTGCAAATCCGGTCGCAAGTTCGGTCCATTCCAGAAGGTTTCAAACGGGGAATTTTCTGGGTCGAACGAACTTGCAAATCCGGTCGCAAGTTTGGTCCATTCCAGGAGGTTTCCCGTCTTTGTGATTCTGGGCTCGACCGAACTTGCAAGTCCGGTCGCAAGTCCGGTCCGGCCAGTACTTCAGTTTTAAAAATCTGTTTTCAGTCCCTCTTCTTACCCATTACTTCCCCATTGTTCCTACACTTAATCCCACATGTTTTAACACTAAATAACTCTCCTAATACACCTTAGTTATCCATAACCTATTACACAAATCCTACACAATTTACCACTCTCCTTTCCTAAGTTCTATTGAACACTTACACTAGTGCTTCCTTAGTTGCATTTGCTACAGATTTTTGCCTCTAACTCTCCCCATCTATAGCTCCCTCTTCTAATGTCAATTCTAAAGCTTACAATACATCACTCACCTCTCCTAACTTACCCACTAACTAACTCAATTAAAATCTGTTACAACATAAATTTTTCACCTAGTTTCTAGTTCATTAAGTGTTCTATTCTTAGGCAAATTTTGCCATAGTCTCCGCTATATTTTACACTCTCACCACATTGTTTACACTCACATTAACGATCCACACCACCTGTTTATAGCCAATGCAAATATACCCAACTCTCATACACAAATACCACACTAATCAACATTAAATTCCTGCACTCAAACATTAATTCCCATCTATGTTTTAACAAGTTTTAAGATGTCTTTTAAGGTTCAAAACACTTGTTTCCTCCTACACATTACACTACTACTACATTACCATTTCACAATGTTAATTTTACTCCATTAAAATCTGTTACACATGCATATATATAAGGCTACACAAAGGTGAGCTTAATTACCTTGTTTTCTTCTTCTAGTTTTTCTTTCTCTTCTTCCTTGCTTCTTCCTTCTTCCTTCTTTCTCTCTCTCTACCGGTTATAGTCTCTCAACAAATCTAACATTATAACTCATTCATAAATACACCATTCAATACAAACTAACCCTAACCATCCTTCAAGCTTTAATATAGGTTTTAGGGTTTAGAAATTTCATTACCTTGCAAGGTGTAGGTAATGCTTGGAATGGCTCAAGGGTAAGATTTCCCACTCTCAAACAATGCCAAAATCGGCTAGCATTCAAAGAAGCAAGCAAGGGTTTAGTTTGCAAATTCGTTTTGCCCACAAGGGCTAGAAAAAGATAAGCTTTCAAGAAGATTTTTACCTCAAAGAACAAGGAGAAAGAAGTGGTTCTAGTGGTGGTCTTGAAGCTCCAAATGGGGCTTACCCATGAAAAACAAAAAATGCTCCTTTTCAGATTTTGAAAAGAGGGAAGTGTTGCTCTTGATGAGAGGATTCCAATGGTGTAGTTTTTATGATTTTTGGGGCAAGTTTGGGCACTAAATACGAGGAGAGAAGAGAGTATTATTGTGGGTGTTCAAAACCTCCATGGCTGGTCGCTGGGAAGGAGGAGAAGAAGAATTAGAGCGGAGAAGGAGGGGCTTACGTGAGTGAAGAGAATAGGTAGGAGAGAGAGAATGTGAGGTAGTAAAGTAAGTTAGGTTACTTTTTGCTTTTTAATTCTTTGTCTTTTTGTAAATAAAAGAGAATAGAGAGGGTGTGTGAGGAGAGCATAAATCGTGACACACACAACCCATGGGGTTTTAAAATTCATTTACAATATGGACACATAAGTTTGGGTTATTATGTTCCTGACCCCACAAATTCCCATTTTTTGACGGTTTTTACTAATTTCGCGTTTATTGATTTTATTGGTTCTAAAGCTTTACTAATATTTATTAATGATATTAGTTGACCAAAATGTACGAGTCTATTTGACCGCTTAAAGTCACGTTTCCCGGTTTCCTCGAAAAATGTGCTTTAAGGTTCAGTAGTGTTTTAAACCGTTTTAAGGATCCGTTTTCTCGGGATTTGTTCCCTCATGATTATTTATTCATAATTAAGCTTCTAAATCACTTATTAGCCTAATTAATCACTATTTTTAATTACGGGGTATTTCAGATACCATTTGTAAGGATTTCAATCCCATTTCCCTAGGATCATGGTGAGATCGATGTGGTTACCGAAGAAGAAAAATCATAAGACAATGTAATGATAAAATTAGTGACATAAGGATATACGTGGTTCGGTCCAAACATGACCTACGTCCACGAGAGGAGATAGAACAACTTTCATCGAGAGGATGAGGATTACAAGTTTACATGTGGATTGCCCAACCAACCCATCAATTCGTGTTTCCTTGATTTCTGGCCGAGTCCCTTTGAGTTCCCATAGAATCATCCTTGGATCTCTTGGATGTGATCCTTAACAGTTAGGATCATCATAAGTTACGGGTTACTAGATCTATTTATAACGATAAATCTTAACCCTTCACTTATCCCCACATTAACATAGTAACAACCACCACATAATGACTTACAAATTACAATGGTTACAACCTCGTTAATACTATCCATTAACACCTTAGGAAAAACTAACACTCAGGTATCTAGAAAGTCAAAAGTGTTAACTTTTTCTTTCAAGAATTTAACTTCCTCGTAACTCTCCTTATAATATTAGAAAATCAAATGCTTTAGACACCATTAATGTACACCGTATAAAATGCTTCCATTAATATATCTTCAACTTCCATGAATCACCTGGTGAATAAACATTAATTGGAAGATAAAACCAATTAACTTCACACGTGCATTTCAATGGATTTAGCATTAATTCTAACGATTACAAATGTGATAAATGTTATTCTTCTAAATAAATAAAAGTTATCAATCAATAAACACATGTATGGTTAATATAGCACTTGCCCTACCATTGTAATTGTTTTAAGATTTAAAATAAAACTACACTTGATATTTTGGTATAACAAAAACACCAAAATAAGAATAAAATAAATTAATTTTAAATGAGATAATAATGAAAATTTATTTTATATAACCATAAAATATAGTAATTATATTTTAAATATTCTCAATATAAATTGAAAGTTCAATACATAATTATTGATTATTCGTCCAGAAAATTTAACTATATTTTTAACATTGAGAATGATAAATGTATTACTATAAACTACTATGATAAAAGTTCAGTTAAAAAATAGAAGCATTGAAAGCGTATGATAAATTTAGTAGTATAGTCGAGTTTATAATAATATAATAATAATATCATTAATAATTGAACTACAAAAATTTAGCATTGATAATAAGGTAAAATTATGAATTAATTGTATAAGATAAGAACGAATCAAAGTCTTAGGGCATTTACGACAGATTGGAATCCAGTCCAAATAAACAAAAAGATAAAATATGACATGGATGAGAGAAGTTGTGTGAAAGTTTCTTAGCTAAGAACCTTAAAAAGCGGGTGTCTTAGCAAAAGAAAAGAGAGATTGTGAGAAGAAGAATAAAATAGGGAAAATTCACGATATACCCTTGTTTTCTTTCGTAATTCACAATATACCCTGTGATTTTCGTAATTCAACAAACATACTTAAATGTTGTCCAAAATTGATGAAACTTACATGAACAATGCTAAAGTGTTATTTTGGGCCAATATCAAATTTGAAGTTTTTTAAGCTCACATGGACCTGTGGGACCCAATGAACATGTGACTGCTCATTGGGTCCCATAGGTCAACTGTGAGCTAAAAAACTTCAAATTTGATATTGGACCAAAATATAGCATTTAGCATCGCCATGTAAAGTTTCATCAATTTTGAACAACAAGCATGTTTAAAGTTGAATTATTAAAACCACAGGGGTATATTATGAATTACGAAAGAAAATACGGGTATCTCGTGAATTTTCCCAATAAAATATTATTATTTTGAGATTGAAATCTACTCTTGTTATTATGGATGCTCTTAAAAACAATTCCCAAAAAGTGTGATGCTGCAATAAAAAGAAATAGAAGTAGATGATTTTCATACCCATCATATATGTCATAAATGGTGTCCACCAATTCACCATCATCACGCCCTAATCCGAATAATAAGGTCGCGCCCGCTTGGTTTCAGCCCAGTGATACATCGAATATAGATACTATCATGGTTAGATTTGAGGAAATATTAATAGAGGATTCAGATTAGGGGTAAATTTTTTTATCTAATCCGATAACCCGACCCAAACCCAGCCCGTAAATAGCGGGTATGGGTTAAGATTATTGACCCATTAAATTTTTGGGTTGGGTATGAGCGACCTATTAAATATATGGGTTGGGTATGGTTAAGAGTCCTAACCCGAATTCAACACGATCCGTTTACTTAATTTAAATTAAATAATTAAATAAATATGTATATATTTTATTTGGATATGTATTAATTCTATAACCATATGCATTAGTATAATAGCAAACAAAAATACTATCACTTCTTTAAGCCCACACAAATTATAAATCCAAACACATTCTTTAAGCCATCTATATCCACCATTCATTCTTTGTTCGGAAACCTAAATACTATGTCAATCATTAGTCGCGCAAACTCCATCGTTCACACTATTTCATCCGCACAAATAACGGCTATGGGTTAAAATTATTGACCCATTTAACAGAATGTTGATATTTGGAAAAACGACACATAATGATTCGATATAAATGAACGTCATGTGCACGCTTTTATGAATGACTGATCATTCTGCAGAAAAAACAAGAGTATTTGTATTTAAACGGGTTAAACGGGTCGGGTTTGGGTTCAATGATGTTATATGGGTTGGGTATGGGTTGAAAATTTATAACCCGAATATTTTAGGTCGGGTATGGGTCAATACATTGTTAATCGGGTTGGGTATGGGTGAACTTCAACCCGACCCATCAACCCGAATTGTCACCCCTAGTTCAGATTACATCTTTTACTATTTTATGTATTTATCAGTAAAGATTTAGTACCCCATCCAATTCACCACCTCTGCGCCTCTCTCAATAGAAACCCTAAACAGTGAACAAGGAACTGCCGCCCCTCTATCGATTCTCTCCTTGTGTATGCGCCCCTGTAGAGATTAATCACTGGAACAGGCGGGGCTGATCAAACAAGTAATATGTTAACTTATCTTCTTTTCTGCAGTTAAAACAATATAAACTTTTTATTTCTGCTGCTGCATTAGGAAAAAATTTCACGTTCGTGTTCATTTTTCCACTCACAATAATTTTGCAACCTCGAATAAGGAACATCGTGTCTCATCATTCTCTTCTTGTGTCAGCACAAACAAATCACTGGAACTGTTGCATCTCGCACATGGCTGAAGACAGGGCTGAAAAGTAACCGCTAATATACTCAAACTTATCTTATTATTTGGCGATTATAACACAATGGAATAAACTGCTCCTCCCTTTATTCATCATTCAGTCTGTGCATCTACAGAGATAAATCATTGGAACTGTTGCATCTCGCATATCGGATTGACAACGGAGCTGGAAACAATTCATTCTGGAACCGATAATATACTCGAACTCCTCCTCTTCTCTATGATGATTATGAATAGTTAGTCTCGGTGCCTCTTCTCTATAGAGAAGGAGCCATCTCGATTTGGACACAAGAATTATCGGACCCAAACCAAAGAGGGAAATAATTCAGAGATAAAATGATGAGTTTCTGATCTCTAGAATTCTTTTCTCATCATAGCTCAAATGTGGTTCCGGTACCTAGACATTGGACAGATTTTGATCTGTTATAGATTGTTTTCTGTATTCCTTAATCCAAAATTCACAACTACATGAAATTTCTATATTGAAGTTCCTCGATTTGTTCCCTTGTATGAGAATATGGGATTTCTCCATTTGTTGTGAGAGAACTGTAGCTAATTTTTCATTTGTATAACAGGGATTAGTGTGCATATATTTATATATGATATTGTACGTGATCAGATTTACCTCATCTATAAGTACTCTCCGGGTGGATATATATCCAATTTATGTCGTTGTCCTGGTTTTATTTTACTATAATCAACTATAACTAGATTTTTCCGTTACTTATACGTTCTTGTTATTGATCATGTAACTTAGTGTTTTGGTATTTGCATCCTTGTTGCTGATATATGTGCATCATGTTTTTGGTGTTTGAATATAGTCAGTAAGTATGAACTGACCATCTCCGTTGAGAGTAATGTTTTTTCTTTTGTGCCTTCAGCAATATGTCTTCAACTGGATTGTGTCAACCAGTGTTCAACAAGAAAGCTCCAATAAGTATTTGGGGTGATTTTTTTGGTTGACTAGTATGACTTGTACTAAATACTGCATATGACTGGTACTACTTACTGCATATGAATGGTGTACATGGTTAATAGGTACTAGGTGTTTTTAGAGTGGTGATGTTGTTACGGCATAGTTGAACGAATTGTGTTTTAGTTTGTTTATAAACAGGAACATGGTTAATAAGCACTAGGTGTATATATATATTGCTACATCGATTGTGGAGTTAATTATTTAAATGTTTAGGCTTTTAGTAATTCATTTATAACCATGTGTATAGACACTGGTAACTTTGAAGTTATACATAACGATTTACTCTTTCATTCATTTGCTTCATTCATATATGTATGGTATTTGTTAGAGTAAAAAATGGTACAATATTATATAAGATCACGTATAGGTTCGTATTCAATGTATAATTGTGGTTAATTTAACCGGTGCTTTTTTTACAATAAAATAGTGACGATCATGTTTTTGAACTAAACATTCTTGAATTAAAACTTCAAAACACGTTACAAAATACCTAAAAACTCAACTTTAAATACCTTCACAAATGTAAATAAAAACCATACCCCCCACCCATGTGGTTTAGCGTATTTACGTCATCCACCCATGAGGTTTGGGAATTTACTTTCCCCACCCACAACCTTTCAACCGTTTTACTTCCGCCACTCTTCTCCCACTCTCCGTTATGTTTGTCCAGGTGTCATGATTTTACAGGTTAAATAATAAAACAAGGGAATGTAATTTCCCACTCTTGGTTCATGCGCCATTGTATTCCCACTCTCTCACCATTTCTGCTTCGCTGGTACCTGGAGCAACCCGACCTAACTCCTATCGATCTGGTGTTAGCTCTGCGATTCCTCCACACTTTCTCTCGCGTGCTCCAGCGTGTCTTTGTGATTCCTTTGCTTTTGGGAAATTTTATCGACTTGCTCTAGTTGTTGTCTTCCTGGACTTGCTGCTATCGCAGTGCACTTGCTGCTCACGACCAGCTTAAGATCAGGAGTGGCGCGTAGTAAAGAGCATGAAGCACAATCTGCACAGGCAATCGCTTATTCTGCGAGGCGTGAACTCTGGCCTCGTACGACAACTTCAATGGATCCATGGAGCTACATACTTTCTCTCTCCAATCTCATCCAAATTCGGATGCGCCTTCAGGTATATATCTATTGCACGGTACAGATCATCTTCCACTCTCCTTGACCCTTTCGGTACAAGATTCGCGATTCCATTAGACTTTGATATGCTTAAATCAGCGTAAGTAGCGATCTCTCCGAGATAAGCGTCGATCGTTTTCGCAACTCTCTGTATCGCGGCGGAGCAGATAGTATTCTTCGTCTCTGCTCCTCCCCTGAAACTACCTCCGGCACCGGAAAACACGTCGTCGACCATGCTGATCTCCCTGGTAACGAATCCGGATACGATTCTTCTGACGCTCTCCAGATCGAATAAACTCTCACCGTCGTAAGTGTATGACAAAACGAGGAGATCGTCAACGGTTGCGTGTTCAAGTAAAGCAGAGACGCGCTTCTCAAGCTCCTTCTTGCACAGGTCGGATGCTTTGAGGAAGATTGCGCACCGGAGGAGTGAGCAGAGAAAACCGATTGGGAATGCGGATTTGTCCTGTGGGAAGAGAGCGACGATGGCTTCTAAGTGCTCCTTCTGCTGGACTCTGAGATCCGAGTCGATGGAGTAAGATGTGGAGACTCCGTTGCCGGAGTGATCTCGGACTAGATCTCGTAGTGATCTTTCTGCGTAGGCGATGATTGCGCTGGCGATAATGACAGTTTTGGTGGGACGTGATTTCATTGAAGCGATGACGTTTTGGAAGGATGATAGGTTGAGGATCGATAGGTCCTCTGTCCACCAGTTTAGTGGCTTGCGACACGGGAAGGTGGCTTCACTGCAAGCCTACGTCAATTAAATTAAAACACTAGTAAAAATCAGTATCAAACCGAAGTAAAGATGAAGGAAGACAGCAAGTCCATTTCGATAGCAGCAAGTGCACTGCGATAGCAGCAAGTCCAGGAAGACAGCAACTAGAGCAAGTCGATAAATTTCCCAAAAGCAAAGGAATCACAAAGACACGCAGGAGCACGCGAGAGAAAGTGTGGAGGAATCGCAGATCCAGCACCAGATCAATAGGAGTTAGGTCGGGTTGCTCCAGGTACCAGCGAAGCAGAAATGGTGAGAGAGTGGGAATACAATGGCGCATGAACCGGGAGTGGGAAATTACATTCCCTTGTTTTATTATTTAACCTGTAAAATCATGACACCTGGACAAACATAACGGAGAGTGGGAGAAGAGTGGCGGAAGTAAAACGGCTGAAAGGTTGTGGGTGGGGAAAGTAAATTCCCAAACCTCATGGGTAGGCGACGTAAATACGCTAAACCACATGGGTGGGGGTGTAAATTTCTCTAAAATTATTTATAGGTGAAACAAGTTTACAATATACCAAAGAACATATGTACAAGTAACATTCTATTGTTTGTCTAATACCAACAAAACATCTATAATGTATCATTTTTTATATGGTACATTTTCAAACTCATTCAATACGTACTTGTGTATAAACCAGACATGGTGTTGGTAAAACTTATAATCATAAGGACATTTGTATTCTTTTCTAGCAGACATGATATAAGACACCGACCTTAATATAACCACACATCACGAATCCCCTAATAAAACGCCTACCACCCTTTAATGTATAAACATCATCGTGAACGTAGCCAATGACCACAAAACCTAAATGAAATACCTAGCACATGTTCAGTATGTACGAGTGTATAAATTAGACACGGTGTTGGTAACAATTCTATTTGTATATACATTAGTAATCTTTTTAGCACACATGATATAATACACCGACATCAATATAACCAAACACCATAAATTTTCTGATGAAACACCTAGTACCTATTCATTATATACCCGTGTATAAACACCGTCATAAACATAATCAAACACCATAAATTCCTAAACAAAACACCTATAACTTGTTCCATATGTACATGTGTATAAACCAAACACAGTGTTGGTAAAAGTTATAGTCGTAAATACATTGGTATTCTTTTCTAATAGACAGGATATACTACACCAATACCAACATAAGCAAACACCACGAATCCCCTAATAAAACACCTAGCACCTATCAATATGTACTTGTGTATAAGCACCGTCGTGAACATAGCCAATGACCATAAATTCTCAAACAAAACACCTAGCACATATTCAATATGTACCTGTGTATAAACCGACATGGTGTTGGTAACAATTCTATTTGCATAGACATTGGTAATATTTTTCATCACACAGGATATAATACTTAGAAATCAATGTAACCAAACACCACAAATTCTTTGATGGAACACCTAGCACCTGTTCAATATGTACTTGGGTATAAACACCATCATGAACATAGCCGAACACCACAAATTTTGAAACAAAAAACCTAGCATTTGTTCAATATGTATACCTGTGTTTAAACTACACACGATGTTGGTGACAATAATATTCGTAAAGATATTATTATTCTTTTCTAGCGAACAAGATATAATACACCGACATCAACATAAACAAACACCAAAAATTTCTTAATGAAACACCTAACACTTGTTCAATATGGACCCTAGTATATAAGTTTATATTGTTATAACATCCCGAAAACATAAAACATATGTTCATGCTAAAATGTCTCACTACCTCTTTTTAACTATCCAAATTGTGTCGGAACATAACTAGTGCATTGTGTCGAGTTAGTGTGGGCATTATAAAGTGTAGAACCGCTAAAAAAAGATTACCCTACACCACAATAAAAAAAACCACCCTAGGAAAGTCAAAACGTCAAACATTTATTTTAGGGTTTGATGTTTAGGGTCTAACGACCCTAAACTCTAAACCAAAAAACCCTAAAAATGTGCTGAGTTAGTGTTGACATTATGTTCCTAGGGTGCCGAGTTAGTGCCAGACACCATAAATTTCTTCATGAAACACCTAACATATGTTAAATGTGCACCTCTGTATAAAATTACACGATATTGGTATAAAATATATTATTAAAGACACCAGTACTCTTTTTCTAGAACACAAGATATAATACACCGATAACAATATAACTAAACACCACCAATTCCCTAATGAAACACCTAGCACCTGTTCAATTTGTACCTATGTATGAACACCTTTATTAACATAACCAATGAACACAAATTCCTAAACAAAACACCTAGCACATGTTCAATATGTACTTGTGTATCGACCAGACATGTCTATTCCTATACACATTGGTAATCTTTTTTAGCACACATGATATAATACACCAACATCAATATAACCAAACACCATGAATTTTTTGATGAAACACCTAGATACTGCTCAATATATACATATTCAGTATATACCATTGTACAAATACCATCATTTGATGAAATTACAACCTTCCTGTAGTGAAATAAGTATTCGTAATCAGCAAGAATCTAACAATTAATATACATAAGTTACAAAAAACAAAGAAATTAGAAATCTCATGTTTACTTATTTTGTAAATATTATTCAATAAAATAATTAAAAATATAATATAGCCGTTGATTTACTAATGATTATAGTTTGCAAAAATGTAGAAAAACATAAAAAATGAATATGTAAATATCAAAAGATATATAAACTTGTATAATTATAGTAATTAATTGTTAGAAAATGTACATGATTATAAAAACGGTCTCACAACATACCAACGTACAGTTGTACACATACCAGCATTTAGTTAAATAAAAACCATTTCATAATAAATTACGTACACAGCGCTATAAAATCTGATCGAATGAATTTTAAAATTAATATACATTTGTTAACTTAATTTAACTAAGAGAATATTATTCAACAAAATATATAGTCCCATGAATTTAGTATGAATAATCTTTAAATAATAAGTACTATTTATAGAACGTAGTTTAAGAAAATGTGGAAGATAAATAAAAAAATAAGATTAATAGTTATAGTTTTACAATACATCTTCAAGAAATCACCGTATATTTTGAAAATTAATTTATGGAGAGTTAGCACAAATTAAGGACTAACTACCATAATTTGCTTATTTAAAAACTAAAGATAAATAATGAAAACTTTTCCCAGAGTAAATATATTTTACAAAAGTTCAAATATCATCCACCAATCATCGTTTGAATGTCAGGAGAATGAGGATTTCTTTTTATAAGTGGGATAAGTTTTGAACTAGGACCTCTAATTCGAGGATACATCTCTATGAGTGCGAGGAGAACGAGATTGAAGCAATTACAGTATCATAAAACAGAACCAATCCGAGCACCTCAACATGTCAGGTTCGTTGAAGTCAACTACAGTTATTGACTGTCAAAAATAAATAAATAAATGAGAAATGATGAGACCCAACATAAATTGAGGACAAACGGAGGTGTTAGCAAATGGACACGAAAAGATTAACAATACTGCATTTTCAATTACTGTAAGACCTTGTAAAAAAGGGAAAATTCACAAGATACCACTATTTAAGTTTCTAATTCACAAAATACCACTGTTTTTTTCGTAATTCAGCTTTAAACATGTTTAAACGTTGTCCAAAATTGATGAAATTTTACATGGACGATGCTAAAGTGTTATATTTTGATCCAATATCAAATGTGAAGTTTTTTAAGCACATATGTGACATGTGGGACCCAATGAACATGTGACAAGTTCATTGGGTCCCACATGTCATATATGAGCTTAAAAAACTTCACATTTGATATTGGATCAAAATATAACACTTTAGCATCGTCCATGTAAAATTTCATCAATTTTGGACAACGTTTAAACATATTTAAAGCTGAATTACGAAAAAAACAGTGGTATTTTGTGAATTAGAAACTTAAACAATGGTATATTGTGAATTTTCCCAAAAAAAAAAGAAAAGAGAGAGGTGTAAGACCAAGATATCGACTGTAGAAAAAAGATATTACCAGTAAAACTCATCCTACATTTCTTATTTACATTCGGAATAATACCTTGCTTAGTCGGAATACCCCCTCATATTACCTTGCAATGCACACTAGAAACAAAGGAGAGCGAAATTCAAAGGACAGCAGATCATTGCGGAGTACTTCCGCAGACAATAATAGAGACATGCCAAAATTGTTCAACCCTCAAACAATACAGCCTTCTGAATGATGAAACTGCAGGCCACAAATGACTCTCATACTCTTTTCGGCTTCATCCATAATCTAACTGGCATCACCGATGCTTTGCTAATCCAACATAAAAGACCAAGTACAAAGCTGCCTTCACTAGCTGGTGGGACACTTGATGGGTCGCAAACTATTATCATGGCCTTGACCATTCATCATCCCCGCATTGTTGTGAGGACTCTTTGGGTGGATCACAGTTGCATTTAAGACAAACCGAGTTTCGTCTGTAGTTCAGAAATTTGCACCTAAACAAGCCAGAACCGCCATGAGATAAGTTGAGTTGAAAAAAATCTAATTGAAAGACGGTAAACGCTTGAATTCTCACGAGGGGCACTCCCAATCTCCAGGATTCAGTGCTCTTGGCGGTCGTGGTTGTGGACATCGGAAGCACTTGGAGTTGCCAGCATAGTTCATAAAATCACACCTGTAGAAAATAGTCCCATGCATTGCTAATAAAACTCAGGCAATACAGCACAATGCCGTTCCCATCAACCACCCAACAGTGATATCATCTATAGTTGACCTAGAGTAAGAATCTCCCAAGGAATCAATTACATCTATAATAATTTTTCCCACTTGTTATCAACCAATAGTATTTTTTAACCCTCAATTTGGGATTATTCTCATCCACATGTCACAATAATCCAGAGTTATGCCCTTCGAACTTACTCTGGACATATCCAGTCTCCTTTCTTCATTGCAGGTCGATTAACAACTTTAATTGGACCAGCCTCATTGCACTTCAGACATTGATGTCTACTCTTATAATTAAGAAAACAGCACCTGGTACGGAACTTGATGTCAGTATACAACAGACAAAAACAACTTTGGGCACTGAGGGTCGGAGTGAACAATTAGAACAGTCAACGTCAAAGAGAATTATGCTGCACAAAGAAAAAAACGCTCATTTTGAAAGAAAAGATTTTAGCTCCAGAAAACAGTATAACTTACTGTGGGCAAACCCAATCTCCTTCCTTCATTTCACCATCACTCTTCTTTTCCATCTTAGGTCCATCTGCTTTGCATTTTAAACACTTTGCATTTCTGGAGAAGTTCAAAAATTTGCACCTGCAGAGGATAAAGAAAAAATCACTAATGCGACAAAAGAGAATAATTAGAGATGTTCAACGATTTTCTCATTCTCATTCTTATAAGATGTAACTAGTAGCTGTAGGAGCTAAAACTTTTCCCATGTGTGCAAAGAAACATCTTAAGTCTGTATTGCCATTATTTTTTGTTGCATATTTCAATGTATTTTAAGACTACATGGTGCAAATAAAAGTTCAAAATAAGACTAACAGAGGAATGATAAATCCAAGTTTGCAAATATAGATTTTACAAGATGCAAAATGAGATCATTGCAAAGAATTAGCATAGTTAGGTCTTAAAACCCGTTGGCATCTAATAGGTTTTACTTCTTGTTAAGAAAAACTACACATAAAAAGAGCAATGTGCACAAATCGAGACGTTATTTCTCTACTGAGCAAATGCTGACTGATATTTGTCAAGGCACTAGTCTATCTAAAATTGGTAAACCCACCATGGATGCTCACAAGGAAATTCCCACTGTCACTGTACACTTCATGGGCATTTCAGCAATTGTCATGAATTTTAAAAAAATCAACATAACTTCTTTCCAATATGGCCCTATTTTAAAGTAACACTTTTGAGCATGGCTTCCCCCCCCCCCCCCCCCCCCCCCCCTTTCCTGCTCCTTGTTAGGCATTTCACCTAGGCTCTGTTCGGCATTGTTTTTATGCGGTTGTTTTTATAGCTGTTTTGGTTTGGTGGTTTTGGCTGGTTGTTTTACAGCATTTTGCTGGTTATTTTGTGTTGGCAAATCTGTGACGGTTTTAAAAACTGCTATTTGGCAGTGTGACTATTTCGTTTGACGTTTTTGAATAAGTTAGTTACGTGCAGTGCGTTTACCGATTTATGTGATACGATTACAAATTTAATATTACATTTTAAACCAATTTATTGTTTGGTAAATAAAGAAATTACTAACAAATATACAGATTAAAATTTACATAATTTATTAACTAGGAAGACAGCAAATTTTTATTACAATCAATTTTTGTTAATATTTATATTAAGGTCTATACAAATTACTTCACTACTATCAACCATAATTCTATCAATGGATAACAACAATTGTAACTATACATGGTTTTAACACACCACGCTACTTGTTCACATTTGAATAAAAGGAAAATATAATAATTAATTAGTGAACTTTATTAATGTTCACATCATACAAAAAAATAAACAATTTAGTTGTTAAAAAATATGGCCTATATATTACTATATGTACATATAATTAAATATTCAGATTTTATACCTTATTTTTAATAAAATGAACTACTACCATTACAATGTGGTGTTGATAAATAATTTGTAAAAACTTCTACTCAATGACATTTTTATAAAAATAAAATAATAAGTGATTTTTTAAATTAGTTAATTTATTCATATCAATCGCTACAATTTTACAACCCTAACTTGTAAACAACAATATACACGGTATTCATTCTCTTCATTACAGTAATTTTATAAATTTACGGTATTCATTTTCTTTGCAGCATAAACTGCTAGCTGTTTTGTGGTTGTTTTGTGCTGGTATATTTGTGTCTGTTTTAAAAACTGTTGTTTGACAGTGTGGCAGTTTGACATTTTTACCAAAACTGTCACCCTCAAAAATACCACATATATACCACAAAACCGCCAAAACCGAACTAAGCCCTAGGGTTCAGGAAAAGAAATGTGAATACCCTAAATACCTATAATTTGACTGCCCCTAACAGTTTAGGATATCCTTTCCCCATAGCTCTTTGACCGGTGAGCCGCGGCAGGTGTTTCCCCTACATAACAAATAGAGAGGAACTCCCTTTACAGTTTACTCTCCCCTGCATTTCTTTTCCTTTTTCCTACACCCGGAGTGAGATGGAGAAAAGATACTTCCACCCATGATTTTAGGGGAGATATAAGTCCCAACCACAGAGTGGAAAAAAAGGCAGTGTTTTTAAGAAGTTTCAAGAAAAATAAGCATCTTTACTGACTCTGTGCAGATCCAATCAGGTTGCCTCCCGGACCCATCTGGAACCTTTAATTGTCGAGCTTCATTGCACTTCTTACATTGGACATTTCTGCTAAAATTCATAAAATTGCACCTGCGATATAATATTACAACCATTGATCAAAACATTAAAACAATGAAGCTCTAATTGCATGCGCCTAAGAAGAAAATAGTTCTACCACAACACACAGCAAGCTGTAATAGACTTTAATTGAATGAACCAGTAAATCAATATTGAGCTCAAGAACAAGATCCTTCACATCCAACTTTACAACACATGGCCCTTCTTCACATTGAAAACTCCCTATATTGAAAAAACACCCACTCAAACTCTAGATGCCCAATCAAGACGGAATTTCTATAAGAGACTAATGAACCAAAACAGAAATAAAAAATTTAACTTAGAAATTGGTTCCAGGACAGGTAAGGCTATGGCTTAGCATCTTAGTCCACCTAATGTTAACAACCCCAATATTCAAATGCACTGGCAGCCGGTATTTCCAACTCACATTTATATTAACCCAAGAAAGGACATTAATAATGCAAGTTTGATATGAAAGAAGCTGTTAGCATATGAAAAAAGTAGTTAGCAAACCTAAAAATGTACTTACTTGGGGCATGCCCAGTCTCCTACCCTCTTCTCATTGTTACTTTGTGACGTCTTATCATCAGAAGTCTTAGCTAACTGCTTCTGGCGGGTGGCATAGAAAGATGGATTTTCAAGTTCTGGATCTAAAGGTTCTTCACTCAAGTCAATCAACTCAGATAGCAATCTCCTCGCTGATATCTCCACCCCTTCTCTACAAGGGACCATGGAGGCCTCAGAAATAACTGATTGATCGAGTGCATAAAACAATAAGATACGCACAATATCAAGGGTCTTGGAAGTCGCCTCAGATTCCTTAAGCAAGACATAGGCTCTATCACATGATTTTCTTAGGTTGCAGTCACTGCATACCTGAATATTTTTGGCAGAAGTTATAGAGATTAACACATCCTCCTGAAAGATAATACATAAAAAGCAGAAAGTGTTCTTTCAAGATAATCCTTTTAAACTATGGGATCCTTTCATAAACAATCACTCTGATATTGGTTCATGAGACCATGACTACTCTACCCTAGCTACTTTCAGCTTGAGTGTATTAAGTTGGAGAAAGCCAAATAGCTACTACCCTAAAAACAGCATACCTAGTAAGAAAAGTGTCGATAGTAGAAAGAGAGACACATGACATTAAACTAGATGTCTTCCAAAAGGCCCCTCTCTTTTTGCCACATAGCCTTGTCCACATTAATCAAGTATCTCTTTAAAGCCCGCCTAAGCTAATAGTCTTGATCATATATTACAGAACAACTAGTATTGTGAGTTCATGGTGAACACAAAATGCAGCTAAACATTTTTTATGAGTTTCATAAACTTCCTTCGGATGTTTAATACCACAGAGAAGCTCGAACTACCCAACACCACAACCCTAAATTTGTATTAACCATAGTCAAACAATTTCCCATCCATAACATGTTCTCATTCCCACATGCCAATTATTGCATCTTATTTTTTACATAAACCCTAAAGTCTTACAGCAAAAAAATTCTGTATTGGGAACTAAAGGCAAGTCCATCAGTTCAACAGACTAAAAAAGCGATCAATGTAGCAGCAACAGCACAATCTGGGAGACAAATTATTCTCGCATAAATCCGTACTCAAAAATAGAAAATATGAAATCAGATAGCAAATGAACTCACATCAGCTTCATCTAGACTCGTGTACACCCTCAATCTTTTTGCTGAATTAACAACTTTCCGGAAAATATTAGGACAACCCCCCTCCACCACTGCTCGGATGTCATCCTGCGACAGTGACCTGCATACGCAGTTTCAATACTAAGAATTCCATCGTGTGTGCAACATATGCAATGCAACAAAATATTAGGAGGTAAACAATTTGCCAGTTGATTGTATTATATCCAGCTGCAGCATTGATGGAAGCAGAAAAAGTATGTGGAATATCTAGTCTAGCGGCACTACTGGAAAGGAAAAACAGAAAAGGTATGGGTGAATAATCATGATGAAGAAGTGATAGAAATGTTTAGGAGTAGTAAATATTCAATTAACTGGGTTATTTGAATAATCATCTAGAACACTCAGCTAATGGGTCAAAGAGGAGATCCGTATCTATACAAAATACACAGAAGTGAAAAGCCTTCTGTGTGGCTTGGGCAGAAATTAATCTTGTTAGGCAACTAGTAAGGTACATCATGTTGCTTTCACTTTTCCAGATTTCACTAAGCGGTATTACTGTACTCTCTGTTTTACATAATGCTTTATCATTATGTTCATCTCAAACCTTCGTCAACTTTCCCAGTCCCCCGATTTCTTCACCTGAGTACCTGTCTTTATATTTCTTTTCCCTGATTTGATTTCTAACAATTCCAGACACCCTTTCAACAAAACATGTTTCCTGATACACTTAATCAAACCCATCCACTAACTAGGTCCTTGATCCTTTCCAAGTTAGGAATATATGCAATCCGCTCATTTCATTTCACTGAACACGAGTAATTACTTCTAGCAGAAATATGATGAATACATGCAAACAGTGATCACTCGAGAACCAAAAACGCGCCGCCAAAATGTGCGGAACTGTAGCAATTGAAGATGAACTGTAATGAACTAAAAAAAATACTTATTAATTATCTTCAATAATATCGTACTTGAAAATGTCGAATCTGTCTCGAGCAAAGCTGAGACACGCATCTTTCAGCACATGCATATCCTTGTAAACAGATTCCCGCGCAAACCCAACATCAATAACTATATCATTTTCACTATTCTCAGCATCAATTGAGGATGAATTCTCCGGGGCCACAGGTGATGCCATCTTGTCAGTAAGATATCCTTTGGACTTTAACTGGTTCACGAAGGCAACCCATTCCGGCCAGGGGTGATACTGTTGCACCTGCTGTTGAGAAGAAAACCTTGGCTCATTGGAAGCTGAGGACGTAGTTTCAAGAGCGGTTGCAGTGGAGAAAGCGGATAAAGAAGTACAAAGTTTATCAACAGGGGCAGGCGTGTAGAAGAGGGGTTTAGTGACACGAAGTGTGGAGGAGGATAGAGAATTCCTATGGATTCGTAGTAGTGAACTACCGAAAGAGAAGAAAACTAAAGAAGTCGACATCCTTTTCTCTTTCCTTCGGCCAAGAAAGAGGAGAAGGCGAACCTGAGTTTCAGGGGGCTTTGGCGCATAGGTCGGAAAGAGAGGAGGGGATGAGATGGGTTTTAGCGGACAGAGGGTTTTAACTCTTTGCGTTTTTACTACTGGTATTTTTCTTGAATGAAGTAGTATACTGTTTTCTTTTTAGGTTGCGAGTATTTAGTATTTACTCAATTTTTAAAGGGAAGACCAAGTACTATTAATCTCATAAAATATTCTTGTTTCGTTGTTCCAATAAGTCTCACAAGCTTCTCAAGGGGCCTAGAGGACAAACTGAGGACACGATACGCGAACATGAGGAGAGCTTCTAGTCTCGCGTCTTCCTGGCTAAACCGTGCCGTCATTCCCGCCGCTTCCGGCGCCGTCGCAGCCGACGGAGCCACGGCGGCGATTCGCCTTAACCGCCATAACTTCCGACTTATACAAACAGCTCTGTACAGCTCCTCCAGTGGATCACGATGGCTCCAGTTTACGTCTAGCAACTGTTTTTCTCGATTAGCTTCTTTTGGCTTCGCCGGCGCCTTGCTCTCCGCGGCAGGCGCTGGCGCGCTTCTTCTGGAAGAAGCTCAAGCGAAGGAACCACCGCGGCCAGATCGTGTTCCGAAGGAAGTTGTTCTGTATCAATATGAAGCCTGCCCTTTTTGCAACAAGGTTAAAGGTGCTTTTCTGAAGAGAACTTATATTTTCCTAATTTCCAGTTATGATCTTTACGTGATAATCTATTAATTAGTGTTTGTTTGAGCTGTTCTTCTTTTCATCTCAGCGGAACTGATAGTACGGTTGTTTGGTAGAAGCCGGCAATCTTTACGTGATATTCGATTCAATACCTTACTTGGTAACTGAAGTGCGTAAGACAATTATCAACGTGGCATATTTTTGCTGGTTATGGTAGCAGACCCTTTTTATCTGTTTCTTTGGTTGTAGGTACTCAAAGTGTGAATGTAATTGGATGGAAATAAAATGAATGTAGTATTACTCAGGGAAGAGATTAAGGATAAACAAGTGATTTTGTGCTCTAGTTAGTCTCCATTTTCATCCAGGATTATAGCAAACATCTTGGCTTTGCGGATTATTTTGGGAATCCTTTTGAACTAGACTTTTTGTTCCTAGCTACTTGTTAGATGTAGCATTGACCTTAACAAGTCCACATTCTTGATTTGCATTCTTATCTCTTATCTGTATCTAGATGTAATGCCTGTGTAAAAAAAATGTGAAAATCTAGGGGCCCGTTCTTTGGCAACATTAAGTTGAGTTTTTGATGATTAATGTACTTTTGCTCAAAAGTGATGTACAAATGTCAATTTTTAATTGGTCCACAACTAACTATAGTACACATGTCAAGTTAACATTTGTTAACTAGAGGGACATTTAACAAAAAGCTAGGAAACCTAGCTTATTGGGCAAAAGTCAGAACACCCCCTAGGTCATTGGTCTAAAAGTTTGTTTTTTCAGAATGCAGAAGGGGTTAGAATCCATCCACACAAGAAAATTAGGGATCATGTTTCATTATAAAAGTGGCATCGTGTTCCTTATTGAACTTTACCCCCCCCCCCCCCCCCCCCCCCCCCAACTAAGCCTTCCTTCTGATTCGGCATGTGTTAGCTCCTTGTTATGGTTTGTAGTGCAAAATATCCAAGATTCTTCTAGATCTTTATCTTTTGCATTAATAAATAGTTAGATTCTTATACCCTTAGTACAAGTAGGAGGGAGGTGTCTGGCACTCGAGCAGAATTTTATTTTATGCTGGAGTCTTCTAGATTGGGCAGAAATTTCCTTTAGGAAAATTACCATTAGACTCTCTCAGGGCTTTTCTTTCTATTCAAAGTGAAGCTCCTACAGCTGATTAATCATACTATTCCTTTCTCTTCTGGTACTTCCGCTGTTTGATACTGCACCAATTTATTATCTATCAGTTGGTCTGACCTGTGCATTCTAATACTGGATACTATTTGGGTTTTTAGTATCCCTAAGTTGATCAGAATGAAGTTTAACTAATGATAAAACTTCAAACGGTTACCTTGCTCTAAAGATCAGTCTGATCACCAATACATCTCATCTTCTTCTCCCTATTTAGTTTTGGGGGTGATGGTAAGGGGTGATGAAGCTGCCTCATGGGTTAGGAGCTGCTGAGTTGGGGACAATTCTGCGTTGAAGGAGGGTGGTTGGTCAACTTTTATGTTTAATTGTTGTATGTTTGTAAGATTTAATTTAGCCATCTAACATCCTTTACTATGATCTAATAGAGATGCTGTGACGTAATGCTCTAATCTCTTATCCCTGTTTCCTTCTATTATTATCTGAAATTTGACAATATGTGGTTACTGCAGCATTCCTTGACTACTATGACAT
Source organism: Limonium bicolor (assembly GCA_023374045.1). Classification (NCBI taxonomy): domain Eukaryota; kingdom Viridiplantae; phylum Streptophyta; class Magnoliopsida; order Caryophyllales; family Plumbaginaceae; genus Limonium; species Limonium bicolor. The sequence goes on along the minus strand of CM041778.1, from coordinate 69,058,448 downwards.
CCCATACAAAATCGTAGAGGTCAATCCACTCAGTAAGAAGGAAATAAAATGGTCAGATTATAAAAAGGTTCCTATACTGATGGTAGATGGAGAACAGTTGGTTGATTCATCAGGTATTTGTGGTGTAACTTGCACATGTTGCAATTGCTTGGTGACTCCTTATCATTTATGAAATCTTAATGCCAGGTTCTCCATTATGAACTTTAACACAAACCATGCCATTGTGATGTTTTGATGATTCCTTTTCAGATATAATTGATAAAATGACCAATAAAGTCCTGGAAAGGTGTCCTGATCGTGACTCAGAGGAGAATGAAGAGAACAAATGGCGGAAGTATGTTAATGCCTTTCTCTTTTCTGTAGTTATAAAATTGTTTGACAATTTGCTAACTCAAACTTTACATTATTTAAGCTTCTTTTAACTGTATGATCCTCTTCTTCTTCTTTTTTTTCCCGTCAAACCCGTTGAAGCTTCTAGATTTCATAATGAAGATTGAAGAGCATGATACGAATTTGAGAAATGTTTTTTAATGAATCCTGGTGAAGTTTTCTTGTCAGAGGGATGTAGTCAGAGCAGAGCATGTTTGAGTAATTGTCCGAAACGAAAGGGAGATTGCAGATCCTTAATATTCATCAATTATTTTCTTTTTGCTGGGTTTCTTCCTTTTCATCTTGTCACTTCTGTTGGGTTTAACTGACTTATTTGTGGGAGGATGGGAAGTCAACCAAATTTTTTTGTCAACAGCCCATTGTCTCTGTCATATTAAGCTGTACTTTTGTTCTTTTGACAGTTACTACTTCCATGCTACTGATGATTTTCGTTTCACTGGCAATGTTACTTAACCAAGTTTTTCTCTGTCACAAGTTGATTGTCTCTCAACTATCATGCTCAGGTTTTATCTAAGGTTGGATCTCCCAAGCATGTGATACCCCCTTGCATGTATCTAACCTTGATTTCACTTCTAGTAGTATTCATGATATGAAAAGCTTGTCTTGCTGAATGATCAACATACACTGGTATTGTTAGGCTTGGCGTCTGTACATTTATGTGCCTCTATTCAATGGCTTAAACCTGTTGCTTTTCTGTGTAGGTGGGTTGACAGTCACTTGGTGCATGTATTGTCTCCAAATATTTATCGGAATACTTCTGAGGCCCTTGAGTCCTTTGATTATATAACTAGCAATGGTAATTTATTTACTTCTCATGTGGTCACTTGTGGCTTAAGGATATGTTGTAGTGCCCAAGGCCTACTGGTGTTGCTTATTTGAATGGTTGCTAGATGGTTTTGCTTGTGGGTGTCATTATATGCCGTCATGCATATTCTTGAAAGATAATGGAATTAGACACATTATAGTAATGCTTGTATTTATGTTACTTTTTCTCACTGAAATATATTGGGGCCTGTGTACTAGTCTAAATTTTCAGTTCTGAAAAGATTGTATGGCATAACGTAGATATTTAGTGTATTCAGCTTTGTCTCCTAAGTCACTTTTTGACCTTGCCAACCCCACTCAATGTTACTGAAGTACGTATAATGAGTAAAGAAACTTGAACAAATATTGACAGTGAGGAACTAGAGAGTGATCAGTATTTAGATTTTTGATATGGTGTGATTGTATGCCTCTGTTCAATCGATTGATATTTTGAGTGGATTGTTGTTTATATCAAGGGGATGTTGGATTTCTCTTGGTCGTAGGGTGGCATGTGGAATTCTCAATTGGCTTAATTGCCAAAACAATGTGGGTGTTTTTTTTTTTATTGAAAACGGTATTGAATTACCATGTAATGCTGACAAACGGGGATGATGGAGTTGATAAGACCTCCTCACTCTCGATATAAAGAAAAAAGTACCATGCAATGTTTCTTGCACCCAACTTTTACATTGTAATCCCATGTAGTCTCTCATAATTGCATTTTCTTCTTCTATGTGCCCGGAGAAGTTTGCCATCCTTTACATCCATCATCCAGAATTCAACATGATTCAGTTCTTTTGATAAATTACCTTTTCTTACCTATAGTTGTAGCTAGGACTAGCTATTTCCATGGGGGTCCCTGTGGACTATTTATCTTGCTCCCAGAGTCTCATTCATCTTATATACGTCTTATAAAGCTGTGTAACCAATCGCTGGCCTAACTACCACTTTGTGCCAATCTAACTAAAGTAATACAAAGTTCTTTGAGTTGAATCCATGATGAATGAAAGTGGTTTAGGCTCTTTTCTGAAAAACAAAAATAATGAAACCCATTCTTAAAATTTTGAGACAGGGTGATGATAAACTGGGTTGGGTTGGATTTGACATATCTTATGGATTATCCTGCCTATTTATTAGACTTGTTTCATACAGATCTGGAAGGTTGTTTTTTGTTTGTGTGTGTATTTTGGAATCGAGGGCTAGCATCAATATCTTTTAATTGTGAGTTGTTTGATGTCCACATGCATTTTCAAGAATTCTGGTATGATTTCTGTTGAAAATATTGAAATATAAAACCATGCCAGTTATAAGGTGCGTTAAATGTTTCCTACCGTGACATCATTCTTCCTTGCCTATGTTAGGCTTTGGCTGTCTGTTCTACTATTGTTTTTCCATTTTCAAAAAATTCACTATAATATTCCCTTTAGTGGAGGGCCATATTGGCTTTTTACCAATGTTCAAAAATCTACTATGACTTTCTGGTCATTTCTTGGACTCTTCCGTTATAAAAACGTTGCTGAAAAAGACAATTGTCAGCTTGCTACTTGCTTGTATGCCCATTCCGCTTCTAACTTACTTCTTGGGTAAACTACCTCTCTGTGATTAAATTTCTTTCTTAGCTGCTTCAGATTCTTTTTTCAGGTAATTTTAGCTACACGGAAAAACTCACGGTGAAATATGCTGGAGCTGCAGCTATGTACTTCGTGTCCAAGAAACTCAAAAAGAAGTATAATATCACTGATGAGCGTGGTGCCTTGTACGAATCTGCTGAAACATGGGTGAATGCACTAGATGGTCGAGAATTCCTAGGTTTGTTTCTCTTACTATTTGGATAAAGATAGCTAACCTGGTCAATTAATTTTCAATGATTTCTCTATTTTGTAGGAATGATGATTTTCACCTATGTTTTTGTTTATCTAATCCTTGTGCAAACTCGTGTTGGATTTGTAGTCTAATCCTTAATTCGTAAGATATATGTTCCAATTTGTTAGCAGCATCGATATTGCATGCAATCAGCTGACAGTTCATGGGAAGTGGTTATCATAAACTTTTCAAGTCGATGAATACTTGGTTGCTTGAATGATTGTTATTAGCTAGCTTGCTTATCACATATCTGTTTAGTCTTGTGAAGCAATTTGTGTTAGTAGAAGAAGATGATGAGCAATTTGATGCTTGAAGTTATCTCCTTTATTCAATCTTATTGACGGGGTTGCTTGTGTTTTATTATTCTGAATCGTTTCAGGAGGATCAAAGCCCAATTTGGCGGATCTTGCAGTGTTTGGTGTGTTGAGACCCATCAGGTATCTGAAGTCTGGCCGAGATATGGTTGAGCACACCCAGATTGGTCCATGGTACTCGAGAATGGAAAGTGTTGTAGGCGAACCATCTAGAATCAAGGCTTAAGAGTGCATCAAATAATACTACAATTGATCCGGCCTGCAGTATACTTGCCAGTGAGAGTTGCGTCGTTTCTGCTGGTCTAAAACTTAATACGTTCGTTAGTTGTGATCTGGTACAGCACACAGTCAGTTTTGGCGCCTTTTTCTTCATTGTTGTGACAAAAAAGTGTTTTTCAGGCTAGGATTTGGGTATATGATTTATATCGCTTGATTTCCTTAGAGAATAATGTTTTGTCGTGACCAAATTTGGTAGGACATTATTTTAACTTTACTTAATTGGACTATGTGATAAATGCCCTGGTAAGGATAAGTTTTTGGAACATCATCCCAGACCAGGCAACCCACTATAAGTGCTTCCAGTTCTAGTTACTTAAGAGCGACTCTACAGTGTGTTCGATGTGATTTGTATTTTAATGTGTCGCTTTATGTTCCTTTTGTCTATGAAGTTCTTTTTATTGCGTTTCATGGATTCACTGTGATTAATGTAATGTGATCATATGTAGTATGATATCAATGAACAAGACTGGAAATCGTGAGTTTGATTTTCTTTATCGTTTACTGATTTGCTCGGTTGCTCTTTTGACCTCTGAATCTAAGCGCAGCTGGGCCGAGCACTTTCTTCAATAGGATACATTTCTACTATATCCCATACCTACGGCTACCCTTGTTCGCTGTACTCGGGTACGAATGGATTATAGGTGATGGGTAGGGTCAATACAGTGTTATTTTGTTTATCACATAATCTATCATCTGTTTATCATCTAATTAATCACGTGTTTACAATTTGATCTGGAATTTTTTTCAGAATGTAACCAGATTATTAGAATATTATAAAAAATGAAACTCAAATTGAATTTTTAAATAATTAATATTTATAACCTAAAAGTTAGTATAACTTTACAATTAAACCTCGACGTCTTCCAAAAATCATAATCAAATCACCGAAGGATGGTAACTATTAGGTGACATACCAGTTTGAGTGAAATACATGGAACCAGGTGAATGTACATGGATACGGGTGTTAAATTAGGTTTGGGTAGGGTTGGCCTCAACCTGAATCCCTATCCAAAAATGTTTTTTGGAACCTAACCTGAGCCTATTGCAGGTTGTAGTTCTTCAACCTGAACTCGGTTAACCCGTTTTGCTAATATTAATTTTATTTTTTATTTTTAGGTTATTTTGTAAAGAAATATAACATTTTATACATTGATTAATTACTAAACACAACAATTAGTCATAAGTTATTCTCTAAAGGTTTGATTTACACTTCAATTAATCACAAAACATTAAATATAATGTTTTATTTTTATTTTTGAGTTACAGGTTAGCAGGTTCGACCAAACTCGAAGCAAGTTTTAATGAATCAACCCGATCCTACCCAAAATTTTTGTTATGTTAAGATTCTCAACCCAAACCTAATTTTTTACGGGTCAGTTTTGGGACGGTTTCGGGTTGACATCCCCATATATGGGGATGCTCCACCTGACATGAACTCAACTCATTGTAGCCTCTAAAAGTGACCAGAGTAACTAAGATTATATGTTTTGAATGCTTATTAATACTCTACATAACATGTTGTCTTTTTTTGAAACTAGGAAGTTGTTGAGACAAGTTAATGTTAGGATTGCGTCTTTTTATGTCCCAAGGTTATACGAATTTATCTCAAAGATCCTCACCAACAGATTAAAAAATGTGTTGTCCAAGATTGTTTTGAGAAATAGGATGCCTTTGCGCCAAATTGTCTTGTCCATAATGTTATGTTTTGTTAAGAGATTATCTCCCCTCATTTTGTAATGTAGTTTATTGTGTGGGTCATTATTGTTGGAAGTAATGACACCGACTATAATCAAGTTGCTTAATGAATAAAAGAAGTAACCGCATTCTTTTCAGGTGTCTCTATGTTGTAATGGCTTAAGTCACCCATGTATTACACCTTTGTGTTCTCTTGCAGGGATGCTAAAAACGAGAGGCCTCTGTCAGATGAAGTGTTTCAGCAATGGTCTAGTCCCTGGCCGTAGGGCCATGGGCTAGTTGGACTTGTCAATAGAACAGTTGCCTTAACAATTGTATCAACGATCACGATGTTGGGCTAACAGGATGTTTGGAACCCTATCAGCTCCTAGTTCCTTTATAAGTAAGGTGAGATGAGCGACGCACATAAGAAACCCGTTGTGGGTTAAGACGGGGATGGTTTGGATTAGGGCGGAGGTGGGTGTTCTACATAGCCACATTGGAACACCCTACCGGCGGTCCAGGGAAGCTCCTAGAGGCAACCATTGGGTCAGCTCACTCATTGGGATTTGAGTGACCTAAGATTCGACCTAGGGTTGGGTCTCACTAATGGCTAGCAGTTTGGGTGTTGGCACCCTTGGACTTGGACTTGGGCTTGGGGCAGTGTTGATTAAACAATCAGAACCCAACCCCGCTGGTCCCGTAGCCTTGCGTCAGGATTAGTGATTCGACATTGAGAGCTCGCCATTGGGAGGCTAAAGTCCACTCATAGTCCATGTCAGGCTACTATGGTGGTTGTCTGTTAGCATGAGGCTTGACCCCCTCCAAGACAAAGATAGAAGTTAACTTGTGTTCTTGTGAATGCTTGTCTATGTGCTTGCGTGCTTGTTTGACTAATCAAATGTTTGTCTTGTGATGTCACGTTGCGAAACAATGGTAAAGAACAAGAACCCAATACCCATGATAGATGATATTTTTGATCAGTGAAGATCGAGGGGCAAGAGTTTACTTAAAGACTGATTTGAGATCTTGTTCCCATTACGTAATAATTTCAAAGAAAGGCATACTAAAGACAACCTTAAGAACAAAGTATGGGCATTATGAGTTTACTGTTATGCTCTTCTGTTTGACAAATGCTCCAACTGTGTTTATGGACTTGATGAACAGAGTGTTCAGTGCATATCCAGACAAGTTTGAGGTTTTCTTCATTGACGACATTCTAGTGTATTCGAGAGATGAGAATAAACTAAGGACAATCAACTTTATGCTAAGTTGACAAGTGTTAGTTCTGGTTAAGAAAAGTTTCTTTCTTAGGTCATGTGTGAAACCAGCAAGCGCTTCTGACGCGTCCCCGACGTGTCGTAGACGTATCGTGGACTTAAAAATGAAACTTTGATAGTTAAGAAAAGACACGAGATAAACTTAAACTGGAAACTCCATTTTGATTGAGAATTTACACACAAGAAATTCACTCAATCTCCCTCGCCCCACACACAGACTCCGGGACAGTTTAGGAATTTATCCCAAAGTCCTTTACCCTCTCTTGACAGTCGGCCTACGGTTCCCCAGCTGCTCCCTGACCGATCAGTCTACCAAATACAAAGTGTTGACACACAACACCAGTCCTAACCAGCTCACTAACTCTCTAGCCCTTGCACTCTTAAGTCTGATCCACACTTGCCCAGATAATCTCTATCTTTTTCTCTCTTGTGTAGGCTTGTTTGCATACGAAATAAATGCAAGTATATATACGGTTAGTTAGGGTGTAACTACCATCCTATAAGTCCCTAGACTCTAGGAGTCGACTTCAGCTTCTATTATTCACATAACAACCACACTAGACTTGCAGAGAGTCTTCAACTTGATCTGAAGGCGTTTGGACTACGTGTCCCCTTGTGGTTGGTCACGTCGGCGACATCCCTCTCGATTGGTCAAGCACCACTTGTGTGCACCCACTTGCCTGATTCTGTCTGGCTCATTAAATGCTCATTAATGCTCCTTTAGTCTTCATTACGGCTATGCAATTGTTCTGATAAGCTCATAGGGAGTTTTGTTGAGGATAGGTCGTATGAGCGTTCTATTTGTGATGTAGCATGCTGTCGTCACTACTTTTGCCCAGAAGATCTGAGGTAGATTGCTCCCCAATAACATGGCCCTGGCTAGCTCTTGTAGTGTTCTGTTCTTATGCTCAATTACCCCATTCTATTGGGATGTTCTTGGTGCTTAATATGTGTGATTGATTCCATGTTGTTTATACATATCCTTGAATTGTTGATTCTCAAACTCTGACCCATGATCAGACCAAAGATCCTTGATATTGTGGTTGAGTTGTACTTGGACTTTTCCTGCAAAGACATGAAATTTCTCAAAGACTTTGTCTTTGGAAGCAATAAAAAATGTCCTAACAAATCGTGAGTAAACATCAACAATTACTAACACATACCAATTTCCTCCAAAACTTTTGATTCTCATATGTCCACATAAGTCCATGTAAAGTAATTCAAGTGGATTGGTACTAACTAAGTTCTTTGATTTAAAAGAAGCCTTAGTTTGTTTGCTTCTAACACAAGCATCACAAAGATTGGTCTCAGATTCTTTAATCTCAGGGAGACCTCTTACCAACCGTTTCTTGACAAGTTTTCTTAACAATGAAGTGCTAACATACCTTAATCTTTTGTGCCATAGTGTAGAATCATCTATTGAAGCAGTCAAGCATGGAAGATTTGGACTGTCAATATCCTTCAAACTAGTTACATAAACATTTTCCACCTTTTTCCCTTTAACGGCTCTTCGCCGTTGTTCTGACTTACTATGCTACAATGTGTAGGATAGAAGTGAACTGAATTGCCTTTGTCACATATTTGAGAAACACTAAGCAAGTTGAAATTTAAACCATTGACCAAATTTACACTATCTATGACATAATCTAAAGTAATACCAACCTTACCTACACCAATGATTTTTCCTTTCTTGTTGTCGCCAAAGGAAACGGTCCCTTGGCTTCCTGGTTCGAGTGAGAAGAACGTCTTTTTGTCTCTTGTCATGTGTTTAGATCACCCACTATCGATGTACCAGCAGGGGTCCATTCCCACTCGATTATGCACTTAACACGTTAGTGGTGTGGGGTTAGGGTCCATAGAAAGGTTGGACCCATTTTCACCATCAACTACTGTTCTAGGATCATTTTTTACTACCCATTTTGTCCTATTTTCTTGAGTTTCCAATGCCTCATAAAACGTGTTTTAAAGCAATTGGCTTCATGATGACCGGGTTGTCTACATAGGTTACAGAAACCTTCACGATTGGTCGTTGACTGATACCCGACTGGTCGTTTGTTTCTCCATATGGGTGTCCTAGATACAGCTTCTAGCTTTGCATGTTTTTCTTTGACGACCGTTAGTTCTTTTTCTTTTATACTAAGTGCAACAATCAATTCATCGATTTTAGGCTGTTTTCCCAGTTTCATCTTTTCATGAGTAGAAAGAATTTCACTATAATCAATTTGCAATTTCATGAGTGCTTTCATAAGATTTTCTGCTTTATCCTTGTTTGAGTTCTTCTCCAATTTCTCATTTTCCTCCAAAAGTTCCTTATTTTCATTTTCTAAAGCCTCAAGTTGATCAACTAATATAAGAGAAAATTTTCTAAGTTCAGGGAGTTCGGCCTTTAGAATCCTCTTTCTAAGTTTAGAGTAGTTTACCTTGTTTTGATCTTCTTCTTCTGACTCTGAAGTTTCCTTATCTTGCACCATCAAGCAAACTTCTTCAAGGCATAGGTGAGCCTTCTCGTCCTCCGAGGAATCACTATCTGAGGTATGATTGTTGTCGCTGAGCTCTGAGTCTCCCTATGCAGCAACAAATGCTTCTTTCCTTGGCCCTTTGTTGAACGATCGTCGGACAGGTTTCCTGACCTTGTTGTTGTCCTCTTGTGATTGTTGAGGACAATCTTTGATGTGATGCCCACTCTTTGAGCATCAAAACACTTATCATTGTTCTTATTGCGATGATCGTCAATCTCCTTGGGCTCTCTTCCTTTCCTCATGTTGTTTCGTATGAACTTTAGAAAGTACCTCTTAGCATAGAGGGCCATCTCATCTTTGTCTTCTTCTGTCTTGGAGTTTTCAGCTACTTGTAGGGCTATACCTTTTCCTTTTTCTTTTGAACTTTCAGAACTTCGTTGTTGTAGTTTCAGCTCAAACGCCATTAGGGAACCTAACATGTCCGCCAAGGAGATCTTAGACAGATCATGGACTTCTTGCATGGCATTGACCTTGCTGTCAAAGGAGGCAGAAAGAGATCTGAGGAACTTTCGAATTTGATCCTCGTTTAAGATAGTTCTTCTAAGCACCAACATTTCATTGATCAGCTTGGTGAACCTTGTATGCATTTCAGAAATGCTCTCCTTTTCTTCCTTCTTGAAAGCTCCCAATGAATGAGTAGTAACTCAATGCGAGTCTTTTGGATCTCATCATTCCGTTCATACGTGACCTCAAGAGTTTTCCAAATCTCTTGAGCTGTTTTGGTTGAGGCTATCTTGGAGTATTGCTCAGGTAGTAGTGCACAATGTAGTATTCTTAAGGCTCGAGCATTGAATACCAGCTTCTTGATTTGATCATCCATCAAGCTGTCAATATATATGTCTTGTCCTTCAGCGTCCTGAAAGGTGTACTCTCCATGTGTTATCACCCTCCACATTCTTGGATCATTAAACTTGATGTGAAACTCCATTTTATTCTTCCAGTGAGTGTAGTTGTCTCCATTGAAGAGTGGTGGTCGATTTGGTGCAGAACCTTATTCTGCCGCTAGTAGGCTTGCTTGAGACATTTTGATCATCTTCCAAAGCAGTTAGCTTTCTAGAAGAGACCTGCTCTGATACCAATTGAAACCAGCAAGCGCTCCTGACGCGTCCCCGACGTGTCGTAGATGTATCGTGGACTTAAATGAAACTTTGATAGTTAAGAAAAGACACGAGTGTAGACACCAAAAATTCTCACCCCTTAAAGTAAAATTCAGACAAGTAAATAGCATAAGAGGGTCGTCGTCTTTCTTTTCAAAACTTATTAATGTGCATACCAAAATGAAACTATCATTTTATGACAATTTTTTTTAAAAAAAAATCAATTTTCAAAGCATCAATTTTCATTATTTACTTATTTTACCATTTCATTTTCGATTTATTTCACGTTAGTCTCCTGTTTTTTTATTCGCTTATTTATTCGTCTATTTGTTTTTATTGGTTACTTGTTTATTTTATCTCATTTCATTCCATTGATACCTTTACTAGTATTTCATTTATTAGTACTTGACTATTATATATCATACTAGTATTTTTCGTTTTGTCGCTAATTCGATTAAACCCTCCCTCATCTCATCTTATTTCGTCACTTCATTTTTCTATCTTATTTACTGTTATTCGTACATATCTAATTTGATTTCCATTTTATGATGTTCGCTTGTATTCTAGCTTCCATCGCACTAGTATTATTTCATTATTTCATGTATTTATTATTCTTATTTCATACTTTATAATGTCTTGTTGTTTTAATATATATTCATGACTCTTAGGTAGAAAACAATTCATTCTATATTTCATTTAGAACAACAGCGTTTTTTTAGAGATGTCATCTGAGTCGAGTTCGGATTTTAGTTTTACTTCTTGTGTATATGTAATGAATTTTGTCATAGCTTAGTTGGTTAGTATATTCACTTTGGAACCAACAGGTCCTATGTTCGAATCCTTACAAGAATTGTTGTTGCGTCTTATTTTTAGTCCGTGTATCATTTCATCTTTTTTTAAGTCTTGCATTTATGCACTGAATGCTGCTATAGTGTAACCGGTTGATGTCGTCAGGAAGGAGAGTGTAGGCGGGGGTTTGATTCTCTGGAGCAACATTAGTTCCGTTTTTATTCCTTTTTCGACCCACCAAGCGCGGCCCACTCTCAGTTGGGTCCGATTTCTGTAGCCCATTTTGTAATTAGCCCATAAAAATCATCAGACATCCCATAAGCAAAAACCCTAGACTTGCATAAACCCTATAAACCGAAGACTGTAGAGGTCATCTGGGGATTCTATGTTTGGCCAGCCGACAATATTCATTCACCTTCAACCTGGGGACATTCTCCCGTTTCGTCTTGAAATAGGGTTCTTCCACACAAAAAACTCATTCCCCAGAACCATCTACTATTCTCTTCCACGCTCTTGAGAAATCTCGAGACCGAGAACAAAAAAACCCAGAAACAAATCCTTCCTCTTCTTTCCGCCACACTCCAAAGAACCACCATGAGCACCATCAATCCTCCGCCTAAAACTCACCCTTGTTCATCGGAGTTCATATCCCTCGTGTTCTACTTTTACGGTCTCACATTTGGCAGAGAGGAGTAAGTGGTATTTCGTTTCATTTTCCTTCTTAACGAAATCATCCTCTAACCCATTCATTTGCATCTTCATTTCCTTCCCTTTTCCTCTGTTTTGTTATATTTTCATTCTTGAATTTCTTTGTTCAAACCAATCTGGTGACAAAGGGATAACCGATTGTTTGATTTTCGACTTCACTGAGTCATCATAGGTACTTCAGTTTCAAACCTTTCCCCTCATTTTGATTCGAAGTACCTAACTCTTTCTCTTTGTTTACTGCATTTAAATGTTCATTCATGCGCTCGAATGAATACCGAACCCAAAGTGGGTCGTCGGATTCGAAGAGCAGCACAAGCCGGAATACAAGTTTCGGGTTTATGTTCCTTTCTAGTTATTTTCGTACTTCATCCATTCTTCCGAAGCTATTTTTGAATCTTTGTTCTACATAAGTATATGGGTTTCATCTCTGCTTTTCTTTCTCTGTCGATTTTGTTGAACTTGACTCTAGTGATGCTGCCTACATCGGTTGGTGAAATCTCAATCTGGTTTCCGTAACTTGGTCTCTGTTGGGTGCGCATAAACCATTTCGAGGCACTCTGAGCATTAGCCCCGCCCAAGTCTGTGTAATTGATTCGAGAGACTGGTTATTTTGCTTTGTTCCTAGTTGCTCATTTCTGTCAACATGGATATGTTCCTACTGTTAATCTCTATGGATTTATGGGTATATGGTTTCGATTTGAAGTTAGCAGCATCGACCCTTGGAACACTGTCAAACGACCACCATCTGTATAAGTGAAGCTTGGACTCCCCACTTGTACCCTTTCTATTTTTGATTATCTACCAAACTACAGGAACTAACTCATGTTTTCATCTTTGTTTCTATTCATCTTGATCTTAATGTCGGTTGTTTTGCAGGAAATTTGTATCACTCTATTCTTCTGGTATTTATCCCTATCTCGACGTTAGTCTTTTGATTTCCCCGATCGATTTAACATTTTGCTCGATGTCCTGGCCATTTTGTGCGAGTTATGTTTGTCTATTCCCTAATGAGTTAGCATAATCTGTCAGATTCGATGATGATAATCTCCTTAGGCTAACGACAATTTGTTCTAAGTAGCCCTTGAATAAGTTTCTTCTGCTTACATCCTCTTTGTGGGATACTTGCGTCATGTGTCACCAATTATGCTCTCTACTCCCTATGTTTTTGCTCATTTCTGCTTAAATACTTTAGTTCAGTATTTTTGTTTGACCATTAAGCGAGAAAATGAATGATTAGATTGAGCTAGCAATCTGGATTAGGATTCACCGACACTTTAGACATAGATTAAACTGCACAAATGGGTATATTTGAGTGTTAGCATTTGCTTTTAATCAACAATAACCTTGAAAGAGCTTCATTCTGGGTTTATTCCACCGTCATTGGTTCATGTACTTTAAAACAAAGTGATAACTTGGATTCAGATTACTTCTCCATCTTATTCAAAAATGTTGTTATCGCCGGCTTTGATTGAGTTCAATAATAATAATATGGTCCGGATTCAAAAAGTAAAAAGAAAATGCAAATTGATTTCTAGAGTTTGATTAATGCCTCATATCGTTTTCCTTATCTGATATGTGGTTTATTTCTTTATCATGTACGTATTGTTTACATTTATTTCATGATGATTTATCTTTATTTTACTTTTATCTGTTTTAAGCTTATTAGTGCTAAGCTCTAGTTATTCCCCTTTAGGGCCTTTTGACTAACAGAAAAGCTTTGGATGCATTATTGTTCCACACCTAACGGGTCTCTCATTCATTTCGTGGGGCAGTAATCTCTTATAGCTTCAGAAAACATCCAAACCACCGTTATATTTATAAGAACATTTTTTTTTAAAAAATAAGCCCTTAAGGCTCTCTTAGGAAGACTTAGGATGTGAAACCACCTCATGCCTAGCGGGTCTCTCAATTGTTTTATGTGGGTGGAATCCTCCTTTGCCTTCAACACACCCATAATCAAGAGTTAATAAATCAATAAATTGATCTATCTCAGTTGTTAATATCTCACAAATCATGCCCAAAAATAAAGAAGCCCCATCTTTGGCCCATTTCTCAAAAGCCCAAACTGTTTCAAATAAAAAAGCTCAAGGCATTAGATCAGGCCCAAAAACCATGTCAAGCCCAACATTCAAAAGGTCCAACTCAACCCAAATTCCAATTGGCCCAAAAGCCTAATTCGGCCTATAACCCAATCACCCCCAAGGCCCAAATTTCAATCGGCCCAAAAGCCCAATTCAACCCATAACCCAATCACCCCAAGGCCCAAATCACAATTTACCCAAAAGTCCAATCCGGTCCAACTCTGACCAACCCAAGTTTGACCAAGCCCAAGTTTGACCAACTCAACTTTGACCTTGACCCCACTTTGACCAACCCAACTTTGACCAACCCAAACTTTGACTTTGAACCAACTTTGACTCGGCCCGTTTTCCAATCCCGGCCTGAATCCAATTCAAACCTAATTCAAAATTCATCTCAATTTCAATTCAATTCATCCAATTCCATTCAACTCCAATTCAACTTCAATTCATCCAATTCCATTCAACTCCAATCCAAATTCAATTCATCCAATTCCATTCAATTCAATCCAAATTCAATTAATTCAATTCCATCCCAATTCCAATTCAATTCAAAATTCATCTCAATTCCAATTCATTCAAATTTAATTCAATTCTAAATTCATACAAATCCAAATTCAATTCAATTCAAAACTCATTCAAATCCAAATTAAATTTAATTCCAAACTCATTCAAATCCAAATTCATTTCAATTTCAATTCAAATCAATATTAATTCAACCTCGGTTCAACTTCGATTTCAATTCAATTTCAATTTCATTCCAATTTCTTCTACACTCTAAATGTCTTATAGACCCGAGCGTCTCATAGACTTTATCATTCCAATGATTTGAATGTCTCACAGACCTGAGCGTCTCACAGACCCATGTGTCTCAAAGACTTCGACATCTCAAGATTTCAAACGTCTTACAGACCCGAGCATCTCACAGACTAGCAACCCAAATTCGAAACTTCTCGAAACTCTAAACTCCTTTGAATCTCAAACCCCTCAAACCCTTAAAAACCTCAAACCTTCCAAAACCCAAAAATCATGAACTACATAAGGTCTGATCTCAACAAGGAGTTGAGTACGTAGGAAGCCCACACACGGTGCGACCACATTCCAAACAAAAAACTCCTTTTCCCCCTCTAAGGTGACTCTCATATCTCTCAAACACTTAAACCTTCTTCGGCTCCCACAAACTTCTAACCATCAGACTCCAAGTTTTGTCTATTCACCCAACCTCAGAATTTCCCAAATTTTCATTATATACTCATCCGAATTCAATAATTCCTCTTCTTGGTGCCAACTTGACAGAAAAGCTCACCTCATCCATTCTATTTCTCTCTTCTTATCCTAATCCTATCCTTGTGGCCCTTTGAAATGAATCTCTCTAAAAAGATTTTGAAAGAAGGCAATCCCGACAATTGGAGACCGAGGTTTCCTCGGGCACCAACCCGAAGTCATGGTCATTGCCACTTCTAAGGGGTGTAACCCGGTGTGAACCCACAATAGAATCTATGTAATGACCAGATAAGTCCTATCCATAGGCAACAATTTCATAGTTAACCAACGGTTCTTAGAACCCCCATTCCCTTTCCTTCCTAGTTCCTTAGATCAAACTAGGTGGTGACTCTAGTCAATTCCGCCTTATAGAGGAATAAGTCCGCGTGGAGCCCATTGAGAGCGGGTGTAGTGCTCATTGGCATTCCCCTTAAGCTTTCTGGGAAAGACGGACGATAAAGTAGGTATTTTAGGGATGCCAAGGTAACGGGTTTTCACCCGCCATAGAATGACATTTTTTAGGATCTAGGCTTTTCAGTCTAACCATATTTAGATAAACCCCCTCATACCGAAAAATCACCCTTCATAACGAGATAAACTTAAACTGGAAACTCCATTTCGATTGAGAATTTACACACAAGAAATTCACTCAATCTCCCTCGCCCCACTCACGGACTCCGGGAGAGTTTAGGACTTTATCCCAAAGTCCTCTACCCTCTCCTGATAGTCGGCCTACGGTTCCCTAACCGCTCCGCAACTGATCAATCTACCAAATACAAAGTGTTGACACATAACACCAGTCCTAACCAGCTTACTAACTCTCTAGCCCTTGCACTCTTAAGTCTGATCCACACTTACCCAGATAATCTCTATATTTTTCTCTCTCTTGTGTAGGCTTGCTTGCATACGAAATAAATGCAAGTATATATACAGTTAGTTAGGGTGTAACTACCGTCCTATAAGTCCCTAGACTCTAGGAGTCAACTTCGGCTTCTATTATTCACATAGCAACAAGACTAGACTTGTAGAGAGTCTTCAACTTGATCTAAAGGCGTTTGGACTACGTGTTGCCTTATGGTTGGTCACGTCGGTGGCAGCCCTCTCGATTGGTCGAGCACCACTTGTGTGCCCCACTTGCTTGATTCTGGCTGGCTCATTAAATGCTCCTTTAGTCTTCATTACGGCTAATGCAATTGTTCTGATAAGCATCCCTTTACTTATCTTGTCCATTTGCACATTAATGAGTTGTGTTCTTGTCGTGTGCTAGTAGATTATGTGGGTATATGAGTCTGTCTGAATGTGTCGACCCACTTGTAGTCTTTTGTCTTTGATTTTCTTCTTAAGCATGAGAGATATCTTCGTGCGGTGCCTGACTTGTTGTATGTGCTAGAAGTTCTAGTGTGAGCTCTCCCAGACAGGTGCCCGACCGGTTGGGCACATGTCGTGAACCGAGTGCGCTTGCAACCTTGCGTGCTAAGCCATTCTTTTGCCTGTCTATCTGAATCATAAAGCTTGACAAACTTATTTGATAGACAATACAAGGTTTGCTATCATCAAAACTAAAAGATCTTGACTTAACAATGTGATAATAAATAAAGGGATACTTGCGGATCCCTTTAAGTCAAAAGCGGTGAAAGGATGGCCAAGACCAAAGAATGTGAAGTAGGAAGTTTCTTGGGTTTTGGCAAGTCACTGTAGGAGATTTGTCAAGGATTTCTCTAAGGTTGTGAGACCAGTCACCAACTTGAAGAAAACTATGAAATTTCAGTGGGATGATGATTGTGAGAAGTCTTTCTAGGAATTGAAAGAGAGGTTGACATCGGCACCAATTATGATAATAAGTGGGGAATTTATCTATGTTTATGTGTTTTATTTTTTATAAATATAAGATATAGGGTTCGTTTGGGGACAGCTGTTGAGGGCTGCTGTTGGGTCCTGCTGCTGGAAATTGAGAAGTTGTCTAGTGATGGTTTTGCAGAAGCCGTCAGCTGTTAATTTTGGTGTTTGGTGGAACGTCTGCTGATGGTTTTAAAAAGCAGAGACAATTGTTAGATCCTGTTGCTGAAAGTTGAGAAGCTGTCTCCTGATGATTTTGCAGAAGCTGTCAGCTACTGGTTTTGGGTGTTTGGTGGAAACCTGCTGATTTTAGAAATTGAGAAGCTGTCTGTTGCTGGAAGCTGTTCCCTAAACAAGCTCATTATGTTATTAGTGTCCTCAGTTATGTGTTAACTTACGTTAAATGTGAAGACCTTCCCTGACATGTGGTTTTCATACTTAAACAGGTAAAAACGCTGAAGAAAATGTTAGAAATGCACGTCAAGATTTCAACGATTAAATTGGGAGCAAAAACATCTTTTCTGGCGTGTTTTTGGATGGTCCGGGTATATGTATTTACAAACATTCTTGAACCCTCAACAAAGAAAACTTATTGTATTATTTTGCATTTGGTCCGGGTAATATGTTACGTGCGGAAAAGTGAACATGTTGGTCCGGATTTGAAAGTTGATATATTTCCCATACCATAAAACTAAAGTCCCACATTTTATACGGAGGCGGAGAGAAGATTTTGAAACCTTACTTTCCGAACGGGGCACACATGACATACGGTGGGGTGGCGTATGCACTGGAGGATTTGATACCCTTTTATCCTTTTTGATACAGACACATGGACATATAGGAAGTAAATTGATCTTTTACTAATCACGTGGACGAGGAATCAATTGCTTGGACAACTGTTGATCTACACTTGACACATTATGAAGAATCTTACTGTGTGTGAGTATAGAACTGATAGACCAGACAAGTAACAATGACGAAAGATAACATGAACTCAATCTTTTATTGACTGTACGTATCACACTTGATACACAAAAACACGTAGTGACTTTACAACCACCACTAACACACGATTTCTCTAATCTCTAAACACGTTGAGAGGATAAGAAACTCTCAACACACGAGGTTGCACTCAACTCACAGATTATCCCTAAATAGCTTTGCGTGTTACAACAATAATAGAACAGCCTTCACACCAATTTCACAACCCTAGTTCACATAGTCGTATTGATTGTTCTTGTTTTCTTCCACTCCAAAGCTCACTCTTTAACCCAGTTTAAATTCTGTTTATATAGATACCGAGATCACATGAAAATCTATCAAATAAGATTTTATCTTTTACAGATACGGAAAATCTTATTTGTTATTTTGCGTATCGTATACCACTTAGTTCAAGACCGACAAACATCGTTTCTGAATAGTCTTAGTAAGGGCTTTAGTCCTGAACCGAGTTTGCCGATCAAAATAGCAATAACAGTTTCCCCCTTTTTGATGCGGTAAACTGTTGAAGTCTTGAACTTAACAGATGTTCTTCGGAAATAATTAGCTGGTTCCCCCTGAGTCTTTGCCTTGATATTTACCAGTGAACAACATGATCACATCTCGACTGTTCCCCCTGAATCTCTCTCATTCGTGACAATTACCTGTGCTTTGTTAAAAACTAAGCAACTTTTAAGCATTAAGTGATACAAGTGTAAGACTACAGATAGCAATATTATGCTAGATCATGAATGTAGAATAGAAATAAGAACAATCCAAGTTTTGGCCAAAATAATGAAAGGCTTACAACGTGAGCAACTTCGAACATGAAGCACAGAATCACAGAACAGTTATGTCTAAACAAAAATACAGTCACCAAAAGTAAGTGTCAAAGACTAGTGTCAAAGACTTCCAATTTTTTCCTCTTTTGCCACATCAAAAAGAAAAAAGAGTAGAGAATGTAGAAATTCACATCAGAAGTACTAGGGGAAGGGTAGGATTCAATCCGACACACACTAGAATTGTTCTGATGGTTAAGAAGAGAAGTTAGTCACGGTCATGCAAAAATCCAAGTTTTCTTCCAGATGATTGATCCTATCCATCAACTGCTTCTCCATTGCTGCCATAGAGTCCAATACTGACTGTATAAGAGGAGAAGTTGGGGCATTAGCATGGTCAGTCTTGTCCTCATGTTGCACAATCTGTTTGAATTGCCAGCCGGACTCCGTTAGTTCTAGTCCCATCTTGGATAGGGTTGAAACAGCCAGATAGTTTGTTGGTTGAGCAGAGATGGAATACACATCTTCCAGAGCAATCTTAAAATGTCGGAGGACCTTTGTCATCCAGAAGGCATAAGGAATCGACGGCTTGGTATTGTTGACAATTGTGCGCAAATGAGAGATAATGATTCTTGGCAGTGAAAGAGAAATTCTTTTGTCTAAACACCACATTATCGCCAGATCGACAGGAGTTACCTTGTCGCGCATATCAGTGCATGGGAACATAATTTGATAAGCAATGAGATGTAATAACCTTGGTAAAACACTTAAATCCCTCTGTGGGTAGTGTTTCAGTCTAGAACTGGCACGAGACAGTCCAAAGTGTTGTATTACGTCAGTATGATAAGCCACATCCACTTTCTGAGTATTGAACTCGGCTAACCCATCTAGAGGTACTTTGTAACACCCCAACCCGAAATCCAATAACCTGAACGGCGATCACTCCCAAAAAAATACGACTGCAGCGGAAATAAATACAACAACCGGGCGGTATTACAACGCCGTTGGCCACCCTTGTGACCAACAAGGCTAACTCCACATACAATCTCCAAAAGTCACGGTCTGAATACGAATACAATCCGAGATACTAGGAATCAAACTCAAATGTAAAATACTTAAGTAAAAACAAATATCTAGAAGAAGACTCCCATAGCTTGAATCTACCCCACCTACACTCGGTGTGGTAATCTTCTCAACTTCAGGTACCTGAAAAATGGGGGTGCCCCCAAAGGGGCTCAGCAAACAATGCTGGTATGGAAAACGTGCAGCCCATCGTCTACCGGGCCACACCAACTACTTTGTCGAATACATGCAGTTCATTTTCTTATAAAGCTGTAAACAAGCATAGTATGATAATAACAAGTATCCATACAAGGACAATAATGTCACATAGAACAAGACTGCAGAAGGTCAAGTTAGATGAACTGTAATCCTTTAATGATAGTCGGGTCCACACAATGGGACTGACAGGTATAAATGAATATCTCAAATAGTGAAGGTATAGTGACCTCGTTAAGATTGAAAGTTTGGGTAATTAGTCCCTCAGAAGATAACGTAGTTAACTCCTGTACTTAGAAATGTGGGAATCGAACCCTCGAGAGGAATGAAGTCTTCCTCTCCACTGAACTGATGGGAATTGAACCCTCGAGAGGAATAAAGTCTTCCTCTCCACTGAAATGTTCCGTCGTGACGTAAATTGAATAGGAGACGACCTGAGACAGGTATAACTCCTGTAGCATGCATGGCCAAATCCAACTGGGCTCCTCTTTCTCGTAGTATAGAAATGTTAAGTGTCATATAAAGACGTTAAACAAGAACACAATGTGTATTGTCAATTATCACGTTTAGGATAATGACGTTTGTTATAAAGTGAAGTTAGTGAGAGACTTGAGTACAAGTCCTCGGTATACTGAAGTGCAGGTATTTAATCCACTGGTATAGTAGTGTTTGTATGTGTGGGACATACACGTTGTAGTTAGCATCATTCACGCACATAAAATAATACAACAGTGCACAAGAGTAAACAACATTTTACATTAATTATCTTGGTCGTTATTTCAAACAACAGATAGCACACAAGCCGGTGTAATCCGGTAGAAAACAGGTTGCAAGAATCCCATACCGTTCACCGTAGACTGTACTTGTTTTAATTCCCGGTCAACGTCTGGTCAAACAAAGTCCTAGAATAGGATTAACTGAGAGGGTTAATTTATGTTACCCTTATATAATAATTCTATTGGATCTTTTAACAAATCTCGTATTTGTTATTTCATGTGAGGTTTATTTCTTTTAATTACCTCATGATTTTATGTATAACTTATTTGTTATTCCTTTTTATTCATTTATAATTCCTTTAATGTACAAATATGTATTTATTCATGTACTATATTTGTTGTTTATTTTGAGTGTCTAGGTGACATAACAACTTATAATTTCTTAACTATATTTATATGTCATATATGGACATAATATTCTTATAGTTTTTATTATTCCTCCTTTAACCTTAAATTATAATTATTGGTTACCTTTAATTTCCTTATAACTACATAAGTCATAGTTTTATCTTCATAATTCCTTTAATCAAAAATCTTTCTTCTAATTCCTCCAAATATCCATATAGGACCTATATTTATTTAAATCTAAATTATTACCCTTATATTTCGGTTATTTACAAAACAACCACATTAATTCATAAACTTTACATTTAAATTCTAGTCTCTTTATATAACATAGTTTTGATTCCTTATTTAATTAAATCACAAAACTACCATTAATATTTTGGTATATACTTTTAAGTATTGTAACTTTTGAATTACAACTTAGCCTGAAATACCCCAAATTAATAAAACATGGATTAAATATTTAATCATATTAATTAAGGCCTAAACATGCCTTAAAAGTCAACTGAGAACAACAGTGGGCAACATAAAACAAGATGTTGCACCCTTTGACTGATAAGGGTAAATAAATACCCAAATGAACTTCTTAGGACCTAAAAATTTGTCCTAAGTATATTAACATAATATTAAACATATTATAACCGTTGGACAACACTCCAACACAAGAAAAAGCATTTACATGCTTCAAGGTCAAAAAGGGCAAAAAGGTGCTCTAGGAAAACCTTAAAAATCAAATGACCTCTAAATAATATAAAATTGAATTACATGATCAAATATCATGTAAGGAACACAACAAGACCGTTGTCAAAGAAAACAGAGCTCAGAAACACCAGGCAACACAAAATGTGCGCTAAAACTCCTTAAAGCACGTTTTTGTGAAATTGTCTTTTAAATTGGTTTTAAATGGGCTAAAAGGTTATAATTACCTTTAAATATAATAAAATATCATATTATATGATATTAGGAATTTAATTCCAGAAATTTACGAATTTTTACAAATTTAATATTAAAATATTAATAAAACCCTAATGTGGGGCCCGTTTAGGTCAACATTGACTAAGTTGGTCAATGTTGACCATTGACCACGAAATGGACTACATAAAATCAGATAATTAAGTCTCTTAACAGACCAAGAGACAAGAGACATATGACAATTAAATATATGCTCTTACTTTTACATAAAATAACAAAAAAAAGACAAACTTTACCTTATAAAACAAAACAAGTGGGCTCCACTTACCTTACCCATGTGAGCCAACCGAATTGGAGCCTCCATTTGCTCCTCTTCCTCCTTGCATTTCGTGGCTCCAGCTGGTACAAGACAAAAGTGCTTAGTCACCTTACAATAAATGGCTAAAAGTAACATTATTACTCCTTTATTCAATCAAATTGGAATCAATTATGTACAAATAATTCACCCACCTTTCCTATCATGTCCAGCTGCCCCTTTCTGTTGTCTCCCACGAATTTATCAATTACAACCAGCCTTGATGAGTCATCAAAGCAAGGAAATCATAAAAAGATGCAAAAAGGTGCTTTAAGGCAATATTAGGTCTTTCCCCTTCATTCCTTCCTCTTCAGCCGAGATGGCTCACCCCTTGAGCTCTCTTTGGCTCCCCTCCAACCGTGGGTAAGTGTCCAAGCACCATTGATGAGGTTTCAAGCTCTAGGTAAGCTCTTAAGGCATAAAAATGCCCATTTTCTTCATCTTTCCTTCCTTTTTCGATTGATCTGCACTCCAACCTTTTCTATACATCTATGTAGAGTGATTTTGAGGTTAGAGGAAGTGTTGGTTTCGTACATAACCAGATCTAAGGAGGAAAGTTCAAGTCTTGACCATTTAAGGTAAAAATGTGCTTTAAGCTCATAACTTTTGATTCCCTTCAAGTTCGGCTGTGAAACTTTTCTCATAGCCTCCTCTTCTTCTCCTTTTCATGTGGAATCTGTTGGTAAGCCATTTGGAGCAAGGGTGGCCGAGATCCAAAGGAAATACCCTCTTTTAAGGCATTTTTCCAAGGTAAATCCTAATAACAAGAGTATTTGTTGAGATCTAGCTATTTCCTATGTCAATATGGTGGATCTAACACCTTGTGGTGTGTTTGATTCAGGCCGAAACCATCTTGAACTCTCCTTGCACTCTTAAGGTAATTTTTGCCTTAAATCTTACATTAAATTACTTCCTATGGTTAGATCTTGCTTGGAGACTAACTAGGCCTTGTTTTCTGTTTGAAAACGTGTAAAACAAGCTGTGGAGAATTTCTACTTAAGATGGCCGAACCAAACAAGGATTACCTAAGCTAAATCAAGGTATAAATCACTTAAACATTAACTTTGCTAAGTTAAAATGTTCTAAGCTAATTCTAATGCTATTGCCGTGAGTGAAGAAGAATAATAAGGTCTTATTTGACCTTAAAATGTTTAAGGAATGGTTTAATAAATTTTATAACTAATTAAACAAGCATAATTGTCAAATTTAAGACATTATGTGGAAGTTTGGTAAATAAATGAAGAATATGGTGAGGCCGAAAATTTATATGTATTTTGGGACATTTATGTGTAATTTATTTTGCAAGACAATGTTTGTAATAAGGCCATGTATTTTAGGCCATTTTATTTATGCATTTACAAGCTTTTAATTAAGTTTAAGTAGTATAAATGCATTACCGAAAATAAATTGGGTATTAGGTGTAATTAAATTAAATTTGGGGGCTTTAGAATAATAAGGCCGAAAATTAGAGTTAAAAGGAGTTAAAATAAAGTTTATAAGATTTTATAAAGTTTTGGGTTTAAATGGTGAATTTTGGAAACTTAGGGGTTAAAACCGTAATTATAAGGAATTGGTGGTTAAGGAAATATTAAGGAGGTCAACCTTGACCATATGCTAGGTTTTGACCAAAATAAATAAGTTAGATAACTTATTTAAGGTTGTATAATAAGATAAGTATCTTATGGTATTATTTTTATGACATATATGGTGAATATGTTATTACCGAAAATTAAGGGTGTAAAATGGTATTTTAAACACCCATGGGCTATTAGGAATTTTTAGGAATTTATTGTGAAGTTTTTGGAATTAAAATAAACTATATATGTATAATATATAGTTATTATGTCATTATGACACTTTGGAGAAATATAGATGGTGGAATGGTAAAATACCAAGAGTATATGGGTTAATAAGGATATTTATAACCCTTTGGTAAAATTTGGAGATTTTTAGAATTATTAAGAGAATTTATTAAGATATGTGTATAATGTATGGTGTTAATGATATGGAAAAACTATATGTTATAAATAGGGCCAAATGGCAATTATAGAATAGCACAAGGGCTGTTCGGAATTTACAAAAAATAACCATGGGTTATACTTCTTTTAAGTTAGAAATGTTATATTGAATGGTAATAATACATGGTAAAAGAAAGGGGTGATTTGTAAATAAAGGAAATTATGGTTTAAGGAAAAGTTAAGGTTTGATATGCCTATGAGGAAATATATAATAGTTTGTATAAAAACTATAGGTCATAAGTTAAAGGAAATAAGAATATCATATCAAATGATATTAGAATGTGGTATAACATTTCATAATGTTATGTGGTCAAAACGGAATTTAAATTGAGTTAAGGGCTATACTGAGTTAATAAGAGTTGAAAGATGAATTTTAGACTAAGGTCTATAATGTTATAAATGTTATGACAATGATATGGTTTAGATGGAATTAATATAAGGAAGGGTACTCACATAAAATAATGTGACAAACTATAAATAAATGAGATTTATAAACTAAGGTGTTTATGGAATAAACCTTAGGAGTTGTAATTATACAACATAAGATGTTACATGATATTAGGATAATAATCTTAATATAAGTTGTATAATATAATACAACTAATGGGAATAATCATCCAATAAAAGATGATAAAATGTAACATAAAATACAAGAGTTATGAAACTCATGAGAATTACCTACGTGGTAAAAAATATACATACACAAGAATAATGTATATAAGGTGGATAAAGATATTTTGGTTGAAAACCTTATGATTTAATGGTGGTGGTTATTTGGAAAAAAAATATAGTTACAAACTATAAGCTATGAATTTTGCTAAGATAATGGGTAATGAAATACAAAGAATTATAATGGATGATGGAAAAAAATATATAATATAAGAATGCATGCATACATGCAACTATAGGTTACGTACCTAAACTAGATGTGGATAAGATTAAAAAAATAAAGGAATTAGACTTAACAGTTGAAATAGTTTTGACGTACGCGTTTTAAGTAACAAAGCCGACTGTTTTAGAAAAACCTGTAACAACAACTGTAGAAAACAGGGGTGAACTGTCGGGGTTACTTATAATTTGGAAATACCGGATGTAGTTAGTCATGGAGACTGACTTATAGTTTTATTACCGTTTAGAGTATACTTCTGACAAGGACGCTTGACGAGCTAACGGACTACACGGAGCGTAGGATCTTGCTGATTCATACTCCACCGTAATACAGTCAGGGTGAACGGTATGTAAAGGGGTTTGATCCGAGTTGTCCTAAGGTTGCTCCTTGGGCTCGGATTTGGTTGATATAACTTATGTTGTTATGTGTCTCTGATTGTCCCTGAGGGCTTCCTCAGTTCAGACATTTGTGTGATCTGTGATAAGATTATTTGTCTGAATGTGATAATTAATATGCATGAACTGTATATTTATAGCTGCTTATTATTTACTGTTGTTGAGTTAACAGTATTGGTTCGTATATATGAACCATATATATAAAACGAACTAGCGGCTATGGTGCTATCTTATATGAAAAATAAGGAACGTAAGTTAAACGTTGTAGCACTATGATAATAACATATACATATTATCCGAGACTTTTGTACGGAGCATTGGCCTTTTCTATACGCCGCTCTCGTATCTAGCACTGGATCCCGAGTTTACAGACTCCGGATTGGACTAATGACCTTAGTCTGCTGTGTTAGAAATTTGGTAATGCGATGCGATGGTATAATTAATTAATTAATGGAATGGAAGTAAAGCCAAGAGGATGTGGCTCTTGGTGCGCGCTGTGATCACAAAAACGATACCAGGATGTCCGCGTACGGGTCCGTAAGTATCAAGAAAATTTCCCGTGAGCTAGAATGGCTCGTTGGTCGGAGACTCTACCGTTGGAGTGGCTACTGCCGTGGGTGACCCGCCGTAATATATGGGTAACTAGAGACGTGTCGTTTTAACGAGACATTGTCACTAGGTATAACTGAACAACTAAACAATTGAGACATATACAGTGGCTAACAATACCATGACGAGACTTAATACTTGTTTATCATTCTCGTTGTTTCGCTTTGTGTTCATTGGTTATACTTGTGGGTATTATATTGTGTGTTGATGGTTGGATGGAGCCTACAAGGCTAAGGTAAATCAAATATGAAAACTGTACGCTACGGCGATTGTACATTGTACAATATATTGTTGTTGTTCGATACGTTCGATATATATTTGTGGTTTGTGATATCTAAATGATTGTTTGGTTTGGATGGATGATTAGTGTCTATGAATATTTGGATGGTTATGTACATTATACATTTATGCTACAGTATTGTTATAACTGTAAAATGGAAGAGCATGAAACCAATCTAATAAAAAGATGGTTAAAATGACAAGTGACCATTAGGTCCAGGCCCGGCATACTCCTCTCTATCGCTGATCTACACCATTTCAGGTTGTTGATCATTGTCGGAGCGAAGAGCAGGAACAGGGATGGAGACGTTGTATAGTAATGAATGGTGTATGTTTCTTATGGTAAGGTTATGTATTTTCAGGATTGGGTAGACGCTCACTGTGTCGATGTTTATGGTTATGACTTAGTATGATGTATAGGAGTTTCTCGTTATCACTTGCGGTTAGCAGTTTGTTTATTTTGGAAGTTGGATGTAGTTTGGCTCGTTGCTCGCATGGGCGAGTAATGGCCGGTGACACCGAGTGAGTTTTGTAATTGTTAGTTATTTTCCGCTGCGAGACGTTTTTATTTATTGCTACGCGGGATTATATCGTGATTATGGAGAGGGGTGTTACAAAAGTGGTATCAGAGCGGAGTACCGCTCTGATGACGAGAAGTAGGTTAAGACAGTGAGCTTAGGACTTGGGAAACATTGGGAAACATTTAGGAATACGAGACGATTCGTCTTAAAAGATATTGTCTAGAAACGCAAAATGCGTGACAGGATAGCCTTTAAGGCACTTAATATCTATGGGGTGTACGGTAACTTACCGAGTATTATGTGACATACTGTACTACAGATGTCTGGTGGAACTAGAGGGCGTGGTACTGGTAGAGGTGGAGGCGGTGACCCCGGCATTACAAGAGTTGCTGAGACGGTTGCAGCCGTTCTTGCACAGCTGGGTACTCAGATAGGAAGAACACCAGCCCACCCACCACAGCTCAGGGAAACGAATTGGCTGAAGTCAGTTGGCGAGACCCGACCACCTACATATTCAGGGGAACCAGACCCCGTAGCTTTGGAGTGTTACATTGTTGAACATGAGAAGGCCTATGAAGCTTTACATACCTGACGACAAGAATTCGCATTGCTGCTTTCCATCTGAAGGATGCAGCCAGCACTTGGTGGGGGTTGGTCAAGGACCAGCACCTGGCTATGCCCGACTTTTCGTGGGCTGCCTTTGTCGAGTTGCTGAGAGGGAAGTACTACCCAGCACATCTCAAACAGAAGAAGCGTCAGGAGTCAGAGACACTGACCCAAGGAGGTCTAACCGTGGATGAGTATTACGCTCGATTCATTGGTTCGCTGGACTCCTTCCCCCGGTGTGGATTACTTAGAGACCGTGAAGGTCGAGAAGCTCCGGGGAGGACTATTATTTCGCTTTCAGATGGCGATGGGTGCTACCCTCTACACTACCATACAAGTACTAACATGAAAGCCATGAAATTCCTTACTTACTACATTACCAATTAGCTTTGTGAGAACTTACCAAGGAGATTCCAGGAGTGTTATGAGGCTGCCTCGAGGACGGAGCTAATGCTCCAGACTCGGGAAGAGACTCTCGGGTCCAAGAAAAGGAAGAACCCTGAGGGAGAGTCTGAGGGTGGAGGAACATCTCCAGGCGAAAGCCTAAAGAAGGGAAAGTAAGGACTTATTCCATTTCAGATTATTTATCATATTAGATACCTTAGGAATGCTGACCCGAAACCTTGTACAGGAAATTCTTTAAAAGAGAAAGGGCAGCAAGGTCACCAGGGAACAAAGGGAAAAGAGCCCGTCCTTCGGTTGACCGGCCCAGCTATTGATGCTAAGCCTCTAAGATCTACACCTCCTAAGGGTGAGAATACCTACCTCTTAAAATTCAAATGTAATCTTAATCTTTATACCGTCAGATTTTAACTTAAACTTAAATACTACCATCAGGCACCGGACAACCCGAGCGCCATTTTTACTGTAAGCGTTGTGGGAAGGACCACCCAGGGGTCGACTGCGAAGGCCGCAAAGTCGAATGCCAGTGCTGCCACAAAGAAGGCCATAGGGAATTCGAATGCTGGATGAATCCAGAGAGCCGTAATTACAGGCCACCAAAGAATACTCATAAGACCTCAGCTGGAGGATCTGGAGTACCACGAGGCGGTCAGGATGGCTAGACATCTGCTGATACTGAAGCCTAGAAGGGCAAGGGAGTAGATAGGGCATGAGTACCCATACTCCATGAGACCGCTGGTGGAAGACTTTTACTTACTATGTGTGTGCTTACTTTGAATGTTAGAAGGAGCTATGTTATAAGTATGTGGGAGTGTGTCATTGACCACTCGCCTTTCGTGTAAGACTTTGGGATTAGTTGTGTGTACTCAGTACCAATAAGCTTTGAACCTTGAAGGATAATATATATGAACAGGATGTTAAAACTTACATTATCATGTAGCCATACTAAATGACACAGAGTCAATGAGACCGGGAATTACTGAACCAGAATTTCCACCTGCATGGCGCACTTGCTATTGCAAGCGCTATGACTAGAAAACCACTGAAATTTCCATCTGCCTTGCGCACTTGCTACAGCAAGTGCAGCGATAGCAACAGCAACAGTAACAACTACTGCAAATGCAACTGCAACAACTACTACCTTTTAACTTTTTATAAAAAAAAACTGTTTTTCAAACTTTTCTTACAAACCTTGAGATTAGAAACCTATGCAACCTTTTGGAAGGACTGTTAGTCCAACCATTGCAACTGGACAAATTAAACAGCCACTATGACTGTAAAACACACCAGTTTAAACGTTCGAGGAAGTTTCAGACAGGGCTATTAGCCAAATACCATCAGAATATACTGGCATTTAGTGCTAATCACTACTAGTGATGTTATGCCCCAATTTTTTTTTTAATTTCCTTTCTGATTCGCAAAGGGAGTTTGTGCTATTTTGTAATCTTATATTAGATTGTCTATGACATTCTCCTAATGTTAATATGTTAGCTTGAGGAAGGAGGGTTACAATGGTCTTCTCCCTTTTTGGTTATTTATTATTTTCTTAAGAGAGAGATTTCCTAAACTATTTTATTTCCTCATTCTCTCTTATTCTAATTCACGTTTAATTAGTCCCTCTCCTTCATCTCTCTCATTGACGGTTCTCTCGACGTTCTCATCGCTCTCAACTTCTCCTCCCTTTGCTCTTCTCTTCTTCTTCGATTCCTTTTGATTGATAATCGCTGGAGGTCTGTAGATGGAATTGTGTTCGTCTGTCAGTCGTCAGTCAGGTTTGGGTTGTATATCTGATTCTCTTCTTCGTTGAGTCTCCCTTCTCTCTTTTCTAATTTCGATTTTGTATTTTGGAATGGTTCGATTCGAGGGATGGTCGTTCGAATGGAGATTCGAGAAGACAGTTCGTAGAGTCCGCAGAGATAGCTTTGCTTCGGATGTGAGGTAGGTGGTAGATGGATTCAGTTGTGTGTGTTCACCCACGGGGGTTTCGGTCAATTTTCCGTATGTGTTATTTGACTCTGATTGTGTGGTGATTTGGTGAATTGCTGATTTTGCGTTTCTAATGCGTTAAACCCCGTGGGTAGTGTTTTGATTCACGTATTTTGGTTATGTAAGTATTGCTTTGACGATGGTGAAACTACATCTGTAAATTTCCCCTGTTTTGTAAATTCTGAGTGCCGCTGATTTGGGATTTATAAGGATTTTCCTTGATTTTGTGGTTGAGATTTAATGCAGTGTTTTGCGTTTTTGAGTGGCTAAAACCTCGTGGTTTTCCTGTATTTATGTCTGATTTGGTGTTGGTAATTCTTTTGGCAGTTTGGTGAAGTTTTGGATATTTTTCTGATCTGTTCGTAGTCCTTGTTCTTCTGATTTCGTGCTGTCCGAACTTCTGTCCTAACTTTGAAGTTCGGACAGCATGTCTTGAGCTTCTGTATTTTCAACTCGGGATGTCCGAACATCAGTCCAACATTGATGTTCGGACACTCCGCGTAACTTTTTCCCGTGGAACCCGTCCGAACATCGGTCCGAGCTTCGATGTTCGGACACTCTGAATTCCCTGTCTGTTTTCAACTCGACTTGTGTCCGAACATTGATGTCCGTACACAAGTTCGGACATTTGACAATCTCTGGTTTCTGAGTCTCGACCTGTGTCCGAACTTCGACGTCCGTACACAAGTTCGGACAACCCCTCTGTTTTCACCATAACTTCTTTGTCTGAGCTCCGTTTGAGTGCCGTTTGTGGCGTTGGATTCCTCTTTCCGAGTACTATCTGTTTTCAGGTGTTTTGGCATGTGTTTAAGTGTTTTATGATTTTAAGGTCTCCGTTAATCTTTTGAACTCTATTTTGCTCTAAAAATATGATTCAACCTCTGACTTCAGTTTGCTTCGTATTTACTAGTCGGGTTACGACTTCTGTCTTGCTAAGGCTTTCCATTGGTAAGCTCCCTCTGATTTTGCTAAGCTTTCGCTTTCTGTTCTGATCTGGTTAAGACTTCCGCTCTGCTCAGTATTAAGCTTCGATCTGTTTGGATTAAGCCTCTGTTTTGGGACCTAGTTACT
Source organism: Limonium bicolor (assembly GCA_023374045.1). Lineage (NCBI taxonomy): Eukaryota > Viridiplantae > Streptophyta > Magnoliopsida > Caryophyllales > Plumbaginaceae > Limonium > Limonium bicolor. The sequence continues at coordinate 69,027,355 of CM041778.1, read as the reverse complement.
CTGCTTCTGAGCCGTGATGGCTGGGTCGAGCTATTCCGTGGTATACCATGTAGACGTCATTCTGAGTGTGGGTCATGCCCATCTGTTCTGTGGGGTTGACGAACCCTTTGGCCTTCGGTCATTTCTTTTCTTTCTGCGTTGTCGAGGGATCTGTTAGATCCATGGGTCTTCGACCCTTTCTGAGTGTTATGCTTGGTGCTAGTGTCCCACTTCTGATTGTTAGGTTAGTTCTGTTTTCTGTTAGCTCTCTGTTTCTGATTTCTGACAGACTGCTATGTGCTTTCGTCTTCTGAAAGCCTCTGGTTTACTAAGTGATCTGTTTCTGTTTGCTCTGTCTGTTTCCAAACGTCGACGACTGCTGTGTGCTTTCTATCTATTGGGTATTTCTGCTTTATAAGCGCTCTGTTTCGTCTGCTCTCTATCTGTATTGATTGAGACGTCTGCTGTGTGCTTACCGCCTTCTGATAAGTTCCGGATTTTGCTAAGCTTCTGATTTTGCTAAGCTTCTGATTTGCTAGCTTCTGATTGTGTTTAAGCTTCTGAGTTTCTTAAGCTTCTGATTTCGTCAAGCTTCAGCTTCAGTTTACCTTCTGCTAATAAGTGTATGTTTTGACCACCGCTTAGCTTCTTGTGTTTTGGACTTCAGTCTATTTGAAAGACTTCTGCTTTGCAACTGATTTTGCTCTGGCTAAGCGCTTTCGTATACGTGTATATGTATGTTCAGTATCTGTTTTGAGCATGCTCAGCTGATGAAGTTTATCACCTGCTGAGCAATAGTTTTGCTCACCCCTATCTCCGTCTGATTTGCAGGTTTTAGTTCGTGCTTGGAGTTCAGCTCTTACTTTTCATTTTGGCATTTGAGTTTTGTATTTAGTTTGTTTGGCCTTAGGGCCCAGTTGTAATTAGATTATGCTTTGTATTTCAGTTTGGCTTCCGCCTGTGTTTTAAAGACATGTTGTAATCGTTTATTTGGAATATATGAGCATTGGTTCTGTTTTGGGGTTTCGATAGTGTAGCCTTGCGTGTCTTAGGTAATAAGTGCGCGGCGTGTAACGGTCTCTCCAACCAGGTGGTTTTGGGGTCGTTTACATTTAGTGGTATCAGAGCTCGTTTTTTTTCGTTGGGATTTGTGGGTGTTTGCCTGTCTACGCTTCCGTGTCTTTGCCTGTTATCTGCTATGTGCTAACTGCTGCTGTGATTGCGATTGCTATATGGTGTCTATAATGTGTGCCTGCTCTGTGGTTGTCCGCTATCAGAGTAGCGCAGCGGAAGCGTAGTGTCTGTTTGCATGTGCTTGTGAGTTTCTGAAAGTGAGCCGTAGGGGTGCTCCTGGGCTTGCTTGTTCGTTGTCAGGAGTTCAGAGGTCTGCTATTGAGCTTCAGCGTATGGGGATTTGGGTTGTTCGGTCGGACCGTGCCGGGATGATTGCTTCGATTCAGGTCCAGTCTACCTTGATGAGCGGATCAGAGAGGGTCAGAAGGGGATGCTGAGTTGGGTAAGATCAGAGAGAAGTTGTCAGATGATCAGGAGTCAGAGTTTTCTGTGTCCAGCGATGATTGTCTACCGCTTCAGAGGCAGAGTTTGTGTGCCTAGTGGAGGCGACCTTAGGCGGGAGATTATGCAGGAGGCTCATGGAGCTCCTTTCTGTGCACCCAGGAGGGGTGAAGATGTTACCGGGACCTCAGAGAGTCCTTTTGGTGGGCGAATATGACGAGGGATTTCTGATTTGTGGCTCGTTGCCAAACCTGTCAGCAGGTGAAGGCTGAGCATCAGCGTCCTGCGGTCTTCTGCAGCCTCTTCCCATTCCTGAGTGGAAATGGGAGAGCGTTGGTATGGATTTTTATTGTAGGGTTCCTAGGACCCATCTTCTGGGTACGATGCGCTTTGGGTGATTGTGGACCGGTTGACGAAGTCAGCTCATTTCTTGCCTGTGAGGAAGACCTTCAGCCTGGAGCGCCTGGCTCGGCTGTATATTGATGAGATTGTGAGGTTGCACGGTGTGCCGGCGACGATCGTTTCGGACAGAGATCCGAGATTTGTATCTCGCTTCTGGCGGAGCCTGCATAAGGCGTTAGGGACGAATTTGGCTTTCAGTTCGGCTTATCATCCTCAGACCGATGGGCAGACGGAGAGGACGAATCAGATTCTGGAGGACATGTTGAGGGCTTGCGTGCTCGACTTCGGGGGCAGCTGGGATCAGCATGTGACATTGATCGAGTTCGCCTACAATAATAGTTTCCAATCGAGCATTGGGATGGCTCCATATGAGGCGTTGTATGGTAGGCGCTGTAGGTCTCCTATTTTGGGATGACCTCGGGAGGGCGATTGTAGGCCCTGAGTTGGTGCAGGGAGCTGTGGATAAGTTAAGACTATCAGGGAGCGTTTGTTGGTTGCCCAGAGCCGGCAGAAGAGTTATGCAGATCAGAGGCGTCGTCCGCTTGAGTTTCAGGTGGGAGACCACGTATACCTGAAGATTTCTCCAGTTAGGGTGTTGCCCGTTTTGGTAAGCGGGGCAAGCTGAGTCCTCGGTTCGTAGGGCCTTTGAGGTGCTTGGGAAGGTTGGGCCGGGGCTTACAGATTGGCATTACCACCAGCTCTAGCAGGAGTGCATGACGTGTTCCATGTGTCGATGCTCAGGAAGTATCTACATGATCCTTCGCATGTGATTGACTATGGTCAGCTTCGACTCAGAGATGATTTCACCTATGAGCAGTTCCGGTTCGTATTTTAGCTCGGTGTTCGTCGGCTTCGTAGCAAGACTTTGCCTATGGTTAAGGTGCAGTGGTCTGATCAGTCCGAGCGTGAGGCGACGTGGAACTCGAGGAGGAGTTGCGTGCTAAGTTCCCGTCCCTTTTCGAGCAGAGAGGTATGTTGAATTTCGAGGACGAAATTCCTTTTAAGGGGGGAGTGATGTAATACTCCGTATTTTCGTTTTTCAGATTTCATGACATTTCAGTTTATATCGTTGCTTATGATATGTGTTACTTGGATAGCTGCTGGGACGTCGGAGTCCTTAAATTAAAACGAGGGCAAGGAGGTCATTTCCCCTCTCTTTATTTTGGTAAGGCTTAATTAAGGAAGGTTAAGTCATTTTGGTTTCTTTTCCAATTCACGATCAGTTTGTAATAGCGCGTTCTCCCTCTTGACAGTTTTCACGATCTTCTTCTCTGCTTTCCCTTGTGTGCTTGGTGAACTCTGTGGGAATTGTTGCTGCTGCTGTCAGATTTCTGCGTCGAATTCCCGCTGTTTTTGTTCAGATTCTTCTCCTCTGCAAATCAGTTTGATTCTCTTTCGATTCGGATGGTTTCCGCTTCTGTTTTGAGAGGGCAGTTTTTCTGATTTTGGGGTCTCTTCTCTGCGAATTCAGTGGTGCTCTGTGCGTCTCCTCTGTTGTGTCCTGTTCGTTGAGTTGCTGGTAGCGTGTGGACTGAATCAGCGCTTCGAATCGATGTAAGTGGGGGATGGAATCGGGGTAGTTTTGCTCACCCCTATCTCCGTCTGATTTGCAGGTTTTAGTTCGTGCTTGGAGTTTCAGCTCTTACTTTTCATTTTGGCATTTGAGTTTTGTATTTAGTTTGTTTGGCCTTAGGGCCCAGTTGTAATTAGATTATGCTTTATTTCAGTTTGGCTTCCGCCTGTGTATTATAAAGACATGTTGTAATCGTTTATTTGGTAATATATGAGCATTGGTTCTGTTTTGGGGTTTCGATAGTGTAGCCTTGCGTGTCTTAGGTAATAAGTGCGCGGCGTGTAACGGTCTCTCAACCAGGGTGGTTTTGGGGTCGTTACATTTAGTGGTATCAGAGCTCGGTTTGGTTTTCGTTGGGATTTGTGGGTTTTGCCTGTCTACGCTTCCGTGTCTTTGCCTGTTATCTGCTATGTGCTAACTGCTGCGTGATTGCGATTGCTATCTGGTGTCTGTAATGTGTGTCTGCTCTGTGGTTGTCCGCTATCAGAGTAGCACAGCGGAAGCGTAGTGTCTGTTTGCATGTGGTTGTGTGTTCTAAAAGTGAGTCTGAAGGAGTCGGGTCCTTTGGGAAAGGATGACCGAATGTGAGTTCTTGTTTGACAGAGTTGTGTGCTTCAGTTGTGAGCTTGTGTTACGTGCTTGTGTTGTATGTTCTGTGTTGTGTTATGGTGGGAGTTCGCGAGTATGTTGGTCCTTTAGGTAAGGACACCTCTAAGAGTTCTTGTGCATTTAGGTTGAGTGTTAGTAATCTTCTGTTTCACCTCTTATGTCAGTGAGTCAGCTAATAAGTTCTGAGTGCTAGATTTGTGAGGTGCAAGCTTATGAGATGAGTGAGTGTTCTTTCTGTGCCTTGCGGTAAACTTTGATGATCATCTGCTTTGCTTCCTCTGTCAGTGAGTCAGCGAGTGTATTCTGAGTGTTGGCCTTGTGAGTGTTCATTGTATTCTGGCACTGGAAGTTCATCTGCTAGTATTCTGGGTTTCGTCGAATTTCGAGGACGAAATTCTTTTTAAGGGGGGTATGTTGTTATGCCCCAGATTTTTTTTTAATTAATTTCCTTTCTGATTCGCAAAGGGAGTTTGTGCTATTTTGTAATCTTATATTAGATTGTCTATGACATTCTCCTAATGTTAATATGTTAGCTTGAGGAAGGAGGGTTACAATGGTCTTCTCCCTTTTTGGTTATTTATTTTCTTAAGAGAGAGATTTCCTAAACTATTTTATTTCCTCATTCTCTCTTATTCTAATTCACGTTTAATTAGTCCCTCTCCTTCATCTCTCTCATTGACGGTTCTCTCGACGTTCTCATCGCTCTCAACTTCTCCTCCCTTTGCTCTTCTTCTTCTTCTTCGATTCCTTTTGATTGATAATCGCTGGAGGTCTGTAGATGAATTGTGTTCGTCGTCAGTCGTCATTAGGTTTGGGTTGTAGATCTGATTCTCTTCTTCGTTGAGTCTCCCTTCTCTCTTTTCTAATTTCGATTTTGTATTTTGGGAATGGTTCGATTCGAGGGATGGTCGTTCGAATGGAGATTCGAGAAGACAGTTCGTAGAGTCCGCAGAGATAGCTTTGCTTCGGATGTGAGGTAGGTGGTAGATGGATTCAGTTGTGTGTGTTCACCCACGGGGGTTTCGGTCAATGTTTCCGTATGTGTTATTTGACTCTGATTGTGGTGATTTGGGTGAATTCTGATTTGCGTTTCTAATGCGTTAAAACCCCGTGGGTAGTGTTTTGATTCACGTATTTTGGTTATGTAAGTATTGCTTTGACGATGGTGAAACTACATCTGTAAATTTCCCTCTGTTTTGTAAATTCTGAGTGCCGCTGATTTGGGATTTATAAGGATTGTTCCTTGATTTGTGTGTGAGATTTAATGCAGTGTGTTTGCGTTTTTGAGTGGCTAAAACCTCGTGGTTTTCCTGTATTTATGTCTGATTTGGTGTGGGTAATTCTTTGGCAAGGTTTGGTGAAGTTTGGATAATTTTCTGATCTGTTCGTAGTCCTTGTTCTTCTGATTTCGTGCTGTCCGAACTTCTGTCCTAACTTTGAAGTTCGGACAGCATGTCTTGAGCTTCTGTATTTTCAAACTCGGGATATGTCCGAACATCAGTCCAAACATTGATGTTCGGACACTCCGCGTAACTTTTTCCCGTGGAACCCGTCCGAACATCGGTCCGAGCTTCGATGTTCGGACACTCTGAAATTCCCTGTCTGTTTTCAACTCGACTGTGTCCGAACATTGATGTCCGGACACAAGTTCGGACATTTGACAATCTCTGGTTTCTGAGTCTCGACCTGTGTCCGAACTTCGACGTCCGGACACAAGTTCGGACACCCCTCTGTTTTCACCATAACTTCTTTGTCTGAGCTCCGTTTTGAGTGCCGTTTGTGGCGTTGGATTCCTCTTTCCGAGTACTATCTGTTTCAGGTGTTTTGGCATGGTTTAAGTGTTTTATGATTTTAAGGTCTCCGTTAATCTTTTGAACTCTATTTGCTCTAAAAATATGATTCAACCTCTGACTTCAGTTTGCTTTCGTATTTACTAGTCGGGTTACGACTTCTGTCTTGCTAAGGCTTTCCATTGGTAAGCTCCTTCTCTGATTTTGCTAAGCTTTCGCTTTCTGTTCTGATCTGGTTAAGACTTCCGCTCTGCTCAGTATTAAGCTTCGATCTGTTGGATTAAGCCTCTGTTTTGGGACCTAGTTACTCTGCTTCTGAGCCGTGAATGGCTGGGTCGAGCTATTCCGTGGTATACCATGTAGACGTCATTCTGAGTGTGGGTCATGCCCAATCTGTTCTGTGGGGTTGACGAACCTTTGGCCTTCGGGTCATTTCTGCGTTGTCGAGGGATCTGTTAGATCCATGGGTCTTCGACCCTTTCTGAGTGTTATGCTTGGTGCTAGTGTCCCACTTCTGATTTTAGGAGTTCTGTTTTCTGTTAGCTCTATCTGTTTCTGATTTCTGACAGACTGCTATGTGCTTTCTGTCTTCTGAAAGCCTCTGGTTTACTAAGTGATCTGTTTCTGTTTGCTCTGTCTGTTTCCAAACGTCGACGGACTGCTGTGTGCTTTCTATCTATTGGGTATTTCTGCTTTATAAGCGCTCTGTTTCGTCTGCTCTCTATCTGTATTTGATTTGAGACGGTCTGCTGTGTGCTTACCGCCTTCTGATAAGTTCCGGATTTTGCTAAGCTTCTGATTTTGCTAAGCTTCTGATTGTGTTTAAGCTTCTGAGTTTCTTAAGCTTCTGATTTCGTCAAGCTTTCAGCTTCAGTTTACCTTCTGCTAATAAGTGTATGTTTTGACCACCGCTTAGCTTCTTGTGTTTTGGACTTCAGTCTATTTGAAAGACTTCTGCTTTGCAACTGATTTTGCTCTGGCTAAGCGCTTTCGTATACGTGTATATGTATGTTCAGTATCTGTTTTGAGCATGCTCAGCTGATGAAGTTTATCACCTGCTGAGCAATAGTTTTGCTCACCCCTATCTCCGTCTGATTTGCAGGTTTTAGTTCGTGCTTGGAGTTTCAGCTCTTACTTTTCATTTTGGCATTTGAGTTTTGTATTTAGTTTGTTTGGCCTTAGGGCCCAGTTGTAATTAGATTATGCTTTGTATTTCAGTTTGGCTTCCGCCTGTGTATTGTAAAGACATGTTGTAATCGTTTATTTGGTAATATATGAGCATTGGTTCTGTTTTGGGGTTTCGATAGTGTAGCCTTGCGTGTCTTAGGTAATAAGTGCGCGGCGTGTAACGGTCTCTCAACCAGGGTGGTTTTGGGGTCGTTACAAGTGATACATGTTTAGTCCTTATGGACAAGCATACCCTTTGTAGATGCACCACCGTCAGTGAGGATGGTTGGGAAGTGAAGAGCCAAGCTGCTCAAACTATTATGCAATCTGCAATGCATCCAATTACATGGATGAGGGGACGAATATGAACTATGGATGAGAAATGATCAGAAAAAAAAAACAGGGAGAAAAGGAATATGTGTTGTACTCAATGAGATCAAAAAAAAAGGGGAGAAACAAGTTTGCTAATATAGCACGGATTTTACTTACACCGAGTTGAATAATACTAGTCTATAATACAAGTTACCATGGTTGCCACAAAGGCAATATCACTTATTACAGGATAACTGATAACATGAACTATTACAAAAAAAAAAGCAAGCAAAAAGAAGAAAAACAAAAAAAAAGAAGAAGAAAGTAGAAGAGGAAGCAAAAAAAAAAAGAGGATATCCATCAAAGGGAGATTGACAACAAAATACTTCACTATAACCGTGTGACAGACATTACCAGTTTACTAAACGAGTCATGGGACGACTGCACTCCGTTAGGAGCATGTGGGCCTGACAGACTTATTTATGAGTTAGTCGGGTAAGTAGTAATGTATCAGTACGGTACCCCATGCAAGTAGCAAGTAGTGTTAGGAACGCGAGAAGTAGTCAACTCCATTCTACGGACCGTAAGACGGATTACCTCGAAGATGGACGAGAAGAGCCGCAGTTAGAACAACGGGCTAGAAAAAAAAAGGGGAACCTTCAACAGAGAACAGTGGACAGCATACAGAGAAGACAAATAAACAGTTTAAGGACAGGAACCCAAAAAAAGAAACAGGGAAACCCATTATAGACGAAAATATGTAGAATCCTCATAAGGAACAAGCAAATGCTTGCAATCCAGAGCAAAATCTACCAGATGATATAGATATAAACAAGTGACTACGCAAGGAGAAAAGATAAAGCTATATGATAGCAGAAACCTTGCTCAAGGAACAGTGGATTCGGAATGTACCACTCAAGGATAATTCGCACATCTTTTCTATTTGCCTCATTGGATATTAGCTGTTGAGCGTTTACGCCTCTACACTCTGTATGACTGAGTGTTTCGGTATTGCACTCGCGCAGTTATTAATCTAATGGGAATGCAGAAAGATAAAGTGGATATCAACAAGAGTGTGTAAAAAAAAAGGGAAAAAAAAAAGAGATAACTACAACAGAGTATTACTCTGGAACAAAATCACCAGGAGACATGGATGACAAACATCATCTTTGTGGACATATAGGCTGGTACGTCTTAGTATTACAAAGACAAGTGCAAAGAGCACTAAGTACTAATAGTAGCCAATGTCATATTACATCTCAACTGAATGTCAGTGAGAGAAGACACACGCATATATGCTAGTGATCCAAACCAGTGGATTCACAGCAAAAAAAAAAGAGGCAAATTGAGCCTTTGTTCATGGGTCTACACCTCATACGGAGCGAGTGGGCCCATAAGAATGAACTTGGGAGAGAGCACAAAAAGATCAGTGCCTCACCTTTTATATATTGTGGAACCCTGAAGGGCTAGAGTCATACCCGTCTCTCTGATATGAGGATAATCCACGAGTTGGAGAACTCTTTGAGAGCCAAGTATCCAGCGCTCCTTGTTGAGCGGCTGTTGTATACTTGTGGGGTACGGGGGCGTAACCCTCTTTAAGGGGGGTAGAGCCTCTTGGCTGTGCACATGTTTGCACTAAGTTTTGTTTGTTTTATATGCGTTGCATAAAAAAAAAATTTGGTTGGTGTGCGGGGCATACGAGGTTTGTTTGTTTAGTATGCATGGCATACAGTGAATTGTTTCGTATGCATGGCATACAGTGAATTGGTTTTGTGGGTTATGTTTGGTACGCGGGGCGTGCGTTGTTTGGTTGTTTGTGTGTGATGTACACTTGAATGTATGTATCTTATGAGATACTTGTTTGAATGATTGTATGTACACCATGTGTGTAGTACTTTTCTTATGCTATTTGTGATATGTATTCATATTGCTTTATGGAATGATTACAAATGGTATCGCCTAGATACGAAATGAATCATTAGATATGGAATGTGGAACAATGGAATGTTATGGACACCTCAGGGAGGTTGTCAGGGTTGGTAGAACTGATAGGAAATGATGGTGCTGATGGATCACCTATATCCATATGTGATTGAACTAATGCCACAACGTGATGGCTATGTGCTGTATAAGCGCAATACGATGTGTGTAAATGATATATCACATAGATATACATTATGGGAACAATGGGTAGCTATACATTTTTATACTTACCTATTTGATTAAGAGACTTCGGGACGAAGTCTTTTTAAGGGGGGTAGATTGAAATACCCCAAATTAATAAAACATGGATTAAATATTTAATCATATTAATTAAGGCCTAAACATGCCTTAAAAGCCAACTGAGAACAACAGTGGGCAACATAAAACAAGATGTTGCACCCTTTGACTGTTAAGGGTAAATAAATACCCAAATGAACTTCTTAGGACCTAAAAATTTGTCCTAAGTATATTAACATAATATTAAACATATTATAACCGTTGGACAACACTCCAACACAAAGAAAAAGCATTTACATGCTTCAAGGTCAAAAAGGGCAAAAAGGTGCTCTAGGAAAACCTTAAAAATCAAATGACCTCTAAATAATATAAAATTGAATTACATGATCAAATATCATGTAAGGAACACAAAAGACCGTTGTCAAAGAAAACAGAGCTCAGAAACACCAGGCAACACAAAATGTGCGCTAAAACTCCTTAAAGCACGTTTTTGTGAAATTGTCTTTTAAATTGGTTTTAAATGGGCTAAAAGGTTATAATTACCTTTAAATATAATAAAATATCATATTATATGATATTAGGAATTTAATTCCAGAAATTTACGAATTTTTACAAATTTAATATTAAAATATTAATAAAACCCTAATGTGGGGCCCGTTTAGGTCAACATTGACTAAGTTGGTCAATGTTGACCATTGACCACGAAATGGACTACATAAAATCAGATAATTAAGTCTCTTAACAGACCAAGAGACAAGAGACATATGACAATTAAATATATGCTCTTACTTTTACATAAAATAACAAAAAAAAAAGACAAACTTTACCTTATAAAACAAAACAAGTGGGCTCCACTTACCTTACCCATGTGAGCCAACCGAATTGGAGCCTCCATTTGCTCCTCTTCCTCCTTGCATTTCGTGGCTCCAGCTGGTACAAGACAAAAGTGCTTAGTCACCTTACAATAAATGGCTAAAAGTAACATTATTACTCCTTTATTCAATCAAATTGGAATCAATTATGTACAAATAATTCACCCACCTTTCCTATCATGTCCAGCTGCCCCTTGATGTTGTCTCCCACGAATTTATCAATTACAACCAGCCTTGATGAGTCATCAAAGCAAGGAAATCATAAAAAAATGTAAAAAGGTGCTTTAAGGCAATATTAGGTCTTTCCCCTTCATTCCTTCCTCTTCAGCCGAGATGGCTCACCCCTTGAGCTCTCTTTGGCTCCCCTCCAACCGTGGGTAAGTATCCAAGCACCATTGATGAGGTTTCAAGCTCTAGGTAAGCTCTTAAGGCATAAAAATGCCCATTTTCTTCATCTTTCCTTCCTTTTTCGATTGATCTGCACTCCAACCTTTTCTATACATCTATGTAGAGTGATTTGGAGGTTAGAGGAAGTGTTGGTTTCGTACATAACCAGATCTAAGGAGGAAAGTTCAAGTCTTGACCATTTAAGGTAAAAATGTGCTTTAAGCTCATAACTTTTGACTCCCTTCAAGTTCGGCTGTGAAACTTTGCTCATAGCCTCCTCTTCTTCTACTTTTCATGTGGAATCTGTTGGTAAGCCATTTGGAGCAAGGGTGGCCGAGATCCAAAGGAAATACCCTCTTTTAAGGCATTTTTCCAAGGTAAATCCTAATAACAAGAGTATTTGTTGAGATCTAGCTATTTCCTATGTCAATATGGTGGATCTAACACCTTGTGGTGTGTTTGATTCAGGCCGAAACCATCTTGAACTCTCCTTGCACTCTTAAGGTAATTTTTGCCTTAAATCTTACATTAAATTACTTCCTATGGTTAGATCTTGCTTGGAGACTAACTAGGCCTTGTTTTCTGTTTGAAAACATGTAAAACAAGCTGTGGAGAATTTCTAGTTAAGATGGCCGAACCAAACAAGGATTACCTAAGCTAAATCAAGGTATAAATCACTTAAACATTAACTTTGCTAAGTTAAAAATGTTCTAAGCTAATTCTAATGCTATTGCCGTGAGTGAAGAAGAATAATAAGGTCTTATTTGACCTTAAAATGTTTAAGGAATGGTTTAATAAATTTTATAACTAATTAAACAAGCATAATTGTCAAATTTAAGACATTATGTGGAAGTTTGGTAAATAAATGAAGAATATATGGTGAGGCCGAAAATTTATATGTATTTTGGGACATTTATGTGTAATTTATTTTGCAAGACAATGTTTGTAATAAGGCCATGTATTTTAGGCCATTTTATTTATGCATTTACAAGCTTTTAATTAAGTTTAAGTAGTATAAATGCATTACCGAAAATAAATGGGGTATTAGGTGTAATTAAATTAAATTTGGGGGCTTTAGAATAATAAGGCCGAAAATTAGAGTTAAAAAGGAGTTAAAATAAAGTTTATAAGATTTTATAAAGTTTTGGGTTTAAATGGTGAATTTTGGAAACTTAGGGGTTAAAACCGTAATTATAAGGAATTGGTGGTTAAGGAAATATTAAGGAGGTCAACCTTGACCATATGCTAGGTTTTGACCAAAATAAATAAGTTAGATAACTTATTTAAGGTTGTATAATAAGATAAGTATCTTATGGTATTATTTTTATGACATATATGGTGAATATGTTATTACCGAAAATTAAGGGTGTAAAATGGTATTTTAAACACCCATGGGCTATTAGGAATTTTTAGGAATTTATTGGAATGTTTTTGGAATTAAAATAAACTATTATGTATAATATATAGTTATTATGTCATTATGACACTTTGGAGAAATATAGATGGTGGAATGGTAAAATACCAAGAGTATATGGGTTAATAAGGATATTTATAACCCTTTGGTAAAATTTGGAGATTTTTAGAATTATTAAGAGAATTTATTAAGATATGTGTATAATGTATGGTGTTAATGATATGGAAAAACTATATGTTATAAATAGGGCCAAATGGCAATTATAGAATAGCACAAGGGCTGTTCGGAATTTACAAAAAATAACCATGGGTTATACTTATTTTAAGTTAGAAATGTTATATTGAATGGTATATATAACATGGTAAAAGAAAGGGGTGATTTGTAAATAAAGGAAATTATGGTTTAAGGAAAAGTATAAGGTTTGATATATGCCTATGAGGAAATATATAATAGTTTGTATAAAAACTATAGGTCATAAGTTAAAGGAAATAAGAATATCATATCAAATGATATTAGAATGTGGTATAACATTTCATAATGTTATGTGGTCAAAACGGAATTTAAATTGAGTTAAGGGCTATACTGAGTTAATAAGAGTTGAAAGATGAATTTTAGACTAAGGTCTATAATGTTATAAATGTTATGACAATGATATGGTTTAGATGGAATTAATATAAGGAAGGGTACTCACATAAAATAATGTGACAAACTATAAATAAATGAGATTTATAAACTAAGGTGTTTATGGAATAAACCTTAGGAGTTGTAATTATACAACATAAGATGTTACATGATATTAGGATAATAATCTTAATATAAGTTGTATAATATGATACAACTAATGGGAATAATCATCCAATAAAAGATGATAAAATGTAACATAAAATACAAGAGTTTATGAAACTCATGAGAATTACCTACGTGGTAAAAATATATACATACACAAGAATAATGTATATAAGGTGGATAAAGATATTTTGGTTGAAAACCTTATGATTTAATGGTGGTGGTTATTTGGAAAAAAAATATATAGTTACAAACTATAAGCTATGAATTTTGCTAAGATAATGGGTAATGAAATACAAAGAATTATAATGGATGATGGAAAAAAAATATATAATATAAGAATGCATGCATACATGCAACTATAGGTTACGTACCTAAACTAGATGTGGATAAGATTAAAAGAAATATAAGGAATTAGACTTAACAGTTGAAATAGTTTTGACGTACGCGTTTTAAGTAACAAAGCCGACTGTTTTAGAAAAACCTGTAACAAACAACTGTAGAAAACAGGGGTGAACTGTCGGGGTTACTTATAATTCGGAAATACCGGATGTAGTTAGTCATGGAGACTGACTTATAGTTTTATTACCGTTTAGAGTATACTTCTGACAAGGACGCTTGACGAGCTAACGGACTACACGGAGCGCAGGATCTTGCTGATTCATACTCCACCGTAATACAGTCAGGGTGAACGGTATGTAAAGGGGTTTGATCCGAGTTGTCCTAAGGTTGCTCCTTGGGCTCGGATTTGGTTGATATAACTTGTATGTTGTTATGTGTCTCTGATTGTCCCTGAGGGCTTCCTCAGTTCAGACATCTGTGTGATCTGTGATAAGATTGTTTGTCTGAATGTGATAATTAATATGCATGAACTGTATATTTATAGCTGCTTATTTTTACTGTTGTTGAGTTAACAGTATTGGTTCGTATATATGAACCTATATATATAAAACGAACTAGCGGCTATGGTGCTATCTTATATGAAATATAAGGAACGTAAGTAAAACGTTGTAGCACTATGATAATAACATATACATATTATCTGAGACTTTTGTACGGAGCATTGGCCTTTTCTATACGCCGCTCTCGTATCTAACACTGGATCCCGAGTTTACAGACTCCGGATTGGACTAATGACCTTAGTCTGCTGTGTTAGAAAATTTGGTAATGCGATGCGATGGTATAATTAATTAATTAATGGAATGGAAGTAAAGCCAAGAGGATGTGGCTCTTGGTGCGTGCTGTGATCACAAAAACGATACCAGGATTCGCGTACGGGTCGTAAGTATCAAGAAAATTTCCCGTGAGCTAGAATGGCTCGTTGGTCGGAGACTCTACCGTTGGAGTGGCTACTGCCGTGGGTGACCCGCCATAATATATGGGTAACTAGAGACGTGTCGTTTTAACGAGACATTGTCACTAGGTATAACTGAACAACTAAAACAATTGAGACATATACAGTGGCTAACAATACCATGGACGAGACTTAATACTTGTTTATCATTCTCGTTGTTTCGCTTTGTTGTTCATTGGTTATACTTGTGGGTATTATATTGTGTGTTGATGGTTGGATGGAGCCTACAAGGCTAAGGTAAATCAAATATGAAAACTGTACGCTACGGCGATTGTACATTGTACAATATATTGTTGTTGTTCGATACGTTCGATATATATTTGTGGTTTGTGATATCTAAATGATTGTTTGGTTTGGATGGATGATTAGTGTCTATGAATATTTGGATGGTTATGTACATTATACATTTATGCTACAGTATTGTTATAACTGTAAAATGGAAGAGCATGAAACCAATCTAATAAAAAGATGGTTAAAATGACAAGTGACCATTAGGGTCCAAGCCCGGCATACTCAGCGTCTATCACTGATACTACACCATTTCAGGTTGTTGATCAATGTCAGAGCTGAAGAGCAGGAACAGGGAAATTGGAGACGTTGTATAGTAATGAAGATGGTGTATGGTCTTATGGTAAGGTTATGTATTTTTCAGGATTGGGTAGACGCTCACTTGTCGATGTTTATGGTTATGACTTAGTATGATGTATAGGAGTTTCTCGTTATCACTGCGGTTAGCAGTTTGTTTATTTTGGAAGTTGGATGTAGTTTGGCTACGTTGCTCGCATGGGCGAGTAATGGCCGGTGACACCCGAGTGAGTTTTGTAATTGTTAGTTATTTTCCGCTGCGAGACGTTTTTATTTATTGCTACGTGAGGGATTATATCGTGATTATGGAGAGGGGTGTTACATAGCCCCTCCAATTCTCGGCCTATATATATATATTTCTTATAATTGCAATTTAGCCACAAAATCTTATAATCTTTACATAATGCCTTATAAACTATAGTTTTAATTTTAATTCTCCATAAATGCCGAATATATATATATAAATTCTTAAATTACCAAACTAACCACAAAGTAATTCGGCTTTGTCATTTATTTTTCCTTAATTACATTTTCATCCCAAAACTTTATAATAGTTTCTTAATAACTTATAAACTATAGTCTAAATATTTAATTCCTCAAAATTTTGAAGGTGAACCTAATAAATCTCTTAATTATGAATTCGCCCACTAATAAGTTCCAAACTTTCATAACAACTTTTATAAATTACATAATAGCCCAAAACTTTATAAAATGTTATTTTAACACTTGTTTAAATTATCTAAAATTCATAAACTTAATTCCTAACCTTATATTAATTATAATTACACCAAACAGACCCTTAACTCTCGGTTTTCACATTAAACTCACCAAACTTTGTAAAAATTACATTTAAGCCACATAACTTAATTAATTAGCCATTTAAGCTCTAATAAAATATTTTTAACTCACCAAACTTTATAGTATAAGTTTATATACATAAGTAGCTCATAAAAATCTTTTTCACTTAGCAATTCGGCCATAATTAAATAGCTACCATATAGTATATAAAAGTGGATTTATATGTCATAATAATATACATAAATTCATATGAGTCATATAACTCATGTAAAAATTATTGTAATGTCTTATATTGATTCTTAGCTCAAAATAAAGTATTTTTGCCCTTGACATTTCGGCTTGAATTTATATGTAACATAAATAAATTTTGTGACACAAAAATGTGTCTTAAGGTAAATATTTTCCATATATGTTATGATTATATTTTTGGCATATAATACCATATAGTTTCGGTTTTAATTAACCTAGGAGATGTACATAATTTTTGTATAATTTTTAGAAGCTTAACAAAGCTTATAACATAAAGATTTACTTAGTAAACTTACTTCTTAACAAAGGTGGTTAAGTGCTTGAACTCTTCTTGAATCTCCAAGCTTTCTCCAATGAAATTTTGATGCTCCACTTCGGTTATATGCAAGTGGTGAAGGAGTTTAGGAGTTAGATCTTCAATAAAGATCTTAAGTAGATTTGTAAGTAGTTTTACAAGAATTTACCTTAAGCTTTTCTCCTTTAATTTCGGCTCAACTTAAGTGGATGAAGAAACAAGTTTTCCTTCATGAAAATGAAGAAGAAAAGCCTTAGAAGAGATAGAAATCGGTTACACAATAAAATGTGCTTTAAGGATTTTCAAGCTTGAAAACTACCTTAAGATAACCTTGAGATGCTCCTTGGTTTAATGTTGGTTTGGACAACCTCCTTGGAACAATAGTTGATGCCGAAATGCTATGGTGTGCTAGGAAGAGTTTTGCTTCAAGGCTTGACAAGAAATGCTAGGAAATTACCTTAAAGATGAAGATAGAAGTTAAAACTCCATTAATGGACTTAAGAGCTTCAAAGGAAGAAGATGAAGCTAGAAGAGAGGTTAGGAACTTACCAATTCGGAATTGATGTGTGCAAGGGAAAGAATGAGTGCACACGTATTGTATAAGGTAAGTTGGGTTTGTTTTGTTTTGTTAATTTTTAATGTCATTTGACCATTCTTTCTTTAGTTTATTCCATGGGTTATTGGCTCAATAAATGCCCATGTTACCAGCACATTTTCGGCCATAATGCAAGACAAGGCAAGGTGGAGCAAAATAATGTGAGCTAGAAGACAAGGTAAGAAAAGTAATGCTTTATTCCTTTGATTTTTCAATGTTTGTAACTTGTCTTCTTCTTCCTTGTAGGTGGACGATTTGAAGGCCTGAATGGAGCTTATCAACCGGCCATTAAGAGCTGGGAACAAGCATGGAAGGTCACATGGAAAAGAAAGAAATCAAAAAGGTGGAATCTAGATCTACTTTTTGCCTTTTTCATTTTGTTTTTGTCTAGCACACATGGTCTTGTTTCCCTTCATAATTTCGACAGCATGGAGCTCACATGAGACTATATATTCTTCTGTCATTAAGTATTAAGCACATGGGAAGGTGAGTCACCATGTTCTATGCCTTTTATAAACTTTAAATGCAAATTTTATACTAGTTTTTGCACATAAAATCGGCCCCTATAGAGCACCTTTTTGGGTAGTGCCTCCAACTGATTTAGAGGGTCATTTTAACCCTATTTAATATTCTTAATTCGTGGCATGTCAAAAACTACAAGGAAATTGCGTAAAACGCGTTTTCGTGACACCCGAAGGTGTGTTTTTGTGCTCTAAGGAATGTTGGGATATAAATTGTTTTTATGAGTTCCAAGTGTTTTTAACCACTTATTATAGTAAATAATGATATATTAGGACATTACATTGAGTTATATGGGGTTACATCAACCCACGACATAATTTACGGGCCATCGGGACATTCCCGGGCAAAAAGGAGCGCTAAGAAATACTCCTGAGGTTTTTGTTGAATTTTGAGAAACCACTTCGTGGATTCTCTTTAGAATGGTTAATATGATGTTAGGAACTCTAGGAATTAATTTTATAGGAGTTCGTGCCACCTCGGCACTCCTCCGGACTTTTCGTGCTTTAAGGGGCGTGTGTGAGCACTCCCGAGTGTTTTGCGTTTTTGACTGAATATAGTCTAGAGAACATGTTTATATATTCATATAATGAGTGTATGACCATTTGGTTTAAGTTTTAGAAGGTCATACAAGGTCATGCTTGATCACATGTTTCTAAGCCGTTTTAGCGTTTATGGTGAAACAACTATTTTTACGTAACGTTCTCATGCATGGGTTTGCATGCGTACGTGAAATGATTTATATTTGGATTATATTCCATTAAATAATGGTTTTATAATGTTAATTAGATTTGGGGTATTTCAGTCTACCCCCCTTAAAAAGGACTTCGCCCTGAAGTCTCATATCTAAACTTATAAGGTTGTGGGGAATCAAGTTCCGTTAGGTATCCATAACTCAATCTAGTTTTTAGGGATCAAGTCCCAAGTATCTATATTCCTAAGTTCACAGTGTACATCAAACACAACAGGAATACTTTGAAATAATATAGTGTAATGTAATAAACACAATCACATTTCATATCAAATTGTGCAGCGTAGTGCACATAAACTTTCCATTGTAGTGTAACGAAGTACACATCAGCAAGTGGAAATACAAAGTACATTCAAATACAGTGTTACACAAGAACACATACAAGATAAGGTGTCATAGAAATGCACAAAAGTGCAACAAGATGCATGATAAACTCACAAACGAAAAGGCTCTACCCCCCCCCCCCCCCCCAAACCCCCCAAAGAGGGGTACGCCCCCGTACCCTAGACTAAAGTGTCTAGTCGGTAAATAATGAGGGAAACTTGTTCGCATATCCGCTTCTAGTTCCCATGTGGCCTCTTCAACACATCGGGTTCGACCAAAGAACCTTTACGAGGCTCACAGACTTGTTTCGAGTCTCTCGTGTCTTTCTATCTAAGATTCTTTGCGGTGTTTCCACGTACCGCATTGTTGGTTCTAATGATAGTGTCTCTGGTTGTAGAACATGAGAAGGATGAGGCATGTATTTCTTAAGCTGAGACACGTGAAAAACATTGTGTACTTTGCCCAACTCTGCTGGCAAATCAAGTCGATATGCCACAAGGCCCACCCGCTCTGTGATAGCGTAGGGTCCTACAAATTTCGGGCTTAGCTTGCCCTTCTGTCCAAATCTGAATACACCCTTCATGGGTGATACTCGTAGAAATACCTGGTCGCCAACCGCGAACTCAAGGTCTCGTCGCCTCTCATCAGCATATGATTTCTGTCTGTCTTGTGCTGCTTTCATGTTATTTCTGATTTGTTGTACTTCTGCCTGACTTGCTCCAAGTACTCAGGCCCAATGATGACGGTCTCACTAGACTCGTCCCAGCACAATGGTGTGCGACATGGTCTGCCATATAAGGCTTGAAAAGGTGACATCTGTATAGAGGCGTGATAGCTGTTATTGTATGCAAACTCGATGAGATGTAATCTATCTATCCAGCTGCCCTGGAAATCCAAAGCACATGCTCGTAGCATGTCCTCTAAGGTCTGAATAGTCCTCTCTGACTGACCATCTGTCTGAGGATGAAATGCTGTGCTAAGCTTCAATTCAGTGCCAAGTGCTTCGCGAGTAGCTCGCCAATATCGTGAGAGAAATCTAGTATCTCGATCTGAAACAATAGTCTTTGGTACTCCATGATGTCTGATAATCTCTTTCTCAAATAGTTCTGCCAACTTTGGCACTTTCCAAGTGTCTTTCATCGGAATAAACCTAGCAACTTTAGTCAGTCGGTCAACAACAACCCAAATCATGTTTAGTCCTCCTCTCGTAGGTGGTAGTCCCACCACGAAGTCCATAGAGATATCATAAAACTTCCATTCAGGAACTGGCATAGACTGTACCATACCTCCTGGTCGTCTATGTTCGAATTTCACTTTCTGACAAGTGAGACATCGAATCACATATTCTGTCACGTCGCCCTTCATACCACTCCACCAGAAATACCTCTTTAGATCTTTGTACATCTTAGAAGCTCCTGGATGGACAGATGTGGAGAAGTGTGGGACTCTCGAAGAATATGCTCTTTATATCAGTGTTGTCTCTGGGAATACACAATCTACCCTTAATCTGATCAACCATCATCATGTAACTGAAACTCATACTTCCCACCTTCAAATGTACCGTCAGACAGCTTCTGACTGATCTCCATCATTCGCTGATCATTCTGCTGTGCGCTACGTATGTCGTCTATAAGACTCGAGCTAGCCACAATGGCATTTAAGGAATGTGCTCGTCGACTCAATGCGTCTGCTACTACATTAGCTTTTCCCTCTTTGTACTGCAAATCAATGTCATAATCCTTGAGAAATTCAACCCATCTTCTTTGTCTCATGTTTAACTCCTTCTGGGTGAATACATACTTCAAACTTTTGTGATCTGAGTATACGGTCATCTGGACACCATACAGGTAGTGGCGCCAGATCTTCAATGCAAAAACAATTGCTCCAAGCTCCAAGTCATGTGTGGGATAGTTTTCCTCATGTTTCTTCAACTGTCGGGAAGCGTAGGCGACTACCTTCCCATTCTGCATGAGTACACACCCTAATCCCCTTCCTGATGCATCACAGTAAACTTCATAACCCTCAGTGCCTTCAGGTATAGTCAAAACTGGTGCTGATGTCAAAGCATTCTTCAAATACTGAAATGAGGTCTCACATTCTGTAGTCCATGTGAATGGTGTGTCCTTCTTCATTAAACTGGTCATAGGTTTTGCTATTTTGGAGAAGTCTCTGACAAACCTCCTGTAGTAACTTGCTAACCCAAGGAAACTCCTGATATCAGTCACTGTCTTTGGCCTAGGCCAGGAGCGAAGCTTCTATTTTTGCTGGATCCACTGCGATCCCAGTCGGAGATAACATGTCCTAGAAAGGAAACTCTGTCTAACCAAAACTCACATTTGGAGAACTTAGCATAAAGCTGGTTCTCCCTTAAGATCTCAAGTACATGTCGAAGGTGACTCTCATGCTCTTCCTTAGACTTTGAATAAATTAGGATGTCATCGATGAATACAACCACGGTCTTATCCAGCTGCTCTCTGAATAATCGGTTCATTAAATCCATGAAGACCGCTGGTGCATTTGACAAACCAAAAGGCATAACTGTAAACTCATAGTGGCCGTATCGTGTTCTGAACGCTGTCTTTTCTATGTCTTGCTCCCTGATAGGTATCTGATGGTATCCTGATCTCAAATCGATCTTTGAAAACACCTTTGCTCCTCTTAACTGATCAAACAAGTTGTCAATTCGTGGTAGTGGATATTTGTTCTTCACTGACACTACATTAAGCTCCCTGTAATCGATACATAACCGAAGGCTTCCATCCTTCTTTTTCACAAAAAGCACTGGTGCTCCCCAAGGAGATACGCTAGGTCGTATGTATCCCTTGTCTAATAAGTCTTTCAGCTGCTCCTTCAACTCAGCCATCTCTGCTGGTGCCATACGGTACGGTGCCTTAGCTATGGGACCGGTACCTGGTAGTAATTCAATGGAGAACTCTACCTCTCTGGGTGGCGATAAGCCTGGAAGTTCCTTTGGAAAAATATCTGGAAATTCTAACACCACTGGCATATCTGGATCAAAGTCAGGGTCGTGCTCTACATCCTGAACATAGCATAAGTATACTTCCTTCTGCTTCCTGACGTGCTTGTACATGGACATAGCAGATATCACTTTTATTGATGGTGCTCTAGGGCTCTGGCGGTATGATACTGTCACTCCTGATGGGCTCTTAAGTAACAGTCTGCGCTCTGCACAAAGAATGCGGCCTCTGTGCCGCCCCAACCAGTCCATCCCGGCTATAACGTCGAATCCTAGACCTCTGAACTCAATAAGGTCAATAGGAAATTCCTCCTCCTTAATGCGGATAGTGGCTCCTCTATAAAGACGAGTGCAACTGATCTTCTCCTTAGACGGGAGTGCCACCTTAAAATCAGGTAACTCTACAGCGTCTAGCCCCAACTTCCCCGCAAGCGAAGGCGAAACGAAAGTATGTGAGGCTCCGGAGTCGAACAGTACTAATGCATCCACTCCATTAACAGGAAAGGTACCAGTGAGGATCGCGCCGCCCTTGCTGGCCTCCTCCTCAGTAAGAATACTTAAGGCACCTTCCGTCTCCTTAGCACAACCTAACAACAGAATCTGGGTAAGTACTTTGATATATGATGGGGTCTAAAGACATTCACTTTCATAACAATAATGCTTCATTGATGAGATGATCTCCTTTCAGATGTCCAAAAACAATTACAACACTAGTACTTTCTAAAAGTCAAACTTAATCTTCCTGGTTTCATGTGAGTGGTGTTTATCACTGTCGAAGGTGCTGTGTGTTTAATTTAATCCTTTTAATTCCATGGTATAGCAACCTTGACTTTCCACCCATTATTAAAACATCTCCTGAATTCAATATGATTTTCTTTGCAAGGTCCACACGCTTCTGCTCGCCATAAAGGAACTCTGCGTCATCTCCAATTGACAAGACAATACTGGTATCCCCTGATCGAGGGACCCTTGTGTTTCATCCTTGTCTTGATGTAGCCCTAAGCGGCCTCCTTCTTCATAGAAGTTGATGATACATAGATCAGCCCTTAGATTGGGAACTGGATCTTCTTCTAGCTGTTGAGCTGTATTAACTGCTTGTTCCACAATTTGTAAAAATTCTTCTGGGATTTTTGGTACTTGTGCTCCATCTCCATTTCTTGTATCCTGGTAGGTCTTTGAGTAAGGATTCCAATCCTTTCCTAAGCACATCATTTTCAGCTTCATCTTTGATCCTCCTGGAAATTCTGGAGTGTAGAACCCTCCTGGTCCTGCTCCCAATTCTTGACATCTTCTGATGATTGCAATTTGTGTCTCCGGTGTTAGGTATCCTTTGAGTAATATCAAACCTGGTTGGATAACCTTACATTGTTCGTTCCCTGGTTCTTGTACTTTGATAATGTTTTCTTCCAGGGAGGGCGGTGAGGGGATAGGAAAGCATATCTTATAGCTTCCTACGTGGTTTAAAATTCTACTAGTGAGTCTTATTAGTTCTTTCCTATGCAACTAGGCAATCAAGGCATGCAAGCACTCATTCACATCATCCATTGCTCAATATTAGGTTCACATGGGTTTAGAAGTACCTGGGTTGGTAGAAGGACCAGCCTCATCTGAGCGGTCCATGACATGCAGGGCGGGTCCCGATGCTGGGCCTTTGCCCTTATTTCCCTGAGCCTGGTTTGTTGGTGGAGGGCGAGTATCGCTAGCTCCATTCTTAGGGCCGGTGTTTGCCTTTGCTCCCGGGCGGTAGTTCCTGCTCTCCGGGTTCTTAATGCACTCGAAGGCCCGGTGTCCCCATATCTGACAATGGCGGCACTGGACTTTCTCCCCTTGGCAGTCTACGCCGGGGTGATCCTTTCCACACTGTCTAGTTGAAGCGGCGGACATACCTCTGGCCCGTGTTTGAGCCATGTCCAGAACCTATTCAAGGTCAATTACATTCCAACGGTACTGAAGTAATCACAAAAGTT
Source organism: Limonium bicolor (assembly GCA_023374045.1). Classification (NCBI taxonomy): domain Eukaryota; kingdom Viridiplantae; phylum Streptophyta; class Magnoliopsida; order Caryophyllales; family Plumbaginaceae; genus Limonium; species Limonium bicolor. The sequence continues at coordinate 69,003,915 of CM041778.1, read as the reverse complement.
TCAAATTTAACTGCTTGGTTAGAGTGCCTACCCTTAGATGGGTAGGTTTTCTGTGAGTTTGCTGCTCCGTGGGTTCCCTGACTGGGGGTTCCCAGTAGTTCTGGTTCCCCTTCCCTTGATAGGACCCCTGGCCTTTTTGAAGGGTTTGTTCCTTCTGTTGGAGTTCCCTGCTTGGCATCCTCACTGCCAGGTCGTCCTTTCTCTTTTGGGAGCTCAAAGCATCCCTTCTCTTGCATGTAATCTCCACAATGGAGGCAGCATGGTAACATTCCTGAAATCTTAAGGTATCAGTCTCTAAATTCCCATGACGGGGTATAGTGGTAAAAGAAAATTCCAACTGGTATGTCTCTCCTGTTTTTACCTGTAAGCTGTTGGGGATGATTGGTCCCATCCCAAACTGGAGTCGAGGGCTCAGTCCCCCGTAGAACCGGTCGACCAACAGCTGGTCCGAGTATCCTATCTCGGGTAGTAGCCGGAGTAGTGAAGTAAACTTTGCATAATACTCATCCACGGTCATTTTTCCCGTCTGCTCCAGGGCGTCAAACTCCCTAGTCTTCACCATCCTGGTGTGGGCCGGGTAGTATTTGCCCCTCAGTAGTGCAGTGTAGTGTCCCCAAGTAAAAGCTGGGTCATCCAGGTGGTCGGCCTTCACCATATTCCACCAATCTCTCGCTGCATCCTTCAGGTAAAAGGCAGCAAGCCTTACTTTTTCCCTAGCTGGGACTGCAAGTGTCTCGAACGCTGTCTCCATCTCCATGATGTATGTCTCCAAGTGAGCAGGGTCAGTCTGTCCCTTGAATGCAGTTGGCCTCAGATCAGCCAAACTCTTCACCCAATCCCTCTCTCTGGGCGGTGGTGGTGGAGGTAGCTGCTGCTGCTGCTGTGCAACCCCCGCCTGTGCAAATGCCTGAGCTATTAGTAGCAATCCGCCAGCCTGACGGCGAATCCTCAGCAGTCTGTCCGCGGCGTCCTCCTTTTCCTGACATCTGCAGGATGTTGAGGTATATTAGATACTGTGGTCTAAATCTTGGTCTTGGATAGTAGTCTAAGTAAACTAACTTAAACTCCTTTCAATACTATCTCTCAACCCGTAACCTAAGGCTTTAGAAATCCTAATCTCGGTGTATCCTTGTATCCAGAGCGTAACTACGCTCTGATACCACTTTTGTAACACCCCAACCCGAAATCCAATAACCTGAACGGCGATCACTCCCAAATAAAATACCACTGCAGCGGAAATAAATACAACAACCGGGCGGTATTACAATGCCGTTGGCCACCCTTGTGACCAACAAGGCTAACTCCAAATACAATCTCCAAAAGTCACGGTCTGAATACGAATACAATCCGAGATACTAGGAATCAAACTCAAATGTAAAATACTTAAGTAAAAACAAATATCTAGAAGAAGACTCCCGCTTGAATCTACCCCACCTACACTCGGTGTGGTAATCTTCTCAACTTCAGGTACCTGAAAAATGGGGGTGCCCCCAAAGGGGCTCAGCAAACAATGCTGGTATGGAAAACGTGCAGCCCATCGTCTACCGGGCCACACCAACTACTTTGTCGAATACATGCAGTTCATTTTTTATAAAGCTGTAAACAAGCATAGTATGATAATAACAAGTATCCATACAAGGACAATAATGTCACATAGAACAAGACTGCAGAAGGTCAAGTTAGATGAACTGTAATCCTTTAATGATAGTCGGATCCACACAATGGGACTGACAGGTATAAATGAATATCTCAAATAGTGAAGGTATGACCTCGTTAAGATTGAAAGTTGGGTAATTAGTCCCTCAGAAGATAACGTAGTTAACTCCTGTACTTAGAAATGTGGGAATCGAACCCGAGAGGAATGAAGTCTTCCTCTCCACTGAACTGTTGGGAATTGAACCCTCGAGAGGAATAAAGTCCCTCTCCCTGAAATGTTCCGTCGCGACGTAAATTGAATAGGAGACGACCTGAGACAGGTACAACTCCTGTAGCATGCATGGCCAGATCCAACTGGGCTCCTCGTTCTCGTAGTATAGAATTGTTAGTGTCATAAAGACGTTAAACACGACACAATGTGTATTGTCAATTATCACGTTTAGGATAATGACGTTTGTTATAAAGTGAAGTTAGTGAGAGACTGGAGTACAAGTCCTCGGTATACTGAAGCGCAGGTATTTAATCCACTGGTATAGTAGTGTTTGTATGCGTGGGACATACACGTTGTAGTTAGCATCATTCACGCACATAAAATACAACATGCACAAGAGTAAACAACATTTTACATTAATTATCTTGGCCGTTATTTCAAACAACAGATAGCACACAAGCCGGTGTAATCCGGTAGAAAACAGGTTGCAAGAATCTCATACCATTCACCGTAGACTGTACTTGTTTTAATTCCCGGTCAACGCCTGGTCAAACAAAGTCCTAGAATAGGATTAACTGAGAGGGTTAATTTATGTTACCCTTATAATAATTCTATTGGATCTTTAACAAATCTCGTATTTGTTATTTCATGTGAGGTTTATTTCTTTTAATTACCTCATGATTTTATGTATAACTTATTTGTTATTCCTTTTATTTATTTATAATCCTTTAATGTACAAATGTATATTTATTCATGTACTATATTGTTTGTTTATTTTGATTGTCTAGGTGACATAACAACTTATAATTCTTAACTATATTTATATGTCATATATGGACATAATAATCTTATAGTTTTTATTATTCCTCCTTTAACCTAAATATAATTATTGGTTACCTTTAATTTCCTTATAACTACATAAGTCATAGTTTTATCTTCATAATTCCTTTAATCAAAATCTTTCTTCTAATTCCTCCAAATATCCATATAGGACCTATATTTATTTAAATCTAAATTATTACCCTTATATTTCGGTTATTTACAAAACAACCACATTAATTCATAAACTTTACATTTAAATTCTAATCTCTTTATATAACATAGTTTTAATTCCTTATTTAATTAAATCACAAAACTACCATTAATATTTTGGTATATACTTTTAAGTATTGTAACTTTGAAAATTACAACTTAGCCCCTCCAATTCTCGCCTATATATATATATTTCTTATAATTGCAATTTAGCCACAAAATCTTATAATCTTTACATAATGCCTTATAAACTATAGTTTTAATTTTAATTCTCCATAAATGCCGAATATATATATATAAATTCTTAAATTACCAAACTAACCCAAAGTAATTCGGCTTTGTCATTTATTTTTCCTTAATTACATTTTCCCAAAACTTTATAATAGTTTCTTAATAACTTATAAACTATAGTCTAAATATTTAATTCCTCAAAATTTCGAAGGTGAACCTAATAAATCTCTTAATTATGAATTCGCCCACTAATAAGTTCCAAACTTTCATAACAACTTTTATAAATTACATAATTGCCCAAAACTTTATAAAATGTTATTTTAACACTTGTTTAAATTATCTAAAATTCATAAACTTAATTCCTAACCTTATATTATATTATAATTACACCAAACAGACCTTAACTCTCGGTTTTCACATTAAACTCACCAAACTTTGTAAAAATTACATTTAAGCCACATAACTTAATTAATTAGCCATTTAAGTTCTAATAAAATATTTTTAATTCACCAAAATTTATAGTATAAGTTTATATACATAAGTAGCTCATAAAATCTATTTTTCACTTAGGCAATTCGGCCATAATTAAATAGCTACCATATAGCATATAAAAGTGGATTTATATGTCATAATACATATACATAAATTCATATGAGTCACATAACTCATGTAAAAATTATTGTAATGTCTTGTATTGATTCTTAGCTCAAAATAAAGTATTTTTGCCCTTGACATTTCGGCTTGAATTTATATGTAACATAAATAAATTTTGTGACACAAAAATGTGTCTTAAGGTAAATATTTTCCATATATGTTATGATTATATTTTTGGCATATAATACCATATAGTTTCGGTTTTTTAACCTAGGAGATGTACATAATTTTTGTATAATTTTTAGAAGCTTAACAAAGCTTATAACATAAGATTTACTTAGTAAACTTACTTCTTAACAAAGGTGGTTAAGTGCTTGAACTCTTCTTGAATCTCCAAGCTTTCTCCAATGAAATTTGATGCTCCACTTCGGTTATATGCAAGTGGTGAAGGAGTTTAGGAGTTAGATCTTCAATAAAGATCTTAAGTAGATTTGTAAGTAGTTTTACAAGAATTTACCTTAAGCTTTTCTCCTTATAATTTCGGCTCACTTAAGGTGGATGAAGAACAAGTTTTCCTTCATGAAAATGAAGAAGAAAGAGCCTTAGAAGAGAGAAATCGGTTACACAATAAAATGTGCTTTAAGGATTTTCAAGCTTGAAAACTACCTTAAGATAACCTTGAGATGCTCCTTGGTTTAATGTTGGTTTGGACAACCTCCTTGGAACAATAGTTGATGCCGAAATGGTATGGTGTGCTAGGAAGAGTTTTGCTTCAGGCTTGCAAGAAATGCTAGGAAATTACCTTAAAGATGAAGATAGAAGTTAAAACTCCATTAATGGACTTAAGAGCTTCAAAGGAAGAAGATGAAGCTAGAAGAGAGAGTTAGGAACTTACCAATTCGGAATTGATGTGTGCAAGGGAAAGAATGAGTGCACACGTGTAACACCCCTAAAACCGGCCTAAGAGTTAAGGGTATTACACCGCGCGTATTACTACCAATAACGCAAGGCTCTAAACGATCAAAAACAATAAAGGCCCAAAACAGAGTTCACTTAACATTGTAAACCAAAGTATCCAAATACAGCGGAAGTAAACGGATTCAAAATACATATCCGAAACAGAAACTCAAAGCAGAGGAAGGCCCGAAGGCTACAACGTCATAACAAAGTTTAAACAGTCAAATGAGCTAAACACTACAGCTCCAGAACTCAAGATGATCCTCGCTGATCAATCTGCAAAAATGTTAGAAGTAGGGGAATGAGCACACAACTATGCCCAGTAAGCAGCGACCGTCATCAGTAAGGTCGCTCAAAACAATTGAAATCAGAAGATGGAGAAGATAAACATTTATCCACAATTCTCAATATTCAGAAGCTTTCAGAACAGAAACAGAGTGGAACTCAAGGGGTTCCCACATCAGAAATAGTCGGAGCACTTAAACAGAAAGGGGACAAAACACAATGCACACACTCAGAAGGGTCGAAGACCCATAGACCATACCAGGTCTCTCGGCAACGCAGAAATGACTCGAAAGAGCCAAAGGGTTCGTCAACCCCACAGAACAGAAAGGGAATGACCCACACTCAGAACGACGTCTACATGGTATACCACGGAATAGCTCGACCCAGCCATTCACGGCTCAGAAACAAAGTGCAATGTCCCAAAACAGAAAGGTTGCTTAAACAGAAGCAAAGTTGCATTTAAATATGCCAAAGCACTCCTAAATCAATAGCACAGATCATAAGGAAACCAATGCCGCAGACGGCACTCAAATCGGAGTTCAAACGAAGAAGTTATGTTGAAAACAGAGGGTGTCCGAACTTGTGTCCGGACGTCGAAGTTCGGACACAAGTCGAGACTCAGAAACCAGAGAAAGCCAAATGTCCGAACTTGTGTCCGGACATCGATGTTCGGACACAAGTCGAGTTGAAATCAGATAGAGGAGTTCAGCATGTCCGAACATCCAAGTTCGGACGGATGTTCGGACAGGTTTTACGGGAAAACACGCGGAAGGTCCGACCTTGTGTCCGGACGTCGAAGTTCGGACACAGGTCGAACTTAAACCAGAGGGAAAACCTGAGGGTGTGTCCGAACATCCATGTTCGGACAGATGTTCGGACATACCCCGAACTCGCAAATCAGAAAGGCAGAAACGCACTGTCCGAACTTCAAAGCCCGGACGGAAGTTCGGACAGTGCGAAAAATGCAGTTTCCAGAAGACGAACAGAGCAGAAAATAACACGAAACAAAGCCTTAAAATGCCAATTAAGCACACACCAAATCATCAGACTTAAAACAGGAAACCATGGGGGTTTAGCCATCCAAAATCACAACAAAACGCTAATAGAATCACACACAAAAACCAGACAACGCTCTTGCAACACCCCATGGCTGAACTTCCAAACTGAATCGAGTAACCACCTACCTCAATTATCAGCCGAAACAACGAACTGAGGCAGCAGGCACAAATCCACGCAGAGCAACACTCCGGACAGATCAACAGCCACTGATTAACCAAACCAATTGACACAAAATCAGAAACTGAAAGAAGAACCCTAGATTATCCAAACCCCAAAATCTGCAACACCAACCTGATTCAAAGTGAAAGATCTCCACAATCTGCAGCAGTTCCACAGCCCGCACAATCACAATTCAACAGCGACGAAGCCTTCTGATTTAATCAAGAACAACGGCTCAAAATCAGAAAACAGAGAGAAGAAAACCATCAACGCAGACCCGAATTCCTGAACACACACCTGAACCGATCAGAGAACACAGTAGCAAGACCCTCCAATTCGGTTGAAGCAGCAGCCTTCACGATCCTTAGCGACAGAGAGAATAGAGAGAGAGAAGAAAGGAAGAACGCTCGCTCTGAACGCACGATGACAACTGATGGAGGAAGACCGATCGTGATGCAAAATAATTAGATGAAGAATAATTAAATAAGGCTCCCACTCCTTATAATTAAAGAAAACAATTACCTTAATTGTTTTAATAGATGGACCTCCTTGCCTCTGCAATTAAAACAATGCCGCCGTGTCCCAACTGATAATAAAGAATAGATAATCCAACTTAGAACAACATTGCAACTGATATAATACAAGGTAGGAAATGTAACACCCCTAAAACCGGCCTAAGAGTTAAGGGTATTACACGCCGCGTATTACTACCAATAACGCAAGGCTCTAAACGATCAAAAACAATAAAGGCCCAAAACAGAGTTCACTTAACATTGTAAACCAAAGTATCCAAATACAGCGGAAGTAAACGGATTCAAAATACATATCCGAAACAGAAACTCAAAGCAGAGGAAGGCCCGAAGGCTACAACGTCATAACAAAAGTTTAAACAGTCAAATGAGCTAAACACTACAGCTCCAGAACTCAAGATGATCCTCGCTGATCAATCTGCAAAAATGTTAGAAGTAGGGGAATGAGCACACAACTATGCCCAGTAAGCAGCGACCGTCATCAGTAAGGTCGCTCAAAACAATTGAAATCAGAAGATGGAGAAGATAAACATTTATCCACAATTCTCAATATTCAGAAGCTTTCAGAACAGAAACAGAGTGGAACTCAAGGGTTCCCACATCAGAATAGTCGGAGCACTTAAACAAAAGGGGACAAAACACAATGCACACACTCAGAAGGGTCGAAGACCCATAGACCATACCAGGTCTCTCGGCAACGCAGAAATGACTCGAAAGAGCCAAAGGGTTCGTCAACCCCACAGAACAGAAAGGGAATGACCCACACTCAGAACGACGTCTACATGGTATACCACGGAATAGCTCGACCCAGCCATTCACGGCTCAGAAACAAAGTGCAATGTCCCAAAACAGAAAGGTTGCTTAAACAGAAGCAAAGTTGCATTTAAATATGCCAAGCACTCCTAAATCAATAGCACAGATCATAAGGAAACCAATGCCGCAGACGGCACTCAAATCGGAGTTCAAACGAAGAAGTTATGTTGAAAACAGAGGGGTGTCCGAACTTGTGTCCGGACGTCGAAGTTCGGACACAAGTCGAGACTCAGAAACCAGAGAAAGCCAAATGTCCGAACTTGTGTCCGGACATCGATGTTCGGACACAAGTCGAGTTGAAATCAGATAGAGGAGTTCAGCATGTCCGAACATCCAAGTTCGGACGGATGTTCGGACAGGTTTTACGGGAAAACACGCGGAAGGTCCGACCTTGTGTCCGGACGTCGAAGTTCGGACACAGGTCGAACTTAAACCAGAGGGAAACCTGAGGGTGTGTCCGAACATCCATGTTCGGACAGATGTTCGGACATACCCCGAACTCGCAAATCAGAAAGGCAGAAACGCACTGTCCGAACTTCAAAGCCCGGACGGAAGTTCGGACAGTGCGAAAAATGCAGTTTCCAGAAGACGAACAGAGCAGAAAAATAACACGAAACAAAGCCTTAAAATGCCAATTAAGCACACACACCAAATCAGACATTAAAACAGGAAACCATGGGGGTTTAGCCATCCAAAATCACAACAAAACGCTAATAGAATCACACACAAAAAACCAGACAACGCTCTTGCAACACACCCCATGGCTGAACTTCCAAACTGAATCGAGTAACCACCTACCTCAATTATCAGCCGAAACCACAACGAACTGAGGCAGCAGGCACAATCCACGCAGAGCAACACTCCGGACAGATCAACAGCCACTGATTAACCAAACCAATTGACACAAAATCAGAAACTGAAAAGAAGAACCCTAGATTATCCAAACCCCAAAATCTGCAACACCAACCTGATTCAAAGTGAAAGATCTCCACAATCTGCAGCAGTTCCACAGCCCGCACAATCACAATTCAACAGCGACGAAGCCTTCTGATTTAATCAAGAACAACGGCTCAAAATCAGAAAACAGAGAGAGAAGAAAACCATCAACGCAGACCCGAATTCCTGAACACACCTGAACCGATCAGAGAACACAGTAGCAAGACCCTCCAATTCGGTTGAAGCAGCAGCCTTCACGATCCTTAGCGACGAGAGAATAGAGAGAGAGAAGAAAGGAAGAACGCTCGCTCTGAACGCACGATGACAACTGATGGAGGAAGACCGATCGTGATGCAAAATAAATTAGATGAAGATAATTAATAAGGCTCCCACTCCTTATTAATTAAAAAAACAATTACCTTAATTGTTTTAATAGATGGACCTCCTTGCCCTCTGCAATTAAACAATGCCGCCGGTGTCCCAACTGATAATAAAGAATAGATAATCCAACTTAGAACAACATTGCAACTGATATAATACAAGGTAGGAAATGTAACACCCCTAAAACCGGCCTAAGAGTTAAGGGTATTACACGCCGCGTATTACTACCAATAACGCAAGGCTCTAAACGATCAAAAACAATAAAGGCCCAAAACAGAGTTCACTTAACATTGTAAACCAAAGTATTCAAATACAGCGGAAGTAAACGGATTCAAATACATATCCGAATCAGAAACTCAAGCAGGAAGGCCCGAAGGCTACAACGTCATAACAAAGTTTAAACAGTCAAATGAGCTAAACACTACAGCTCCAGAACTCAAGATGATCCTCGCTGATCAATCTGCAAAAAGGTTAGAAGTAGGGGAATGAGCACACAACTATGCCTAGTAAGCAGCGACCGTCATCAGCAAGGTCGCTCAAAACAATTGAAATCAGAAGGAAAGAAGATAAACATCTTATGCACAATTCTCAGATAGTCAGAAGCTTTCAGAAACAGAAGCAGAGTGGAACACAAGGGTTCCCATTTCAGAAACAGTCAGAGCACTTAAACAGAAAGGGGACAAAACACAATGCACACACTCAGAAGGGTCGAAGACCCATAGACCATACCAGGTCTCTCGGCAACGCAGAAATGACTCGAAAGAGCCAAAGGGTTCGTCAACCCCACAGAACAGAAAGGGAATGACCCACACTCAGAACGACGTCTACATGGTATACCACGGAATAGCTCGACCCAGCCATTCACGGCTCAGAAACAAAGTGCAATGTCCCAAAACAGAAAGGTTGCTTAAACAGAAGCAAAGTTGCATTTAAATATGCCAAACACTCATAAATCAGTAGCACAGATCATAAGGAAACCAAGCCGCAACGGCACTCAAATCGGAGTTCAAACGAAGAAGTTATGTTGAAAACAGAGGGGTGTCCGAACTTGTGTCCGGACGAAGTTCGGACACAAGTCGAGACTCAGAAACCAGAGAAAGCCAAATGTCCGAACTTGTGTCCGGACATCAATGTTCGGACACAAGTCGAGTTGAAATCAGATAGAGGAGTTCAGCATGTCCGAACATCCAAGTTCGGACGGATGTTCGGACAGGTTTTACGGGAAAACACGCGGAAGGTCCGACCTTGTGTCCGGACGTCGAAGTTCGGACACAGGTCGAACTTAAACAGAGGGAAAACCTGAGGGTGTGTCCGAACATCCATGTTCGGACAGATGTTCGGACATACCCCGAACTCGCAAATCAGAAAGGCAGAAACGCACTGTCCGAACTTCAAAGCTCGGACGGAAGTTCGGACAGTGCGAAAAATGCAGTTTCCAGAAGACGAACAGAGCAGAAAAAAACACAACAATGCCTCAAAATGCCAATGAAGCACACACACCAAATCAGACATTAAAACAGGAAACCATGGGGGTTTAGCCATCCAAAATCACAACAAAACGCTAATAGAATCACACACAAAAACCAGACAACGCTCTTGCAACACCCCATGGCTGAACTTCCAAACTGAATCGAGTAACCACCTACCTCAATTATCAGCCGAAACCACAACGAACTGAGGCAGCAGGCACAATCCACGCAGAGCAACAATCCGGACAGATCAACAGCCACTGATTAACCAAACCAATTGACACAAAATCAGAAACTGAAAAGAAGAACCCTAGATTATCCAAACCCCAAAATCTGCAACACCAACCTGATTCAAAGTGAAAGATCTCCACAATCTGCAGCAGTTCCACAGCCCGCACAATCACAATTCAACAGCGACGAAGCCTTCTGATTTAATCAAGAACAACGGCTCAAAATCAGAAAACAGAGAGAGAAGAAAACCATCAACGCAGACCCGAATTCCTGAACACAAACCTGAACCGATCAGAGAAACACAGTAGCAAGACCCTCCAATTCGGTTGAAGCAGCAGCCTTCACGATCCTTAGCGACAGAGAGAATAAGAGAGAAGAAAGGAAGAACGCTCGCTCTGAACGCACGATGACAACTGATGGAGGAAGACCGATCGTGATGCAAAATAAATTAGATGAAGAATAATTAAATAAGGCTCCCACTCCTTATTAATTAAAGAAAACAATTACCTTAATTGTTTTAATAGATGGACCTCCTTGCCCTCTGCAATTAAAACAATGCCGCCGGTGTCCCAACTGATAATAAAGAATAGATAATCCAACTTAGAACAACATTGCAACTGATATAATAAGGTAGCAATTAAACGGGTTATAACATCACCTCCCCCTTAAAAGAATCTCGTCCTCGAGATTAACTCACCTTACTGCTCGAACAGGAGGGAACTTGGCACGCAGCTCATCTTCGAGCTCCCACGTAGCTTCACTCTCTAACTGATCTGACCACTGGACCTTCACCATAGGCAGGGTCTTACTACGAAGCCGACGGACATCCCTGGCTAAAATACGAGTAGGCACCGCCTCGAAACTGCAATCCTCTCTCAGCTGAAGCTGGCTGTAGTCGATCACGTGAGACGGATCATGCAGATACTTCCTCAACATAGACACATGGAAAACTCCGTGGACAGCAGACAATGCAGGTGGCAAAGCCAAACGGTAAGCCACAGGGCCAATCCTCTCCAGAATCTCAAACGGTCCAACGAACCTTGGGCTAAGCTTTCCACGCTTCCCAAACCGGACCACACCTCTGACCGGCGACACTCGCAGATAGACATGATCTCCACCTCAAACTCAAGCGGCCTGCGCCTCTGATCTGCATAGCACTTCTGTCTGCTCTGAGCAACAAGCAACCGCTCCCGAATCGTCCTGATCTTCTCTACCGCTCCCTGTACCAGCTCGGGTCCAACCAAGACCCTCTCCTTCAGGTCATCCCAACAGATGGGGGACCTGCACCTCCTACCGTACAACGCTTCAAACGGAGCCATACCAATGCTCGCCTGAAAGCTGTTGTTGTAGGCGAACTCAATCAGAGTCACATGCTGCTCCCAGCTACCACCAAAGTCCAGGACACATGCGCGAAGCATGTCCTCCAAAACCTGATTAGTCCTCTCCGTCTGGCCATCCGACTGAGGATGGTAAGCTGAACTGAATGCTAAATTCGTACCCAAGGCCTTATGCAAACTGCGCCAAAATCTCGAAACAAAACGAGGGTCACGATCAGACACAATAGTAGTAGGCACACCGTGAAGCCTCACTATCTCATCCAGATATAAACGAGCTAGGCGCTCCAACTGAAGGTCTTCTTCACCGGCAGAAAATGAGCAGACTTCGTCAGACGATCAACTATCACCCAAACAGCATCACAACCCGAAGGAGTCCTGGGCAAACCCATGACGAAATCCATCCCCACACTCTCCCACTTCCACTCAGGAATGGGAAGGGGCTGAAGCAAACCCGCTGGCCTCTGGTGCTCAGCCTTAATCTGCTGACAGGTCTGGCACTTCGAGACAAACTCTGAGATATCACGCTTCATCCCAGACCACCAGAATGACTCTCTGAGGTCTCGATACATCTTCACCCCTCCTGGGTGAACTGAATAAGGCGCTCCATGGGCCTCCTGAAGGATCTCTCTGCGCAGCACTGCATCGTCTGGCACACATACACGGCCTCTGAAACGCAGACAACCATCGCTGGAGACACTGAAATCTGAACTCTGCTCTGAAGACAGCCCCTCTCTAATCCGACATAAAGCTGAGTCTGACTCCTGACCAACCCGAATCCTGTCGACCAACGAAGACTGCACCTGAAGCGCTGCTATCACACTGGCACTGGCTGGTCTGACTACCCAAACTCCCATACGCTGAAGCTCTAAGGCGGACCTCTGAACTCCTGACAAGGCACAAGCTACACCCGAAGCACCTCTCCGGCTCAAGGCATCTGCAACAACATCGCTCTAACCCGGGTGGTAGAGGATCTCTAAATCGTAGTCATGAAGTAGCTCCAACCACCTCCTCTGTCTCAAGTTCAGCTCCTTCTGAGTGAACAAATACTTGAGGCTCTTGTGGTCAGTGTAAACCTTACACGACGCTCCATATAAATAATGTCTCCAAATCTTCAGCGCGAACACTACAGCTGCCACCTCCAGATCGTGGGTAGGGTAGTTCTTCTCATAGGGCTTAAGCTGTCGGGAGCCATAAGCCACTACCTTACCCTGCTGCATCAAAACACATCCCAGTCCCTTATGGGACGCATCACAGAAGACCTCAAATCCCTCAGTCCCAGAAGGCAAAGTCAGAATCGGTGCCGTCGTCAGTCTCTTCTTAATCTCCTGGAAACTCTGCTCGCAAGCCTCGCTCCACTCATACTTGATCTCCTTCCTCAACAGACGGGTCAGCGGGGATACAATCTTAGAGAACCCCTCAACGAACTTCCTGTAGTACCCAGCTAACCCAAGGAAACTGCGAATCTCGGCAACATTCGTGGGCCTCGCCCACTCCATAACTGCTCTAATCTTCTCAGGATCCACTGAAATACCGTCCTTCGAGACCACATGTCCCAAGAATACTACGCGGTCAAGCCAGAAGTCGCACTTCTTCAACTTAGCATACAACTCATGATCCTTCAACGTCTGCAAAACAATCCTCAGATGCTCCTCATGCTCCTCTGCGCTCCTGGAGTACACCAAGATATCATCTATGAAGACCACTACGAACTGATCCAAATAGGGTTTGAAAACCCGGTTCATCATATCCATGAATACTGACGGAGCATTAGTCAAACCAAACGGCATGACTAGGAACTCGTAATGACCATAACGAGTCCTAAAAGCGGACTTAGGCACATCCTCGGCCTTAATCCTCAACTGATGGTAGCCTGAACGAAGATCTATCTTCGAGAACACTGTGGCCCCGCCAACTGGTCAAACAAATCGTCGATGCGCGGAAGGGGATAGCGATTCTTGATGGTCACCTTGTTCAGCTCTGTAGTCGATGCACAAACGGAAGGTCCCATCCTTCTTCTTCACAAACAGCACTGGCGCTCCCCAAGGCGAAACACTAGGGCGTATGAAGCCCTTATCCAACAGCTCCTGAAGCTGGACCTTTAGCTCCTTCAACTCCGCCGGACTCATACGGTAAGGGGCCCTAGAGATGGGCTGAGTCTCTGGCGCTAAATCGATGGTGAACTCCACCTCTCGCACTGGTGGAAGTCCGGGCACGTCGTCCTGGAAGACCTCAGGAAACTCTCTGACAATCGGGATGCTCTCCAAGCTAGATCCCTCACGCACCTCTGGCAGATAACATAAGAAGCCCTGGCAGCCCTTCCTCAAGAAACTGGCTGCCTGCATCGCTGACACAATCACCGGCGCACATGGAACTGCATTCCCAGAGAAAGCAAAACGAGACCCGTCTGGCAAGTCGAACACCACCCTCTTCGCTGCACAATCTATATGGGCATGGTGCTCTGCTAGCCAATCCATGCCCAGAATCACATCAAAACAGGTCATCCGCATCGGGATGAGGTCAGCAAAGAAAGTCTTGTCCCTAACTACTATGGGACAAGCCTTACACACAGAATCCAGCACACAAGGGGCAACCCCACCTAATGGACTACACACACAAGTCTATCTCACTAGGCACAGCAGTCAGTCCAAGGTCACCCAACAAATCACAGCAGATAAAGGAGTGCGTAGCTCCAGAATCAAACAGACAAAACACATCTCGAGAATGGATCTGGAGAATACCTGAGATGACGCGATCAGCTCGATCACGCTCTCCCGCCATAGCATAAACCCGGGCCTGAGTCTGAGGCTTCTTCTGATCGGACCTCGCCCCTGAATCTGAGCCGGTACCTCTATCCCCTGAGCCTCTACTGGACGCCTGAGGGCACTGAGCAATCCGGTGCTCCATCGACCCGCACTTAAAGCAGGCACCAGTCTTCTTATAGCACTCCCTACCAGGATGGGAGCGACCACAAGACCCACACTTCGTCCCAGCTGACGAAGATGAAGAAGCTCCCCGGCGATCTCCATAGGTCTGCTTCTTCTGAGGAGGGCAGACTCCTTCTTCTGAGGCTCCTCAGCACGCCTCTTCCCTTTATGGTCCTTGCCAGCCTGTCTGCCCTTGATGTCGGCCTCTACCAGCAGGGCGACATCCGCTACATCCCTGAAAGTCCGGTGACGAAGGGGTGTCACCGCCGACCTGATGTCTGGCCTCAATCCGCTCTCAAACTTACGAGCCTTCCTGTGCTCATCCGGCTCTGGAGCATACTTCGACAGCGTCACAAACTTCCTCACATACTCCTCTACAGTCATCTCTCTCCCCTGGCGCAGCCGGTTGTACTCATTGATCTTCTGGTCTTTGTACACATCCGGATAGAACTGCTTGTTGAACTCCAAGCAGAACTGATCCCAGGTCCAAGGCTGGGGATGCCTACCCATCACCATGCGCCACCACTCCTTCGCCTCCCCCTTAAAGAGGAACGTAGCGAAGTCCACCTTCTGGTCATCCTCCGACCCCATCACTCTCAGCAGGTCCTCGACCTCTGTAATCCAGTGGCTCGCCTCCTGAGGGTCACCACAGCCATCAAAGGATGGAGGCTTAAGCTTCATGAACTCCTGGAGAGCTCGGACTCGGCCTCCCACAGCATTCGCTCCTGCTGGGCCAGCACCACCAGCTCCTCCACCAGCTCCCCCAGCAGCTGCAGCCATCGTCTGCATCAACTGCGTCACAAACTGCTGCACTACATCCGCAGCATCTCCCTGAGGGGTCACTGGTGTCCTACGAGGAGCCATTCTGAGATATACAAATCCAAAACTTGTCAGAACTAACTCATACTGTCAACCACTGTCACAACTGACTCTCACACAAGCAAACACGCCCACAGACACCAAAGAAAGCCAAACCTGGCTCTGATACCACTAAATGTAACACCCCTAAAACCGGCCTAAGAGTTAAGGGTATTACACGCCGCGTATTACTACCAATAACGCAAGGCTCTAAACGATCAAAAACAATAAAGGCCCAAAACAGAGTTCACTTAACATTGTAAACCAAAGTATTCAAATACAGCGGAAGTAAACGGATTCAAAATACATATCCGAAACAGAAACTCAAAGCAGAGGAAGGCCCGAAGGCTACAACGTCATAACAAAAGTTTAAACAGTCAAATGAGCTAAACACTACAGCTCCAGAACTCAAGATGATCCTCGCTGATCAATCTGCAAAAATGTTAGAAGTAGGGGAATGAGCACACAACTATGCCCAGTAAGCAGCGACCGTCATCAGCAAGGTCGCTCAAAACAATTGAAATCAGAAGGAGAAGATAAACATCTTATGCACAATTCTCAGATAGTCAGAAGCTTTCAGAAACAGAACAGAGTGGAACACAAGGGTTCCCATTTCAGAAACAGTCAGAGCACTTAACAGAAAGGGGACAAAACACAATGCACACACTCAGAAGGGTCGAAGACCCATAGACCATACCAGGTCTCTCGGCAACGCAGAAATGACTCGAAAGAGCCAAAGGGTTCGTCAACCCCACAGAACAGAAAGGGAATGACCCACACTCAGAACGACGTCTACATGGTATACCACGGAATAGCTCGACCCAGCCATTCACGGCTCAGAAACAAAGTGCAATGTCCCAAAACAGAAAGGTTGCTTAAACAGAAGCAAAGTTGCATTTAAATATGCCAAAACACTCATAAATCAGTAGCACAGATCATAAGGAAACCAACGCCGCAAACGGCGCTCAAATCGGAGTTCAAACGAAGAAGTTATGTTGAAAACAGAGGGGTGTCCGAACTTGTGTCCGGACATTGAAGTTCGGACACAAGTCGAGACTCAGAAACCAGAGAAAGCCAAATGTCCGAACTTGTGTCCGGACATCAATGTTCGGACACAAGTCGAGTTGAAATCAGATAGAGGAGTTCAGCATGTCCGAACATCCAAGTTCGGACGGATGTTCGGACAGGTTTTACGGGAAAACACGCGGAAGGTCCGACCTTGTGTCCGGACGTCGAAGTTCGGACACAGGTCGAACTTAAACCAGAGGGAAAACCTGAGGGTGTGTCCGAACATCCATGTTCGGACAGATGTTCGGACATACCCCGAACTCGCAAATCAGAAAGGCAGAAACGCACTGTCCGAACTTCAAAGCTCGGACGGAAGTTCGGACAGTGCGAAAAATGCAATTTCCAGAAGACGAACAGAGCAGAAAAAAACACAAATCAATGCCTCAAAATGCCAATAAGCACACACACCAAATCAGACATTAAAACAGGAAACCATGGGGGTTTAGCCATCCAAAATCACAACAAAACGCTAATAGAATCACACACAAAAACCAGACAACGCTCTTGCAACACCCCATGGCTGAACTTCCAAACGAATCGAGTAACCACCTACCTCAATTATCAGCCGAAACCACAACGAACTGAGGCAGCAGGCACAATCCACGCAGAGCAACAATCCGGACAGATCAACAGCCACTGATTAACCAAACCAATTGACACAAAATCAGAAACTGAAAAGAAGAACCCTAGATTATCCAAACCCCAAAATCTGCAACACCAACCTGATTCAAAGTGAAAGATCTCCACAATCTGCAGCAGTTCCACAGCCCGCACAATCACAATTCAACAGCGACGAAGCCTTCTGATTTAATCAAGAACAACGGCTCAAAATCAGAAAACAGAGAGAGAAGAAAACCATCAACGCAGACCCGAATTCCTGAACACACACCTGAACCGATCAGAGAAACACAGTAGCAAGACCCTCCAATTCGGTTGAAGCAGCAGCCTTCACGATCCTTAGCGACAGAGAGAATAGAGAGAGAGAAGAAAGGAAGAACGCTCGCTCTGAACGCACGATGACAACTGATGGAGGAAGACCGATCGTGATGCAAAATAAATTAGATGAAGAATAATTAATAAATCCAATTATTAATTAAAGAAAACAATTACCTTAATTGTTTTAATAGATGGACCTCCTTGCCCTCTGCAATTAAAACAATGCCGCCGGTGTCCCAACTGATAATAAAGAATAGATAATCCAACTTAGAACAACATTGCAACTGATATAATACAAGGTAGGAATTATACGGGTTATAACAACACGTATTGTATAAGGTAAGTTGGGTTTGTTTTTGTTTTGTTAATTTTTAATGTCATTTGACCATTCTTTTCTTTAGTTTATTCCATGGGTTATTGGCTCAATAAATGCCCATGTTACCAGCACATTTCGGCCATAATGCAAGACAAGGCAAGGTGGAGCAAAATAATGTGAGCTAGAAGACAAGGTAAGAAAAGTAATGCTTTATTCCTTTGATTTTTCAATGTTTGTAACTTGTCTTCTTCTTCCTTGTAGGTGGACGATTTGAAGGCCTGAATGGATCTTATCAACCGGCCATTAAGAGCTTGGAACAAGCATGGAAGGTCACATGGAAAAGAAAGAAATCAAAAAGGTGGAATCTAGATCTACTTTTTACCTTTTTCATTTTGTTTTTGTCTAGCACACATGGTCTTGTTTCCCTTCATAATTTCGACAGCATGGAGCTCACATGAGACTTATATTCTTCTGTCATTAAGTATTATAGCACATGGGAAGGTGAGTCACCATGTTCTATGCCTTTTATAAACTTTAAATGCAAATTTTATACTAGTTTTTGCACATAAAATCGGCCCCTATAGAGCACCTTGTTGGGTAGTGCCTCCAACTGATTTAGAGGTTCATTTTAACCCTATTTAAGATTCTTAATTCGTGGCATGTCAAAAACTACAAGGCAATTTCGTAAAACGCGTTTTCGTGACACCCGAAGGTGTGTTTTGTGCTCTAAGGAAATGTTGGGAAATAAATTGTTTTTATGAGTTCCAGTGTTTGTAACCACTTATTATAGTAAATAATGATATATTAGGACATTAAATTGAGTTATATGGGGTTACATCAACCCACGACATAATTTACGGGCCATCGGGACATTCCCGGGCAAAAAGGAGCGCTAAGAAATACTCCTGAGGTTTTTGTTGAATTTTGAGAAACCACTTCATGGGTTCTCTTTAGAATGGTTAATAATGATGTTAGGAACTCTAGGAATTAATTTTATAGGAGTTCGTGCCACCTCGGCACTCCTCCGGACTTTTCGTGCTTTAAGGGGCGTGCGTGAGCACTCCCGAGCGTTTTGCGTTTTTGACTGAATATAGTCTAGAGAACATGTTTATATATTCATATAATGAGTGTATGACCATTTGGTTTAAGTTTTAGAAGGTCATACAAGGTCATGCTTGATCACATGTTTCTAAGGCGTTTTAGCGTTTATGGTGAAACAACTATTTTTACGTAACGTTCTCATGCATGGGTTTGCATGCGTACGTGAAATGATTTATATTTGGATTATATTCCATTAAATAATGGTTTTATAATGTTAATTAGATTTGGGGTATTTCATACTTCAAGAATCATTGCAAGCCAGGCAGGGGAAATTATCATCTTGATACCCGCTACTTCAATCTTGAATTCATACGGTGAGACAAATTCCAAATTCAGAACAAACGGAAACAAGAGTTCCGAGTAGTATGTGGTTTCAGAATTAAGCAATCGTTCCCAACCTTGAAACTTTAACATCTCTCATAAAGATTCCAGTGAGTTCTTTCCTAGCCAGTCACAATCTATCAGTTTGCCAGGGATAATATCTGATTCAAGCATAGCGCGACTGAAAATAGTTTTTGAGGAAAAGAACGACCTGGATTTTGTAACCTTTCAAGATGGAACTCCTTTGCTTTCAGTTTGGAGTGGGGTTTTGCCACAGACTTCAATATTTTCGACGATTGCTGTTGCATGACTGGAGAGTCATCATTCTTGCGATTTGGGATGTCCGATGAAGCATCTCCGACACCCAAAGTTGGCTTTCTGACCGGTGTACGCAACCTACGGTGAGTTCTAGCTAGCGGTATATCATCCTTAGTTGGAACAGCAGAAGAATCATCATCGCTTACCACAGTAGCATCTTTAGGAGTTGGAGATTTAACCTCAGGTGAGGGTTTTGATGTTGAATCAAGAAATGGTGGATTTTGCTATTTTCAGTCGGCTTTTCCGAAGCAAGAGGTTCAATGTTTTATAGATAAGCTGTTCGAAGAAATCCATGGTCAATTTGGGAAGAAATTGATGTATTCTCAAGACAAAGATCGTAGAAGGAGAGGTGGGTCGTTGCTGTGAAAGAATGTTTCAAAACTCAACCAAGTGAGAGAACAATGATAAAGAGAGAATATGAGAATAGACAGAAGTTGAAACGGTTTTGTGTTTGAGAAGAAGACGGTAAATTAAAGTGTTAAGAAAAAAACAAAATAAAAACAAACCTCCTTTTGCTTGTCACGATCTAACAGTTCTAGACTAAGTCTCTTGAATAAAAGGTTCAAGAAACAGGGTTAAGTTATCACTATGATAAAGTAAAGCAAACAATAATTCTAAGTAGATCTATTTTCCTGTTTTTCTTTCATTCTATATACCTAGATTGAAATAACATCAAGTAGCACGTTTGGATTCTTGGGTGTGATTTCATTCCACTTGTCAACTTTCCGGTTGAAACGACAAGAGCGAGAAGTATAATCATATTCCATTGTACCTTTCATCGCCACAGATTCATACTCACAGTTTATTTTCCATATTTGTCAAAATCGCACATATGTTGAATGTAGAGAACCACAATCCCTCTTTTTTTTATTAAACAACATCTTGACTTTTTCTCTCCATCTATTTACGACGTTAGGTCAACTTGCCCATAGTAGTTACCCTTAGGAAGTTAGATGATAAAGCATCCATAAGACTTAATTGTCAGCTTAAAGAGGCCAAATTGATGTTGTTTTAACTGTGAATTGGAATCTCTTGCCTTGTTCATTCCACCATACCAGTTCATCCAACCCAACTATCCTTAAATACAAACGTGTCACTTGTTGTATATGTCAAGTAAGTATATAAAAATGATGATTGTAAGAAATTCTCGTCTGAATCAGTCATACCGTGTGGATTTACTTAAAGAAACAATAAGCTTAGCCTAACAATTTTCTTTAACAATCGATTCAAAGACATAACTCAGTATAAACTGTATCAACCATGTAAAGCTACCAGATTGTACAAATTTTAAAAAACCGAAAAAATTGAAAGAAAATAAACTTCAGTTCTAAACTGATGAATACAAAGGGACAAAACTTAACCCAAAGAAAACATTAAGAAAGGAAAATAAAAGAGAGTAACAAGACTGTGTCTTTCTTTGGTGTCGATCATGCCAATCTCAAAAGTTTCTCTGGGTAAAGGCTTGGTGAAGATATCACTAACTATTGTCCGTGGAACAATGAAGTAGATAACAGTACCATGTTCCACATGATCTCGAATAAAATGGTGTCGTATACCAATGTGTTTAGAACGGGAGTGATAACATTTTTTGGTTAAATCAATTGTGCTTGTGTTGGCACACTAGATAGGAACATGAATGAAGATAGACCATAGTCCTCAAGTTATTGATGGAGCCACAAGATCTAAGCACAACAAGTAGCTGCTGCAACATACTCAGCTTCAGTCGTAGACAGGCAACCGAAGCTGTTTCCTAGAAGACCATGCGATAAGATTAGAACCCAAGAATTGGGCCGTGCCAGCTGTACTTTTCCTATCAGTTAGAGAACCACCGAAGTCTGCATCGGTGTATCCGCAAGAGTGGGTAGGGAAGAGGCCGTGTACAGAAGTCCAAGTGATGATGTTCCTTGGAGATAACGAAAAATACGTTTAACAGCTTTTACATGTGGTAACTTAGGAGTAGCCTGAAAACGAGCACAGAAACAAAACACTTTGCATGATGTCGGGATGACTTGTCGTGAGATATAGAAGAGACCGATCATTCCTCTGTAATGATTGGATCTGTTGCCTCTGCAGTTGATTCCAGTCCCTAATCTAGAAAGTAGACATCGGAGTTGACATTGGCTTGCACTCATGAACTTATATTTAGACAGAAGTTCCAAAGTGTATTTTGGTTTGACTGATAAAATGTACCATCAGCTGTTTGCCTAATTTGCAACCCAAGAAAAAATGTCAGCTCACCCATATTGCTCATTTAGAATTCCTAGTCCATCATTTGATTCGAACTCCGTTGTCAGTTGTGGACTGGTGGATCCGAAAATGATGTCCATCAAACATAGATCTGCCTAGAAGTTTGTCCTACCCCTTTGTTTGATAAACAGTGTGGCGATCACATGTCCCCGGACAAAGTGTTGTTGGATAAGAAAAAGATGTCAACCTTTTCATACCAAGCCCTTGGTGCTTGCTTTAAGACCATATAGTACCTTCTTCAAACGATAAACATGATTTAGATAAGTCGTATCCTCAAAGCCTGGTGGTTGAGAGACATATACTTCCTCCTTGAGATGTCCATTCAAGAAGGCAATACTTGACATCCATTTGTAAGAAAGTGTAAATCTATGCAATGTTGCGAAGGCAATGAGTAGACGAATGGTCTCAAGTTGTGCTACTGGATCATAGGTTTCATCAAAGTCTAACCCCTCCTGTTGGTTATTCCCTTTTGTAACTAGACGTGCTTTATTTCTGGAGATTTTACCATTTGAATCTAGCTTATTGCGGTAAACCCACTTCGTTCCAATGACATTATGATCCTTGGGTTTCTCAACAAGTTCTCATACATCATTTCTCACAAATTCATTCAATTCCTCATGCATAACATTTATCCAACTCTCATGTTCTAAAGCATCCTTCACAGTCGTTGGTTCCACTGTAGAAACAAAACCATAGTAAGCACAAAGTTTTGTGCATTTGACCAGGTTCGAACTCCTGAGTTTATATCTGAAAGAATGTTGTTGATTTCTATGCCTGGAGCATTTTGTGCAGTCAGATGATGTGTGATTCCTGCTTCCTAAGTCACAACTGGAACCGTTTCAGTTGGTTCTGGTGGTGGTGACCCTGAGTTCTAATTAAGCTGATGATGGTGAATCTTCAGTTATCGCCAGTTCCTCTTCTAATTCAGCCCTTGAGACATCATTAACGGTAGTTTCTTCATTCTTTGACTGAAAAAGACTATCTATGTTTCCTTGACTTATCCTTCCACCGAAGTTGTTCTCGTCAAACTTGACATTTGCCGACTCTTCGACTATTAAAGTGCGTTTGTTAAAATCACGGTAAGCTTTGCTATTCATAGCATAGCCGAGAAAAACCCTTTCATCACTTCTTTTGTCAAACTTTCCTAGTTGATCTTTTCCATGGTTAAGAATATAACATGTACACCCAAACACTCTGAAGTGTGAAATGGATGGCTTACGCCCTTTGTACAGTTCATAGGGAGTCTTGATCAGAATTGGACGAATTAAGGCTCTATTAAGAATGTAGCAAGCTGTATTAATAGCTTCTCCCCAAAAGCTAGGAGCAAGACCACTACCATTCAACATTGTGCGAGCCATCTCTTGAAGTGTTCTATTTTTCCGTTCGACTACCCCGTTTTGCTGTGGAGTCCTGGCTGCAGAGTAGCTGTGAGTGATTCCATTATTAGTACAGAACTGAGACATCTTTTGATTGATAAATTCAGTTCCCTGGTAAGTTCGAATGCTCTCGACTTTATTCTCTGTTTGAATTTGAATCTTGGTGAATAGACACGTAATTTCACCAAATGTTTGATCCTTGCTATGAAGTAAGATAGTCCATGTATATCTGGAATAATCGTCAACTACCACCAGTATATCTCTTCCCAGACCTACTTTGTACGCTCACCGGTCCCATTAAATCCATATGAAGCAACTCTAATGTCTTGGTACTGCTAACCATATTTGTCGGAGCATAAGAAATTTTAGTGAGTTTATTCAAAGCACAATCAGCATAAATCGTATTATGATTTAGTCGTCTCTATGGTAACCCATTGACTAAATCCTTTAGTCTCAACTTGTTAATCAACCGGTGATGAGCATGTCCTAATCTTTGATGCCATAGTAGTTCTTCATCATCTTTGACAGTAAGACATGTTAGATCCTCCTAATCATTCACATCTACCATATAGAGGTTACCCACTCTACAACCTTGTAGCAGGATCTCCTGGGTAACTTTGTTGCGTATTTGAAAACCGCTTGAATCAAAAATAACTTCTGAGGGACCCTTATCACACACTTGTGATATGCTTAACAGATCATGATGAGACCTTCCACTAGACTAACCTGATCAATACAATTCTTTTTCCCAATCATTCCTTCCTATATCTCCCTTTGTCATTGTTCCCAAAAGTTACTCTTCCTCCCCGATGTTCAACCCAGGTATTGAACGTTTTCCTATCTCCACTCATGTGTCTTGAGCAACCACTATCCATCAGCCACCAGTTCTCATAAAGTGTGGTTGCTAGTGCCTAGGAAAAAATTCAATCACTTATTAGCTTTAGGTACCCAAATTTGTTTAGGCCCTGTTCTTCGATTAAGGGAAGAATGATTTATGTTCTTATGAGTTTTGAACTGAGATACATTTTCAACAACACAAGAAGTTTTTCTGTAATATAGACTCCTACAAAACCTATACTGTGACCATGTTTATGGCAGTATTGACAGAAATATTCTGATTTGGTGTATTTAGTGTTAGATGTTTCCTGCACTGGGTTATAGATTGGTGTTATAAGTTTTTTCTTCCTAGTCAACATCTGTGTCAAATCTGCCTTTCCAATGTGCCACACTAGATTTTGTTGCTTAGCTATTTCTTTTTCTCTCCTAACCTTCAACAGGTCACCCTCTAAGACTTCATTTTTCTTTTTTAAATTCTCATGTCTTTCTTGAAGTGTCTTGAACTCAGTTTGAGCCCAAGCGGGTAGACATTCAACCTTTCTTCTAATGGTTTTACGAATTTAATATGAGTGTTTCCCTTAATTTGAGACTCAATAACTGACTCTACGGAATCATCTATCCTAGATAGTTTTGACTCAAGCAATTTTATCTTTGTAACAGCAGTCGTTAGCAAATTGAAAATTTCTTTCTTTGACAAAGAATTAAAAGCATCTTCTATGAGTTCAGGACTTACCTTGTCTGCTTCTAGAACTTCTTGCAATCCGTCACTTGCCATCATGCAAAAGTTCTGGTTTGATATCACGCCTATGCCTTCATCATCATCAGTCACAACAGTCATGCCTACCTGCGCTTTCTCTTCTGTTTCTGAATCTGCGTCTGACTTCTCTTGTCCCCGTGCAGCTGCCGCAGCCTCTGTAATTTTTTTAACCTTGTCACGAAAATTATCCTTGGGCTTTAGCATGCAGTCCTTTACCACATGTCCATGCTTATTACAACGAAAGCATATGATTTGTTCCTTCTTTGACTTAAACCTATCAGTCCTGGACCCAGAGCCTCTTCTTCTGCCAAAAAATTTTCTGATCCCGTTAGCTATCATTGTAATCTCTTCATCCTCATTTGTGTCATCATCTTCTTTATCGCTTGAAGTTTTCTTTGCCTTTAGCACTAAATCCTTATTAACACTTAAACTCACAAGCCCACCTTTCATCTTGCCTTCGTACACCGTTAGTTCAGATCCCAGTTCTTCGAAGGATAATTTTGACAAATCCTTAGTCGACTCCAAAAGTATTGTGAAATTCAACCATTCTTTGCACAGACTATCTAGAAACCTCTCATTAACTTGAGCATTATCAAGAGTTACTCCAACAGTCTTGATCTCACATAAAACCTTATCAAATATTTCGAGGGTTTCTGAAATTGTCTCTCCTTCTGTCATCTTGAAATTATCAAGCTGCCTCCTGAGTTGTTTTCCCTTCGCCTTCTTGACAGAATCCGTTCCTGCGTAAGCAGTTTTAAGAAATTCCCAGACCTCCTTTGCGGTGCACAAACCTAAAACCTTTTGTTGGTTTGTGTCTGACAACGAAGACATTATAACCCTCCGAGCTTATTGATTCTTGCTTATCAATTTGTTGTCGTTCTCACTCCAGCTGGAACTTGGCTTTTCTTTGGTGACTCCTTCTTCTTCAATTTTCAGCTTAAGATCATCTTCAGTTACCACATCCCATAGTTGAAGATCAATAGAGATTAATTAATCCTCCATCTGTTCACACCAACTGGTGTAGTTGAATTTTGTCAACTTGAGTGGTTTGACACAGTACGTATTCATCTCGATCTACCTTGAGAAAGTTTCCTCGAAATTAAGGGTAACCTTGCTCTGATATCAATTGAAGAATCTTATTGTGTGCGAGTATAGAACCGATAGACCAGACAAGTAACAATGATGAAAGATAATATGAACTCAATCTTTTATTGACTGTCACATATCACACTTGATACACAAAAACACGTAGTGACTTTACAACCACCACTAACACACGAGTTCTCTAATCTCTAAACATGTTGAGAGGATAAGAAACTCTCAACACACGAGGTTGCACTCAACTCACAGATTATCCCTAAATAGCTTTGTGCGTTACAACAATAATAGAACACCCTTCACACTGATTTCACAACCCTAGTTCACACAGCCGTATTGATTGTTCTTGTTTTCTTCCACTCCGGAGCTCACTCTTTAACCCAGTTTAACTTCTGTTTATATAGATACCAAGATCGCATGAAAATCTATCAAATAAGATTTTATCTTTTATAGATACGGAAAATCTTATTTGTTATTTTGTGTATCGTACACCACTTAGTTCAAGACTGACGAACTTCGTTTCTGAATAGTCTTAGTAAGGGCTTCAGTCCTGAATCGAGTTTGCCGATCAAAATAGCAATAACAAATTACGAGAACAAGATACAGACATAATAAACAAGGGACTTTGGATTCGTTTAACCTATCTTTTGAACGACAAGAGAACAGAGCTCAGCA
Source organism: Limonium bicolor (assembly GCA_023374045.1). Lineage (NCBI taxonomy): Eukaryota > Viridiplantae > Streptophyta > Magnoliopsida > Caryophyllales > Plumbaginaceae > Limonium > Limonium bicolor. The sequence goes on along the minus strand of CM041778.1, from coordinate 68,977,202 downwards.
CGGCATAGGGTAGATGACAGCGAGACAGAGAAAGCAGCAAGAGCTAGGACTGGATTTCGTCATTGGTTCCACCACAGATTTGATGACGTTCTTCCTGTCCTATGTTGTTCTTTCTTTCTTTTCTGTGTTTGAGTAATTGTTTAGAATCCTATTTTGTTATGGATTCCTAGTTTCAAAATCCAGGTTCTTTGGTGATTTATCTATTCCAAAATAAGTTGAAGTACTTCTCCTTGTTTAATTATTATCATCTTGCGATTTGGTCAATTGTTAGATTTTACTACTTGATTGCTTTCAAGTGAGAACTCCGGCATTCAATAGACTACAAGAAAAGTGACGGTTACACTAGAGATGGTAATTCCTCTACATACTTTCCTACTAACAAACTGGATTGTTCTTGAAGCTATTAGTAATTAGGAGTTTTCTCTTGTTTTTCGATTTGATTTTAATTTTCTTTGTTTGTTTTTTTATTGTGTTAATTCTTTTTTTTTTGTTTCCTAATTATTCTCTTTTTTATTTTTATTTTAGTTTTTAGTTTTTTTGTTGGTTTGATTTTTTTATAATTTAATTTGTTGTTATTTTTAGGTTTTTGTTTTATCTATCATTTCCATTTTATTATTTCTTGATTGTATTTACTTTAGTTGTTTTTTATTTACTTTAGTTTTCCTTTTTCTTTTGTTTTTTTTTATTTTCATTTTATTTTATGTACATATTTTCATTTTAGTTTTCTTCATTGGGCATATACTTTTTGTTTCCTTTTCTTTCGAGATACTTTGAATTGATGACTGGATATTATGATCCACCCAGATGTTGGTCTGGTTATTACAACCAATGTATTATATGTGAAAGGTGTGAGAAGACCATGAGCGTGCTGACTGCCCGGTTGTTTCTTCTAGTTTGGAGGATGTCCTTAGAGATTTTACATCGACTTGCCCTCTTTGAGAACAACCGTTTCTTGGACATTATATGCCGCACAGAGTTACATCCAGTGGATTGTCTGCCAGACGTGTAGAGGGAACCATGCGAGTTCACAATGTCAGGCTAATCTCTCTAGATTAATTTTTTTTTATTTTGGCCTGGAACAAAACGATTTTGGTTTGTCTCACTTTGGGATGTTTAATCACATGATTCATCTCTATTGTTATAATTTATTTTTTTCTTATATTTTGATTTGCTGTCTCCTCTGGATGGTTCAGATTTTCAGGGTCAAACTAGTGAGTGGGTCTGCACTTGAATCAACTACGTGCGTCCCTAGCAGGAACTAGATGATCCTGAACCCCCATGAATGGAGTTTCTGCTAGCAAGTATTTATGCCATTGTCAAGTTTATTTGATTACCCTAATGTACTAATTTGTATTTTGGTGTTTGTTTGTGTCTTTCGGTTCTTTTGCAGGGAGGGATCTTGTTTTCTCCTTTTGGAACTCCTTTTTCTTGTTTTCACTTTGATCCTACTGAACACTGAACCGGTGATTTGTCCTGAAGATTCACATAGCTACCATAGAATAAACCCCATCCGACGCTTAACTTCTTTTAATTTATCTTGTTAAAATTTAAGTCTGGATTTCCTTTGTGGTTTTGTTGATGTTCAGTATTTTACGGTCAATTTGTTCATTGTTGTGGTTTGATATTTGTTTGTTTTTTTCTTTCTTTCTTTCGTTATTTACAGGAAGCATCTGATCTCCGGCTTTCCGTATTTTTTCTAAGCTTGACAAACTCTCAAAATCCTCAAATAGAAAGCATGCTTATATGTTCCATTCTGTTATTCATCGTGTTTTCCTGCATAGGTTTGTGGCCATTTCATATATTCTGTGGCGAATTGGTGTTATCCTGCAACTCCTAACAAATTTCACATTTAACTTTTAATTAGCGTCTTAAGCTAAGAATAATGCGAATAAAAAGAAGGAAAAGGGGAGCATGAAAGTCGGTCTAATATGTTTATATTTGCATTTTAGATTACTTGTTCGTTGTGTTTTAGGCTATGATCTTTCGTCTAATAGCAAAAGTTTGGCCGGGACTTATGAAGTTTGACCCAGATATAGTGAAGGCAATAAAAAAACGGTGGAGGATTGGAGTGAATTTACATTTATGAGTATTTTGTTTGTTTGCAAATATCTTGATTATCTGTTTATTGTTTAAGCCCTGGATAGCCTATTAGAGCAACCACAATAGTGTGTCTTATGAGGTTCTTACTGACACACTTAAAAAAAGAAAATAGGGAAATGTTGAAGTGGAGGAAAGAGGATGTCTCTGCATTTCTTAGTTAAGGAACTTCTTTTACTGACATAAAACCTAGTAAGGAGAGAGAATGTGAGGAGAGCAAATATAATATTATATATATAAGAAACTTTCTTAGTTTCTACTATTGTGGTTGCTCTTAGATCACCATTTTGTTATGTAGATTAGCCTTAGAAGATACCTCACAACTAGCATATTTCTGATTTACTTTGTGGGGAGAAATACATTCCAAACTTTAAAGTCTATCCCAAACCATCCTTAATTTCATTTAAATACTTAAACCCAAAAAAAGAAGAGAGAATCAAATTCAATTCAGAAAATCAGTCTAATTCAAGGTCCATTTGTGGCCCAGTATTCAAGGCCCCATTCCGGCCCAATAACATGGCCTACTTCTGGCCCATTTTCAAAAGCCCAATAATAAGGCCCATTTCCGGCCCAAATTTAAAAGCCTATTTTGGCCCAACCCATTTCAGCCCAAGTCCATTTTGACCAAGTCTATTTTCACCCAAGCTTATTTTGATCCAAGCCCAAATCCAATTCAACTCAAACCCAAAATCCAAATTAAAGTCAACACCCATCTTTGACCTGGCCCAATCCTAACTTCGACTTGACCTAAAGCCTTGACCCGACCTAAAACCTTGACTTGATATGAGTTCAACCTCCACTTCAAAACAGCCCAAAACTTCGACCTAGTCCAACTTCACTATAAAGACAGCCCAATTTCAAACCCCATCAAAAATTCAACTGCGACTTCACCTCAACTCCAATAACTCCAAATAAATCTAACTCCAATGACTCCAAATAAATTCAACTCAAACCCTAAGTCCAATTTAGGCCCATAACCTGGCCCGTTTCCAGGACCATTACCCGACCCGTTTCCAAGCCAATTTAAAACCCAATCCAATACCTAACCCAATTCCAATTCTAATTCCAAGTCCAATTCCAAATCAACCAAATTCTATGTTCAATTTCAAATCAACCAAATCTCACTTCAAAATCAACCCAATTTCAAGGCCCAACCCGGCTCACTTTTAAAGCTCAACCCAGCCAACTCGGCCCTAAAACCCAATTCAGCCTGAACACTTGCAAACCAACCCAATTATGAAGCAGCCTATCTCCATCCCATATCAAATCAATCAAATTCCACTTCAAAATTCATCCAAAAATTCAAAAACACCTCTTCAAATAAATTTCAAATTAATTCAAAAACCATTTCAAAATTTGAAACTTGTTTATTTCTCATTAAGATTTCCAAAATACAAAGAAACTATTTTATGGAATTTCAAAGGAATAACTCTTCTCACATCACAGAAAACTCTTCTCCACATGCAAAAAGTTCTTCTCACATAAACATAAAGTTTTCTCCTAAAAATATTTCTCAAAATTAGTGTTTCTTTACCGAGAATTCCGAACAACTTCAAAAGTTTTCTAACCCATTTTTAAACCCACAATAAACCGTTTTCAGGGAATAGGAACTTTCTAATGCCTTCAAAAATACGAGGCGGGGCACTGGGGTTGTAACATCCCATATCGTAGTCTGGATTTCTTTAGGTGGGGCATTAGGCTGACTAACTTCCCCTAATTGCAGCCTATATTTTTACAAGACGAGATGCTAGAGATGTAACCGGCTTCCTAGTTGTAGCCGGGATTTTAGAATCGTCTAACTCCCTTATATTCGATTTCAATGTTTTCAGTTTTTGACGTTTTAAAACCCAGGAATTAGAGACGTTACTAGGGTGTGATCGAGGGCATCTCATTCATGGTGTTTCTCTCTAAACCCTAGTTTTCGACATAAATACATTGCCCCATCCTTCAAGCCTCGACACTTACCATTAATTAAGTATCACGTTCGAGGGGATATATTGGTGATCCATTGGGATCACCCGCCCTTTTTAAAATAAAGCAAATTTTGAGAGATGACTTTGACAATCATTTCTTCAAATAATTCATCCTATCCTCATCTCACTTTAAATCCTGAAACATCCCAAAAGCTCCAAGCCTTTTAGAAGTCCAATACTCTTTGAAACCTTAAATTCTGAATTTCTTAAGGTTCAACCCTTTTAGAATCTCAAACCTGAAAAACCGGAGATCTCTACCCAAACTTCAATTATCTCACTCCAAATCATTTCAAACTCAAAATCATCTCCTAAATTCCAACTTCTCTCAAACTTTTAAAGTCTCGTAGGCCCAAGTGCCTCACAGACTCAAGCATTTCAACTTCTCCATCATTAAGATTCAAACGTCTCATAGGCCTGAGGGTCTCACAGATTTTGATATTTCATTCCTTCCACCATCTAAATATCCTGAATGTCACATAGACCCAAGCGTCTCACATACTTTAGCATCTCAAACCTAAAACTTCTCGAAACTCCAAACCCCTCTAAATCTCAAACACCTCAAAAACCATCAAAACCCCCAAAACTCCAAAATCCCTAAAGCCTTGAACTACGTAAGGTATTATCTCAATAGGGAGTAAAGTACGTAGGCAACCCACCTAGGGTGCGACCCCATTCCAATAAAAAACCCCATTTCGCACTCTAAGGTGGTACTCATACCTCTCAAAGCATTAAAATCTCTTCTGACTCACATTAAACCCTCAACCTCTTAGATTTTAGGTCCTCTTCATTCACTCAACCCTTAAACCTTTTCCAGATTTTCCGTTCTACATTCAATCAACTCTCAACTTATCAATCCTTTCATTTGGCGCTAGCTTGGAAGAAAAGCTAGCCTCATCCACTCTCTATTCTCTTCTTATCCTGATCCTATCCTTGTGGCCCTTGGAAATGAATATCTCTAAAAAGGTTTTGAAAGAAGGAAATCCCAACAATTGGAGACCGAGGTTTCCTTGGGCACCAATCCGAAGTCATGGTCGTTGTCACTTCCAAGGGGTGTAACTTAGTGCGAACCCACACAGAACCTCTACAAATGACCAGATAAGTCCTATCCTTAGATAACAATTTCAGAGTCATCTAACGATTCCTATAACCCTCCTTCCTTTCCTTCATAGTATTCTCAGGTCAAAATAGGTGACAACTCTAGTCAAATTTGCCCGTAGGGCATAAGTCCGCATGAAGCCCATTGAGAGCGGGTGTAGTGTTCACCAATACTCCCCATCAAGCTTTCTGGGAAAGACGGATGATAAAGTAGGTATTTGAGGGATGCTAGAATAACGGGTTTTCACCTTCCACATAATGACATTTTAGGATCTAGACTTTTCAGTCAAGAACCATTTAGATGGACCCCCCTCATACCAAAAAAATCACCCTCCACAGAATGGCGACTCTGTTGAGTAAGTTTTCTCCATAAAACTTGGTCAAGGAAGACTAAACTCCATTCAAGTTTGTCAGGATTCCCCAAATTCTTTCAAAACCTTCAAGAGATTCATTCCGAAAGCCACTAGGATTACTCTACTCCACACTTAGAGTGTGTTTGTAAGGATAAAGAGACGAGAGACTAACATCCTAAACTCGGCCTTGAGTGCCATATGTGTTCTCCATGATCAGCATGCTTCAAATGTGTGTTACCGCTTTTACGCATGATTGGACTTAGAGCCGTCTTTTGTGTGCAACCACTTCCCTTAGGACTTGATAGATCCTTACAAAATGCAACAACTATTGGGTTAATAAATAGCTCACACATAGAAAGAGAGCTTTTAGGTTGAATGAAGCTAACTTCCCTCTAGGCTAATAAACAACAAATTGGGATCACAACTCTCAAGACTTATTAACTAGTAAGTAGGGTATTCAAATCTCGATGTTTGATTTACCACATTTTTCATATTACTATTAAGGGTTTTGGGGTGCATTGGGTAGCTTAGGACATGCATGCCTCTGTCACCTGCTGTATCCACATGTCACAGGATCCCAACCGGTCCATGGTTGATTCCCCGTGAGCTGGGTCACTTTCTGAGTGAACTAACCCACGAGGTGGTATGGTCTCCGACAAACGCCTTGAAGCTCATGATCCAATAATACCTTTCTTTTCACGAGCCTAAGTTGGCATATAGTAAGCTATGAGCGTTAAGTGTCCAGCTTCCTAGTCTGGTCTCTAAGACAGGTTTTATAGGTAGTCACCCCTTGTATGACAACTGTCTGACCACCCTTTGTCTTACCCTGAAGATTGCATGAGGTCAGTTCTCCATGTTCCTCTGCACCATGGGTGTCTTTAAAGCCCAATGTCACGTTACAAATTCACAGAGGATCCCATATTTTTTGGATACCCATACATGACAAAGCGTAGTCAGTGAGTAATTTGGACTTTAGACAGACCTTATCGTGCAGATGAAGAGAGACCTAATCCCATGCAATACTTCACTGAGTTTCCCGAAAAGAGTGTGATGTCGGATAATCACTGACAGTGGCGTATGTTTCCCTATCATTTCAGGTATTCTGACCTTCCGAACTTAAGCACTCGCTGATAGACTTTCTCAATGACGTGCCCCATAAGGCGTAACAGAGATAAATCCCGAGAGATGGAAAGTGAAGGGACGATGGTTCCCCGGATGAGACGGAATCATAATTGATCTGGAAGGTGATTATCCCAACATTAACACTTACAACCCCACATAAATTCAGCCACGATTTATATTTCAGTTCTTACATCTGTGTGTGATCATGATTTAAAAATTGCAAAAACAATTAGAAAATGAACCTTGGCAAATGCTCTAATGAAATATCTTCCAAGCCGCCTTCCCATACGATTCAAAAGTTTTTTTTACATTCAATTTTGGTTATTTTCAAAGAAGATTTATAGAACCAATTTCAATCGAAGTCTTTCAAAAAAATGAACTTTCTTAAACAGTTTGCAAAAATCTCTAACTTTCAAAAAACATATTTCAAAAGCCTACTTTTGACAAACGAATTTCAAACAACATTTTTTTATGGATATGATATCAAAATAGTTTTCTAAAACAGTTTTCTAAGTTGATTTTCTCAAATGTTATTCAAAATAAATGATTTAGCCCCAGGTTGTGACCCGCTATTTTTGAAGTTTGACCCACCTTCAAGAGCAATGGTCATTACCATGGAGCGTACTAATCATTTCATGTTTTCACAAAAGTGGTGGATTTTCACATAAGATTTTGTGCTCAATCCTTCACCTTTCGTTTCACAAAAACATCCCTCATTTCTCTCATCGGAGCAAGTAGACCGTATGAAGATCAATAACAGCAATTCGAACAGAAGATCAGAGGTGCACCAACCTAAGTCGAGCGATATGAAGACTAACAATGGCCATTTGAGTTCAAAATTGTTGAGAGTTAGGAGAACACCAACCTATAGCACCCCATATGGGCGACTGTCAAACAACCTAGCTCCCAAGCCATCTAAGCTTGAAAACTAACCATTTTAGGCCCTTAGTCCTCACTTGGGCTTAAAAGTGGAAGGTCTTATTGTTGTAGTCAGTTCATATGTATCCTTATAAACCACTTACATTACAACTCATATCCCGATATGGGATGGGGGTATTACACAACCCGTATCGTTTGATCTCGGTGTCACTTTGCTGCTCAAGCCTTAAGATGAGCGAGCAGCTAATCACGACCTGAAGACGAGCGAGCAGCCAATCAGGAGTCCAATCATGAATGAGTGGTCAGGCAGAAGCTCAAAGATGAAGTAGAAGATTTCAGAAGAAATTTTTAACTCCAAATTCCCCCTTTAATGACTTTCTAGGATTGATGTTGTAACACCCCCAACACTGGCCTAGGAGTTAGGGACATTACACGCCATATAATACTATTTAATACGCAAGGCTCTAACTAATATTCACAAACGCATAAAAGGCCCAAACGAAATACTTGTATAAATAAGTATAGCGTAACAAAATGTAACAGGGTATTCTCATACCCAAATACAAAATAGAAGTCAAAGAGTAATTGTCAAACACTACTCAGGCTCGTAGGCTACAAAGGCTAAATATAAATGTCTCAAAAGAGCTGAAATAACATAACAAAGCTCCAGAAGCTGAACAGGAGATCCTCGCTGATCAATCTGCAATGTTAGTAAGAGTAGGGGAGTGAGCATCCAACTATGCCCAGTAGATGACTAACATCATCAACCAACATGCTCAAAACATTTAATAAAATGTTATCAAATCATAATTAGATTGAGGAAGTCACATTCCAAGTCAAAAAGCAGAAGTAGAAGTCCAATCACCATAGGACTAAACAGAGTTCAAAGTAGACAGAGTCAGAAACAGAAGGGGACCCTAGTTAACCACAACATACAGACAGAACGGATATAATCTGTGAACATAACGAGGAAGCATCACTCGTGAGCAGAACAGGACGAACACCTGTGAACAGAACGAGGAACACACCCGTGAATACAGAAGGACGTCCTACGCAGCGCGCTACGAGATTGCTAAACCAGCCATCCACGGTTCAAATACAGAGATAACTAGGTCCCAAAACAGAAGCTTAAATACAGTTAAGCATATGTGCATCAATGGCACCACAAAGCATATAGATAGCTTGGAAATCAGAAGGGGAATCCAACCCCGCAAACGGAAGTCAAAACGGAGCTCAAACGAGCAAGATAGGGCGTAAACAGTGCCATGTCTGAACTTGTGTCCGAACGTCAAAGTAGTCAAAACTAGACGAATGCCCGAACATGTGTCCGAACGTCGAAGTTCGGACACAAGATGAACTGGAAACGGAGGCAGAGACAAAGGGGTGTCCGAACATCAAAGCTCGGACGGATGTTCGGAAGCTTTCGGAAATCAGATACACGGTGAAGTCTGAAGCATGTCGAAGCAAAATCAGAGAAGTCTTTGAGGGTGTCCGAACATGTGTCCGAACGTCAAAGTTCAGACGCATGTCGAACCAAAATCAGAAGAAACTAGCAGAGGGTGTCTGAACTTCTGTCCGGACTTACAAGTTCGGACACCGTATGAAACTTGTAAGTCGGACTCATCCTCGCACCCCGTCTGAACATCTAAGATTGGACGGAAGTTCGGACATGTTCAAAAACTAGGAAAACTAGAACGTAAACAGGGTCTGTCCGAACTTCAATGTTCGGACAGACGTTCGGACACAAGGTAAAATGCAGTTTATAGAATTGTTTTGCACACAAATCAGAGGCTCAAACAACATTTAAATCTACAACAATTTGCAGAAAACAACCTTGGGGGTTTTAGCCATCAAAACAACAATTAAACAGACAGATTCTTAATCTCAACGCAGAGACAATTCACAACTAAATCTCAGAAACTGAAACTCCCTAAGGCTGAACACACTAGCCGAATCCGAAAGCCACCTACCTCAGTTAACAGTAGATGAAATCCAAAATCTGAAGCAGCAATCAGTCACCAAGGTAGCCTCCAGCGCAGACCGAAACACAACCCAGAGTACTGAACAAACGTAAATGCAGAACAATCCCAATTCAGACCACCAAACTCTCTAATTCAGAAACTGCCATTGGCAAAGAAACCACAATCCATACCTGAGTCTGATAACGAATCCGTAGAGAGGGCCAACAGTAGAAGAGTTCAACGAGGGGCGGAACAACCACTGATTCCTAGTCACATTGCAAAGGAAGGATTAGAAAAGGGGAGACCTCAGGAACTGACAAATTGGAGAAGATAGTCCAACATTTTACCTTAATCTGGACTGGAATTTGCAACATAGGGGAATTCATAGAAGAACTTGAATTGCAGATTCTCTAATAGCAGAACTTGGATGGTTTGAAGGAACGTAAATCACCAATGTTGGAGAAGGAGAGGGGATGAGCGTCTGACAGTTTTTCAAAACTGAAGGGGTGAGGGAAAATGTGAGTGTCGTGAGAACATGATTGGAAGAGATGTAATTAAGGGAAATAATAATTTATGAAATGCTAATTCTCACCAGGAAATTAAACGGAAGGGGAAAAAGACTCCCTCGTCCTTGCCTTTAATCAAAAGGACTCCCATGTCCTGAATCCAAAATAAATTAATATACGCCACTTGTGATGAAATAAAACTGCAACAAAAACTATGGGTTATAACAGATGTATAGGATTTCCCCAATGATTATTTTCTCTCTTATCCATTTCTAAATAAATTACATGTATAGGTTTATACATTCCCTCTGAATTTATTTAGATTAATGTGTATAGGGTTCCCCACTTCCTATTTTATTTGCGAATGGCCGAGCGTCAAATTTATATTGAGAAAATCCACCACTTTGAAAACACCCGTTTTCAAAATTGTTTTTCTAAAACTTGGTTTCTTTTTTTTTTTGCATGCACGTATTGCTTAAAGACAAGAATGAATAAGGTGACCCCTTACATTTTATCTATCACTCTAAAACTCCGATTTATGGGGTGAAAATTTGTGGTGTCTACTGCATAAATACCTCCCGTAATAAACAAAACAATAAAATAACAATCAAGATACAATCACGTGCATAACATTCATGACAAAAAAGTCGCATGCATTTCCAATTAGAGTTCACTAATCATGCATAAGTTCTGTTCACCTAAAAAAAGCATAATCATGTGTTCCATCCTCATCTCACCACACACCAACTTTCATCCCAATATCTCAATATCCAAAGCCTGATCATCAAAGGGATAACAGAAAACATAGAGAAGTTCTAGACTTTCCCATTTCAGAACTGCCATGGGCACCAATGACTAGAATGAAATGAAGCAGTCCATGTCATATCAGTGGGACACCATGCGGGAGTTGTCATTCCCTGCAAGTCCAAAAATGTAGAAGCCAATCACCAACTCGATCTCACTCGAGAAATACTTCTCCGACAGCACACCTGATAACCTTTAGAACCGACAATGACGGGACGAGCTTCATGGACCATCAACTATAACTGACTTTAGCGAGACTAGGTGTAACCTTACCGATCGTGCACTGCATCGAAGAAAAAACATAAAAAAGAAAAGAAAAAATTGGAAAAACATTCCAGTCAAAATATTTCACCTCTTCATGCATCTTATACATAGTAATTCCATATTACCACAACATAATTGATAAGTGTCCAAATGAGCATGATTTATAGGTGTATTTCATGTATAATATTAGCACTTTTCTTGCTCATTTCTCCACTTCGGTTAGTTTTCCTCTAGTTTATGTTTTATTGTTTATCTCACAAAATTATTGGTTTAACATGAGGAAAACCAAGCCGGGAGTGAAGTAGACAAAGAGACGAACGCGTAGACGCAAACGGCTCAGAAAACGGACTTATAACGAAGAATGTAGAGCCGATTGAAGATTGTTATATATATATAAATATATAATATACATAATATCGGATGAGAAGGGGCTGAGACGTCCGCACCCATCAATTGCAACCGCGAGGCGGACGAGGCATAGGCAACCGCGAGGCGGACAACACAGAGGGTACCGCCTCTTAACAGGCGGACAACACACAGGCTACCGCCCGGCGGACACCACACACACAACCGCCACTTATTGGGCGGTACCACAGGCGGACGAGAGGCACACAACCGCCACTTATTGGGCGGTACCATCAGGCGGACACCATGACTAAGTCGCGACCAGTATCTTCTTCGCGCCGTCGTCGTCTGCAACTCGCCCGACTCGCCCGCAACTTATCCATCTACTCCGCACGCGTATTCAGTCTGTCCCCTGCGCAATCAATGAAGCAATCAATGCTCTTCTTCATCTGCAATCAAATTCGTACGGATCCAAACCTCTATATAAACCCACACCTTAACTGCATAACACACACACGACGACGACGGGAGTCTGAAGAATATTTTCACCACACTCATCCTATCCATTCGCTTCCATTTAATTCTCTCCCGTAACCCACATCAGTCCACACTCACGCAGTAACAAAAGAAATAGAAGAACAGCAGTGAGAGGAGAGCAGACCAGTTCTTCCTCTGAATTAATGTCAAAATCTATCTGTGTAATCTTCTTATCTCCGTTAATGTCTGAGTAATTTTCTTTTGTATCCTAGGATGGGGGTTTGATTTCTAATATTACGTAAATTAATATTTATCACCTGTTTCTCTCATTTAACTTGTTTTAATTCCTTTCAACTAATATTGCTAAATGCTTTGCGCGACAAACGACTGCATTTATTTGGTAACTATCAACATATGATTTTGAGATAGTCTAGGTACCACAAAGGAATTAATCTTAGTATTTACACTCCGGACTGAGCAGGAAAATATTAAGGCTTTTATTAAGAGTTCGTAACTGACAATTATTAACTCTAATAGGCAATAAATAATTGAAACAAGGTTATAAATATGTTTAAGTAATTTAGGAAATTCCCCCGCTATCCTAGGATACATTTTTCCATTCACATCACTTAATTCACCTTTTTACTGTTTTTATTATATTTGCACTGATCAAACAACAAATCAAGCTTGCCTCCGGCTAAACCCCTTTTTACAGTTTTTAAGTAACTACCAAGACTAGGATAAATTGAACAATCTCCCTGTGGATACGACACTTGTTTTACTAACTACGACCGGGATTTGTTTGCAGCCCGACGTTTATAATTTGAGTTTTTAATTTCTTTCTTTTAATTTTACACCAGTTTAACCACTCAGAAATAACATCTGCAAATTGGCGCCGTTGCCGGGGAGATTGATTCCATCAATTTCCCTAGTTTCCGGTAGTTCACTCGCTGTATTAAAATAATCTGTTAATACTATTAAATTGTTAACCTCGGACATCTGAATTGGACATCGGACTTCTGACCTGACTTGGACATTTGACTTCGGACTTTGGACATCTAACTCCTAACATCTTAATATTATTGTCATTTCGTTCCATTGTCATTTCGTTCCATTGTCATTTCGTTCCATTGTCCTTTCTTTCCATTGTCCCTAACTACTAACTTAAAATTTCCTGTCATTTCTTTCCATTGTCCTTAACATTTCATTTCCATTGTCCTTAACATTTCTTTCCATTGTATACTAACTACTAACTTATAATTTCTGTATACTAACTCCTAACTTTAATTTTCTGTCATTTCTTTCCCTTGTCATTTAATATTCTGTCATTTTACTCTTGTTAAAAAAAAACAAAAAAAAATATATCAGTGTTGTTTAACTAACGTTTATCAGCCTAACCAATATCTCTGCCTTTCTTATTATTTACTAACTAATTTTGCAGCTTCTGACAAACCACAAGTTATCTTCTGTGCATGCCAAATACTCGAACCCGAGGCTCTCCACCATCAGTCCGAGCCCCGAACCCGAGCGCACTTTATTACAAGCACAAAGAAACCTGAGAAACAAGCCATGGCCAATAACGAAGTTATAAATGAAATAGACCATGCAAATCAACCAGAACACCGTGCCCTATCTGATTACACACCAACCTACACCGAAGGAAGAGCATCAGCCATAGTTCTCCCTGAACTAACACCAGAAGAAGCCGGACGATGGGTTTTCAAAACCCACTACATCACCGCCGTCCGGGATCTAGGCAAGTTTAGTGGAGCGAACCCAGATGAAGCCCCAAATCATCTGAGTCTCTTCCTAGACTTCTGCAATTCCTTTGGTCAACCGGCAATGTCAAAGAAAGAATCCGACTACAACTTTTCCTCACTCATTATCGGATTCAGCAAACAGGTGGTACCGAAGCCTTCCCTCCCGATCAATCACCACATGGCTGCAAATGGCCCAAAAATTCCTTGCCAAATACTACCCAACCAGTAGAACAAGGCAATTGATCGGTGAAATCAACACTTTCTGTCAGGAGCCGGGAGAAACGTTGTACGACGCATGGGACAGATTCAAAGATATGCTAATGAAGTGTTCCCACCATGGTCTTGACGATCAATCCCTCTGCCTGTCATTCTTCAACGGTCTGGATGATGGGAACCGACTACTCGTCAATTCCTCTGCAGGAGGAAGTTTCATGATGAAATCTCCTAAAGAAGGAATGGACCTTCTCGAAACCATGACGAGCAATACAAGACAGTGGACGATCCAAAGGAAGAACACCACGAGCAGCAGGCCTACTCCATGTTGAGCCTACGATCATTTATCAGCTCAGATCTCGTCCCTTGCAAAGATGGTGGAAAAGCTAACAACATCACAAAACGAAATTGTAAAAACAATAGCTTCCCCACCTACAAGTTCACCACCAGCTCCACCTACAGAAGGATGTGTCATATGCGCCGGTCCTCATGAAACTCATCAATGCGAAGGCAAAGGCCAGTACGAGGAAGTACAATTCATAGGAAACCGCCCCGGTAATTCCTACAACAATAACATCAACAACATCCATGGAGAAATCACCCGAATTTCTCATGGAAAAATAATGATCAAACCAAGGAGGGCAGAACAACAATTCCAACACCTATCAGGGGAACAGACCCCAACCAAACTCTAATATGGGTTATAGAGCACAAGGTCCCCTCCAGGTTTCCAACAACAACAACAACAACCCATCTTCATCCTCTTTGATCCAAACGCAGAACTCAAAGAGATGATGAAGGGTTTCATGTCCATAACTCAGAACCAGCTCTCTGCACAAGAAGCCTTCAACCAGAAAATCGAAGGTAAATTCAATCAACTTGCAGAACATCTTGCTCGAAGACCGCCAGGGGCTCTCCCCAGCCAAAATGAACCAAATCCAAGAGAGCAAGCCAAGTGCATCTATGTGAAGGAGCACGATGAAGAAAAGATGGAGGTGGCTAAAACAGCTAAAGTTCCAGAACTACACCCTTCCCTCCAAGAGTGGGTTGTAGCAATCGAAACTTCCAAAAGGAATGTAGCTGAACTTGAAAGCACCGCCAAAGTCTATAATAATCGTATTCAATCTGAGAATACCTACCTTGAGCACTTGGTAGCCGGTTATGAAAATGAGAAGCTCGAATTTGAAGAAGAAGGAGAAGAGGTTAAGGCGATAACCTTGAGAAGCGGTAAGAAAACCGACGAGATTCACATCCCGCAACAATCAGAAGAATCCAAAGAGGATAGTGAAGAAAAGCTGAGGCCCAGAAAGACATCTCCACGTCCTCACTATTCCACAGCTTCAGAACCTTCTTCACAAGAACCGCCTATACCATTTCCCTCACCGACTCCAGAAGCAGAAATTGGATAATGAATATGGTAAGTTTCTGCAATGCTGAAGCAACTAAACGTCAACATACAGTTTGTAGACCTCATTGCCAAAATGCCAAACTATGCCAAATTCCTCAAACACCTCATATCCAACAAAACTAAATTGGCCGAAGTCGGTACGGTACCTCTCAATGTCTTGCTCAGCAAAACCACTACCTTCAAATGCAATGATCCGGGCAGCTTCACCATTCCAGTCACAATTGGTAGCACCTCATTTCCATACTCCTTATGCGATCTGGGTGCCTCCATTAATTTGATGCCCCTCTCCACTTTCAAAAAGCTGGGAATTGGAGAGATGAAAAAGACTAAGATGACCCTGCAACTGGCAGATGGTTCGGTAACATACCCAAGCGGAGTGGTGGAGGATGTTATCATTAAAGTGGAGCACTTATACTTCCCATGCGATTTTGTCATTCTAGACATCGAAGAGAACTCCACTACACCTCTCATCCTTGGACGACCATTCCTTGCCACAGCCGATGTGCATATTTGGGTAGCCCAGGGGAAAATCACCCTTCAAGCATACAATGAAAAGCTGGAGTTTGCATCAGGAAGATCTCCAGATAGCAAATCCAAAGATCTCAAGTTCGTAAGGGATACTCAATCATCATCATCCCCACTTCTGTTTATCACCCTTCCAGACGGCATGTCTATTACAGAGTTACCACCACCAATCCCGGACGAAGAGCGGGATAAGAAAAGAAAACATGCATCCAGGTGGACTCTCAAAAACCATCGAGTCATGCTTTGGATCTACTCCTCATAACCACCCCCCATGATCGATCTAACGACAAAGCGTCTAGCCAAAGACGTTAAAGAAGGGCAGCTTTCCGGGAGGCAACCCGGACGAACTTATCTTTTATATGCTTTTTATGCTGTTTTAATTTTCAGGTTCCCTTTAATTTTATTTTTGCTAACTTTTAACCCGTTTATAGTATGGTTGCTTCTAGTGTCTTATGCAGGTGCAATTTCATGTCTACACCGCAACCAAGCTACGCTACTTGAGGCTGAAGCTCAAGTGTGGGGGAAGTCCAATACACGCTAGCAAAAATAATATCAGGGGAGTACCAGTTTCTTTAATTGCTTTTATTTAAATAAAATATGCAGAGGAGAATTTATATGCTTAAATGAATATTCGTGAGCTTCGTGTTCTCTCTATTTTCTACTTTACCGAAAAGGCCTTCTGAACTTCCCTTGTTTTTCTGGTGAACAATGAGGACATTGTTCAATTTAAGTGTGGGGGAGTGTGCCCTTTTCGGTGACATTTTATGCTAAAATGCTTAATCTCTCTGCTTATCTTGCGTTTGTTCAAATTCAATATCGTGACCCTTTTTATGTGGGTTGTTCTCTTTAGGAATAAATATTGTTATGAATTGTGGGATAAATGGTACAAAATGTACAAAAATTTTAAAATTTTGATTACTTTTGAGGAGCATTTTTATGCGGTGTGACCAAATGATCTGAAATGGATGGATTTTTATTGCTCAGGGGTTCTTTCTGTCTTCTTTCTTAGGGATTGCTAAGGGGTGCTTCTCTGTCAAAAAGAAAATATATAATAAATAAGGGACTTGCGAGACACCATTGGTAACCAACAAGAGAGTTGAGTGTTCTTAAATACAAAGGCTTGATGCCTACATATTATCTTCTCATCTCTTATGCAAAAGTGAAACAAATGCATAAATCTATTTTTCCTTTTGTTTTCTCCTCAATGCCCATTCTTGAGAGAAGTTGGCCATGGTAAAAGTTCTCAAAGTCACCTTAAATCAAGAAGCATTGAAGTACTCCGGATCATACCCCGAAACTCTAATTTTTATTTTTGCCCTGAGTACACCTATGCCACCAGTAGGTGATGGATCACACTCCTCTAAAAAGTTTAAGATCATGTACTATTGACTTCTTTATCCTACCCTTCATAATAATATTTGTTAATATTGAGCATTCCCTACTACTTGGGTACGTGATTTTGCTTGAGGACAAGCAAAAAGATAAGTGTGGGGGTGTGATAAGTGTCCAAATGAGCATGATTTATAGGTGTATTTCATGTATAATATTAGCACTTTTCTTGCTCATTTCTCCACTTCGGTTAGTTTTCCTCTAGTTTATGTTTTATTGTTTATCTCACAAAATTATTGGTTTAACATGAGGAAAACCAAGCCGGGAGTGAAGTAGACAAAGAGACGAACGCGTAGACGCAAACGGCTCAGAAAACGGACTTATAACGAAGAATGTAGAGCCGATTGAAGATTGTTATATATATATATAAATATATACATAATATCGGATGAGAAGGGGCTGAGACGTCCGCACCCATCAATTGCAACCGCGAGGCGGACGAGGCATAGGCAACCGCGAGGCGGACAACACAGAGGGTACCGCCTCTTAACAGGCGGACACACACACGCTAGCCCGCCCGGCGGACACCACACACACAACCGCCACTTATTGGGCGGTACCACAGGCGGACGAGGCACACAACCGCCACTTATTGGGCGGTACCATCAGGCGGACACCATGACTAAGTCGCGACCAGTATCTTCTTCGCGCCGTCGTCGTCTGCAACTCGCCCGACTCGCCCGCAACTTATCCATCTACTCCGCACGCGTATTCAGTCTGTCCCCTGCGCAATCAATGAAGCAATCAATGCTCTTCTTCATCTGCAATCAAATTCGTACGGATCCAAACCTCTATATAAACCCACACCATTAACTGCATAAATACACACCACGCACGACGGGAGTCTGAAGAATATTTTCACCACACTCATCCATATCCATTCGCTTCCATTTAATTCTCTCCCGTAACACCACATCAGTCCACACTCACGCAGTAACAAAAGAAATAGAAGAACAGCAGTGAGAGGAGAGCAGACCAGTTCTTCCTCTGAATTAATGTCAAAATCTATCTGTGTAATCTTCTTATCTCCGTTAATGTCTGAGTAATTTTCTTTGTATCCTAGGATGGGGGTTTGATTTCTAATATTACGTAAATTAATATTTATCACCTGTTTCTCTCTTTAACTTGTTAATTCCTTTCAACTAATATTGCTAAATGCTTTGCGCGACAAACGACTGCATTTGTTTGGTTACTATCAACATATGATTTTAGATAGTCTAGGTACCACAAGGAATTAATCTTAGTATTTCACTCGGACTGAGCAGGAAAATATTAAGGCTTTTTTAAGAGTTCGTAACTGACATTATTAACTCTAATAGGCAATAAATAATTGAGACAAGGTTATAAATCTGTTTAAGTAATTTAGGAAAATTCCCCCGCTATCCTAGGATACATTTTTCCATTCACATCAGTTAATCACCTTTTTACTGTTCTTATTATATTTGCACTGATCAAACAACAAATCAAGCTTGCCTCCGGCTAAACCCCTTTTTACAGTTTTTAAGTAACTACCAAGACTAGGATAATTGAACAATCTCCTGTGGATACGACACTTGTTTTACTAACTACGACCGGGATTTGTTTGCAGCCCGACGTTATAATTTGAGTTTTTAATTTCTTTTCTTTTAATTTTACACCAGTTTAACCACTCAGAAATAACACTCTGCAATAATGCATTGTAGATAGTTCATTTGCACATTTTCGTATGAAATGGCATCTTTGGGGAAAATCTTGAGAGATTGATTGAATGAAGAGCTTAAACTGCCAAACTCTCGACCTCACAATTCACACTTGGGTATAATCAAAATCAGCCCCACAACACAAAGTGAGTAGGGTACGAAAAGCGATATTTTCCCTTGAATTTCAAATGAAGGTACTAGATGATCCCCTAAGTGATGAGGGAAGGGAGAGAAAGTCCATATAGGTAAAACCAGGAGCGACTTGTGCATTCCTTCAGCACATGGAGACGCACACTCATAGTGAGATCAATGTTGATAAACAAGATATGAAATGTGATTCATGCAAAGATTCAGAATTAGTAAGAAAACAATCATTTACTAATGAGAATGACGAGGCACTTAGGAACAAAAATCTCCACAAAACCAAAAATCTTTAATTTCCCTGCACATAATCCCTAACACACTAGTTTGAATTAAATATGTCATTGGTATGGAGGTCTATTATTTATACCCTTACGTAAGGTTCGATCCTAGATGTGTACACATAACATAGTATCCGATTTAAAGAATAGTCAAGTTACTCGGGCACATGGCTCCCACTTCTTGTGGGATTGAATGGTGGTGCTGGCATTGTTCAGTAGTAGAGCTATACCAAGTATCGATTTTGTTATTGCTATACTAGTAGCAACTTTGATAGTAGCCATTTTGCTACCAATTGTTTAGTATCGATTTTGTTATTGCTATACTAGTAGCTTTTTTGCTACTGCTATAATAGTGTCGATTTCGCTACTATTGAAGTAGTAGCGATTTTGTTACTGCTACACTAGTATCGATTTTGTTACTGATGTACTAGTAACGATTTTGCAACTATTATACTCGAAGCCATTTTGCTATTGTTACACTAGTAGCCATTTGGCTACTACATTCTAAAAACGGTAGCAATATCTAGCTATCGAAAAAGTAGTAGCGAGACCAAAGCGAAATAGCTACCACATTCTAAAACGGTAGCTATTTTCAATTTAGCTACTGGAACCTTTGCTACCACTGTATATTAGTAGCGAAATCATAAAATGCAGTAGCCCGTTGTGTTTAGCTACCAAAAGTGATGATTTAGCTATTGAAATACAGTGGTAGCTAAATCTGATTTTTCTTGTAGTGATGATTGACATTATAGCTCCGGCACGATCCATTATCACTGCCACATCATTCATAGCTCCAATAACTATGTTATGAACATGGTCAAGAAAATATTTCCAGTCATTTCTTGACAGCCCAGCAATGAGGCCAAAGGCCATTGAAATTATCTTGTTGTTATCATCTTGAGCGACAACAACAAATAATTTACCTTTGTACTTACTATACACGTGAGTAGCATCTATTTGCAGCAAAGGTTTTATATACTAGACAGCAGTAATGCAAAGCCCAAATGCCCAAAAACAACGCTTAAACCGCCTAACAGAAGTGGTCTGAGTTTCATCTTCGAATTCAACAGTTTCTAGGTCAACATACGAATTAGGTATAAAGTGTTTGATACTTAGGATATATATATACCTGGGTAACTCAGCATATGACTACATCCAATGACCATAGACCCTTCTTATCGCTTCCGCACGGCCTAACCAAGCTTTTTTGTAGCTGATTTTCCTTTTGTATTCCGAACGGATAAGTTGAATCACAGTCTTGACTTGTAGTGCAGGATTCTCTTTGACCCTTGGTATCATGACTTCAGCAATGAAATTATAAGTCAAGAAATAATCATAACTCTTGTCTAGGATTGGAGCGCATGAGTGAGGACTGAATTTCTGTATTCACCATTCAAATGCATTCTTTAGCAGCACAACTTGAAATCTGAAATTGCACCCTTGTTGGCACCTTAAATAATAAAATTTTCTATTATTCTCGGGGACAACGAAATCTATGTTTCTCTCCAAGTGATACTGTTTCACAACCGTCACAAGAATATTTTTGTCAGCAAATTCTTGCCTTTGACAAACTCATGGCCTGGCCTCCAATACGGCACACCACATCGATCAATGTCTGATGGTATCTGTAGGGGTGGCAAAACGGGTTCGCGGGTCGTGTTAGGCCAAACCCAAACCCGACCTGTTTATTAAACGGGTTGACCCGACCCAACCCGTTTAATTAATTGTGTCAAAATAAGAAACCCAAACCCGACCCGTTTATTAAACGGGTTGACCGGGTTATCAAACGGGTTGACCCGTTTGACCCAATTAACTAATTATGTCCAAATTTGAAACTCAAATCCTCATATATTTAACTCAAACCTAACATGTTTAGCTATATAAAAGAAAATAATTTGATTAATTAACATTAGATTTGTCATTCTATGATATTATTAACTTTAATTTAATTAAATACTTAATTTTAATATTTATATATCTTATTTATATTAAAATTTGATAATAAAAAATGAATAATCTATAATTTATAATATATATTTATTTAATATTAATTACATAAACGGGTTAGCGGGTTACATATCCCAAACCCAAACCCGACACGGTTATTAAACGAGTCGTGTTCGGGTTGACCCGTTTATTTAATCGTGTCAAATTTTAAAACCCAAACCCGCTAACTTCGTGTCGGGTTCGTGTTGGTCAAACGGGTCGTGTTGAAA
The DNA here is from genome assembly GCA_023374045.1 of Limonium bicolor. Classification (NCBI taxonomy): domain Eukaryota; kingdom Viridiplantae; phylum Streptophyta; class Magnoliopsida; order Caryophyllales; family Plumbaginaceae; genus Limonium; species Limonium bicolor. The sequence goes on along the minus strand of CM041778.1, from coordinate 68,955,714 downwards.
TTGTCACCCCTAGGTATCTGGCTTATGGCCTCTATATCCACCTGGGATGAGAATGGCGCTGCAGGAGCTAGTGTACAGTGTGGAAGACCCATGCTTCATCAACTAGGTCGTCGTCAATAGGAAAATCTTCTGGCTCCATCTCAGAATCATCATCCGAACTCTGGACATCTTCAGCTTTGACTTGGTGATGCTCGGGAAAATCTTCGTCAGTTTTATTGTTTTCCTCCAGCGAAGGTGTAGTTCCATGCTCGAATTCAACTTGCACAACCAAGTTATTCAGCAGATCTGTATTCTTCAGGAAGTTAGATATAATCATCTTCACCCGTGAATCACTAGTAATTTTAAGTGGAAGAAACGAACAAGACAGATATTTGCTCTCCAACTTTCTGCAAACTATGTCGGTGATAACATAATCTCCCCTAACTCCAAGTCGATAAGATTTTTCATATATCTTTGAAACAACACAATGCATGGTCTAGTTGAATTGTTCAAAAGTTTTTCGTTTTTATAAGGATGCTGAAATTGAATTGTTCTCCAGTTGACTTTAGAGTGGTCAAGTTGAATCGTTCTCCACAGTTTTTCTCTATGTAGTTATTCATATTGAAGTTGGTCCGCAAGATGCGAAATCATGTGCTTGTTTCTTTTATGCTAGCTTCATGATTGATACAACAAGAAATCATTATTATTGTGATTATAGTTAGTTGAACCTTTACGTACGTTGGTACGATACTTTTAATATGAAGTGCAAGGCTCATTTATCTCGCTGAACACGAAATATGACATTCAATATCTTAGTTAATACACTCTCCTATTCTAAATATAAGTCGTTTTAGGCTTTAGCATTATGTTCAAATTATAAGTCGTTTTAGACTTTTTGTATCTCTCTTTCTACTTTTGCCCTTTCTACTTTTTTAATTATTATTGTCATTGCACTCTACTTTTTATCTTACCAATAAAGTATACTTACTTTTTTATTCTTCCAATACAAAAAGTAAGGGTATACTAGTCTTTTTAAACTCTTTCTTAAAAATTGTGAAAAAGTCTAAAACGATTTATAATTAGAATAAGAGGGAGTATATATATTCTCGCAAATAGTCTCATTATTTATATTCGTAGGCACGCTAGCTAAGGATGCATGTTTTATTTATAGCGCGCAGTACCGGTGAAAACGGATCAAGATTAGAATACAGATAATGACCAATCATAATATAACACCTTAAGCGTGAGGAATTTATTTGAAAGCACCTTCTTGGGTGGATTTATTGCCCACTATATATAAACTAAACCATCATTGGTAAGTACACGAAAACAAAGCAACAGATTCGAAACTAGTACATTTCATCATTACCCGAAGTAGAGATCGATATGGGTTTTACAATTTTATTGGTAGGCATCATCTCGTCCACTCTTATATTTGTTATTAGCATCTTCCGCTACAAGCAGAGTAATTCAAAGCTAAAGATGATCAACAACAACCATCAACTTCCACCGGGTAAGAAGGGGTTGCCCTTTTTGGGAGAATCGGTTGAGTTCTTGTCGTGTGTAGTCAAAGGTGAAGCTGAAAACTTCGTGCATGATCGAATATCTAAATACTCGTCTCGGGTATTCAAAACTAAGTTGCTAGGAGAAAATGTGATAGTGATGCACGGTGCAGCTGAAAACAAGTTCCTGTTCTCAAACACCAATAAGGTGGTGGCGGAATGGTGGCCAAAACATGTCGGCAAGCTTGTTGGAGTAGGAACCACTTGGGTTAGGTTAAGGGATTTGTTGCCACCTTTTGTCTCATCAGTTGCTTTGCATCGACATGTGCCAGTTATGGATAGTGTGATTCAGAGATACTTGCTGGATAATTGGGTCGGAAAACATAAGGTTTGATTAATCTAAAAGTATTAATTTCCATATATATATATATTATACAAGCAGCAGTAATTGCTAAACGTACCTCATATATATGATCGTTAGGTTTTAGCGGTTCCATCCATCAAATACTGCAATTTAGCATTGGCCTGTCGAATATTCTTATCAATAGAAGATGAGGATCTGATTTCAAAATTCATGGCTCCAACCGATGCTGTGGTCAAGGGGTTTGCATCTCTACCTTTCAATCTTCCATGGACCCGATTCGGTAAGGCGATGAAAGCTTCTAAAGAGCTAAAGAGTCTGTTGAGACCAGTGATACGAGACAGAAAAGCCAAGTTGTTATCATTAAATGCTATTAACAATGAAAATCAAGATTTGTTCACAAATGCACTACTCTTGAGCATGAATAAACAGCAAACGATTGGAGAGGACCAAATTGCTGATAAGGCAATAGAAATTCTTGTTGGTGCACATGAAAGCTCTGGAATGATTTCGTTGATCCTCAGACGCCTAGCTGATCATCCTGACGCCTACTCTCGTGTACTACATGGTATACATATCTATATATGCAGTATTACATTGATCCATGAGAATTAATTAACATCTATATAGGTTTTGAACGCAGGACCTTTGGTTCTAAGATACCACCCACTACCGTAGCGTTAAGGTGTAGATAGTTAATTTCACCTCACGTACATATATGTAATTTCATGCAGAGATAATGGAAGTGGCAGGCAGCAAGACAACTGGTAAGTTTTTGAGCATGGATGACATTCATAGACTCAAGTATTTATCCAATGTCACTTGCGAAGTGATGCGTCTTCATACACCTGCCGTTTTCGCCTTTAGGCAAGTTATCTCAGACTTTACATATAACAGCTTCCGAATTCCCAGGGGCTGGAAGGTACGCAATTGCTCTGCCTCCACATATTCTTAAATAATTACGCAAATATATACATCCTACATATATATATGTACGTATATGCAATGCAGATACTTTTGAACATTTCTGCCATCCACAAGGATCCCGAGTACTTCCCGCTGCCGGAGAAATTTGATCCCTCAAGATTTGAGGGTAACGGTCCGATGCCTTTTACTTTTACACCATTTGGAGGAGGATCCTTGCTTTGTCCTGGCAAGAACTACTCTCAATTATTCACATCAGTATTCATGTATAATGTTGTCAAATTGTTTCGCTGGAAAAAGGTCATTCCGGACGAGAAAATAATACATGAACCAGGACCGGTGCCTGCTCAAGGCCTACCCCTACTGCTTTATCCTCACTAGCCAAGCTGGTTCATGCATCCACCGGCTGGTTAATTGCGAGTAGAGTCTGTTCGGCATAGCTTTTTTACGGTTGTTTTGTAACTGTTTTGGTCTGGTTGTTTTGGCTGGTTGTTTTGTGGTATTTTGTTGGTTGTTTTATGCTGGATGTTTTATGGTTGTTTGGAAAACTGATGTTCGGCAATGTGGCGCTTTCGTCTGACGTATTTGAATAAGTTAGTTACGTATAGTGCGTTTACGAATGTCTGTGCTACAATTACAAAATTTATATACTTTAGAGTCTAGAGAGGTGAGAGGGAACCACCTAGCTAGATACAAGATACAAAGCATAAAAGGATGAGAAAAGGCGAACCAGCGATAGTACCCACAAATCAATAGGGGGAGGGGGAGCCATAGATACAAAAATCCCCTTAACTAGGCGCTTAGGACCCGATCCAGCCAATCAAGATCACAGGGGGTATTCACCATCTTTGTCCATATAATGCTTTTGTCACACCCTTGATGTCTGTTACAATAAGAGAGCGGTCTCTTGTTTAGTTTGTCATGGCGTGCTTGCACCGCTCTATCCAGATGTAGTAAACCACATTAGCAATGACAACCCTTCTAACGAAGTCTATTGGTCTCTTTCTCCTGTGGTAGCGGAACATCCAAGAGATGCAGCTTCGAAGGCTCAACTTGTTGTGGGGATCCCTAACCAGTCACATATTGTTCACCAAAGCCTGCACGGAACCCTTCTTAGAAAAAATAGGTGGCCACTAGTCTTTGAGTGCGCTCATAGAGCCAACATCGGTTAGCTATACAAATACCTCAAGGTTGAATCTTATCACAAGCTTTGAGTCTACCTTTAAGCGAACCCACAAAATAAATACAGCTTTAGGGATCACCCAGTTGCTCTGATACCACTTTTTGTAACACCCCAACCGCTAATCCTTCCGTTATCCTCTAACCGTTCCCGTAAATACCTTACTCGCAGCGGAATACTTACCTACTCCCGGCGGGTGATACAACGCCGTTAGCCATCCCAGGCTAACAAGGCTACTACTACTTACCATCTCAGTCTGACGATTAGAATAACCAAATACATACTACTTACTTTACAATACCAAATACTTAGATTACAATTGATTACCGAGTATACCGAATTATATGAATTACAATCCAATGTTACTTCTCAAAACAGAACAGTTAGATACCTAAAACGAGCAAAGGGAACTCAGATAAGCTTACAAGCTAAGGAGTCAAGAACCTAATACAGGAGGATGATTAAAAGCTAAAAGTGCGAGGAGCACTAACAACGGAATAAAGACATTGGATATGTCTTGAATATATTAAAGTGAAGCATGATGACTGGAAAGAATACCCAGTCTAAACACAATAAGGCGAATGCCAAACACTAACACATCAGTGTTCAATGAACGGGATGGAATTCCCAGAACAACTACCACAAACACACAGGGTGATGTTATAAGGTACCAGAAATACCATTCATCACCCGAAGGGATATCAAATCCACTATAACACAAGGAAAAATACCAACGGTCTACCCTAAGAACGGGAGACGTTACAACCCTCAACGGATGACTTAAATCCAGAACCGCAAAGCGGGATAACAAACTGATCATACTCGTAAATGTCAGCCAGATGCTACCATAAAATCAGTAATACCCAGGAGCAATCCATAAAGGGTATCAAGTCAACAAGGTTGAACGAAATATCGTGGTAAGGACACCACAATTGGAACGAACATACGGTTAGAACACCGAAGGGATCCCACTTGACAGGGGATACCCCAAATTAATACATGGTATAAATCAATACCAGGATACAAAAGGGTCTCCAATGAACGGAAGCGTGATGCGACGATCTTATCATGGAGCCCAGTATCACCTTTAAGCCATTCTTTGGCATATAGAGAAGCAACCACTTTGGAACAGCCTATGATGAGCAGAGCTCTAGGCAATATGGCTAGTGTGCTATGAAACTATTACATTACAGAGTTCAACGGTCACAAAACCAGTTGTGGACCACGTGGAAGTAGTCAAGGACGACACCAATAAAGTTTATTGACCAACAAGCGAGGATACCCCTCATAAATGTGAGACCGCAAGAGCGGTAAACATATGGATTCCGAGAAGGGGAATACCATCAGTAACTGTCGGGAAATACATCCCTTTCAGAACTACTAATGTAGTCAAGCTTGAGCATATAATTATTGCCAAGCAATGTGAAATAAGCTTCAACAACAATCGTTGACAACCAAGGGTAATCAGTTCAGGAGGAACACACTACGTGGGAATGTAAAGTATAAGTAAATGACGTTTAAGGAGCTCAGAGGTATAAACACCAAACCATGAGATAAATGGTGGGAATGTATAAGCTGAAGCCAGCAACGGTGGATGCTATCTAAACCGATATTATGGAATCAGTAAGAACATGGTGCACAGTAGGCGACCAAGGTATGAGAATAACCACCCAATACTATGGAGTGGTTAACACGAAATGGTAGACAGACCGGGCAATAAGCCAGAAGTCTGCACCAAATGATGAAGCACCACCTGAAAGAGTAGCAATCAGTCCTATTGCGACCCCATAAGAGAGTTACTGTCAAGCGTTTACGCCTCTGCACTCTGTAGGACTGAGTATTTTGGTATTGCATTTGTGCAGTAATGATCGAGTGGGATAGCTAGGAATATGGGAAAATGTAAATCGTGGAAAATCCTTCCTTTCACCAGTAAACATGGCACAAGCCAGTTAAGCAAAAGCTTAGAAACAAACCATGCGGCCTAAGGCCAAGGAGACACAACGAGTGTCAAACACCAACAATCACAAGATGTGAATTCCACAGGAATAAAAGTGAAAGGAGACTTAAGAAAGTCACAAGGACTGACGCATTGAGAATGCGAGGTCATAAAGGTAAAGAGCACTTGCAATGAACCAGAAAAACTGGCATAATTCAGAATCCACTGATAACAAGGGAAGCACTACAACTAAGTAGTAGCTTAACCTCAACCGACAATAAGTCGGAGGACCAAGTGAGTGATCACTATAATACACAACAGTATGTATATAAACTCCCAGAGAGCTGGTTATGAACCTAAAACTCATTGAGTTGTGCACGGTAAAAGAATACCACGCGTGATGGAATAAACCTTATTCCCACAATAAGAGGGATAAAAAGGTGATGTGTAACACATCAAAGGTAACGAGAAGGGCGAATAACCCAAGTTATCAGGGTCGCGCAGCAGAAGCTAGTGGGCCCATAATCCTAAGAGAAATACAGCTAGTGAATAAATGGTTAATCGCCAATGCCTTAAAGCCATTTAGGCTAGAACCGAACACGGTTAAGAGTTGAATAACTCCAATGAACATTCTTGATGCGGGGACTACCAGTAACACGGTTAAGACCCTTTGATCAAGGAACATTGTGTAATAGACCGCATGGAAGCTGAACCACTCCATGACGGCTGAATGCCTTCGACCAATGTCCATTGTTGACACATGGTAGATTACGTGGGCATAATCCCTTTTAAGGGGGGTAGAGCGAAAACCGCGAAATGTATGTTTTACGTGATAGGTGCGTAAACTACAATGCACATAGCGCCAAAGAATTTGTTTAGATGATTGATACTTATGTTACATAAACATTTGTACTCACTCATCGTGTAATTGTAGTTATTTGAGGAACAAGAATAAGAAAGGAGTGGAGAAACTCCAGGGGAATGAGTACCCTGATTGGTAATAGTATGAGGAATGAGTATGTATGGGAGACTTGAGGAGTATAAATCGGTATGGAACCGATGTATGTAATGAGTATGAATCGGTGTACAACCGATGTATTTTATGAGTATAAATTGGAGTATAGCAAACTAATGGGATGGTATACCCACGAATTTCTTAGGTATAGTAGTTGGAGAAGATGTAGTAATGATGGATGAAATGATTAGTAAGTAGGTAAGTGAATCATATAAATTGTAAATGTATGTGTATGATTATGAGTAGCAAGATTAAAAAGATAGAAAACGAAATAATGTTTGACAATTTGTCTGTTTGTATTGAGGTGGGAAGTGGAACTTGATTTGCTAGCGATCAAGGGAAGCCGAACACAAATTGGGGTGGAAGGATAATTCAACACCAATGCTGATCACATTGTGGTTGAAGGACTCTGGAAGCTCCCTTAAGTGGTCACAACAATGACACTAGTATTAGGTATAATCATCATAAATGGTATTTGGGAGATGTATGCAAGTTTTCAAAATGAATTTCCAAAACTAATTTGGTACAATGTTTTCTTCAAACTCGTAAATGAGGATCGGTTTTGAAACCGCTTCCACGGGCGCTAGTGGATCTTCCATGCCTAGGCACGGGTATCCGGTCGAAACCATAGGAGGTGAAGCTAGTTTTGAGTCTGTGGAAGTGTAGAGTAGTTTGAAACCACTACACCGGTTGTACGGTAACAGTGTGTGTTTTGTATTTTTCCAAGGGCACTGGGGCAGCGTAGTCCCGAGTAAGTATGCGTAAGTATGAGTAAAGTATGAGTAAGTAAGTATGAGTAAGTTCCTGAGGATCTCTATATGTGCAAATGAATTTGATCAGAACCAAAGGACCGTAGAGCCAGAAAGCGTAAGTGCTCAAGTCATGACGGCCGTGAACCAGAAAGCGTAAGTGTTCAAACGTGACCGGTACCTGAGGGATCACTCTTCATTGGGGGAGGATTGTACCTAATTGTCTGCGGATGGACCCCCTTGGAGAGAAGTAAAACGGATATTTTTGATTGCTATGCATGCAGTGACATGCTGTTTGGATGCGTAGTATGCATCATGTCAGACATTTGGAGTTTGACAAATTATATGTAGAGGTCATAACCTTAGCATAGAGTATATGTACGAGTAACAATATTAGATTCACCAACTTTGAGGGCAAAGTTCTTTAAGGGGGGTAGATTGAAATACCCCGCACTTAAATATGGTGATTATATTATTCTAATATGGTATTTAAGGGCCTAATAGTGCCTAAGTAATTTTGGTAAAGAAAATAAATCCAAAAGAAATGAGAAAAACGCTTAGAAAGCGGAAAACGCTAGAATGAGCGTTAAATGACCATAGGAGGTACGAGACCTCGGTTATAGTATAGTAAGGATTCCTAAGGCTTATTTATGCCTAATGAGTATACGGGAATGATTCCCGAAGAAAACGGATCCGAATAATGTATTAAAACGCTAATAGAGCTTTAGCGCACGTTTTTCGAGAAAACCCGAAAACATGATTTTAAGGGGTCAAACGAACCCGTAAAAAATTATGAATCATTGAATAACTATTATTAAGCATTAATGGAAGCTTAATAGCCAATCAAAATAAAGAAATGAGGAAATCCCAGAAAACGGGCCCGGTTAGTGAATAGTATCAAAACCAGGTAAAATAACGAGCGTTTTCTGTAAAAGACGAAAAACGCTCCAGCTAGTATAATAGTGGGGGCCGGTTTTTACTGGTGTAAACAGCCTCTCACACACACACTAGACTAGTTACTAATTAACAAGTCAAAAAGCAAAAGAAGAAAAAGTACAAAAGCACTTTAGCTCTCTCTCTCCCCTCATTTCTCTCTTCTCCTTTTTCTCTTTCCTCTTCATCCCCCTCCTCCCACCGATTTGCTCTCTCTCTCTGGTTAGGGGGCGATTTTTGGAGCTCCACAAAGCTCCCATGGATTCTCCAACTTCCCAAGCTTGCCCAAGCTCCATTAAAACTCCAATCTCAAAAATAATTACATATTTGTAATCCCCTCATCCTCCTCTACATTTCTATCTTTTTAAAATTCGAAAAGGATGAGTTTCATCTCCATGGGTTTTCCCCATTTGAAGAGAAAAGCACACCATTGTGAAGCTTGGAGCCTCCTCTTTCCAACAAGGTAAAAATCTCCAGGAAAGACCTCACTTTTCTCCATCTCTTGGTATGGCCGATTTTTGGTCCTTCCCTTACCTTGTTTTTTTTCTCTTGTTTTGGAGCATTGTCTCAACCCTCCAATGGTGGAGTAACCCCCTTCTTGATTCAAGGGTGAGAATCCCTCTCAAAGATCTCCAAAGGTAAAACCCTAAATTGTACTCTAAGCCTTTTTATGGAATTAGAATTCTCTAAGGGTTTAGAAGAGTAATTAAAATGCATTTGTGTGTTTCTTGGGTGTTGGGGTGGAGTTTGACAACTCCACTCCCATGTGACCGATTTGGACAAGAAAGAGAGGAAGAGGAGAAAGGGGAAAGAAATGAAGGAAATTAAAAGCTCAAGGTAAGAGCTCCTTCTTGATGCTTAATTTTAATGCATTAGTGTAATGGGGATGGGTGAACAAAATAAAGAACCTAAACTATTGTATTGGCATTGTAGTTGTGGAAATTTGAGTATTAGTGAGTAAGTGTGTGAATTGTAGGCCTTAGGGCCAAATGAATGGTATATGTATATTGGTGATGCTATTTGAGGAGTAATGATGTATTGGTATTGTAATTGAGGAAGCATTGATGTATTAGAATTTTGTATGTGTGCTGGTAGAACCCTTGTGGTTTGGCTTGAATAGGAATGGATTGATGAAAAGAGATATGTGTGGATAAGTAAGAGAAGTAGGTGAGTTATGGCAAAATTTTGGTAGGAATTGTGCATTAAAGAATGACTTGGTGAGTGGGAGAACCAAGGTATGTATTGGGGATAGTAAAGATGTTTAGAAGCCATGAAAGATGATAGTAGTAAGTGGAGTTAAGCTACAAAATCTGTAGCAAGAGAGGTATCAAAATATATTGTGGAACTAGGAAGAAATTAGTGTGCAAGATTTAGTAAAATGGATGTTGGACTTGGGTATAGATTTTTGTATGTGTTTGAGAACGTATTTAGAATGCTAGGAATGACATTGGTTGAGGAAGTATTGGATGGAGAATTGAGTTATAAAAATCTGTAGCATAAGAGTAACAAAAACTGTTACAAGTGTTGGAAAAGAAGTGAGGAAATTGAGTAAGTTGTTTGATGGATTTAGTAATGGATTTGATGGATGGATTAAGGTATCTTAGGAAGCCTAATTGGCATAATATCATGTGGTATAACATGTAGAAAGATTGGGGAAGAAATGGGTAAGAAGAGGAGTGAAAAACAAAACCTGTAGGTAGGTTCTGGACCGGACCGACCCAGAGGTTGGGTCGGACGGTGGGTCGGTCGGGTACAGACCACAGAACCAAAACATTCTGGAACGGACCGACCCAGGAGCCGTGGGTCGGACATGGGTCAGTCGGAGCTTAGACAACGGACTGAATCTTTCTGGAATGGACCGACCCAGAAGTGCATGGGTCGGTCGGAACAGTTCTGGGTCGGTCGGGACAATTTCAGAGGACGGAAACTTACTGGAATGGACCGACCCAAAGGGTTGGGTCGGTCGGTGGGTCGGTCGGCCCTAACTTATAAAAAAAATAAATATAATAATAATAATAGTAACATAGTAATCATATGTATGTATATATATGGAGATGTACATATATAGAGGACCTTAGTAATGTACCAATAATGTAACGCCGATGGTAAGGGAGTAAGTACTTGAGTAGGAAAACAAGTATGGAGAGTAATTAAGGAAGTGGAGAGTAAAAGAACATTAAGTACACCGGGATAACGGGGTAAGTACGGGAGTAGTAATTATTTGTGTATTGTAAGAATATAGTATTAATAATGTTGGAACATTATCAGAGGAACATGTGTGAACCAAGGAACGAGGGAACACGTGGTAGAGCTAACTCCGGTGAAAGGTATGATTTTCTCATGCCCCGTATGCTAACCGAGTTACGTTGATTTGTATGCTGTATGCCGGCTAATCAAGATTAAAGCATGAAAACGGTTTATTGCCTTTCATTGTATGTCTTGATGTATGTTGTGTGAGCTAACCTTCTTGATTGATTGTGTGGCTTCACCTAGTGCGTAGTTCGACTCGTAGAGGAGTCTTGATTGTGTAGAGACTCGTAGTAGGAGTCGTATCGTGTAGTAATGGAACCGTAACAACGCACTAACTAACGAATCAACGAACGATAACACAAACCAAAGAACTCACTAGAATGTGAGAGAGTGTACGGGAGTAACAACCTCCCGATAACGGTTGGAGAACCAAAATGAATAATCCACATACAACACATAGTGGGAGTAAGTAAGTAACCTCTACTAGAGGAAGTATTCTTGGTGCAAGTTATGAACCATGAGGGTAGTAAAGAATGAAGAGGGACTTCCAAACCCCTTAGTAATTAGTCGACCCATTATGAGAGGACCCGACTGATGTAAGTAATGCCCGAACGTGAGAGTATCCGATATGTTGGGGAAACCCTTAAACCTGAGGATACTAGACGGTAGTAATTCCCTAAGCCAGTGGAGGTTATCGAGAGAGATACTTCTAGGCTAATCCGCGAGATGGTATTATACTCTGAGAGAAGAGTGTTGGGAGTATGAGTAGTCCGGTAGAACGAACATTTGAGTATTTGAGGAGCTAAGCGTATAGCCCTCGTATTGTAGGTCCGGTGGCGAGTCTTTTGTATGACTCCGCCCGGTGGCCAAAGTAATGAGTATTGAGTATTGCGTACGCGTGAGTAAAGTAATGAGTAATGAGTAAGAAGCGAGTATGAGTATGTAGCGAGTATCGAGTGTTGAGTATGTATAAGTAAGTAAGGAGTATTGAGTAATGAGTATGCATATGTGTAATAACGAGTACGGAGTAAGAAACGTGTACGAGTAAAGTATCGAACATGGAGTGTTGAGTATGTAGGAGTAAGGAATAGGTTCGAGTGGAGTAGTGAATATCGAATATGGTACGAAGAGTAATGAATGAATAACAAATACGAATGGTTGACCATCAATTTGTCTTCCTTAGTAATGAATTTGTATGTGCATGTAAGTATTGTTGTTGTATTGTTGTAGCATGAGTATGTATGTAAGCATGTAAATGAACTCCATGTATATTCGACCCAAAGTAGTCGATGTACCGCGGTTAGCACACGGTATATGCGAAAGTCATATTCAGCGTAAGCTGACCCCTTCGGGGGACCGTTTTTAGTGTGCAGGTACCCGAAGCTGATCACCGTTCGAGAGAGTAGGACGGGGACTGCTACGTAAGCATGGGTAGTTGTATAGTAGGGATTAGTACTCGTATTGTAATGCGAATTTGGAAGTTTAAACTGTATCGGTAATTTAAGGATTGTAGTATACTCGGTATAGTATCGTATTGGAGTGGTATATGTATTACGGTTGAGTATGCAAGGGAAATTGTTGTATTGTGTAGAGCACTCGGTATGTTATTTTCATCAGAACGATAGTATGTAGTATTGTAACTTGCCTTGTTAGTCACGTGGGTGACTAACGGCATTGTACACCCGCCGTTGTGTATGGAGTATCCGCTGCGAAGGTAAGTATTTGTACAGTAATGACGGTATTAGCGGTAGGGGTGTTACAACCTTTAAGCGAACCCACAAAATAAATACAGCTTTAGGGATCACCCAGTTGCTCTAGCAGGTTTTGAGCTAAGGAAAAGAATAGGGAGCAGGAAGTATCATTGTAAAAAGTATTAACTCGATCATATAAAAAGTACTAACTCGACAGCGCGAAAGATAGGAGATAATAGAAGATATAGCATCTGAAGTAGATCCACACCGTTGGACCCTTCCAATCTCTCACATGGATCCCTTTGAGACATGGATCCCTTTGAGAGCAGTGTCCCAACTTTCCTTGAACACTAATGGTGGCCACGGTTCCGGTTCCGGCGGTTTTGGTTCCAGTTCCGGCGGTTCTGGTTCCGGTGGTTTTGGTTCCGGTTCCGGTTCCGGCGGTTTTGGTTCTGGTGGTTTCGGTTCCGGGATATGTGTATTCGTATTCAGAACCGATCAAGGGCGCTTCCGGGGCGATTCCGGTTCCGGACTCTGTATTCGCTCAAATCACCGGTTCTGGAGCGGCTTCGGTTCCGGTTCCGGAACCGGTTCCATATCGGTTCCACATGGTTCTAGATTCGGGTGTCGAGAAACTGGAGCCAACCAATGGTTCCTTTGCATATGTTGGAACCGCATTTGGCAAAGTTAGTTCCTTTGTAGTAATTGTCACCGCCCCAAAATAGAGTGGACCGTAAAACTCGTAAGTCATATTTTTTATTGATTTAACCAATTAACTTGTTAACGGATATTTCGTTTTTTTTTCATTTTCGCAAGCAAAAACATTTTGGTATATTTATCTAACTTTATTACAATTATGTTCTACACTTGAAAACAATGCTTTGGTCGTTAAGGGCCGAGATACTTCTAGTGTAACGCGAGGAATGGAAGTGATTGATAAAACCCTAAAAACATGATTACCAATTAACATTAACGCTAAAGGCACGACCTATCAATGCAGGAGCATTTAAAACATATTAAACTATTACTTAAACTTAGAAAAATTAAGAAAGCATATGTCAAACTAACGGTTACTACCCCTAAACAAACATGACTTTTTCGAGTGCCCCGGCTGCCTACAAGTTGAGCAATGTCTAGGCTCTCTGTCTTGTGTTAACCCATCTCTGTACGGATTCGAGAGTGAGATGGACGTCCTCTGATCTTTCTTTCCAGCATTGGGTTTGGTACAAGGACGGGGACGTTGTATTTTGGCCAATTGCTCTCGTTTCCTAGAGTATTAAATCAAACTTCTCCAAACGCTTTAATCATGGTATCCAACTTATAGACGTCCTCAACATAGTCCTGCCAATGAGTTCCTGAGTTCGCACACACGGCTATGACATGAGAACAAGGATACTTGAACGCTTGCCACTCTCCGCATTCGCAAGTTTTGTCAATCATTGACACCTTAAACTTCCCACGAGGATGTCTTGCAGTATTATCACCTTGGTCATCAACTTTAAAAATAGGTGTAATCGGGTCACAGAGTATCACACTATGCCTCCCTGCGTACTGGTCGTTTACATTCATTGTGTTGACCAAATGATCTGTAAATTGCCAAGCCCTCGTGGCTTGGTCGGTAGAGGAGTGGTATCCTCGAACCAAGGTCCTAGGTTCAAAACCTACCCCACTTATAAAAAAATGATCTGTAAATAGGGATGGCAACGGGTCAGGTTCGGGTCGAGTGATGCTCACCTCGACCCGTCACCCATTTTTGATCCGCATCACCCAACCTGACCTGTCACCCGCAACTTCATCGCCCGTTACCCGTTTCACCCGTCACCCGTTTTTATTTTCTTTCAGCTAGAATTTTTTATTTTTAACACCTTATATAAGCTTAATTTATTTAAAAAATACACTCATATTTGTTCAACAATACATACCACATCAACTAATGTCAATAACATACTCAAAACATGGAGTATTAAACAAAATATTTCTAAATTATCTTAAATATGAGATAAGTATATTTTTTATATTTAATATAAATACATACGGGTGGCGGGTCGAGTGAACGGATCGGGTGACCGGGTGAAAAATGTTCACCCGACCCAACCCGTCACCCTCACCCATTTCACCCGTCACCCGTTTTTCACCCGTTTTTGTAGGTCTGATGGTCGGGTGAAACGGGTACCCATCACCCATTGCCATCCCTATCTGTAAACTTAGCATTTGAATTTCTCTACGCAGTATACGTCTGAATATTTTGCACAAAATAAACCATTAATTTGTAGAGTGTGGCCTCTACTATTGATTTCACGCGTAGCATGCGAGCACTCTTCATCACTCCATTAAAGCACTCCACCAAATTAGATGTCATATGGCCCCACCATCTACCATCGTCGTATGCTCTGCACCACTTTTCTAGGGTAGTTGCTAAAGGAAAGTTGCAATCTCTGGCTTCACTGTCTTTAAATGTAGTATCCTAGGTTCCACTTTATCCCTTCAACTCCTTATTTTTGAATCTTGCATTAAAGTTTGACGCAATATGTCGAATACAATAGTAGTGGTAGCCAAAAGGTGGTCGCCAATATACCTCCTCCTGCATTGTCTTGATGATACCTTGACAACGATCGGATATGATAGCAACACCACTTCGTCGGCCAACTACATGGCCACGTATATGGTACATAAAGTACTACCACACTTCATTAGTTTCCCCTTCAACTATTACAAATGCAACTGGGATAACTTTGTTATTACCATCCTGAGCACATGCTACTAACAATTTACCCTTAAATTTACCATACAAGTGGGTACCATCTACTTGAAGCAGCGGCGTAAAATAACGAAAAGTTGCAATGCATGGTCCGAACGCCCAAAAACAACGAATAAACCTCTTAATCGTAACACCATTCTCATCCGTTTCCACGAGAGACTTCATGTTCACCACGATGTTAGGCACAAAATTTTGAATAGCAAGAAAGTACCTGGGTAACTGCGCAAAAGATTCCTTCCAATTTCCGTAAATTTGCTCGATAGACTCACACTTGGCTAGCTAAGCCTTTCTATACGGTATTCTCCTGCTGAACTCATTCTGCACGAGTTCTATCACATTCTTAATGCTTATCGTCAGATATGTACTGATAGAAGGGAGGATAAACGAAGCGATGAAATGATACTTAAGTTGACGATGATCTTGACTACCCAGATTAGGGTGACATGTGTGTGCAATATATCTTTTAATCTTCCACTCTAACGTGTATTTGGAGGCTACAATACGTAGATAAAACAGTCAGTCACCTTGTTGGTTCTTACAATTTATGCAAAAAATAGTACTTGAACTCTTCACTGAGCTGAAATCCAAATTTTTACGAATGGGGTACTGGCGCACTGCTGATACAAGCTCTTCTTTAGACTCGAGTAACTGATTTTTGATAAATTCTTGACCAGCGGTCCAGTATGGAGCTCCAGTATGGTATATGTCAGACTGCATACTATTCACAATGTTCCAATTGATATTGCTTATGAATGTCGGAACCTGTATTTGGGCATTTGAGGATCCAACACCCTTGAATGAATGTGACGAGCTAGCACCGCAGTGTGGGTTAGATGGACCGGTACCATCATCCGCAATATCTGGCTTGTCTGGAAGATTTTCTAGATCCAGATCCTCGAGATCCTCTTGCTCCAGGGCTTCATCAGGTTCCTAAGGGTTATCATTTTCATCGTCAGAGGGTAAATTCTGACGATTAAGATCCATGAGATAGAACGATTGGTAATTCATTCCTTGAATGTTTTTTAATATCAGCAAGAAATGTATGAGAGGTTTAGAGGGGGGAAAAGATGCGTTCGGATGAGAATGCAATGGACAACACCATCCTCAGCGGTCCTATATTATGCAAACTGGCCGAACAGGAGAATGCAAAGAACCTGCGTTTGGCAAACGCAGTTCTTTGCATTCTCTTGTAAGAAAGAACTACATTAGCTGAACGCTGTTCTTTGCGTTCTCTTGTATAGAGACAGAAAACAGTAAAAAGAGCCTGACAAGCGCAGGCTTTTATCGTCTACCACGCCTATATATATTTGTACTACCCGAACACGACAACACTAAAGAACCGCATTAGCCAAACGTAGCTCCTGGAAATTGAATATTTGAAAAAACGTATGACTGACATATATATTCTTACTGTCATGTCAAAACTATTTGCAGAGATAGAAAAAGAACAGAATTAGCCAAATGCAACTCCTTGAAAGTGAAAAGAACCTCATTAGCCAAACACAGCTCTTTGTGGCCACCACTCTTGGCTATGAAAGCAGCTCCTCTCTTATTCTCATCATACAATCTGAACGGGTCAACAGGGAACTTCATATCACTAATAGTATTTTTGCTCTTCTATTGATAAGTGCAAATACGTATGTTTAGCCTCTTCTTTCTGATGTTTGTCTTGCCATTGTTATCTAGGAAATATGGATAGGCGTAAGGATAAGGGAGTGGCTACCTCATCATCTTTCTCTAAAAGAAAAACACGAAGAAGGGAACTACTAGCCACGACATAAAGAAAACAATTGAGAAGGATGCCAAATCGTCAAAAAATGATGCTCTCGATCCCACAAAATGGCCCGGAGAAGTGTGGCTTGAAATTCTATGTGGCTCTCGAAGTAAGGATATTGAACCTACGTATCTACTGGCATTGAACAAAATGTACGGGAAGTATACCCCTGGTCATCTCGATTATGATCCTACTCTCCCCCCCCATCAGTTTAATGGATGTGGTGTTTAGTTTTTTTATCTACATCTAAAGTATCCTTTATGTAGTTAATAAAACGCTGGCGGTTGTGTCTTAACCTTCTACTAGCCATTGCACTAGCTGTTGTACTAGCCGCTGCACTAGCCATTGTACTAAATATTTAGCACAAAATTGTTGCATGAAAACAAGCATGTAGCACTAGATGGCTACATGAAGATTTTCTTATATTGGGTGCTTTCTTAAGGCATAACCTGACTAAGCAGGAGCTACATGGTAGTGTAAATTTTAAAGGTAAAAATACATTGAGCCATTACTAATTTGTCATCTACAATTAACCATCAACCTGTGGCTCATATTCTACCAGTAGTTGAATCTTACCCAAGTGTCGGTTATTGGTTATGTAGTTTTCAACCATAAGATGAACATCTGTGTCGTTTACGATTACCATCTGGCTTCAAAATGGAACCGGGTGTAGAAACGTCATTTTTCGGAATACAACGGACGTAGCGATGAAATGGGTAAGAGGGCGTGTTGTGGAATAATCTATTGGTTCAAAATAAAACCACAATCATCAAAAGACGGGAGTAGTGCAGATACAATTCGCAAGGAATAAACATTGTTAGAATACAACACAAAGGGAGAGTGCAATGCCAAGCAACGGAAGACCCTTAGGTATTTCAAATCATGTGACCAATTGTTTATTTGCGACGAATTGTGAATAAGACCTAGGTATTTATAGATTAGAGCAAGTTAGATTGGTACTGGTGAAGGTTATGACTATAGCATTCTTATCACCGAAAGTATGTTATTCTTTCTTACCCATTAAGATAAAGATACTTAAGGCATAAAAATTGGAGGGCTATACGTAGACCCTGCAAATTCAGAGCATCTTATCACCTTCCAAAAGCTAGAAGCGTAGCAATAGTTTATATGTGACGAAATGTGAATATGACGGTGGTATTTACAGATGAGTGCAAGTCAGGTTGGGACTAGAGGCAACTAGGACTATAGCATTCTCTTCACCGAGAGTATCTTATTCTTTCTTATCCACAAAGATGAAGATTCACGAGGCATAATAATTGGAGGGTTGTGCATAGACCCTGCAAATTCAGAGCATCTAATGCAGATTTTCAATGACTTCATAATTCACCGTAAGTATCTTATTCTTCCCTACCCATTAACATTCTTATTCTTGAGGCATAATAATTGTATGGCTATGCATATACCTTGGAAATTCATATCATCTTATCACCTTTAAAAAGTTAGGAGAATAACATTTTTTATTTTGCTATCAAATCATCGAATGTGATGCACCTATGGAAGAGTTCTTGAGCTACGCTGAAATACCCCTACTTAATTAAATATGAATTGGACACATAACCAATTAAATTATGGCCTAAATAATAATGTGTACATTATTAAGAACATGTAACGACTTGTGAGCGAACGAGCAAATAAAATTAGTACGTGCATATACACGTCCGAAAACGGGACGACGTTACATATTAATACGGTCAGGTACATACATATGTACATATACACAATGTTACAATATTATAACGTTGTACATATAACTAGTAACGCGACATGGTGATATAGTCGCATTGCTACACATGACCGAAAACATATAGCTACAACACGACAAATAAAATAGTCATATTCATATATAGGTATAATTAATAACGTGCAATAATAAAATAACCGCTTATATATAGGTATATACAACTAAAAACATGACATATTAATACAGTCGCACATATACAAGGAATAAGCAAAAGGAAGGCTGAAACAAAAAAAAAGCAAACATGCTCTAGACGGGATTCGAACCCGAGACCTTTCGTACCGTTCCCGTAGCCTTAACCGGATGAGCTGTGCTCGATTTCAATAATAAATTGCAACGAATTATTACAAGTAGTATCTTACTATCACATAATATTAACAAGTCTAACAAACTGTCCCCACCGAACCTACCTACTTCCGATTCCTGTCTAGCCCACAACACCAACTTGCAGTACGTGCTATATCCACCACAATACACACAAAAGTATGGGCATGACTATGATATGTACACAAGTAATATAGAAAAATTAAACTAGCTGTCCTCCTACTATCTACACCTACCCACTTGACCGACAGCATGCTAGCCCAAACAATTATCTAGACAGGGGAAGCTTCCCAATACAACTAGGGAATTGTCTTTGACCAACCCATAACCACTCTCGTTGGCCGATTCATTTTCCTTCCTCTACCAGTCATTTCTTCCCTCTTCAAGCATGAGCGTCCCGGTCCTTCTCTGCTGCTTCACAACCGAGAGAAGAGCCATCCTCCATGACTGCTGCTATTGGCGGTAGGTAAATACTCTTGACTCAAAAAATACCCATCTCTTCTTCTCTATTTCCGGTAGTGTATGCTCATGTTCCCAGCTCTTGTAAACTTCCTTCCTACTCTAATGTTCACGTACAAAACAGAAGAGGTTCTAAGCTTCTTCTTCTGCTTTCCTTCACGCAGCAACCAGTGGAAGCCCCAGCTTCTTCTTCATTTTCCAGACCGAGGGAAGCTCTCCATCTCCAGCACAAACTGTTGAGCAGTAGGTAAGAATAACAGAAAAAAAAACTTACTCTATCTCTGTTGTAATACCGGTCTTCTTCCAGTTTTATTCCCAGCTTCATAAGCTTCTGCTTTTGTTCTCCTCACGTACCAAAACAGGGGAAACTCCCAGCTCCAACCCTGCTCCGTTCACATACGGAAACGGATAAAAACACCAGCTCGTTATGAACTCTTTCCTCTGCGTCCTTCACAAAAAAAAACCAGAGGAGATCCGTCCCAGATCAGACAATGACACCCATACAAACTACTTGATTAGCAAGCTCTCGGTAAGGAAGAGTATATCATCTTACTCTTACTGTTCTACTGGTTACACATGCGTATATAGGTAGCAGTTTTCCCAGCTCTTATAAGCTCCCTCCTTGCTATCTTCACGTACCAAAAATCAGAGGAGAACACTGGCATTGTGAAGGAAAAAAAAATCCAGCACAAGGCTTTCCATACTCAGCCACTTACGGTAAGGAGCTTTTCCCCACTTACACCATTGTTATACCGGTAACATACTTCTAGCCTCTAAGCTCTTTCCCTTGCATTTCCTCACGCACAAAACAGAGAAAAAAATACCCAGTATGGCGAAGAAGAAGTCCAGGTGTAGCCCATCTTCATTCCATGTCGGTAAAGAAAAAAAAAGAGGAACCATGCCTTATCCTGCTGTTACCGCTAACATGAGTTCGTATAAGTAGCAGTTTTTTTTCCAACTTATATAAGCTCTTCTCCTACTCCTTTCTCGTACAGAAAACCGAGGGAAATCTCAGCTCAAACCTTGCTTCCACACGTCCAGAACCGGAAGAAAAAAATGTTCATTATCCACGCATTAGCAATGCCTATACCAGGAGCTACATCTCCATCATTTCGGTAAGGGAAACACGCACCTTATCCTTGACATTCTTCCGGTAATACACTTCCAGATTTACTAGTTTAAAGCCTTGTCTTCTTACGAACAAAACAGAGGAGGACTCCAGTTTAGTGTGGTGACCAAACCCCGGCAAGGACTCCTTTGTTGGTAAGTTTCGGTAACAAGAGTTACCACCGTTCCTCACTGGTGATTACCGGCTTGATTGCCATGGTTCCAATGGCATTCTAACAACTTTTATGTGTAAAACCAGGCGTAAGAACTCCATTAAGGTCTACCATTACCAAGGTACATTAATGATAGTTCGAACCAACATTATACCTTGAATAAATTGTGAATACTATAAGGCTAACGCAGGGTTGCTTCCTTGCATGTGAGACTGGCGCAAGGTCCTTCTAACCTTGGGAAAATTCTGAAAATTTTCAGAAGACAAGGGTGTGATTAAAAGCTAGCAAAGTAAGTATAAACCAACTTCTAAATGCTATATTAATTAAGCTTAAGTGTTAGTTTATGTTTGGAAACTAACGTAAGAATTTTACACATCAGCCGTGAGTACATGTGAAGCCTAGGCTGCTTGAGTTTGCTTAAAAACAATGTAAGCATACTTAACACTTTTAATACATGGTTTAAGATATTTTGTTACATTTATGCAACAGCTGTGGGTCTTATGGGAATATAGGACTTGATTAAGTGTTAAAATGTGTAATAACATTTTTGGGTGGATTAGTTGGTGTGCTAAAGACCTATAAGGTCAAGGAAGTTTATTATGGGTCAAAAACATGATTTATAAAAATATTAGAATATGAGTGATGAAAACCGAGACCAAACATGGTCTTAAATGACTAAACTATGTATTATAATGTGTTATAACATTTTTAGTTGATAATACAAGGTTTAGATGACATATAATGTCATAGGAAATAATTAAATGATTTTAGGAAACATTAAAGAAAAACTATATATTTAACCGTAAACAATATAGTTTTTATAACATTTATGTGTAACTTTATCCAATGTAAATTAATGTAACAAGGCCAAGCATTTTAGGGCCATTTAATTTAATTGCTATGTTAAGTTAAAAGTGGATTTGAAATGAATTTTAGAACAAAATATATATTACCGAAATAGTTTGGGGTTGAATTGTGATTTAAATAAATTTTAGAGACTGAATATAAATAAAGTCGAAAACTATATGTTAAAAGGGACATTCTATGAATCTTATTGAGTTTTATAAAATACGGGGTCAAATGGTAATTTTTGAGGAAGTGTGGTCAAAAATCGCAAATACATAAACCTATGGTCAAGCTAGTGTATATTGGGTCAACATTGACCAAAATAAAAGCCTTGACCAAACTTAATGTCATAAGTAATTAATTTATGAACTTATATTAACATTATAAGTGAAATAAGAAATTTCGGGGTATACAATGTAAATACCGATAAGTAAGGGTATAGTTTGGTTAATATAGTGATTTATATCCTAAGTATAAAATTTGGGAATTTTTGGAGATATATAAGTGGGTATATTGATAAAAGAGTATAATATATGATCCTTGTGACATATAAGAGGATGTAATATAAATTTGGGCCAAAATGAAAATAAGGAAAAAGATTTGTGGGTGGAAATAAGATTTCTAAAAGTTCAAGGGGCTGTTTGAAATGAAACATAATAAAACTATGAGGTATATGAGTAACAAATACTAAGAATATATAGTACAACCAATATGTATAACTTGTCAAAATATATGTGGCCAATGTGTAATAAGGAAAAATTAAGTTGCTAGAAAAAAATATATACCAAACGGCAAAGGGCTGTTCGGTAGTATATAAGAAATAATATATGGAAACCATAAGTTATAAATATTATAATGTTGGAGGATATAACATATTTATGAGAAAGTGTTACAGAATAAGTGGTGGAATTGTAGTAATTATAAAGTGTGGGGTTGAAAGGAAATGAAATAATAAATACATGCTTATTCGGCACTAAAAGGGAAATATTACTAAACTATAGGTTACATCTTATTACAAAGTTTTGATGTTATAAATGAAGTATTTATAACATGGTATTAAATCATGTGGGGATATTGTGACTAATGAAAATTAAGGGAATAAAGAAGTATGAGTGTATTATATGTATACACCATTTTTCGGTACATATATGTATTTGTTAACTATGCGTTATAAGGTTAAATGACATATAAAATACCATACTATATGGTATCATGATATAAAGGTAACACTAAATAATATCGAGTGGCCAAAAGCATAGTTTATTAAAACTATATTACTAGCACATTCATATGTATATTATACATCAAGAATGAAGATATGAACTATAGTATACAATGACTTAAATACTATGGTTAATATACGATTGGAATGGTTTAAATAAACCTTGTACAAGGAATAATATGTGCATAATATGAAGTCCTTATTTCTTTAAGGAAACAAGTATATACATACACTTATGTATATTGGCGCAAGTAACATGCATATATAATATGGTTTACAGACCATATGATAGTAAATAATAAATGTCAACTTATAAGTATAAATACATACTATAATATCATAAGGTTATAAATGAATGCAAGTTGTTATATAATTGGGAAGTTGTATAATATAGGGTATATTAAAGAATAGTAAAATACTATGCAAAATAAATTAACGTTGCATGGAATGCATGCAACCATAGGTTATCAAATATAACCATGCGTGCAACTATAGGTTATAACAATACCTGTGCATGCGATGTAACAGTCGAATTAAAAATACGAGAACGGGCAATTCTGAAACAGGCGTAACGTTTGTAAAATACTATGGATTTGGAGAAATAATTCCTACATTTGAAAACGTTAGCCACGACGTTCGAATAAAAACCGACATCCTTGTAAACCGTATATTAATACATACTACGAGCAAAGAGTTTTTAAGGAAAGTGATACCTTAACTATTAACAGTTGAAAGTCCGGGGGTATAAAACCGGGGTTACTGGCGTTATTCGGAAATACCGAATCGTATTGTCATGTGGATTGACATTTAGCGTTCTTCGTATTGTTAGATCGCCTGTTAGACGTGCGCGCTCGAGAAAGCTTAGTGGTCTACACTGCGCGACCTCGACACGGTGTACGGTATGTAAAGGGGTTTGATCCGAGTTGTCCTGAGGAATTCCTCGGGCTCGGATTTGTTTGATAAATAACTTGTGTGAATGTATGTATGTGATTTATGTGTGTGATGTGTAGTTATGTTTACTGCATTATTATTTATGCACGAACGTCCTACGGGACTAATACTACGTCGACTATAGATCGACTTATACAAACTACATATGCGAAATGTGTGATTGTGACCACCGTTGCTTGACCTAATACGCTAAGTATTACAAGTATGTAGTTATAACCTAAGTAAAACACTTAGGAACGGGACACGACATTGTCGGTCTCTAGAGCATTGACTCGAACGTGAATACTACCTAGAATAATTCTAGGCATGCGTAAGACCCATAGGGCAGCCAACAAATTAAGTGATGTTTCTCCATAACCAAGACTGTAACTGACTACCTAACTAACAAAATTAACAGTGGAGTGTGAATGAATGTGATGATGTACCTTAATCCAGACAGTCACTGGCTGCTGGTCGCGTGTAGAGATCTCTTGGGTTATCCCGTACCAGGTTTACCCTAGTTAATCCTGAACGAGCCTACATAGATCGTCAGGCGGAGTGTGCTACCGTTGGCACCAGGCCCTTGGCCACCTAAATGGACGCCTTTACAAAGGCAAAGTGAATTAGTCCCAGAGTCTTCGGATGATCAGGGCAGTGAGCACCTTGTGTGTACGTGGGACTACTGTTCAAGTGAATATATTTCGGGTTGCCCTAATTGACGCCCGACAGTGCTAACTAAAACAAATAATATGTGAGGGCCCGGGGGCCGAATGTTGTAATACATGATGATGATAAAATACGACGTATGAATTACTAATGCCGTCGCATTGTATGATGTGTGATTGTTGTGTATGTTTATAAGTGACTGTTTTGATTGGATGAATGATTATATAATCATGCATGTTGTTACAGTATCTATTATATCTGTAAAATGACAAAGCATGAAATCAATCTATTATCAAGACGGTTAAAAATGACAAGTGACCAAAAGGGTCCAGATCCGGCATAATCAGTGTCTATCGCTGAGACTACACTTATTGTGCAGGTTGTTGATCTTCGTTGAAGCCGAAGTGCGGGAACAGGGTAGATAGGATTACTTCAATTATTGCGTAAGGAATTTATTGTATAACGATACCAGGCTGTAGACGTATGATGGTAATGTTACATTCATCTGGGATTTGAAATAGATGCTCACTTGTCTACTGTTATGAATGTGGACTTAGTATGATGTATAGGGATATCTCGTTATCACAGCGGTTTAGTAGTGATGTGTATTCTAGCTGTTGGATTTAGTTCTGCTTCGTTACTCGCATGGGCGAGTAACAGCAGGTGACACCCGAGTGAGTTTAATGCCGCTGTATATTTTCCGCTGTAAGACGCTTTATTATCTGTTGACGTGAGTGACTATTACGTGTTAATCTGAGAGGGGTGTTACAAAAGTGGTATCAGAGCGGAGTACCGCTCTGATGACGAGATACTAGGTTAAGACAGTGAGCTTAGGACTTGGGAAACACGAGAAACGTTTGTGAGGTACGAAACGTCTTTGTCTTAATGAAATTATGTTGTTGGCAATGCTTTTGGCCTACAAGTGTTAGCCCTTGGGGCACACAAATGAGTTGATTGTATTATGGTGCGTTATTGAGAAGACGAACGGTAATACCGACATCTAGTGGTGGTGTGAGCCAGGAAGCTGGCCAAGGGCATAAAGGCCCGGGAATATTACCCCTGTTAAGGTCCAGCTGAGAGCTCAGCCACGAGGAGACACAAACGTCATGAGTACATTGGCGACAGTCCACTTTCATGTGGATGTCCAGTACGAACTACCGCCGACAGTACCCCTCCCACCACAACCCAATGAGTATAATACAACTAAGAATATAATCCCCGAATATAGGGAAAGGGCTACCAAGCCCAACGGACTGTCTAAACACTCTCGCAGCGAACGAATAATTCCTGCTCCTGTAACATTAATACAACCTCAATGTCATACCTCCATTGACGCCCAAGCGCCGTATCAATAGGCACTGACAGAGGCGAGCGCCACTACTACTATAACATCGTGGAAAGGGTCACCCAAGAACATCAGGGCAAGCGGACCGGGAGCACCATGAACTCCGCGAGACCGTCGCCCGTAATGGGACCTTTAACCACCAACTGTAAAAAGAAATTATCTTGAGAACGTGGAGGAACTTTGTGAGAATACCGTCCTGTTATGTTCAAACTTCAATCCTAAACTTGTGTACACACGATACCGTGACACTAGGACCCTGTCGTGGCGGTACCTGTAGGGAGACAAAGTCCAAACGTTTACGCTATTATAAATTTAATGTGAGGGAGGACTTGATTATTCTAATGACAATGTGGTCAGGAAAATTTCCCAAATCCAAATACCGTCTTATTCATGAACAATCTTTCTAACAGTACTTAAACAACCAATGCAGCAGTGAGACAAACAAGTCGGAAACCGACAACTCTACTTGCATGGTGCGCTTGCAACTGCAAGCGCTGATTTGAACAATGTACTAATAATTTCGTCTACCCCGCGCACTTGCCACTGCAAGTGCTGCAAACAATTACAACTGCAGTTACCACTGCTATTACCGTTACAACGAATACTGTAAACTGTGTATACCTATGGTACGACACCATGGCTACCAATAATCACCCAACAATTGTACACCTCTAATATAAACTACAGAACTACAATTGTTTCAATAAACCACTAAGATACGAGGCCTACAACCTCTGAAGGGACCGACGAGTCCGATTAACGCAATAAAAGGGGCACACCAGCCCATAACAAATTATAACTACTAAACGAGAACGAATGCAATGACACACACAGGCTAAGAGCCAAGATAACATAATTTAATTATCAAAGCATTCAATGGCTAAATTGGAAGTGGACGGTGAAACCTGATTCCCGGGGATCATGGGAAAACCAACCACAAATTGGGGTGGAAGGTTAGTCCAACACTGGTGCTGATCACACCAGGGTCTGATGACTCCTGAGACTCTTCACAAGTTGCCACAATTAATTACAGTCAGGATAAACAAAACAACAACATACTAGTTACAAACAACTAGCAACAATGTAGCAATAAGATATTAAATAAGGAAACTTGTGACTAACGATTTACGTTGCATATATTAAACCATACACAAATAAAATTACGAAGAGAATACGATCGTATAACAATCACTACCATATAGTTTCCAACTATATCATATGCTCAGTAATTATATTTATTCACATATACGTGCGCGTCACATATATATATACACTTATATTCATATTTCATGATAAATCCCCCTATATTATATGTCACATTTTCCTCATCATCTTAATGTAAGATGATTATTTGATTTGTTGCATTACATTATGCAATTTATATTAAGAACTTTATCTTAATACCTTGTCACATTTTAGGACATATATTTATAATTCCTAAGGTCTATTTTATACTAACTTTAGTTTATAAACTCCATTTCCTCATTAAATATTATAACCCATACCTTTAATAAAAATTATATTATTGCCGAAAGGCATATACATCAAAATTCTTGTTTCCATCAACTCCTGATATTTTTCCATGATTACAATATTGCCACATATTTAATAATGTTATACACATCATATGTTATAACATTTTAACTTTATAATAAATGTAACTTATAGTTTACTAACTATATTCATGTATACGCCAACCCGTGATGAACACAAGAGAATTAGTAAAACGTATCAGTCCACAAAGGGACCAAGAGTGAAAAGAACAATTCTACCGTAATATGGCCATTACCAATACCTTCGCAACAATGAACGCGAATCAACACTCTGAGCACCACCTTTACCAGGAGTGCCATATACTGTTATGTACAATTACAACTAATCAACATCAAGATTAAGTTTATACGTATTGACAAATCATACTGATTATCAGACAAGTTCTAAGTAGAAGAAGGGCTATCGCCATGGGCGTCCCCCTGTAAAGAAAATGATAAGTTCATATGTGTTAAAAACATGTCGCTCACTGTTGTGACGACTGACAGTGATGAACGAATGTTCAATTAAAACATTGCCAACACTAAACCAAACGCTAATACGCGAGACGCAAGTACCTAATGACAATAAAGGGGCATGAGCCCAGGAGACCGACTCCAATTACCTTTCGGGACATATGAATACATAACAAAGTCAAAGTTAATATAATGAAGTAAGGGAGCTACGGTACATACAGTAATCCAATGGGAATAACAATCATGATTTACTAACAGGCGCCAAACCGCGCACTTGAAATACAAATAACTGCAGTTACAAATAACTAGCACTACAATCACTAGTACAGAAATGGTCTATCGCAGCGCCCCTACCGCAGCGGTTGTAAAACAACCGCTGAGATAGGCCGTTTTTAAAAATCCCGCAAGCTATCTCAGCGGTTGTAAGTAACAACCGCTGCGCTAGGGTCGTTAAAAAAAAACAACTCTATCGCAGTGGTTCCTACTAAGAACCGTGAGATAGGTCTTTTTTACAGACCTATCTCAGCGGTTCTTAGTAGGAACCGCTGCGATAGATCCCTTTAATATAATTCAGTCGCGCGACTTCTTCTCTTCTCCTCTCTCTTCCTCCTCTGTGGCTAACCCCTCTGTGTGTGCGACGGCGATTTCCAGAGCGATAGCTTCGACGCCTGCGACCACCGCCACTGCCGCCGCCACCGTCTTCTTCCGCCACTGCCGTCGCCGTCGCCCTAACACCCCACCGGTTCGCAGCGTCGATTTGTTGCGCGACTGAACAGAAAAACCGAGGTTAGATCTAACTTCGTTTTTTGTTTGTTTAATTGAATTGTTATTTGTATTGTAGTATATTCGAGACTGATTGTTGGATTAGTCCGATTTTTAGGAGCTGTTGAGTGTTTACTGGTTTCTGAAATTGTGGAACTAGAAACCGTGAGCTATATGTTGTATTTAGACATTGAAACCAAATTTAGTTTCGGCTACCTGAATTATATACTACTACTGCGAAATTGAGCCCTAAAATTGAACTAGGATCTCGAAATGGTAGAAGTTTGTGGCTGTTATTGATTTCCAAAAATTTGATTCAACATTGGTGTTGTTATTCTGTGCAGAAATTATGGTTCTTAGGTTATTGAAGGGCTCCGAATATTAAGACCTGTTTTGGAGTTTTAATAAAGTCGGTTTTGAGTAATTAAAAGGAAGTTTATAATATAAAGGGGGTTATAATGAGATTATGGGTAAATGTGGGCGAACAATTAAATTTGAGTAATCTGGGGGGCTTATCCGTAAATATATACCTATGTACGTATATTATATGTTTGAGGTACCTTGGGTTATAATTAATGGGTAATAATATACAAGTATGGAAATTGGGGTGGTTTTTGTAAATAAACAACATATGGGATGACACAGAATTTCCGGAATGAATATTAGTGCCATCCGGAAATTAATACTATTTATGTATGTAATAATGTTTGAAAACATGAGTTTTAAACTAATAGGACTAAAAGGTAGTAGTTATATATAAGGGTTTGACTCTATAAATAATCAAAATGTGTGGGGGAGACACTAGTATTACCGAAAAATATATAAGGGCCGTTTGGAATTTTAAGTTGGGCAGAATATATTATAAAGTTTGGGTGATTAATGTGACGTTATGTTAAATAGGAGGATATATTATAAGGGGTTATTAAGGAGCAAGATATAGTATATATATTTTATAAAATGATGGCTAATTTGGTAAATGTTGGAAGTATATATTATATATACTAACACGTGTTACTAATTTAAGACACTTTGCTCCTCTCCTCTCTTCATCATCATAATATAATTAGAAATGGAATCAATTATCTTATTGATTTAATTCTTGTAGTTTCAATTTGTCAATTTGGTTTATTGAACTATAGGAAACTAATAGAAGAAATCTAAAACTTAATTTTAATATAAAATTCTTCATTATCAATTAACCGACGCTTACACTTGGTTAATCGAACTGAATCCTCAATTGGTGTATTTTGTTTATTGTAATGCAGTTGTTGATTTCTAATTTACTTGTGTGTGGATAATTGTATATAGTATATTGTTTAGTTAGTTATTAGTTATGCATACAATGTTCGATAAAAACCTGAGTGGAAAATGTGTTTGTTTGCGATTAAGGATGGATGTTGCCAATTGTTGAATTTGTTTGTCGTGGTGAATAAGATATTGGTGAATGCTTAATGATTAGCATGGGATTAGCATGATTACACAAAGGTCATGCCGAATTTTTTCAAGAATTGTATTAGTTTCATTAATTAACTTCAATTATTTGCTGTTTTGTGTAGCATTAATCTACGTATCTTTCTTCCTCATTCCTTGCTTCCCCGCTGTCTGCACTAATGGGGTGGTCTCTACTTCTTCTTCCTCATTTCTTCTGCTGTGGAGTAAGAGTGAAAAGGTAACATCTTCATCTATCTTTTCTCTATGTTTGTTTAATTAATTATTGCGAAAAAGTGGTTGTGGTTAATATTGAGTGATTGTGAATAAGGATGGTTGCTGTCAATTGTTGAATTTATTTGTCGTGGTAAATAAGATATTGGTGAATGCTTAATGATAAGCATGGGATTAACACGATTACGCACAGTTCATGCCGAATTTTTTCTAGAATCGTATTAGTCTTATTAATTAATATATTTGTTATTTGTACCAGTACTTTCCCAGCCCATCACCAAAGCAGTCTCCTAGCTTCCCCCTCTGTACAACCTTAAAACAAGTAAGTAATTAAACTTTATTTTTTGTTTTAATAATGCAATGATTTGTTGAAGTTAAATTAAATGTGTTAGAATTGTTAGAATAAGGCTAGATTAGTTACGTTGGAACGTTAGAGTACTTAGGCTACGTTAGTTAGGTTGTAACCATAGAGTAGTGCTGAGTTTGGTTGCAACCGTACATCCAGTAGAAACATGCTCCATATACAAATGCAGACGAAACTGAAAGACAAATCAATCTAACATTGTTTTGTTTTCACATATAGAATGGAGCGTGACTGGATGTACGGTGATCGAGGGGATCACTATTTTGATGAGAAGCTGAAAGAGTTTCTCAAAGCGGCAGTGCAACACAAGGACATAACAAAGGCGGACAATATTTCATGTCCTTGTGTTGACTGTGGGGTCGTAAGGAAATATGAAGACATTGAGGAAATTAGATTTCATCTTAAGTCCCGTGGATTCATGCCACATTACAAAAGATGGAATTTTCATGGAGAAACTGTTGCAGCTAGTGCTTCAACATCATCAAGTGCTCATGATCCACGTTACGCAAGTACCGCCCACACCTTCAATACCATCAATGAGTCGGTACCGTTAAGTGATTCAGGATTCGATGACAGCGAGACCACTCACCATGATGAGCAAATGGATGAAATGTTAGAAAATGTTGCGGATACTTTTGTCGATAAGCCGGAAGAGTATCAAAGATTGTTGGACGCATCAAAGACACCTTTGTACCCTTCGTGCGTTAAATACACAAAATTGACTGCTGTACTTAATTTGTTCAACTTAAAGGGGAAATATGGAGTTGGTGACAAGTGTTTCACGTCATTTCTAGAGCTGATACATGATATGCTTCCTGATGAGAATGGTCTTCCTACATCCACCTACGAGGCAAAGAAATGGATGTGTCCAATGGGAGTTGAATATAAAAAGATTCATGCTTGCCCAAATAACTGTGTGCTTTATAGGGGTGAATACGAACATCTAGACAAGTGTCCTAAATGTTTGTTGTCCCGGTACAAGGACAAGGATGAGGATTCCTCCTTTCAGAAAAAAAATCGTCCAGTGAAATTATTGTGGTACTTGCCGATAATTCCTAGATTCAAACGGTTGTTTGCCAACCCAAAAGATGCGAAGAACTTACGATGGCACGCGGATGGTAGAAAAATCGATGAAAATTAAGACATCCTGCAGACGGACCTCAGTGGAGAAATATCAACAGAAAATTCAAACATCATTTTGGGGATGAGGATAGGAATCTGAGACTTGGATTGTGTACCGATGGGATGAACCCGTTGGCACGTTGAGCAGTCAGCACAGCACTTGGCCGGTGCTACTAGTGATCTACAATTTACCGTCATGGTTGTGCATGAAACGAAAATACATTATGTTATCACTCCTAATTTCTGGTCCAAAGCAACCTGGTCATAACATTGACGTATATCTTGCACCACTGATCGACGATCTGAACTTGTTGTGGAATGAAGGGACAGTGGTATATGATGCTCATGCGAAAGAAAATTTCACACTGAAGGCGATGTTGTTCTGTACTGTTAACGACTTTCCTGCCTATGGGAACTTGTCAGGATACTCGGTGAAAGGATTCAAAGCGTGTCCGGTATGTGAGGATGACACATGTTCAGATCGTCTGAAGCACTGCGGCAAAAATGTTTTATGTGTCATCGACGGTTTCTTCCAGTAGACCATCCTTACCGTTCGAGAAAGCGAAAGCTGTTCAACAATGAGCCCGAGACTCGTGTGGCTCGTCTGCCTTTGAATTCAGAGGAAGTGTATGCAAAGGTAAAAGACATTGAAAATGTCTTTGGAAACACATCCAAGCCGCCGAAGAACATTTGGAAAAACGTTCCATTTTTTGGGATCTACCGTATTGGCGGCATCTGCCTGTTCGACATTGTTTGGATATCATGCACATTGTGAAGAACGTCGGTGAGGCAGTGTGTGGTACTTTGCTCAACATACCCGGCAAGACGAAAGACGGATTGAAGGTGAGGAGAGATATGCAAGAGTTGCGCATACGGAAAGAACTACACCCAATAGAGGATGAGAAGCGAACATATCTACCTCCTGCGTGTTATACCCTCTCTAAGAGTGAAAAATTAAGTTTTTGCAAGTGTTTGCACACATTGAAGGTACCATCTGGGTACTCTTCAAACTGGAAGAACCTAGTTTCTATGAAGGATTTGAAACTGTTAGGCATGAAATCTCATGATTATCATGTGTTAATGTTGCATCTTCTTCCAGTTGCAATACGAGGGATATTACCAGAAAATGTCAGAAATGCTCTAACTCGATTATGTTTCTTCTTCAACGCTGTCTGCTGCAAGGCAATTGACTCAGACACCCTCGATGATCTGCAACATGAAATTGTTGTGACAATATGCCAGCTTGAGATTTATTTCCCACCATCTTTCTTCGACATAATGGTGCATTTAGTAGTGCATATTGTCCGAGAGATCAAATATTGTGGTCCGGTTTACTTACGTTACATGTATCCTTTCGAACGATATATGGGGATTCTGAAGGGTAGAATGAAAAACAGATATAGACCGGAAGGCAGTATCATCGAAGCAACAGTGACTGAGGAAGTCACCGAATTCGTAACAAGTTATTTGAACGATGCAGAGTCAATTGGTATTCCCAAACCACGTCACCATGGTAGATTTGAGGGTAAAGGAGTTATTGGCAAAAAGGTTGTTCGTATCTCTCGTGATCTTATTAATCAGGCACATTTGTTTGTACTACAACACCTTGAGGTTGTTGAACCCTACTTCGATATTCACATTGCTGAGTTGAGTCGACAAAACCCTACCAAAAACCGTATCTGGCTTAAAAAAGAACAAAATCGAGTATTCGTCCAATGGTTTAAGGAATATGTGTTTGAGCAAGCTTCATTGAACCCCGAAGATGTCAGTGAAGAAATCAGATGTCTAGCTGTTGGTTCTGGAACAGATGTTGTATCGTTTGAAGGGTATGACATTAATGGATGCACATACTACACTGCACGCCAAGATGCTAAATCAATACATCAGAACAGTGGGGTAAAAATTGAAGCATCGGTGACTGAATATGGTCTAGGTAACCAGGTTCAACCAATGAGCAGTAGTAGTTGGTATTATGGTGTGATAGAGGACATATGGGAACTAAACTATCACATTGATTCGTTTCTATTGTTCCGCTGCAATTGGGTGGACAACCGACATGGACTCCAAAATGATAAAGGACTTATTTGGTTGATCTTTCACGTGTTACAACTAATAAGGAAGATCAGTTTGTGTTGGGTAAAGACTGTGACCAGGTGTTTTATGTTGAAGACCCAAAAGCTAGTAGATGGCATGTTGTTCTTCCAGGGAGAAGACCGGTTTTGTTTGAGGATGAAAACAACGACGATGATGATAATGAGATGATAGATGAAACTGTATCGTTGCATACAGGGTTGCATGATTCAACTGATGATTTACAAAATGATGATGTTCAGACCATCTACGCTCGATCAGACCATAATGAGGGGTTTGGGTAGAAAACAGATCATGATATATGTTACTATGTCTAGGTAACACCATTGGTTGAAATTACATTATATAATTCGTATTATTGTTGTTACAATGTTATCAGAATTAATTATTTATGTTTATTTTTGCAATTATACATCGTTCCATGAATATTGATCTAATGTGTGTGTGTTTTTTTTCCTCAGTGATGATGATCCTATTGATGATCCTATAGGACAGCTGCTCCTGACTGGGGATAGTAGACCGGCAAAACGCACCACACGAGGTGGTAAAAAGAAATCAAAGAAAGCAGACGTAGAGACCACCCCACAGCAGACCGAGACAGCAGGGCCTTCACAGGAAGGACAAGAGATACAAGTTGCTCCTCCGCCTCTCAAGAAACCCAAAAAACGAGGGGCAACCCGTGGGCTGAAAGCAAATAGAGCCCCCCGACAAAGCCTTTGGAGTTCAATGAGTTTAATCAGCCCACGGGTACTTGGAAAAATGATTTCACTGCTCTAGCCAGGCATTTGGTGAGTACATATTTCAATATAAACCACAATTGGAAGCAAGTGCCTCAGGCGTTGAAGGAGCAGATATTTGAACGTCTCAAGGTATTTGTTACACTTAATAGTTTGTTTTAAGATTTATATAGTTACTTTTTTACACTAATCCATTTTTTTTTGTGCATATAGGACCGATTCTGTATAGATCCTTCTCTGAAGGATGATGTGATGAAGGGGATTGCCACACAGTTCAAAGACTTCAGATCTCTGCTCACGAGGCAGTACATTTACTGTGAGGAGCCCGCAGAGATAGAGGAGGCAGAAGGTGAAGATGTGGATGATCGGAGACCACCGT
The DNA here is from genome assembly GCA_023374045.1 of Limonium bicolor. Taxonomy (NCBI): domain Eukaryota; kingdom Viridiplantae; phylum Streptophyta; class Magnoliopsida; order Caryophyllales; family Plumbaginaceae; genus Limonium; species Limonium bicolor. Next base: position 68,920,708 of record CM041778.1, on the reverse strand, counting down.
GGCAAAAATATGATGGTATTACTGAAGAGCAGTGGAATGAGTTTGTTGCGAAGCGTTTGACCCCTGAGTTCAAGGTGAGTTTCACACTAGTAGTTGTTCTTTTGTATGATAAATGTTTAAAGTGTCCTTAGAGTTCATTTGGTTAATTCGTCTTTTTCATATATTATTTGCATAATTTGTCTTTTCATACATATATGTAGGCTATACGTGAGAAACAACAACAAAATGCAAAAAAAATCGTTACCCCCATCACATGGGGAGTACAAGTATTGCTCAGCGTGTGCCGCAGTGGGAGAAAGAGGGGTTGCTGCCAGCTGGCTCGAATGTCAGCGAACGAAGGATGAAGGTTTGGGACTTAAGTCGACGGAAGAAACCTTCAAATCCGGCGGCACCTGCTGTATGATGACGCCACGAGAGAAGTCATCAACCAAATGGTAAGTGATTTTTAGTTTAAAAAATGTTTATTATATTTATAGAGTAACAATAGCAGTTAAATAAACCGAAGTATCCTTATTGACTTATTAAACTCCATAACAGGAAGAGTTAAGCTCCCAGATCACCCAGGGCACTTGGCAGCCCGTTAGGCAGGATGATCCACTTTCCCGCGCTCTCGGGAAGAAGGATCATCCGGGTCGTGCAGTAGGCTTTGGTGGTCATGTCGGTATACGCCAAGCCTTCGGTAATCCTGGGTCGAGACACACTGTGCTGGAGGGAGCATTACATATGAGGAGCACTTACGCCAGAATGCGGAGCTCGAGCAGCGACTACGAAATGAATTTCAGCAGTCAATCGCTCAAGCTATGGAGATGATGCGTTCTGAGAGGATGAGTCAGGAGGTTTCTAGACCGCCAGATCAGGCACAAGCATCAGAGCCCGCAGCAGTGCCTCCCAGTAGTGTTCACTCCGTCAACCCATTTCCATATTCATCTCTCAAGGTTAGAACAACATGTTAACTACAAATACAAAAAAAAAACAATTATACACTTGTTTATGTGCATCTAAAATCTTTAATTTTGAAAATTTAGCAACCAATTGACTGCACATTGTTCCAAGTGATTGGCGTTGACGAAGTCGAAGTAGGGTGGGGAAAACTTTTCAAGTCTTGTGCTGGAGACACCGTGAGGAATACAGCGCTCCGAGAGTACCATGCCCGGGTGCTTGTTGAAGGTTACGCGCCTGCTTACGCGGATTGTCAGATACCGGTGCCCAGTGCAGACATATCCACCCTTCGTCAAGCTGAATCCAATACAGTACAGTGGCCCTGTAGATTGATTAGGCTTGGGGAGCAGCAGGTAACCCCATGAAAAAACTTATTCTTTAACATATCCTAGAGTAGAAACATATACTTATTAAATTAATATATTAGGAACACATTCAATCAAATTCTGATAAGGCAAAAGGAAAGAGAGTTGTTGTTGCACCAGCTAATCCTTCGATGGCATCCGCGACTAGAGTTGTGATGAGATCGAATTTGCTACAACCGGCGGTTCTGAATGCCTTACCCCCCATGCTGAAACTGTTGCACTCCACACTATTGATGACGCCGCCAGGAAGAGATTCGGTTACAATGGAACCAAGACCGGATCTTTTTCACTATGCAGGCGCTCAGAGTTTTGAAATCTATCTACTGATTTTGTGGAGTTGTTCACGAAGGATTGGTTGAGTGCGTCGATTCTCAAATCGGCTTGCATGTGAGTAATTAGCATACGTTGTACACATTTTACTCTGTATATTTGAAAATTAAATTCATAATATTGGTTTCTTTATATTGTGCAGGTTTATTGATGACAAGGCGGTCCAAGTACATGAGAATAGTAGTTTCGGGTTCCTATGCCCTGACTACTGTTCCGAAGCTAATATGGGATCTGACCCCCAAGCGTTGGTCCAGTACTTGTCGAATGTGATACATGCGTGTGCAGTTGCAGATAAATCTTACATAATGCTGCCTCTTCATCAAGGGTAAGAATTTTCTAATGTTAAGTTAGTTTAAAAATTATGATATTTGTATTATGTAATTGATTGAATTAAGTTCTGCCTGTATTGTAATCTATGAACAGCCGACACTGGTCTTTGCTCGTTCTATGTATAAAAAGCCCAAGAGTCCTGCAGCTTGACTCAGCATCTCTGCGTCCCAAGAGGCCACTTATATATAACATGTTGATGAGGTGATGAATTTACTTAACTTGATTAATTATCAATTTTTAGTTATTTCTTAATCATCCGGTTGATAACTTTTACTTTATCTGTGCGTATGAATTCTAGTGCCTTTGTATCTGTAATGACGCAAGTCCGAGGAGAGAGATTTAAGAAGATTCCGTGGAATGTAGTCAAGGTATTTTTGTAGTCCTTATTCAAATTTTAATATGTTCATTAGTTTTAAAATAGGAACAGTATTATAATTTATGTGTTAAATCGATTTTGAATATGTACGTATATACATGTGCAGTGTCCAGCAGCCGGGAGGTTCGGAATGTGGCTACTATGTCATTCGGTTTATGAGTGACTTGATAGCGGGACCGAGACTCTTGCCAGAGAAGTCTCTAGACCTGGTAAGTAGCATTCTCGAAATATTTTGGTTTTGTAGATAATTTTAACATTGATTCTTAAACTCAAAGTATTATTAGCAACTAATCATATTTCTTTTTGTGTTAATTCCAGGCTTTTGAAGAGTTGGTAGACGGTTACAACGAAGGACATATAACCGAGGTGCTCGAAGAATGGGCAGAATTCATGAGCGTTAATGTAGGTTGCTTCTAGGGTTTGGTAGGATTGAGTAGGATGATTTTGAAATTCTCATGAAACAATTGTCGTTTCTGTAAAGATTTTGTTGATGTTTGATTAATTTGCTCAAATTTGTAAATGTAAGTGGATTATTGCCCGTAGATAGGTTTGGTGGCTATTTAAATGGTGAAATGGTTGATCTAATGCCCCACTGTGGTGGCATTGTTATTGCTATATCTTAACAGGTTTGATTGATTTTGGGTGTGTGTGGTAGAATTGTAGGGTGGAATGGAAAAAACAAAAAAAAGGCTACTGCAGCGGTTCTTAGTAAGAACCGCTGCGTTAGAGTACCTATCCGTCGGTTCTACAAAACGCTGCGATAGGGTTTCCCTACCGCAGCGGCACCCATCGCAGCGGTTTTCAACCGCTGCCATAGGTTTTCCAACAACCGCTGCGGTAGGGTCTTTTTCTACTAGTGAATAAGTAACAACAAAGACACTGCTTGAAGTATATACCAGCATTCAATGCTAATCACTAATAATAATAAATGTTTAGTCCAAATGGACAAACCTAATCTTATGAGAAATGACATACTCTTATGGGTGCAGTACCATCAATGAGAATAGTTGGAAAGATGAGGAGCCAAGTTGCTCAAGCAATCATGCAATCTACAATACACCCAATTAAACGGAAGTGGGAACACATGTAAATACCCAAGTATGAGAACTTACCCTACGCCGTATCGGAAGGCATAGGTAAGATATGATAATGATTAAACCTAGAGGAAAGGATTATGTATATACTCATGGAGATCGAGATAGGAGAACTGACATTGCTAGCTCAGCACCAATATTACATAAACCGATTGCAGCCATACAGACGAATCAACGTTTAACTGGTTAGCAACCAAGTGCTACCACTAATATGTTACTAAGGACATGAGTCCAGGGAACAAAAAAATAATGTTCCAACCACCTTACCACCATACTACTAGAACATTAGAACATACGACAAAATAACCAACATTGCGGACCAATCAACATCGAAATACAACAACGACATCCATCGAAAGGGAGATTGACAATAGAATACTTCACAATAGTCGTGTGACGGACGCTACCAGTTTACTAAACAAGACATGGGACGACCGCACTCTGATAGGAGCATGTGGGCCTGACAGACTTATTTATAAGTTAGTCAGGTAAGTAGTAATGTATCAGTACGGTACCCCATGCATGTAGACAAGTAGTGTTAGGAACACGAGAAGTAGTCAACTCCGTACTACGGACAGTGATGCAGATTACCTCGAAGATGGACCAGAAGAGCCGCAGTTAACCAACGGGCTAGAGAAACCAAGAACCTACAACACAGAGTAGCAGACGATACACAGTGAAGACAAGGAGACCCTTCGAAGACGACGACACTGATAACAGGAAAAGGAAACTCACTGTATGGACGAATAATACGTAGAACCCTCACAAGGATCATGCAAGTTCTTACAATCCAGTGGAATTTACCAAATGATGTGAACTTAAACGTGTAACTACTCAATAATGGAAAAACAAAGCTAGTATACTAGCAGATGCTTGAACAAGAACATAAACGTGATAATGACTAACACACCGTCGAATCGACTGCAATGTGATGCGCGCGGAAGCGACAAACACAAACAACTATCAATAATAAATAAGTTGGCGGACTTAGACGAGTAAAACCCGCAAAGAACAATCTGAAATGGAAGATGAAGTTGCAGAACTCTAATACGAGCACAAAGTATGGATTTCCAGGAGGAACCATACCAACGTTGTTGCTAACCCGACACACGGGAAGAAGATATAATATAAGTCAACACGAAACAAGAATCAAAGAACTACAACAATGTGTTACTCCGAAACAAAACCACCAGGAGACACAGATAACAATCCTTATCTAAGTAGACATGAAGGCTACTGCATCAAGTACAAAAGGGCACCAAGTACTAATAATAGCCAATGTCATATGACAACTCAAGCAGAAAGTCTATGAGAAGAGATACACGAAAATGCTAGTAATCCTAACGATGGCATATACGACAATACAAGGAACCAACCGAGCCTATATTCATGGGTCTACACCTCTGTACGGAGCGAGTGGGCCCATCAGAACAATTCGGGAGAGAGCACAAACACGTGCCTCACCCTTTATATATTTAAGAACCCGAAGGGGCTAGAGTCATACCCGTCTCTCTGATATGAGAATAATCTACTCCAAAGGTGAAAACACCACATGAGAGTTAGAGAACTCTAAGAGAGCCAAGTATCCAGCGCTCCTTGTGGAGCGGCTGTCGAATACTTGTGGGGTACGGGGGTGTAACCCTTTTTAAGGGGGGTAGAGCCTCTTGGCTGTGCACATGTTTGCACTGAATTCTGTTATTTCTTATGCGGGGCATACAATAGTTTGTGGGTATGCGGGGCATACGATGTTGGTTGTTGGTATGTTTGTGGGTATGCGAGGCACACGATGTTGTTTGTTCATTTTGTTGGTGTTGCTTGGTACGCGGGGCGTACGTGATTGATTTGTTTGTGTGAGATGTGCACTTCTATGTATGAATTTTATGAAATACTAAATGGCGTGTTTACACCCAGGTGTAGTACCTTCTTTATGATACTGTGATATATATGATATATATATGTGATATATATATATATATATTATAGATATATATATTGTTGTACCCTGTAGATTGATTACTTAGGGTATTGCTTAGATACGAAACGAATAATTAGATACGAAATGTAGAATGATGATATGGTATGACACCTCAGGGAGGTTGTCACGGTTGGTAGAACTGATAGGAAATGATGGTGCTGATGGATCGCCTATATCCATATATGTTTGAAATAACGCCACAATTGAGGGCTATGTGCGGTATTAGCACAACACGATGTGTGTAAATGAAATATCACATAGATATACATTATGGGATCATATGGGTAGTTGTTAACACACCTATTTGAACAAGCGACTTCGGGACGAAGTCTTTTTAAGGGGGGTAGATTGAAATACCCCTACTTAATTAAAAATGAATTGGACACATAACCAATTAAATTATGGCCTAAATAATAATGTGTACATTATTAAGAACATGTAACGACTTGTGAGCGAACGAGCAATTAAAATTAGTACGTGCATATACACGTCCGAAAACGGGACGACGTTACATATTAATACGGTCAGGTACATACATATGTACATATACACAATGTTACAATATTATAACGTTGTACATATAACTAGTAACGCGACGTGGTGATATAGTCGCATTGCTACACATGACCGAAAACATATAGCTACAACACGACCAATAAAATAGTCGTATTCATATATAGGTATAATTAATAACGTGCAATAATAAAATAACCGCTTATATATAGGTATATACAACTAAAAACGCGACATATTAATACAGTCGCACATATACAAGGAATAAGCAAAAGGAAGGCTGAAACAAAAAAAAAGAGCAAACATGCTCTAGACGAAATTTGAACCCGAGACCTTTCGTACCGTTCCCGTAGCTTTTACCGGATGAGCTGTGCTCGATTTCAGTAATAAATTGCAACGAATTATTACAAGTAGTATCTTACTATCACATAATATTAACAAGTCTAACAAACTGTCCCCACCGAACCTACCTACTTCCGATTCCTGTCTAGCCCACAACACCAACTTACAGTACGTGCTATATCCACCCAATACACACAAAAAGTATGGGCATGACTATGATATGTACACAAGTAATATAGAAAAATTAAACTAGCTGTCCTACTACTATCTACACCTACCCACTTGACCGACAGCATGCTAGCCCAAACAATTATCTAGACAGGGGAAGCTTCCCAATACAACTAGGGAATTGTCTTTGACCAACCCATAACCACTCTCGTTGGCCGATTCATTTTCCTTCCTCTACCAGTCGTTTCTTCCCTCTTCAAGCGTGAGCGTCCCGGTCCTTCTCTGCTGCTTCACAACCGAGAGAAGAGCCATCCTCCATGACTGCAGCTATTGGCTGTAGGTAAATACTCTTGACTCAAAAAATACCCATCTCTTCTTCTCTATTTCCGGTAGTGTATGCTCATGTTCCCAGCTCTTGTAAACTTCCTTCCTGCTCTAATGTTCACGTACAAAACAGAAGAGGTTCTAAGCTTCTTCTTCTGCTTTCCTTCACGCAGCAACCAGTGGAAGCCCCAGCTTCTTCTTCATTTTCCAGAACCGAGAGAAGCTCTCCATCTCCAGCACAAACTGTTGAGCAGTAGGTAAGTGTAACAGAAAAAAACTTACTCTATCTCTGTTGTAATACCGGTCTTCTTCCAGTTTTATTCCCAGCTTCATAAGCTTCTGCTTTTGTTCTCCTCACGTACCAAAACAGGGGAAACTCCCAGCTCCAACCCTGCTCCGTTCACATACGGAAACGGATAAGAACACCAGCTCGTTATGAACTCTTTCCTCTGCGTCCTTCACAAAAAAAAACCAGAGGAGATCCGTCCCAGATCAGACAATGACAACCCATACAAACTATGAAATACCCCTAAACATTAAAACGCATAAAATCATAATGCGTTTTATAATTCGAACATAAAGTAACGTACGAGCAATTAAATCTAATATATGTATATATGTACGAATACGAAAAATACCCGTACGTAACGTTACGATATTGTAACGTTGTAAATAGGTGACAATAACGTCGCATAACTTCGTTACAAAAAATATATAATGACACGATATAATATGTAGACGTATATACATCGTAACGTTGTAAATAAGTGACGGTAACGCCGCATAACCGCGTTACAAAAAAAAATATAGAATCACATGAAATAATATATAGTCGTACATATATAAACGATCATGTATAACCTATACAAAAAAAAGAGGGAAAGAAAAAAGGAGCAGAAACGCTCCCACTGTGTTTCAAACCCGAGACCTCCCGTACTTTCCCCGAGTGTTTAACTGATTGAGCTATGCTCAAATTCGATAATAGAAGCTCACGAATTAAAACTAGTAATTCGCCTACTAAGTAACTACAAATCAAAACATAAGCAAATAAGACTGTAGCATCGAATCCTTTCTATCCAGAGCAATACACAACACTAATACTATGCCAGTTTGGGGTTCAGCAAACACAAAACAAAAAAAACAGTCAAGGAGACAATGCTTGCATTGAAGTTGTACATTCCAAACTTCCACCACCTGACGCCATTGGAATCTGCAGGCACTCCCTAATGCCAGCATTAATGTAATCAGCAACTCCAGCCCTCCCCCTTTGCTGTCTGTGGGTATTGTGACTGATCGAACACAAAAAAAATGAGAGAGGAAATACTACCTTACCACCGTCGAATTCAAAAACACAAATGGGTTACTCTTGATTTCTGCAAAAGCGCTCCAGTCTCAAACATAAGCATCAGAATCTGCATTCTCTTCAAGCTCCCACGCTTCAGAGCTTACCATTTTCCAAACTTCCACAAAGGCCTCCATTGGAAATATATTCCACTAACAGTCATGTAGATCTCTGCGTTTTAATCTCCTCTTGCTTTGTGCCAGTCGATTGATAGGCATACAAACCGCCTTTTCTCTCCTTCTGTTTTACAAGCGCCAGTCTCTGTATGTGGGGGAAACTAACAAGGTAATTATCAGTTGCTTCAGCCTTCTATTTCCCTTCTGTTTTTATACGCGAACTATTTTCTTCTTCCTCTGTACCTGTTCGTCAGCCACAAGAGCACCCCCACTGATCCCCCTTCATCCCCAGTACACTCACGGTAATCTTGTCCACTGCATCCACCTTCTACCCTTCTCTGATTTCAGTAGCCCATCATACCAAGGGAGCCCGTAGGCTACAACTGCGACGCCAGGAGCAACATTACCAAGGAGAATATAACTTCCTCTATGAGGTCCACTCTCAGTCTTGTCATGAACTGAAAACACACCCCAGGACTCCACAACAGAGAAGGTAGCAACCGGCTTTGCATGGCCATTTAACTGCTCCTTCTTAATGTTTCATGCAAAAGTTTATATATACTGAAACTTCCCTTTTTCTTGTTTTTGTGACAACTGAGTGAGTTCTTGATTACCCCTTGGAGCACCGAGAGGCTGAGGCTGGATTTCAAGGTGAAATACCAAGAGTTAAGGAGGTAAGCCTTCATTTGACCCCTTGGTATCTTGTCACGGTCATAAGCTGTAGAGTTGTTTTGAATCTGGGAAGGCAAATCTGAACACGTTAAGGTGACTGAACTACTAGCTATAAATAGGCTGGGAAAATTACAGAAAACCAGAAACCCAAGTCATGAACAGAAAGAAAACCAATAGTGAAAACGTAGCAGTTCTATTCTACCGTTTCATATTTCTGCTTCTTCCAATTATGCGGATGATTCAGCGGTATTAATAAAGTTGTCTGGAGGATTAGAATCTTGGTATAGCACTTAACTACTTATGCTAATAAGAGGGAGAAACTGGTGGTCAATTCATGAACAAGAAAGAAAAACAGAAGAGAGTTAATTAGTCCCATGTTTCAGTCCTGGAATTTGTTTCAGGTCTGTTCTGAAATTTTTGTTCTATATAATTGTCTTACAAAGATGTTTAAGGGGTTGTAGTGGTCTAAGATTAAACCCAAGACATTGCTAAAAGAATGAACTTTTTGGGTATATTCACTGGAAGGTTAGAAATCAGATTACACTCGCTGACAGAAGGAATAAGAAAGGAGCTTACACCACTTATGTTAACAGATCCTCATTAGTGTGCTGTTCTGTATGATTGAGTTACAGAGGTATGAAGGGTGCTGATTTGGTCTGAAAATGAATTTAAAGCCTTGCTAACTTATCTAACCAAACGTGTTAACACTTTGGGGGAAAACTGAAGTCAAAATTCAAGAGTAAAGAAAAGTAATGGAAGTGATGATATCAGTTTTCAGTTTCAGATTTTTTTGTCGAGTGTTAATTTTCAGTTTTATGTCTTGTTGGCATCTATGTCATTCTGGGTTTGGTGGAACAAAAACAACTGTCACACCCTAAGATACTGGAGTTAGTAATGAGAGTAAACTGAAACTTACCTCAGGAACTAAATGGAAAACCGATCAAAGAACAGAGAGAAATCAATATCAACTTCAGTTTTGTGTTTCAGGTTCTGAGTCAAAACTTTTAAAAGCGTAACCCTTGTTACTCTGGTTTTGTTTTGGGTTTAGAAACTTCCTAGAACACTTGAATAACTGAGGCAGTTAGAAGGACAGACAGTGAGGAATCCAGAGAATTGTTCAGTTTATGATTTCAGGTTCGGGTCTCTTGTTTCAGTTTTCAGCCCTGAGTTCTTGTTCTGTATAAACGTGCTTCAGTAGGAGTAACCACACTATTTTGAGGGTAAGATTATATCATAACACTTGACTAGGAAGTTAGGCAACGTGAAGGGAGATTGGAAAAAACAAAATCAGATTGATGAACAAACAGAAAGGACAGAAAGTGAATATATCAGTCTTACGTTGATGTTTTCCTGCAACAACTCAGTTCTGTATAATGAGTCTCTAATGGCATTGACAATATTGTGGTGGGCTTATTTGAGGGATAAAATCATATTAAGACTCTTACCTAAGTAGCCAACCAGTTTGGAGAAGTATGAAGTCAGTTTAGTGACAAAGGAAAAGAGGTATAAGATAATGTATCAGTTTCATGTCTTGTTTTTGCATTCCCTGTTGAGTGTCTGTATAACCGAGGTACAGCAGGGATTAAGAGGGTTGATTAGCCTGGATATGAACTCACAACACTTTCAATACATCAACTAAGAGTGTAAACACATCGAAAAATAAAATAAATAAACATAACAGAAAACAGCTAATGCATTTAAAAAAAAAACTACATCAGTCCACGACCTTAATGTTTCAGATTTTCTGTTGATGTGTACTTAAGAGCAGTAGGTGTGTGAGTACCTCATTGGTTTAGTTTGAGTCTAAAGCAGTAATAACACCTTTATCTAGTTAAAGGAAACACCTTGGGAAGGAATTAAACATCAGTTGAACTGAACAGAAACAAGGATCAAAAGGAAATATATAGCTTATTGTTTTAGGTTTCTGAAAAATTGTGTTTCTGTAAAACGAAATCCCAGAGGCGTTGTAAAGGTTGTTTGGGTCTAATTTTGGGTCTAAAACATAACTAACACACTTTGGTAGAGAGGAATACACTTGTGAGAAATTTAAAACCCAGTTTAGGAGACTTAAACATGGAGATTAATGGAGTTGTAAGCAGATCTTGTACTTTCGGTTTCTGTAACCCTTGCCTCTGTATAACTGAAGAGCGGGTATTACGAGAGAGAGTTGTGTTGGTTATTAAACCCAAAACCTACCTAATGCCCTTAAGTTGATTCTGTAAAAAGATTAGGGTGGGATTAGAAACTGATAACTAAACTACAAGGGGAGGAATGGAGAAGCATATCACCGGTTTTGGTTTCAGATTTTCAGTAGTTTGTGTATAACTGTGTTACAAAGATATTATAAGTGTAGTTCTAGTTTTAAATAATGAACCCAAGTAATAGCTAATAAATATAAGTAGGGTAGCGAAACATGTGGAGAAGGTTAAACACCAATTACTACATTAAAAGTGAAGTTAGATAAGGTATTACATGGGAATTGTGTTTCAGTTTTGTAAATTCTTGGGCTTCTGTATAAATGGGTGTTAGGAGTATTGTATGGTCTATATTATCATTGTACAAGGGTTAAAACTTTGCTCACCCACTTAGCTAGGAGGGAAATACACTTTAGACAAGTTAAACCTATCATATATGAACATGTTGCGTGGTTAACGCTTAAAATACTCTAAAACGTTAGCTAGGGAAAAAGGACTTAGTTAATGTGTAAGACAAGGGTGTGAATGCCCTAGGAGTAAGATAAAGTTTGAGACATGGGAAGTCCTAAGGGCTAATAAGGGTTGAACACTCAACAAAGATTCATCTTGGAAATAACACCCGATAATAATGAGATATATTTGGGAAGTGTCACGAAAGTGGTCACATGAAATCATAAACTGACACACTGTTTTTAATTAACGTTAGGGCCATAACGAACATCAACCGGGGATCCCGTCTGTGAGACAACTCTTGCTTCTGATCCAGGTATGGACATGTGTGGTTCGTATGTTGCCGTGTTACACGGCTTGTGTGATGTGTGCCTTGTTTGTGTATGACCTTAAGATCAAAGCATGAAATTGGATTGCTTGTTTATCATGTTGTATGGTTTCTATATCATTGTTGAGTATCATTGCGCGCACACAGTAGTTTAGTCCCTTTCGCGTTATGGAACTTTGAGATGAAACACAACGAACTATGTAAACAAGGAAACTACGTAAAGAGGAAACTAAACGAGAACCACAACGAACTATGAAAACAAAGAAAACTCTATGCGGGGAACTCCTCTCTAACTATGGAGGACGTACTATGACACCCACTATGGTGTCTATTCATTAATGATAATGAAGAGCAAATCTCAATTGGTGGGACATGACGAACCACGTGGACAAACAAAAGAACTATACAAAGAGAAAACTCCTCTCTAACTATAGAGGACCGCTAATGACACCCACTATGGTGTCGAGACTATAATAAGAACGAAACGAGAAGTACCAAATGGTGGGACATGAGGATAACCCGGGAAGACGACATCTCGGGCCGCGCGGTATGGAATATTCGGGAGTTGGTATCTGCATCAGATCTTTCGCCCTTCTGTGTGGAGCACATCCCGGAGTCCAGAGGTGACTTCCGCTTCCTTGACCCTGGGTGTCGGGAATGGGGGAGTGACAAGTTGGTGAAACACATCCCGGAGTCCAGAGGTGACTTCCGCTTCCTTGACCCTGGGTGTCAGGAATGGGGGAGTGACAAGTTGGTGAAGCACATCCCGGAGTCCAGAGGTGACTTCCGCTTCCTCGACCCTGGGTGTCGGGAATGGGGGAGTGACAAATTGGTGAAGCTTATCCTGGAGTCTAGAGGTGACTTCCGCTTCCTCGACCCTGGGTGTCGGGAATGGGGGACTAGCTATGGAGGAGACGTCCTCCAACGTGCGGTGATAAAAGAATTCACAAATAATCCTTAAAGAAACAAGGAACGATTAGCACCTACATAATGAAGTCTCGGGATCTAATCTATATCCCCTGACTCGGTGCCAGAGAATAAAGGAAAACTTGTGTAATGAGACCAAGCCAACAAGAGAAAGTCACAAATGTGACCTTTTAAGAAACAAGGTATGAATAGCACCTACATAGCAAAGTCTCGGGATCTAACCTACATCCCCTGACTCGGTGCAAGAGAAGAAATGAAAACATATGTAATGAGAACAAGAAAACAGTACGCAATCTCTTGAATGATCCCATAGCGAGGATCGACGGTATAATGTACCTACGCACACGTCCTATAATTACCTGATTGTTGTTGCTACATTAGCAGCTTATTGTGCTTGGTTGCTTATTGACATTGCTATGCTACTTGCAAGTTGTGCTTGGTTGCTTACTGATATTGCTATGCTACCGATGAGTGTGTATGATATCATGATGTGCTGATGTGTGCTTTACTGCTTTATCATAGCATGTAAAATTGACTTAATAATATTCGACCAATTAGTCGTGTGGCCCGGTAACATACGGGCTTCACACGTTCATACTCGGCATAGTTTTGCTGAGTCCTTTATTTTTACATGTGATCATCTGGAACGTGACGGAGCGTAGGTGGTATGACTACCATGGGGGTAGTCCACATGGCAAGACTTTAAGTAGTATGTTTTCTTATGTATGGGTTATGTTGTTTAAGTTGTTAACTAAACTGTAGATGCTCGGTACTTGAGTTGTACTTTATATTGTATTTGGATTTCGTTAAGGTTGGACTTCCAGTCATTCAGACCGTAACTTGGAGTTGGTATTGTGGTCTGTCAACCACATGGGTGGTTGGCATCTGTGACACCCGGATGAAGTTAGAAACCGCTGCGTAGACACCTTGTATTACCGTTAGGCTCGTCGTTTAATTATTGATTGTTATTCGGGAGTGTTACAAACTACTTGATTAGCAAGCTCTCGGTAAGGAAGAGTATATCATCTTACTCTTACTGTTCTACTGGTTACATATGCGTATATAGGTAGCAGTTTTCCCAGCTCTTATAAGCTCCCTCCTTGCTATCTTCACGTACCAAAAATCAGAGGAGAACACTGGCATTGTGAAGGAAAAAAAAATCCAGCACAAGGCTTTCCATACTCAGCCACTTACGGTAAGGAGCTTTTCCCCACTTACGCCACTGTTATACCGGTAACATACTTCTAGCCTCTAAGCTCTTTCCCTTGCATTTCCTCACGCACAAAACAGAGAAAAAAATACCCAGCATGGCGAAGAAGAAGTCCAGGTGTAGAGCCCATCTTCATTCCATGTCGGTAAGGAAAAAAAAAGAAAGGAACCATGCCTTATCCTGCTGTTACCGCTAACATGAGTTGGTATAAGTAGCAGTTTTTTTCCAACTTATATAAGCTCTTCTCCTACTCCTTTCTCGTACAGAAAACCGAGGGAAATCTTAGCTCAAACCTTGCTTCCTCACGTCCAGAACCGGAAGAAAAAGATGTTCATTATCCACGCATTAGCAATGCCTATACCAGGAGCTACATCTCCATCATTTCGGTAAGGGAAAACACGCACCTTATCCTTGACATTCTTCCGGTAATACACTTCCAGATTTACTAGTTTAAATCCTTGTCTTCTTACGAACAAAAACAGAGGAGGACTCCAGCTTAGTGTGGTGACCATACCCCAGCAAGGACTCCTTTGTTGGTAAGTTTCAGTAACAAGAGTTACCACCGTTCCTCACTGGTGATTACCGACTTGATTCCCATGGTTCCAATGGCATTCTAACACAACTTTTATGTGTAAAACCAGGCGTAAGAACTCCATTAAGGTCTACCATTACCAAGGTACATTAATGATAGTTCGAACCAACATTATACCTTGAATAAATTGTGATTACTATAAGGCTAACGCAGGGTTGCTTCCTTGCATGTGAGACTGGTGCAAGGTCCTTCTAACCTTGGGAAAATTCTGAAAAATTTTCAGAAGACAAGGGTGTGATTAAAAGCTAGCAAAGTAAGTATAAACCAACTTCTAAATGCTATATTAATTAAGCTTAAGTGTTAGTTTATGTTTGGAAACTAACGTAAGAATTTTACACATCAGCCGTGAGTACATGTGAAGCCTAGGCTGCTTGAGTTTGCTTAAAAAAAATGCAAGCATACTTAACACTTTTAATACATGGTTTAAGATATTTTGTTACATTTATGCAACAGCCGTGGGTCTTATGGGAATATAGGACTTGTTTAAGTGTTAAAATGTGTAATAAAATTTTTGGGTGGATTAGTTGGTGTGCTAAAGACCTATAAGGTCAAGGAAGTTTATTATGGGTCAAAAACATGATTTATAAAAATATTAGAATATGAGTGATGAAAACCGAGACCAAACATGGTCTTAAATGACTAAACTATGTATTATAATGTGTTATAACATTTTTAGTTGATAATACAAGGTTTAGATGACATATAATGTCATAGGAAATAATTAAATGATTTTAGGAAACATTAAAGAAAAACTATATATTTAACCGTAAACAATATAGTTTTTATAACATTTATGTGTAACTTTATCCAATGTAAATTAATGTAACAAGGCCAAGCATTTTAGGCCATTTAATTTAATTGCTATGTTAAGTTAAAAGTGGATTTGAAATGAATTTTAGAACAAAATATATATTACCGAAATAGTTTGGGGTTGAATTGTGATTTAAATAAATTTTAGAGACTGAATATAAATAAAATCGAAAACTATATGTTAAAAGGGACATTCTATGAATCTTATTGAGTTTTATAAAATACGGGGTCAAATGGTAATTTTTGAGGAAGTGTGGTCAAAAATCGCAAATACATAAACCTATGGTCAAGCTAGTGTATATTGGGTCAACATTGACCAAAATAAAAGCCTTGACCAAACTTAATGTCATAAGTAATTAATTTATGAACTTATATTAACATTATAAGTGAAATATGAAATTTATGAAAAATTTCGGGGTATACAATGTAAATACCAATAAGTAAGGGTATAGTTTGGTTAATATAGTGATTTATATCCTCAGTATAAAATTTGGGAATTTTTGGAGATATATAAGTGGGTATATTGATAAAAGAGTATAATATATGATCCTTGTGAAATATAAGAGGATGTAATATAAATTTGGGCCAAAATGAAAATAAGGAAAAAGATTTGTGGGTGGAAATAAGATTTCTAAAAGTTCAAGGGGCTGTTTGAAATGAAACATAATAAAACTATGAGGTATATGAGTAACAAATACTAAGAATATATAGTACAGCCAATATGTATAACTTGTCAAAATATATGTGGCCAATGTGTAATAAGGAAAAATTAAGTTGCTGGAAAAAAATATATACCAAACGGCAAAGGGCTGTTCGGTAGTATATAAGAAATAATATATGGAAACCATAAGTTATAAATATTATAATGTTGGAGGATATAACATATGTTATGAGAAAGTGTTACAGAATAAGTGGTGGAATTGTAGTAATTATAAAGTGTGGGGTTGAAAGGAAATGAAATAATAAATACATGCTTATTCGGCACTAAAAGGGAAATATTACCAACCTATAGGTTACATCTTATTATAAAGTTTTGATGTTATAAATGAAGTATTTATAACGTGGTATTAAATCATGTGGGGATATTGTGACTAATGAAAATTAAGGGAATAAAGAAGTATGAGTGTATTATATGTATACACCATTTTTGGGTACATATACGTATTTGTTAACTATACGTTATAAGGTTAAATGACATATAAAATACCATACTATATGGTATCATGATATAAAGGTAACACTAAATAATATCGAGTGGCCAAAAGTATAGTTTATTAAAACTATCTTACTAGCACATTCATATGTATATTATACATCAAGAATGAAGATATGAGCTATAGTATACAATGACTTAAATACTATGGTTAATATACGATTGGAATGGTTTAAATAAACCTTGTACAAGGAATAATATGTGCATAATATGAAGTCCTTATTTCTTTAAGGAAACAAGTATATACATACACTTATGTATATTGGCGCAAGTAACATGCATATATAATATGGTTTACAGACCATATGATAGTAAATAATAAATGTCAACTTATAAGTATAAATACATACTATAATATCATAAGGTTATAAATGAATGCAAGTTGTTATATAATTGGGAAGTTGTATAATATAGGGTATATTAAAGAATAGTAAAATACTATGTAAAATAAATTAACGTTGCATGGAATGCATGCAACCATAGGTTATCAAATATAACCATGCGTGCAACTATAGGTTATAACAATACCTGTGCATGCGATGTAACAGTCGAATTAAAAATACGAGAACGGGCAATTCTGAAACAGGCGTAACGTTTGTAAAATACTATGGATTTGGAGAAATAATTCCTACATTTGAAAACATTAGCCACGACGTTCGAATAAAAACCGACGTCCTTGTAAACCGTATATTAATACATACTACGAGCAAAGAGTTTTTAAGGAAAGTGATACCTTAACTATTAACAGTTGAAAGTCCGGGGGTATAAAACCGGGGTTACTGGCGTTATTCGAAAATACCGAATCATATTGTCATGTGGATTGACATTTAGCGTTCTTCGTATTGTTAGATCGCCTGTTAGACATGCGCGCTCAAGAAAGCTTAGTGGTCTACACTGCACGACCTCGACACGGTGTACGGTATGTAAAGGGGTTTGATCCGAGTTGTCCTGAGGAATTCCTCGGGCTCGGATTTGTTTGATAAATAACTTGTGTGAATGTATGTATGTGATTTATGTGTGTGATGTGTAGTTGTGTTTACTGCGTTATTATTTATGCACGAACGTCCTACGGGACTAATACTACGTCGACTATAGATCGACTTATACAAACTACATATGCGAAATGTGTGATTGTGACCACCGTTGCTTGACCTAATACGCTAAGTATTACAAGTATGTAGTTATAACCTAAGTAAAACACTTAGGAACGGGACACGACATTGTCGGTCTCTAGAGCTTTGACTCGAACGTGAATACTACCTAGAATAATTCTAGGCATGCGTAAGACCCATAGGGCAGCCAACAAATTAAGTGATGTTTCTCCATAACCAAAACTGTAACTGACTACCTAACTAACGAAATTAACAGTGGAGTGTGAATGAATGTGATGATGTACCTTAATCCAGTCAGTCACTGGCTGCTGGTCGCGCGTAGAGATCTCTTGGGTTATCCCGTACCGGGTTTACCCTAGTTAATCCTGAACGAGCCTACATAGATCGTCAGGCGGAGTGTGCTACCGTTGGCACCAGGCCCTTGGCCACCTAAATGGACGCCTTTACAAAGGCAAAGTGAATTAGTCCCAGAGTCTTCGGATGATCAGGGCAGTGAGCACATTGTGTGTACGTGGGACTACTGTCCAAGTGAATATATTTCGGGTTGTCCTAATTGACACCCGACAGTGCTAACTAAAACAAATAATATGTGAGGGCCCGGGGGGCCGAATGTTGTAATACATGATGATGATAAAATACGTCGTATGAATTACTAATGCTGTCGCATTGTATGATGTGTGATTGTTGTGTATGTTTATAAGTGACTGTTTTGATTGGATGAATGATTATATAATCATGCATGTTGTTACAGTATCTATTATATCTGTAAAATGACAAAGCATGAAATCAATCTATTATCAAGACGGTTAAAAATGACAAGTGACCAATAGGGTCCAGATCCGGCATACTCAGCGTCTATCGCTGAGACTACACTTATTGTGCAGGTTGTTGATCTTCGTTGAAGCCGAAGTGCGGGAACAGGGTAGATAGGATTACTTCAATTATTGCGTAAGGAATTTATTGTATAACGATACCAGGCTGTAGACGTATGATGGTAATGTTACATTCATCTGGGATTTGAAATAGATGCTCACTTGTCTACTGTTATGAATATGGACTTAGTATGATGTATAGGGATATCTCGTTATCACAGCGGTTTAGTAGTGATGTGTATTCTAGCTGTTGGATTTAGTTCTGCTTCGTTACTCGCATGGGCGAGTAACGGCAGGTGACACCCGAGTGAGTTTAATGCCATTGTTTATTTTCCGCTGTAAGACGCTTTATTATCTGTTGACGTGAGTGACTATTACGTGTTAATCTGAGAGGGGTGTTACATACGCAACTCCACCTATATATAGTGCACATCATACACAATTGGTTGTAGTGTGCTTGAGGTACGCAGTTTTTCCACATATATACAGTGCACACTATATAAACCGAAGATTGCTTGAGGTACGCAGTTTGTCCACCTTCTACAAAATAAACCATGGAGATCGCGTGCACCATGTTGCATTACGTTGAACCAATGACCAACCATTCAGGTCTGTATTTTGCAAAAATGTGTTCTGCTTATCAATTCGATTTTGAGATCCCCCCAGATATTACATTCTCGGAGTTTGAGAATTTTGTTGAGAATAGGTTGAAAGAGCTTAACGGTTACCATTGCATGGTTGAATCGATTGTCCATAGATTACTACTGTGCTCCCATCCACGATCGTTCTAGGGCCCATTACAGATACTGTGCGATGTTGACGTTGAACGGATGATTCAATAATTCATTTTCAATCAATAATTTTACACCAGAGTTAAGCTTATGTCATATATGGTTTCAGAGAGGATAGGTCGTTACCATTACCTCCAAGGAGGCCTAGATTGAGGGATATATACGGTGTTGACGATGTACCCGACGACAACGAGGAGGCTGAAGAAGGTAGCAGAAATGTTGTAAACTAGTATATGGTGTTAAGATTTTTAATATGTAGCTCTGGTTACCAAATAACAATATTAGTGTTTATGTTTTGTATTGTTTATGCTTTCTACAGTGACAGAGGTCATTTGCTAATTTTAAATTTGTAATTACACAATGACGGGGGTCATTTTGGTACTTTGAAATATGTGAACAAAAACTCACAAGCATGCAAATCAAGGAATTCTTCCTATACATTAAGTCAAAAAAGGGCTTTGATTGAATTATGATCCAAAGAGGAAGGGAAAATAATATTCTACGATGTAATTAGAATAACTACCGATATGTAATCGAAGTTGAGTTTAAATGGAATGGAATCATGATTGAAGGTATCCATTAATCATAGTCTATAAAAAAAAGTAAAACCCTCTATTGATTCCTTCCAATTCATTGATTTTTTTATATGGTATAAATATCATATTCAAAAAGGGCGGGAACATCATATTTTCAAATATTGGATCGATTTTTTTGAGTTTAGCCTTTGACAACCTATACGCAGCTTAAAAAAGGGATAAATTTCCATAGGACAATTGGGTTGACTTGCTAGGCAGTCAATGTAACCCTATCCGGTTAACAACAGGAAAGCACAAACAAGTGTATCTGTAACACCCCATCCAACAACCAACACATAATAACAATCTGCAGCGGAAACCCAACTCATCACATTACTTATTCCAATGGTGTTACACGCCGTTAACCACCCACGTGGCTAACAAGGCTAATACATGTACATTTGTATCGGTCTGATGGACTAGATTCCCGAGCAACTACACAATACAATACTCATTCCATCTTCAACATTTATTATATACATACACTCCCCCTGTACCGAGTATTTACAACTACTGCCGATAACAATTTCGGTCTTACTACGCCTATCATACTCATGCCATTTAAATGGCTACCCATGTATAAACATCTGCCCCGTCCTACTCTCGAACGGCTTCCAGCTCCTTGTACCTGAAATAGAAAAGGAGAGAAAGGGTGGCCCCCAAGGGGCTCAGCACCTTTGCTGGTATGGTAATCCCGCAGCCCGCATGCTACCGGGCCACGCACAACTAATTGTCGTCTTAGCATGCAGTTGATTATATTTAAATCATGCATACAAGCCATAACCATACAACACATAGCATTTCGCCTCAATGGGCTCAACCTATAACCAAAACATCCACACTTAACCAACCATCCAATGATTCCTTAAACCCTAGAGTGGCTCTCCTCTAAACGGAGCTACTTCCTTAACGAACGGCATGTACCCATTAATCGGGTTATCCTTAAATGCCTCTTGTCACTAACTGGGATTCATTTCCATGATCCACACATTCCATATCCTACAACATAACTCATTCCACACATAACAAAACATAACAAACCTTTCTTGCTTCGATGTACACAAGACAACGTTGCATTCTTTTAAAACATCCAATATATATATATATACCAAAGCACAGCAAGGGAATTTGCATAGCATCATAATATTACATATCACCTCGAGAACGGTACACATTAAGATCCTTCCACCATAGTTAGTCCATACCATGAGCACAGAGATTGTTGCCAAACTCATACCAAGCTCGTTAATTACCTCATCACCATCCTGTTATTTGAACGGTTGACTTAAACCCAAGGTGTGTCGGATATAGTGATCCCAAGCACACCAAACAACACAGTATGCCCCTATGGCCCGACGTGAGTCAGTAAACTAGCTTTGGATAAGCTAAGGGAAGGTTGAAACCAAATTGGAATACCACCTAAACATACACCTAGGGAGCCGAACTGGATATGATAACGACCCCCATCCATCACACGCGTGGCCGGAACAACCGGACTCCTCACCCCCCATTTGCCCATAGACTCTTATAAATAAGTAGTTAGAGATCCATTATGGAGCCTACCACCACCACACACCATACGGTATCATAACCGAGTTAAGCACACAAGGGAGGAGAGAGTCATACATTCACATACAAACATCACGCACAAACATCACATAACCAACTCACGCATAGCCGTGGTTAGAACGTTCCTTAAGTCGGAAACGTTGTTACCGGATACCGTTCTCCTACGTTTACCTAATAGAGGTTAACTAGCCCTTCAAGCGCATTCGAGGTTACCGGTATCGGCACGTAAACATACAATAACAATAACGACTGTAAACTCGTTTCATGATTTATCTCATAACGTGGCAAACATACAGAAAAACATATTGGCATACAAGCCGGTGTAATCCGGTAGGACACAGGTTGCAAGAAAACCATACCTGTCACCGGAGTCCACTTATCCTGTCCATTTATGTTCCTCGAGCAAATTCTCGAACAACTGTTAACATCACACGTGTTTTCATTAACATCGGGGTTTGCTTGATCGTTTAATGTCAATGCTTAATTGTTCCCCGTTAACTTAGTTACATAACTTAACATTTTAACTTGTTTTACTCTCACATTCTAATACAACTTTTAACCCACTTAGGTGTCATTAAAACCCACCTAACATGTCCTTAACATCATTATAACATCATTACCTACCAATCCCCATCATCACATAACATTTCATAACCTTAAACCATGTTTTTGGTCCGACCGACCCACCGTCCGATCCACAACTGGGTCGGTCCATTACAGACCCCTTTTACTTCCTTACAAACATGCCCGTCCGACCCACGTCCGACCCACCATTCTGGGTCGGTCCATGTGCGAACATTTTCCTTCCTTTGAAACTTGACCGACCGACCCATGTCCGACCCACCCTTTTGGGTCGGACCATTACCGAACACATTCCTAACATCTAACAGAGGCTCGACCGACCCAAAAACTGGGTCGGCCCCTGGGTCGGTCGCCTCCTAATCTTACCCAAACTTTGCCAATCTTCACCAAACTTCTCCTAAGGCCTCTTAATGCTTCCTAACAACATTTGGTAACCTTATATCCACATACAACGTCCATGAAACTCATTTTCTAACTCCTTAAGCCTTTACTTATTTCCTTGTAAAATTTTCTTAACACTTTCAACATTTGTACTAGGTTCCTAAATGGTGTTTCTCCCCTATCATAACTACTATGCCAAAATACTTTCTTCTCATCTTAACATCATCTCTTAAGCATTATCTTCTTACTAACTAAATCTCCTTTTACATCATACCTAAACATCACTTGTTCCTTGAACATCAACATTCCTAAATCTTAAACAACTCCTCCATGGCTTAAATACATTCTTAAAACACACATTGAATTCCTAGAACTTCCAAGACAACACCTAAATCCTTGCCTCACTCTAAATCACCTTAATACATGTTTCCTTCTCAAGTAAACATTCATTCACCTTTAACCCTTCCTAGTTCACCAAAACTCACTTACAACACTTAGAACTTCTTACACATTTCCCAAATTTGGCCATAGCTTCTCTTGTATATACTCACATCCAAACACTTAGGTTTTTACCTTAATCCATTCAATAACACCTAAAATCCATCAAACACATTTTATACACAAACTTCACACATAAAGCACTACATCACAATATAGTGCATAACTTAAATTGCTTGGCACTTAGGCCTTAAATAACATGGCTCTTAGGCCCTTAAATTGCATAATCCTTAAACACTGAATTTCCCACATAAATAATGCCTTTGACCTGCAAATACATACACCAACACATATGTTCTTTTACTAATCTCCTTGAGAACACTTTACTAGGTCATTCACCATTTGCTCTTTAGGTAGTTTTAACAAGCATTATAAGCTTATTTCTCCTAAGGCATTAAGCCACATTAAGGTAGCATATTTACCTCTTTTCCTCCCAAATTTCTTTCTTGTTTCCTTACAAAACCGGTAAGGCATTTGGTTCCTTGCCAACATCTAAACAATATACCAACATTGAAATGAGTATATAAGCTTTAAGCTTTATCTCATTGTAAACCCTAGTTACATATATTGTTTTAACACATCAAGGTAATTGTTTTACCTTTGAATGGAAAGAGAGCTTGAATGAGTATCAAGAGAGGACTCCTCCTTGCCCTTGGAAGATTCAAATGAAGCTAAACAAGCAAGATAAATACACCATTGTGAGGTGAATTTTCGGACAACATGAAAACATGGAGGAAACATGGATTTTCTTTGAGTTTCCTTACCTTGAAGCAAAGGTGATCAACAAGGCATAAAAATATTAGCTCAAGCTCCTTCCATGGAAGTTCTCCTTGGCACCGAAATGGTGGTTTTGAAGTTTTGAAAAGACAAGATTGTAGAGCTTGACTTAACTAAGAGAATGGTGGTCTTGAAATTGAATTTGGACCATGGAGCTAGAAGATACAAGAGATCAAAGATGGAGTTTGGTGTGGTACTATTGCAAACCGTAGAAGAGAATGAAGAAGAGAGGTTGGAGGAGGTTGGATACGTGTGAATGAGGAGGCAAATGAGAGAATGTGGTTTGCTTTTGCTTTTAGAAGATATTTGTACTAAAGTGTATAGTAACTTTTGCTTTATCATTTAGTTAACTCATTTGTTTGTGTAGGTGTGGTGAGTCACTAAGGAAACCGGCCCCAAATAGTTAGAAGGGTGCTTTGGTCTTTGTTGACCAACTTAATCACTTATAACATTATATGTTACAAACTAGTTATAAAAATCACTATTCACCAATAACAAGGCACATAGAAGTGAAATTTTTGATTTCCCATTGATATAGCCACCCAAATGTGATACTATATAGTACACATGTTAATTAAAGAGTAATGATGGACATTTAGCCATTCAAAACTCATTTACAAGACAATTTTTCAAAAACGTGCTTTAAGACTTCTTAAAGCACATTTTGTGTTTTAACTTGTTTTCAAGCTTGGTTTTCTTTAGTAGTTGATTTGATATGTTCATTAACATATAAATGAGGCATAGGTATGACCATTAGGTCTTATACACATTTATCCCAAGCTTAGAGCACCTTTTTGCTCTTATTGACCTTAAGGTATTTATTTGTGTTTTGTTTGGTTTCATTGTCTACCAAAGTTTCCTAAGGACTTAATTAGCCTTATAAGTCATAATTAAACATTATCAAGTCTTGGTAGGCTCTTTGGGTCCTAACCAAGTTCACTCCAAGCTTAGAGCATGTTTTTGCTCAAAGCGTGTCCTAGTGTTTTATTGTGTTTACCATGGTTTAAATGATTCATTTATGTTTCTAAGGCACTTTTTAGCCTTTAAATACCATAGTTTAACATTTACACAACATACTAAGGTTTGGGGTATTTCAATCTACCCCCCTTAAAAGAACTTCGTCCTCGAAGTTCACATTTCCTCGCATCATTGGATTAGAATACGGGAATTACTTATAGCCATAACACTTCCATTACCAACCACCCTTTACATCCAACCTCGGACTTAATGGTCCGGGCAACATATCCACATCATTTGGACACATAGGTCCCCATAACATAACAGTCTTTAGACACATAGGTCTATGTAACACCACACATTTAGACTCATAGGCCTTGATAGTATACACTTTAGGAAATCCAAGTCAAAACAACATTCATTACACATACCACACAACATGTCAGAGCATGTATAGCAATCAAAAATATCCTTGATATACACTATGATCCCACAGAACCCGGTCGCGATGGACGCCTTCCGTCCCCGTGCCTTTGGGAAATTAAAACAATCACTTAAATTTAAAATTTCCTTGTGAGGTTAAGTATAAGAAGATCTTTTATTCAGAATATTAATCAATTGTTTGAAAATACCAATTGAAAATCCTTTTGAAAACACCATACAACTCCAAGTCCAATTTATGCTCCTTGTATTTTTTCTTAACATGGTTGTTTGTGACCACTTACAGAGCTTCAAGAGTCATCCACCCTGATGTTGATCACATCATCAGTTTTAACTATCTTTCCACCCCAATTTGGTTCGGCTTCCCTTGATCTCATATAATCAAGTTTTCACCTCCCACTTCTTTTCAACCAACAATTAATTCAAGCATATTCCATTTTCTATCTTTGAATCCTTCTAGTCATAATCATAACATCTCCAAGGGATAGAACTCCATCTATCAATCATCATCCAAATCCAACTTAATTCAAGTTACCTAGGGAATTTAGTTCTCACTAGGTTCTATGTCGGTCTCATACCCCTTCATAGATCACAACACTGTATATATATACACATATTTTTTTATCAAAATACAATACATGGTTTACTTTATGCACCATCGGGGTTTAGATCCCCGGAGTTTCTTTACTCCCTTCCACTTGTACTCTCACACACACCACTGTTAACAAAATTCACACACTTCCCCACAATGGTATTCGCATCTTCTGTGCGCAATACCACAATTTAACCACAATTAATGCGTATGTTTATATAACACACGCGCCAACCATCGTAATCAATTTTGTGCTATGCACACCTAGTTCGCGTACACTTGTATGGTAAAACAACTGAGTGGTTTTTTGCGCTCTACCCCCCTTAAAAAGGGATTACGCCCACGTAATCAATCACTAAACCTTGGCTTAAATGTTCTGCCGTCGTGAAGTGTTTTAACTTCCACGCGGTCTATTACACAATGGATTCTGATTAGAGGATCTTAACCATATTGGCGGTTTAGTCCCTAAACCAAGAATTCGCATTGGAGTTGTAACTCATAACCGGTTTCGGTCCTGGCCTGTGAGGCTTTTAGGTATTGATAACTAGTCATTTATTCATATTCACCATATATATCCGGTACCTGACGCATGGGTTCACTGGCCTCTGTTGCGCAACCCTGATAATTATAGAGCTGGTTTGCCCCATTCGTTACTGTTAATGTATTGTACATCTCCAATGTATTACCCTTATCTTGGGAAGAATGGTTTCTCAACCGACGCATGGTACCCCCTTACCCTGAGCGAATTCGGTGAGTTTCACAATTTCCCATCCACTTCTCCAATAGCTTACCGCGTAAACTACTATGTAATTCACAATGATTGACTTACTTTTACCGACTTACTGTCGGTTGAGATTGAGCTACTACCTAATGTGTAGTGCTCTCTCAGTTATTTCCCACACCTGGGGTATATTCCATACCGATATTTGGCAGTTAGTGCTACCGTAGTCACTTACTGTTAATCATGTCTCCACATTTGGTTTTGTACATGTATTCTTTCATTCCTGCGGCCTTGCATTACGTATGCATCGGCCATTATAACATTATTCCTCCACAATTACCATGCTTCTGATTCCTAGCTATCCCACTCGATCATTACTGCGCAAGTGCAATACCAAAACACTCAGTCATACAGAGTGCAGAGGTGTAAACTCTTGACAGTAAATCCCTTATGCGATTGCGATAGGAATTTTCACTGAAATCCTTATCATCTAACACTTGCCACCGGCTTACCGCTCGGTTCATTTGCTATCACTTACTGTTGTATCTCCACTGGGGTTAACTCACAACTCTGCTTACTCACCATTTTATCATCTAACCATCCTCATACAACGGTCGCTTATTGCGCACCGTGTCTTTACTCATTATATAACATCAACTTATACTGCATCCGCTATTATATTAGCTTTCGCTATCACGCTGGGTTTATCTGGCCACTTATTTGGCTGATTTTTGATTATATCATTATCTTTCCCTTGAGCGTTGTTCGCTACACATTTTAGCTTCACACACCTATGGTGATTGCTATCAACTTATCACACTTCCTGTCTACACAACTGGTACAAACATTTCCTTTCGTATTATTCTTATTCGAATCATCCTGGGGTAATAACAACGTGGTCCGTCCTCCACATATTTCTTGAACTTGATTCACATAACTACCGCTTCTGCGGTCTCACAATATCGAGAGGTATCCCCACTCTTAATGCAGTGGTTCGTTTACCACTCTAACCATTTATACAACATAAACTTCTACAATCAATCGAATATATATAACATATCTTGATTATGGCTTATAAGCCTTATTTGCCTTGAGCTGGGCTCATTGTAGGCTGTCCACGCACATGTACTTCTCTATACCATATTACCTGGTTAGAGGTTGTATTGGCATCCATGACAAGGTTG
Source organism: Limonium bicolor (assembly GCA_023374045.1). Lineage (NCBI taxonomy): Eukaryota > Viridiplantae > Streptophyta > Magnoliopsida > Caryophyllales > Plumbaginaceae > Limonium > Limonium bicolor. The sequence goes on along the minus strand of CM041778.1, from coordinate 68,893,045 downwards.
TTGCATCACATTTCCTTTCATGGGATGTCCCTTAGGATTGCCAGTCCGTCTCCTGACAACTTATGTCTAAACTGGGTGTTAATTTCAGCCCTTGTGTTTTTGTCACATTGCCTTATCCAATCAATGTTCGATCCAAACACCCCTCGAGGATTGCTCCTGGGTGTTGCTAGGGCATGCCATTACATTTGGCTCACACTTATAGGTACATTCATCTAGCCACGCCCTTTTGCGTTCTTCCCTGGTTATTACTTTCTTCCGTGAAGGTCATCATTTTCTAATAATGTAGGTACTTATTCTGGGAATTTCATCCCGTCCATTGCACTTTACTGTGTCCTCACTAGGCTGGGTCACCATTCCAGCTATCATGTTTATTCTTCAGGACCTTTGAGACATACACGATGTCCTTACATAACAGCCAGTGCGTTTCGCACTTCTTGACTCCTAAACGTTTCCTTGAAACAAATTCACTAACTCCTTTAGTCTTATTGTCTTAATTGGGTTCCTTAACTTCAACTATTCCTTGTAATCCTTAGCTCTTGTTTAATTTATACTGCTGACCGTAGACGGAGTCGACTACTTCCCGTGTTCTGGACTCTACTCGTATACATATATGGGGTATCATACTGATACATTACTACTTACCCAACTAACCTATAAGTAGGTCTGTCGGGCCCACATGCTCCTATCGGAGTGCGGTCGTCCACAACACAGTTGGTACACTTGTAGTGTCCGTCACACGCCTAGGTGAAGTATTCTGTTGTCAACTCCCTTATATTGTCCCGTGACAATATTCATTCCTTGCTTCTCGAACTTAATCGAGGGAAAGTTTGTCCACTGTTGTATCTTGTCAATTGCCCCTGGTTTCACTGGTTTGGTTTTAAAAGAAGGTCGGAAAGAAGTGTTGGTTTGAAAGAAAATCTGGTTTGAAAAGAAAAGGGTTTGTGAAAGATTAGGTTTGAAAAAAAAAATTTCCATGGTTTTACAACATCTTCTTACCTTAGCCAAGTCTAGCTTCTTGCTGACTGGTGTACTTCCAATTACAGAGGTTAGGCTAACAGGCCCTTCCACTGTTATGACATTCACATTTAACTTTATTGTACTTTTCCAAGTACTTTGTAGTGGCTATAAGTTTTCCGAATAGCCCTGTCATAGCAGCACTTGCTACGGCAAGTGCGCCATGCTAACTGGCTATCAGTTCAACACATACCGGTTGTGGTATTGTTTTGACCCATATTGTCATCAGTGGCCTTGTTGGCCCTCACTGATCTTACTGCCTTGATAATACTCCTCTAGGTGACTTCTCACTGTTTCCACGTGATATTCATTAACTAGGGTGTTTCCCATTCTGGGAGACCCCTTTGTCTTAGTATTGTATTCTCTTCGTAGCCCGTTCCACGTATTTGGGCACTACATTGTAGTTCCCTTGTCTGTTGATATACCGTCGGTGTATTATTCATCAATTGTGGTCCCGTAGACACTCGTCTCGGTTTCTTTAATCCATTTCTTGCCTGTTGCACGGTAGGTGCGTTGCAAGCTGGTTATTCTCGACTGCTTGGCATGTCGACCCAGGTTGCCAGAAATTCTATTCTCTTATACACGAGATCCTTCATTCATTGCTATGAATGTGGTTAACATTGTCCAGATGGAGACCGTCTCCGGGATTCCCAGTTTTCGGGATCTACCGTATGACAGATTCTCCGTACCCTTAAAGGTACTTACTAACAGCCAGATCGGGTATTCCCGAGTAAGAGAGGACTTTCATCTCTCTGGCGTTGTTTCCCAAGTTATATACAGGGATTGTGGAGGGTGGGATGGATATTGTAGGTTTCCAGTATTCCCTGGTAATACCTAACTAGCGTATCTCTCACGCTATCACTCAACCCCTAACCCAAAGTACTTAAATCCTAACTCGGTATTCCCTAAGCTCGGTAATTCAGTCATCAGAGCGATACTTCGCTCTGATACCACTTTTTTGTAACACCCCATCCAACAACCAACACATAATAAAATCTGCAGCGGAAACCCAACTCATCACATTACTTATTCCAATGGTGTTACACGCCGTTAACCACCCCGTGGCTAACAAGGCTAATACATGTACATTTGTATCGGTCTGATGGACTAGATTCCCGAGCAACTACACAATACAATACTCATTCCATCTTCACATTTATTATATACATACACTCCCCCTGTACCGTATTTACAACTACTGCCGATAACAATTTCGGTCTTACTACGCCTATCATACTCATGCCATTTAAATGGCTACCCATGTATAAACATCTGCCCCGTCCTACTCTCGAACGGCTTCCAGCTCCTTGTACCTGAAATAGAAAAGGAGAGAAAGGGTGGCCCCAAGGGCTCAGCACCTTTGCTGGTATGGTAATCCCGCAGCCCGCATGCTACCGGGCCACGCACAACTAATTGTCGTCTTAGCATGCAGTTGATTATATTTAAATCATGCATACAAGCCATAACCATACAACACATAGCATTTCGCCTCAATGGGCTCAACCTATAACCAAAACATCCACACTTAACCAACCATCCAATGATTCCTTAAACCCTAGAGTGGCTCTCCTCTAAACGGAGCTACTTCCTTAACGAACGGCATGTACCCATTAATCGGGTTATCCTTAAATGCCTCTTGTCACTAACTGGGATTCATTTCCATGATCCACACATTCCATATCCTACAACATAACTCATTCCACACATAACAAAACATAACAAACCTTTCTTGCTTCGATGTACACAAGACAACGTTGCATTCTTTTAAAACATCCAATATATATATATATACCAAAGCATAGCAAGGGAATTTGCATAGCATCATAATATTACATATCACCTCGAGAACGGTACACATTAAGATCCTTCCACCTAGTTAGTCCATACCATGAGCACAGAGATTGTTGCCAAACTCATACCAAGCTCGTTAATTACCTCATCACCATCCTGTTATTTGAACGGTTGACTTAAACCCAAGGTGTGTCGGATATAGTGATCCCAAGCACCAAACAACACAGTATGCCCCTATGGCCCGACGTGAGTCAGTAAACTAGCTTTGGATAAGCTAAGGGAAGGTTGAAACCAAATTGGAATACCACCTAAACATACACCTAGGGAGCCGAACTGGATATGATAACGACCCCCATCCATCACACGCGTGGCCGGAACAACCGGACTCCTCACCCCCCATTTGCCCATAGACTCTTATAAATAAGTAGTTAGAGATCCATTATGGAGCCTACCACCACCACACACCATACGGTATCATAACCGAGTTAAGCACACAAGGGAGAGAGAGTCATACATTCACATACAAACATCACGCACAAACATCACATAACCAACTCACGCATAGCCGTGGTTAGAACGTTCCTTAAGTCGGAAACGTTGTTACCGGATACCGTTCTCCTACGTTTACCTAATAGAGGTTAACTAGCCCTTCAAGCGCATTCGAGGTTACCGGTATCGGCACGTAAACATACAATAACAATAACGACTGTAAACTCGTTTCATGATTTATCTCATAACGTGGCAAACATACAGAAAAACATATTGGCATACAAGCCGGTGTAATCCGGTAGGACACAGGTTGCAAGAAAACCATACCTGTCACCGGAGTCCACTTATCCTGTCCATTTATGTTCCTCGAGCAAATTCTCGAACAACTGTTAACATCACACGTGTTTTCATTAACATCGGGGTTTGCTTGATCGTTTAATGTCAATGCTTAATTGTTCCCCGTTAACTTAGTTACATAACTTAACATTTTAACTTGTTTTACTCTCACATTCTAATACAACTTTTAACCCACTTAGGTGTCATTAAAACCCACCTAACATGTCCTTAACATCATTATAACATCATTACCTACCAATCCCCATCATCACATAACATTTCATAACCTTAAACCATGTTTTTGGTCCGACCGACCCACCGTCCGATCCACAACTGGGTCGGTCCATTACAGACCCCTTTTACTTCCTTACAAACATGCCCGTCCGACCCACGTCCGACCCACCATTCTGGGTCGGTCCATGTGCGAACATTTTCCTTCCTTTGAAACTTGACGACCGACCCCATGTCCGACCCACCCTTTTGGGTCGGACCATTACCGAACACATTCCTAACATCTAACAGAGGCTCGACCGACCCAAAAACTGGGTCGGCCCCTGGGTCGGTCGCCTCCTAATCTTACCCAAACTTTGCCAATCTTCACCAAACTTCTCCTAAGGCCTCTTAATGCTTCCTAACAACATTTGGTAACCTTATATCCACATACAACGTCCATGAAACTCATTTTCTAACTCCTTAAGCCTTTACTTATTTCCTTGTAAAATTTCCTTAACACTTTCAACATTTGTACTAGGTTCCTAAATGGTGTTTCTCCCCTATCATAACTACTATCCCAAAATACTTTCTTCTCATCTTAACATCATCTCTTAAGCATTATCTTCTTACTAACTAAATCTCCTTTTTACATCATACCTAAACATCACTTGTTCCTTGAACATCAACATTCCTAAATCTTAAACAACTCCTCCATGGCTTAAATACATTCTTAAAACACACATTGAATTCCTAGAACTTCCAAGACAACACCTAAATCCTTGCCTCACTCTAAATCACCTTAATACATGTTTCCTTCTCAAGTAAACATTCATTCACCTTTAACCCTTCCTAGTTCACCAAAACTCACTTACAACACTTAGAACTTCTTACACATTTCCCAAATTTGGCCATAGCTTCTCTTGTATATACTCACATCCAAACACTTAGGTTTTTACCTTAATCCATTCAATAACACCTAAAACCCATCAAACACATTTTATACACAAACTTCACACATAAAGCACTACATCACAATATAGTGCATAACTTAAATTGCTTGGCACTTAGGGCCTTAAATAACATGGCTCTTAGGCCCTTAAATTGCATAATCCTTAAACACTGAATTTCCCACATAAATAATGCCTTTGACCTGCAAATACACCCAACACATATGTTCTTTTACTAATCTCCTTGAGAACACTTTACTAGGTCATTCACCATTTGCTCTTTAGGTAGTTTTAACAAGCATTATAAGCTTATTTCTCCTAAGGCATTAAGCCACATTAAGGTAGCATATTTACCTCTTTTCCTCCCAAATTTCTTTCTTGTTTCCTTACAAAACCGGTAAGGCATTTGGTTCCTTGCCAACATCTAAACAATATACCAACATTGAAATGAGTATATAAGCTTTAAGCTTTATCTCATTGTAAACCCTAGTTACATATATTGTTTTAACACATCAAGGTAATTGTTTTACCTTTGAATGGAAAGAGAGCTTGAATGAGTATCAAGAGGAGGACTCCTCCTTGCCCTTGGAAGATTCAAATGAAGCTAAACAAGCAAGATAAATACACCATTGTGAGGTGAATTTTCGGACAACATGAAAACATGGAGGAAACATGGATTTTCTTTGAGTTTCCTTACCTTGAAGCAAAGGTGATCAACAAGGCATAAAAATATTAGCTCAAGCTCCTTCCATGGAAGTTCTCCTTGGCACCGAAATGGTGGTTTTGAAGTTTTGAAAAGACAAGATTGTAGAGCTTGACTTAACTAAGAGAATGGTGGTCTTGAAATTGAATTTGGACCATGGAGCTAGAAAGATACAAGAGATCAAAGATGGAGTTTGGTGTGGTACTATTGCAAACCGTAGAAGAGAATGAAGAAAGAGGTTGGAGGAGGTTGGATACGTGTGAATGAGGAGGCAAATGAGAGAATGTGGTTTGCTTTTGCTTTTAGAAGATATTTGTACTAAAGTGTATAGTAACTTTTGCTTTATCATTTAGTTAACTCATTTGTTTGTGTAGGTGTGGTGAGTCACTAAGGAAACCGGCCCCAAATAGTTAGAAGGGTGCTTTGGTCTTTGTTGACCAACTTAATCACTTATAACATTATATGTTACAAACTAGTTATAAAAATCACTATTCACCAATAACAAGGCACATAGAAGTGAAATTTTTGATTTCCCATTGATATAGCCACCCAAATGTGATACTATATAGTACACATGTTAATTAAAGAGTAATGATGGACATTTAGCCATTCAAAACTCATTTACAAGACAATTTTTCAAAAACGTGCTTTAAGACTTCTTAAAGCACATTTTGTGTTTTAACTTGTTTTCAAGCTTGGTTTTCTTTAGTAGTTGATTTGATATGTTCATTAACATATAAATGAGGCATAGGTATGACCATTAGGTCTTATACACATTTATCCCAAGCTTAGAGCACCTTTTTGCTCTTATTGACCTTAAGGTATTTATTTGTGTTTTGTTTGGTTTCATTGTCTACCAAAGTTTCCTAAGGACTTAATTAGCCTTATAGAGTCATAATTAAACATTATCAAGTCTTGGTAGGCTCTTTGGGTCCTAACCAAGTTCACTCCAAGCTTAGAGCATGTTTTTGCTCAAAGTGTGTCCTAGTGTTTTATTGTGTTTACCATGGTTTAAATGATTCATTTATGTTTCTAAGGCACTTTTTAGCCTTTAAATACCATAGTTTAACATTTACACAACATACTAAGGTTTGGGGTATTTCAGTATCTGACGAAAAAGGGATGGAAAAAGGAGTCCAGGGCACTTGCCCAAGAGCGCATGACAGCGGGACAATAACATACGGAAGTAATGACCGCCTAAAAGTCACTCCCGAAGTGCTATATGAAACCGAAGAACGCTATATGAAACCGAAGAACGCTATATGAAACCGAAGAACGATATATGAGCCAATTAGTGTCTTAATCTGACACGAGTGAGCTCACTTTAGTGTCTTAATTTGACACGAGTGAGCTCACTTAGTGTCTTAATTTGACACGAGTGAGCTCACTTAGTCTTAATTTGACAAGAGTGAGCTCACTTAGTGTCTTAATTTGACAAGAGTGAGCTCACTTAGTGTCTTAATTTGACAAAAGTGAGCTCACTTTGTGTGTGCGCGCGTGCGTGCGCGCGTGCGTGCGCGCGTGTGTGTGTACGCGTGTGTGCGTGCGTGTGCGCGCGTGCGTGCGTGCGTGCGTGCGTGCGTGCGTGCGTGCGTGCGTGTGTGTGTGCGTGCGTGTGTGTGTGTAAATTGCTTATTTTTAAAAGGGGTGACTTGCATGTACATTATTACACAGCTACTGCATTCTAGTATGCCAACCCATAATATTCCTTATAGGACTATACAAGGTACGAAATGACATTGTACACAGCTACTGCATTCTAGTTGTTGTAACTTAGTTTTTCTTTAACCTAGTTGTTGTAACTTTGTTTTTCTTTAACTTAGTTGTTCTAACTCTGTTGTTTTACTCATTGTGACTGGATATAGGTCATTCAATTGTCTATTATTTCAAAAAAAAGTGTCTCCCCGTAACATTCAAACTTATTCAACTAAGTTTGGTGAACAAAAAAAATTTGTACTGCAAATAGTAACGTATTTTGCTATTCGCAGTACAAATTAATTTTAAGTCAAATTAATAATATAAACACATAAAAATGTAATCCAACATTTTTTTTACAAAAAAAAGGTTCCTGTATTGATTCCAACAAAAAAGTAACTAGTAAAATGCGATACTAATCAACTACAAACTACTTCAGAAAATTTACTTTCAGATATCATTTTTGGAAGAAAAAAACACAGCGACACATCATTACATGTGTACAACGTCAATATGAATTAAAAAATTTTTGTACTGCGGTGATTAGTAATTTTGTACTGCGAATAGCAACCCTCTTTGGAAATCATTATTTCTTAAATCAAAAGAAGAAAAGGAGGATAGCACATCATAGAGAATGAATTGCCGTCTTTCTCCTCGATTCTTCAACCAGAAGAAGATAAGAGATCAGATATGTTTTATCTTCTCGAAATAGAGAATAAAATTGATGGACAGCAAAAAATACTTGCTAATTTGGATACTTACTACAGCGCACCTGCTTAATTCATTTCAGTCCAATATAAGGTAAACTGGCGTATCCAACTTTAGGAGTCAATTAGTTCACATTATGTGAATTAGTCGTATCCATCGAATTCCTCGCTCTCTGTGACAAGTCACAACCGATTTGAAATCCTGACTAAGGCAAATTCGACGGAACGGTGGGCTCGCACAAATCACTACACGGCATGTGATGTGGACTGAACTGTTGATGTAGCACATGTAATGAGAAGAATATTTGAATTAATTTTAAATGGTTGTAACTTTTAATATATAAGTCTAAAATGAAAAAAATTATATCATTATTCACCTAAATTCAAGCTCTTCAAAACAAAACCAATCATGAATATGTTTTGACAACTTTAAAAAAAATATTTTTACATGGATACGGTGATACACTAAAATCATAACAAAATCTATTAAAATTAAAATTAATTGGGAAATTTCATGAAATGCCACTATTTTTTTGGTTAATTCATGAAATGCCACTAAAAAAAAGAAAGTCACGAAATGTCACTATATTTTCCGAAAAGTCCATGAAATGCCACTATAGATAGAAAAAAAAAAGACAAAAATACCCCTACTAGTTAACAAAGTGCTTTTAAAGTTCACAATATGCCCCTAAGTGTTAAAAATTAACAAAAATTAACAAAAATATCAAAATACAATAAAATTATAAAAAATTATAACAATTTATAAAAGTTGAAAAAATTTATAAAAATTAAAAAAATTAAAAAAAGTTAAACAAAGTTAAAAAACTAGAAAAATTGAAAAAAAAATTAAAATATCATTAAATATTTAACGTTTAGGGGCATATGTGAACTTTAAAAGTACTTTGTTAATTAGTAGGGGTATTTTTATCTTTTTCCATCTATAGTGGCATTTCATTTACTTTTCGAAAAATATAGTGGCATTCGTGACTTTCTTTTTTTTTAGTGGCATTTCATGAAATTTCCCAAATTAATTTTATGATTCATTAACTGATAAGTGGGGAATTAGATTATAAATGTAACACCCCTACTGTTAATACAATGCTTACCGTCCAATATCCTTATAAATCAGATACGCGCAGCGGATATATACTTACATACAATGGGTGATACAATGCCGTTAGTCACCCACGTGACTAACAAGGCTACTACTACTACGTACAGTATCAGTCTGATGGACCGGAATATCCCAGTACTACACACTTACAATACATACTCCAATTACCAATTCCAATACTAAAACTTCCCTTCATTACAATACTCCATTCAATACTTTACTCCTTCATAATCCACACAATACAATATACATAACCGAGTTTACTAAGTTCCAAATACAAATACAATGATTCTCCCAAGTTCCTATGTACTCACTAAGAGACTACTTACTACCCATTCCTCACAACTACTTACTTTCTAGATACAAGGGTGTGCCGCCGGTCTCTTACCTTGACCACATCCGCTTCGGGTACCTGCACACTAAAAACGTTCCCCCGAAGGGGTCATCTTTCGCTGAGCATGATAACCGCATACCCCGCGTACTAGTGAGGGTACGCCGACCACTTGGTCGAATACATGCGGTTCATTTTATTCATACATACATGCATACATGCTTTCATACGTATACTACAATACTCTACGCAGAGAATACATACATACACTTTAATACATACACTTCAGTTCATACATAGTAATCCATACAGCCCAACGATACATACTTACCTTTCTGAATTCCACAATACACAATACAATATACAATACATACGCAATTCATGCACAACCCAATAAACTTGTTAGCTCATATTGGTCCACCCGGGTTAATCGGGTGGAGATTACTCTTTTACTCGTTCCACATTACTTACGCATACATACTCATACATACTTACGGATCCATACTTACTTACTCTTACTCATGTTAAGTCGTCGGGACCTCCGGCCCGGGGACTACTCCGTCCCACCACCGGGATTTACTTGACTCACCAATCCGGGATGCTACCCATTTAAGGGATTTGGGCCGCGGACCAGTTAAGAGTCAGGAATTGCAGCCAACCTCTTGTGACTCCGCATCCTCACGCGTGGCCGAAACTATATCGGACTTCTACTCATTCCAATTTACTCACTTAAGTTAGGAGTTAGGTAGTTAGGAATTTAGTAGAAGTCAACACTCAAGCCACATACACAAATACATCATTCACATACACATTCATACAAAATACAATACAATATACTAGTACAATACAAGACACAATTACACTTCATCATCATTCATATATATTTCATGAATTATACAAACTATTGTTCAAGAGAATTATATCAAGAACAATATAAACAAGCACAAGTGGATGCAATATAGTCTGATTCGTGCATTTATCTTATTGGTGGTCAAGAAAGCACACAAATCGGGGTAACCAGATTAGGATACAGGGCATGTAGAAATCATACCTTTCACCGTTGACTTTGGACTCACCGACTCCCTTCGGTGTTCAACTATTTGAATCCTATCACATACATACAGTTGGGTGGTTAATTATCCATAATTAACCTTACTTATTACTTCCCTAAGGTTTTCTAGTTTATACTTACTAACCTTTTGTTACTTAAATACATTTACTTAAGTTACTTACTTACAATTATTTTCTAAGCTTGTTTATAGCCTTAATGACCATTAAACATCATTAATTATGTCTTAATCATCTTATATTATCATTACCCATCCTTAGTTTTGCTTTAAAATACATTCTGGACAGATTTTGGGGTGGTCCTGGTTTGTGTCCTGGTTTTAAACCCGGACCAACTCACTGGAACATCTCTCGGGTGAAAATAAGGGGTGGTCCTGGTTTGTGTCCTGGTTTTAAACCCGGACCAACTCACTGGAACAACTCTCGGGTGAAATTTTTGCATCGTCCGGGTTTGTGTCCCACTTTGCAACCCGGACAAATTTGTTTCAGAACTTACGAGTATGATTTTGGGGTGGTCCGGGTTAGCATCTGGGTTTGTAAACCCGGACCATCCCATTGTAAAACTTGCTGTCGTATTTTCATGCTAGTCCGGGTTTGCATTCTGGTTTGCAACCCGGACTAGTTGCAGTATTTTGATTTATGTAAGTTTTTGAGCTTGTATAAATTCTAAACTTCTACCAATCTCTTCCCTAATATTTCTACATATTATTTAGCATGTTTTAAGCTTGTTTAAGCATTTTAAACTAGCCTAAACCACTCTACCAAAATCTGTTACAAAATACACTCCATTGTTAAATTTTTCTCCCTGTTACACTTTTCTTCTCCCATAAATGCTACAGATTTTTCCTTAAACCTTTACCATTCACTACTCCCTCTACCAATGCTTCTCCTAGCATTCTAAATCCATTACTTTGCCACTCTAGTTCTCCTCATTACCTGGACCCTCTTCAAATCCGTTTTCAAGGTACTAAACTACTCACTTAAACTCTCCAAATACACGTAGTTATTACCTAGATAGTTTTCTTCTCTTACACAACTAAGTCCTCCTATTTCCATACAAATTTGGGCAGAGGTTCCCCTATATTTTTAACACTGCCCACATACATTTTCAGCCCACACCTTCATTCCAAACTTCCATATCAATTCGACACTATACAATACAATAGATTTCCTGCACATACCCATTTATTTCCTCCAGATTTATACAAGCTTTTAAATGTCTTTTATAGCTTTAAAACATTTTGGTATTCCTCCACACTATACTACTACTCAATACCATTTACAATACCCATTTCAAGCTACTAAAATTCTGTTACATACATACATATACCAAGCTACACAAGTGAGCATCCTTACCTTGTTTTTCTTCTAGTTTTTCTTTCTCCTTCTTTCTTCTTCCTTCCTCTCTTTCTCCACCGGTTATAGTACTTCACAAATCTAATATCATAACCCATACATACACACCATTTCAATACTAAAACCAATCCCCCAAACATTACTTAAGTTTTAACGTAAGTTCTAGGGTTTAGAATTTCCTTTACCTTCCAAGGGTGTAAATAAAGCTTGGAGTGGCTCAAGAACAATATTTCCACCCCTTCCAAGAGGCCAAAATCGGCTACAGCACAAGAGAACCAACAAGGGTTTTAGCCTAAATTCGTTTTGCCCATAAGGCTAGAAAAAGATGGAGTTTTCAAGAAGATTTTTACCTCACAAGAACAAGCTAGGAGAATGAGGTGGTTCTAATGGTGGTCTTGAAGCTCCAAATGGGGCATACCCATGAAAACGAAAATGCTCCTTTTTGGATTTTGAAAAGAGAGAATCGTAGCTCTTGATGGGAGGAAGACAACGGTGTAGTTTTTATAATTTTTGGAGCAAGTTTGATGGAGTAACAAGAGGAGAGAAGGGAGTATTTGTGTGGGTTTCCTTATTTCTCCATTGGTGTCGGTTTGGAGAAGGAAAATTCAGAGAGGAGGGAGATGAGTGTGCTGTACGTGAGAGAGGGGAATGAAATGGGAGAGAGAGAATGTGAGAGTGAGGTAGAATAAAGTAGTGAGTGTTTTTACTTTATTAGTTTGTTGTTTTGTAAATAAGGAGAATTAATAGAGTGTGTGAGGGAGAGAGGGGGAGCCCATCGGCTGGTACAGCCCACACACACAAACTCCACTTTTTATTTAATAAGTGGACACATAAGTTTTGGTTATTTATGTTTCTACCCCACAACTTCCCGTTTTGACAGTTTTTTACTAATTTCTCGTTTTAACTGATTTTATTGGTTCTAAAGCTTCACTAATATTTATTAATGATTATTTAGTTGACCAAAATTGTTACGAGTCTGTTTGACCCGCTTAAAGTCACGTTTTCCCGGTTACCTCGAAAAACGCGCTTTAGTGTTCATTAGTGTTTTTAATCCATTTTAAGGATCGGTTTTCTTCGGGATTTGTTCCCTAATATTTATTTAGACTTAATTAAGCCTTTAGAATCCTTATATTACGCTGACCGAGGTCTTATACCTCCTATGGTTGTTTAACGCTTATTTAGCGTTTTACGCTTTTCAAGCGTTTCTTTATTTCTTTTGGATTTATTTTTCCTTACCAATATTACTTAAGCAGTATTAGGCTCTTAAATACCTATTAGGATAATTTAATCGCCATATTTGAGGTCGGGGTATTTCAATCTACCCCCCTTAAGAACTTTGTCCTCAAAGTTACTCGAGGTTATAAGTTTACAATGCTTACTCGTTCTTACATGTCTAATACTGTGGTACTCATTCTTCCTCCTTACAATTCCCAAACTCGTTACTCAAGGTTTCTCCTTTCCCTATCATTCCAATGTACAATACTTACTTCAATCCATATTACTATCAACCATCCGGTTCCTCTGTACAAAATTCATACATACATACAATGCAAAGCTATCCCCAAAGCAATGCAATACACAATACAATCCCGCAGGCACTCAGGTCATCTCGACACAGGACTCCTCAATGTCCTGCTGCCCTTGGAATAATACAACATGCTACCCTACCATCTACTCCGGTGAAAGCTCCTACCATTTTCTCCATACTAAGGGAAATTCTTTCACTACTACTAATTAGAAGTCTTTCTAAAGCATCCAGCTCCAAGTTCCAATTTATATTCGTTACTTTTATCCTATGTGTGATTCTTGTGACCACTTAAGGGGAGCTTCAAGAATCGTTCGACCCTGATGTGATCAGCATCAGTGTTGAACTATCTTTCCACCCCAATTTGTGTTCGGTTTCCCTCGATCTGATCAGGATCAAGTTCGACTTCCCACGTCAGTTTCAAACAAACAGATAATTTAGTTGTTTTCATTTTCTATCTTTTTACTCTTCCTAGTCATGATTACGAATTCATACATCTCCAAGGATGGAATCAGTCCATCAATCATCCTCACTCTACTTCCCAAATGCTTTACTTCGTGGTTCATACCTAAATGCTCATTTCATCAACCTACACTACTTCCATCCATTACTCTCTATTATCTTAAATATTCTAACTAGGGAATACAGTACTTATGAAATTCAGTTGTCCTCGATTTACTTCTAATAACATACTTACGAATACACTACTCATGGCTACACTCCTCTACTACTCTTGATCCATTCGTACTACTCCTTTAAGGGTTACAATACTTGTGGAGTTCCGTCCACTACTCATTACTAATACTTGTGGAGTTCCGTCCACTACTCATTACTCTTCTTTACTAATACCCTTACACTGGGTTACAAGATGGGTATATTCGCCCTATGGTATTTGCATATCTAATGCTTATTTACCATAATTTCATTATGAGTGAATACGTATGTTTGTTTAACATAAGTACCAATCGTTAATTCGATTCTCATTTGTGCTATGCACATTATAGTTTATGTGTTTTATTTATAAAACTTGCATTAAGCGGTTTTCACTCTACCCCCCTTAAAAGGGATTACGCCCACGTAATCTCCAATATGTTAATATTAAATATTGGTTATTTAATTCGGCCATCTGAAGCGTTTAGCTTCACTACGGTATACTATACAATGTGCTCTGGTCAAAGGGGTCTTAACCATTCCAATGGTTTAGTCTTTGCACCAAGAATTCCTATATGAGTTTATTTAACTCATAATTAATTCGGTTCTAGCCTATTAGGCTTCAAGTCATTAATAGCCATTCTGCTATCCTTACTAGGTACATTATTTCTTAGCTAGGGCCCACTAGCTTCTGCTGCGCGACCCTGATAACTCGGGTTACTTACCCTTCATGTTATCCTCAATGTGTTATACATCACCTTTTTATCCGTCTATTATGGGGATAAGGTTTACTAAATAAATGTGGTATTCTTTTACCGTGCTTGAACTTAATGAGTTAAAGATTTATAACCATCTCTCTGGTAATTTACTGCACGTGCTATTCGTGCCTCCATGATTATTCATTAAGTTTCTCCGACTTATTGTCGGGCGAGGTTGAGTCACCACTTAACTGTAGTGCTTCCTCTGTTGTCACTAGCTTCTAAAGTATACCAGTTTTTCTGGTTCCGTACAAGTGTTCTTTACTTGTATGACCTAGCATTTCTATGCGACGGTCCTAGTGACTTTCTTACGTCTCCTTTCACCTTTTATTCCCAATGGAATTCACATCTTGTGATTGTTAGTGTGTTCCACACTCTTCGTGCTTCTTTGGCCTTAGGCCGCACGGTTTGTTGCTAAGCTTGCTTAACTGGCTTATGCCATGTTTGTCGGTGAAAAGAAAGGTTTACTACGGTTTACATTCTCCATATCCCTAGCCATCCCATTAGATCATTAGCTGCACAAGTGCAATACCAAAACACTCAGTCATACAGAGTGTAGAGGCGTAAACGCTTGACAGTTAGTCACTTATGTGATAGGAAGGAATATTTATGCCTGTCGTCTCGTACTTATACTCCGTGTTATTATCTGTTACTTCCTCATATCGGTCGCTTGTTGCGCACCGTATTCTTACTCATTGTACAATGTCATTTTTACTGTTTCTGTTACTGTGATAGTTTCTCTTTACTCATTGCGATTGTCATTGGCACCATTCCCTTATGGTGTGAATACCCTGGGGTTTCCAATACTCGTGTGTATGACGGTTGTCGTAGCATACCGCAATACTATTATCTTCCCATTGTGGGGATGTTTCATTCCAATTTAGGTTTCATGTGTAGATTAGCTTACCTCACATTCTATCATCATTTATGACACAATTTATCAAGTATCTTGGTTGATAATGGATGAAGTAATTTATCAGGTCACAAGCTCTCTTGAGCGCTGGCCATTCACGGTGTGCAATGTGCATTCCCGTTGATTGTTTTTGACAATCACTGTCTTCCCGTGCTGAGCGTTGGTTATAGGCTCCAGCTGTGTAGTTCTACTCGTATATGCGTCACCGGGACATCCCAAGAACTTCAAGGGTTTTCTGGTCCCGTTCTCCAATTGGAGAGTATTTTATCACTGACAAGTGAAGGTTCTTGTTGAGGGGTATGCTTCCACTCATAGGTCTCGTGACGAGGTTTACCATGTTGGTGTTCATACGGTGGTTCGCACATGCTTAGGTGCACATGGGGTATGCTTTACTCCTTAAGTCATAATGGTCTGGAAATCTCATTTCCCTATCCCATCACCCCTTGGCAATATCTATATGCGTAGGCTCATTGTTATAATAGATGGAAGCCTTTCTAAGGATTCACATCTTCACCACATTGGTGGTCTTTGGTTATTGAGAGGTAGTTTTCCTCGAGTTTCCCGTAGGGTCCAAGTGTGGACTAGGCCAATGTTGGCACTATTATAATTTCTATGCCTTTGCGTTATCATTGCTACAGAAGGCATGAAGGTGATTAAAAGCTTGTCAACTGTATACCAGACTGGTGCTCTAGTGGCAGTGACACTGAGATGGCCATTACTCCAAGCCACTCAGGATGTTGGGTTATGCAACCGTTAAGGTTTACATCACATAGTTTGTTGATGGCTTTCAAGCCTTATTGCTGCAAGCTATGCTCTTTGCAAGCTGCTTAAACATCTTTTCACTCCTTGTATACCACTGTGGGGTTGGAGGTATTACTGGCTCCATGGCAAGTCGTGACATCACGCTTCCATTTATAGGAGGTCTTTTCTAGCATTCTGATATTAATCAGTGCCTTTTGGTAATTTAGGGTATTTCCTATTAAGTGAAATCCCTTCGGTGTCCTAACCGAGTGTTCGTTCTAGCTTCTGTGCTTTTATCATGTCGCTATTGTTCGACTGTTGCAATTCAGACACCCTTCAAGGATTGCTCCTGGGTGTTGTTAGGTTATGCCGTTACATCCGGCTAATGTTTATAATATGTCGTGTCTACTATACCGCCTTGTTGTATTGTATTTTGAGTTAACCCCTTGTGGGTTATAGCGTCTCCCGTTCTTGGGTAGACTGTTTATACTCCTCCTAGTGTTTTAGACTAGGCTTAAGATCCTGTCCAACGATGGATTACACTTTATGGTAATCTTGTGACTGCTCTTGGGAACTCTGTCCCGTTTGTTGAGCATTGCGGTGTTCACGTTAGGCTTTTGCCTTACTGTGTTCAGGCTGGGTATCCCTTCCAGCTGTCATGTGTTTGTTTGACATCTTGAGACATATCCTATGTCTTTTCTTACTAGTCTGTGCTCCTTGCGCTTCCTAATTCTCATTCCTCATCTTCAGATGGATTCTCTGAGTTCCTTTGTACTTAATCGTCTGAGGTGTCCAGCTGTTCTGATTTGAACTTACTGATGGTCCGTAGAACGGAGTTGGCTACTTCCCGTGCGTTGTACACTACATGTATACATACACGGGGTACCATGTTGATACGTTACCACTTACCCAACTATATGTCAGGCCCGCAAGCTCCTTCGGAGTGCAGTTGTCCCACATCCCGTAATTGGGTACACTTGTAGTGTTCGTCACACGCCTAGGTGAAGTATTCTATTGTCAACTCCTCTTGTATCATTCTATGATACTCACCGTAATTCTGTTGGTTTGGTTTTAAAATCCAAGGTTTTAAAAGAATGGTTGTGGTTTTGAAAGAAAATTTTTGGTTTTAAAATATGTTTCGGTGTTAAAGAAGTCTCTCATGGCATAGCCATTTTTGAGGTCTTGGCCAAGTCTAGCTTCTCGCTGACTGGTATGTTCTAAGTACAGTGGTCGGGCCGTTAAGCCTTCCCAAGGTTCCATACGTCTGGTTGTTAGGATGTGTGATCCTGTGGTTGTTTCGTTACGGTCACCGTACATTACTATGTACTTGTGACGTATTAGTGTTCCTTTACATATTCGTGTTGTTACTGCACTTGCCGTGGCAAGTGCGTGGTACTGGTGGTTTTTGAGTAATCCTATACCGATCACGGTATGGTTTTCACTCACATTTGATAGTCTTGTTGACTCTTCCCTTGATCTTGTTGATCTACAATTGGTATACTCGATCCTTTAGGTAGCTTCTCGGTGGTCTAGACATGGCTGTCGTAGATCTGGGTACTTCTCCAATCCTTGGAGATTCCCACATTATTTGGTTTAGTGTCGTTCCTTGTGGCTCGCTCCCACACATCTTTGGTGGTTACTGAGCCTTCCTTGTTTAGGCACTACTCTCGTAGTCCTATTGGATTGTATCTCATGGTTGTTCTTGTAGTTGTCTGAGCTATATTGGCCAGGTATTGTAACCCTTTGGCGTTGTACTTTCGGTGTTAATCGCTTCCGACTATGTCCTTAGTCAGTTAGTACACCGTTGGTGGTTTTGTCAAGCTACTGCTGTCCCGCAGACTTGTGTATCGGGTTCCATTACTACTCCTTTTCCCATTCCGTTGCACGGTTAGTGCTTCCTTCCTGCTGCTGGTTGGCTAGCTAGGTTTCGCGACTGCAGAGCACGTTGCCCCATGCTGTTGTAAGTTGCAGCCTCCTTGTGATTGGAGTGCTCATCCTACCGCTATTAAGTGTGGGTATTGTTGTTCAACCGGAATCCATCTCCGGGTCTTTCATTCCTTGGAATCTACTATATGTCAGGTTCTTTCCTCGTGTAGGAATATCTCATCACTGCCAGATAGGGTTTTCCCGAGTATGAGAGGGCTTTTCCTCTCTCTGGCGTCCTTTCCCAAGTTATACAGTGGGGATGCGGTGGGCGGGACTGGTATTGTAGGTATCCGGTACTCACCGGGAGTTCCTAACAAGCATATCTCTAATGCTAACACTCAGCCCTTTGCCCTAAGCTTCTAATTCCTAACTCGGTGTTTCCTAAACTCGGTATTTCCAGTCATCAGAGCGATACTTCGCTCTGATACCACTTTTTGTAACACCCCTACTGTTAATACAATGCTTACCGTCCAATCTCCTTATAAATCAGATACGCGCAGCGGATATATACTTACATACAATGGGTGATACAATGCCGTTAGTCACCCACGTGACTAACAAGGCTACTACTACTACGTACAGTATCGATCTGATGGACCGGAATATCCGAGTACTACACACTTACAATACATACTCCAATTAACAATTCCAATACTAAAACTTCCCTTCATTACAATACTCCATTCAATACTTTACTCCTTCATAATCCACACAATACAATATACATAACCGAGTTTACTAAGTTCCAAATACAAATACAATGATTCTCCCAAGTTCCTATGTACTCATTAAGAGACTACTTACTACCCATTCCTCACAACTACTTACTTTCTAGATACAAGGGTGTGCCGCCGGTCTCTTACCTTGACCACATCCGCTTCGGGTACCTGCACACTAAAAACGTTCCCCCGAAGGGGTCAGCTTTCGCTGAGCATGATAACCGCATACCCCGCATACTAGTGAGGGTACGCCGACCACTTGGCTGAATACATGCGATTCATTTTATTCATACATACATGCATACATGCTTTCATACGTATACTACAATACTCTACGCAGAGAATACATACATACACTTTAATACATACACTTCAGTTCATACATAGTAATCCATACAGCCCAACGATACATACTTACCTTTCTGAATTCCACAATACACAATACAATATACAATACATACGCAATTCATGCACAACCCAATAAACTTGTTAGCTCATATTGGTCCACCCGGGTTAATCGGGTGGAGATTACTCTTTTACTCGTTCCACATTACTTACACATACATACTCATACATACTTACGGATCCATACTTACTTACTCTTACTCTTACTCATGTTAAGTCGTCGGGACCTCCGGCCCGGGGACTACTCCGTCCCACCACCGGGATTTACTTGACTCACCAATCCGGGATGCTACCCATTTAAGGGATTTGGGCCGCGGACCAGTTAAGAGTCAGGAATTGCAGCCAACCTCTTGTGACTCCGCATCCTCACGCGTGGCCGAAACTATATCGGACTTCTACTCATTCCAATTTACTCACTTAAGTTAGGAGTTAGGTAGTTAGGAATTTAGTAGAAGTCAACACTCAAGCCACATACACAAATACATCATTCACATACACATTCATACAAAATACAATACAATATACTAGTACAATACAAGACACAATTACACTTCATCATCATTCATATATATTTCATGAATTATACAAACTATTGTTCAAGAGAATTATATCAAGAACAATATAAACAAGCACAAGTAGATGCAATATAGTCTGATTCGTGCATTTATCTTATTGGTGGTCAAGTAAGCACACAAATCGGGGTAACCAGATTAGGATACAGGGCATGAAGAAATCATACCTTTCACCGTTGACTTTGGACTCACCGACTCCCTTCGGTGTTCAACTATTTGAATCCTATCACATACATACAGTTGGGTGGTTAATTATCCATAATTAACCTTACTTATTACTTCCCTAAAGTTTTCTAGTTTATACTTACTAACCTTTTGTTACTTAAATACATTTACTTAAGTTACTTACTTACAATTATTTTCTAAGCTTGTTTATAGCCTTAATGACCATTAAACATCATTAATTATGTCTTAATCATCTTATATTATCATTACCCATCCTTACCCATCCTTAGTTTTGCTTTAAAATACATTCTGGACAGATTTTGGGGTGGTCCTGGTTTGTGTCCTGGTTTTAAACCCGGACCAACTCACTGGAACATCTCTCGGGTGAAAATAAGGGGTGGTCCTGGTTTGTGTCCTGGTTTTAAACCCGGACCAACTCACTGGAACAACTCTCGGGTGAAATTTTTGCATCGTCCGGGTTTGTGTCCCACTTTGCAACCCGGACAAATTTGTTTCAGAACTTACGGGTATGATTTTGGGGTGGTCCGGGTTAGCATCTGGGTTTGTAAACCCGGACCATCCCATTGTAAAACTTTCTGTCGTATTTTCATGCTAGTCCGGGTTTGCATTCTGGTTTGTAACCCGGACTAGTTGCAGTATTTTGATTTATGTAAGTTTTTGAGCTTGTATAAATTCTAAACTTCTACCAATCTCTTCCCTAATATTTCTACATATTATTTAGCATGTTTTAAGCTTGTTTAAGCATTTTAAACTAGCCTAAACCACTCTACCAAAATCTGTTACAAAATACACTCCATTGTTAATTTTTCTCCCTGTTACACTTTTCTTCTCCCACAAATGCTACAGATTTTTCCTTAAACCTTTACCATCACTACTCCGTAATTTCCTACATCACACTACTGTCCATCCTATCCATCTTGTCCCTCTAGCATTCTAAATCCATTACTTTGCCACTCTAGTTCTCCTCATTACCTGGACCCTCTTCAAATCCGTTTTCAAGGTACTAAACTACTCACTTAAACTCTCCAAATAACCCGTAGTTATTACCTAGATAGTTTTCTTCCTTACACAACTAAGTCCTCCTATTTCCATACAAATTTGGGCAGAGGTTTCCCCTATATTTTTAACATGCCACATACATTTTCAGCCCACACCTTCATTCCAAACTTCCAATCAATTCGACACTATACAATACAATAGATTTCCTGCACATCCCATTTATTTCCTCCAGATTTATACAAGCTTTTAAATGTTCTTTTATAGCTTAAAACATTTTGGTATTCCTCCACACTATACTACTACTCAATACCATTTACAATACCCATTTCAACTACTAAAATTCTGTTACATACATACATATACCAAGCTACACAAGTGAGCATCTTACCTTGTTTTTCTTCTAGTTTTTCTTTCTCTTCTTTCTTCTTCTTCCTCTCTTTCTCCACCGGTTATAGTACTTCACAAATCTAATATCATAACCCATACATACACACCATTTCAATACTAAAACCAATCCCCCAAACATACTTTAAGTTTTAACGTAAGTTCTAGGGTTAGAATTTCCTTTACCTTCCAAGGGTGTAAATAAAGCTTGGAGTGGCTCAAGAACAATATTTCCACCCCTTCCAAGAGGCCAAAATCGGCTACAGCACAAGAGAACCAACAAGGGTTTTAGCCTAAATTCGTTTTGCCCATAAGGCTAGAAAAAGATGGAGTTTTCAAGAAGATTTTTACCTCACAAGAACAAGCTAGGAATGAGGTGGTTCTAATGGTGGTCTTGAAGCTCCAAATGGGGCATACCCATGAAAACGAAAATGCTCCTCTTTGGATTTTGAAAAAGAGAGAATCGTAGCTCTTGATGGGAGGAAGACAACGGTTGTGTAGTTTTTATAATTTTTGGAGCAAGTTTGATGGAGTAGTAACAAGAGGAGAGAAGGGAGTAGTAGTATTTGTGTGGGTTCCTTATTTCTCCATTGGTGTCGGTTTGGAGAAGGAAAATTCAGAGAGGAGGGAGATGAGTGTGCTGTACGTGAGAGAGGGGAATGAAATGGGAGAGAGAGAATGTGAGAGTGAGGGTAGAATAAAGTAGTGAGTGTTTTTACTTTATTAGTTTGTTGTTTGTAAATAAGGAGAATTAATAGAGTGTGGGAGGGAGAGAGGGGAGCCCATCGGCTGGTACACCCACACACACAAACTCCACTTTTTATTTAATAAGTGGACACATAAGTTTTGGTTATTTATGTTTCTACCCCACAACTTCCCGTTTTTGACAGTTTTTTACTAATTTCTCGTTTTAACTGATTTATTGGTTCTAAAGCTTCACTAATATTTATTAATTGATTATTAGTTGACAAAATTGTTACGAGTCTGTTTGACCGCTTAAAGTCACGTTTCCCGGTTTACCTCGAAAAACGGTTTAGTGTTCATTAGTGTTTAATCCATTTTAAGGATCGGTTTTCTTCGGGATTTGTTCCCTAATATTATTTAGACTTAATTAAGCCTTTAGAATCCTTATATTACGCTGACCGAGGTCTTATACCTCCTATGGTTGTTTAACGCTTATTAGCGTTTTTACGCTTTTCAAGCGTTTCTTAATTTCTTTTGGATTTATTTTTCCTTACCAATATTACTTAAGCAGTATTAGGCTCTTAAATACCTATTAGGATAATTTAATCGCCATATTTAAGGTCGGGGTATTTCAATATACTTCAGAACCAGATAAATTTTTTTATTGTTTTGTAGTGTATTATTATTATTGTATGATGTATTTTAAACCTTATATGATGAATCACGTATTTTTCTTACGTACCAAATATTGTTTTGTTGTACTATTGTTTAAAATTGTTTTTTTGTATGTTACTGATGATAGACTAAAATGATATTATGATTCATTAAATGTGATGTTATGATTCATTAAAATTCATATTATGATTAATTAACTAATAAGTGAGGAATTAGATTGCAAACTTGAGAACCGATAAAAATAATTATTGTTTTGTAGTGTATTATTATTGTCGTATGGTTCATTTTAAACCTTATATGGTGAATCATGTATTTTTCTTACGTACCAAATATTGTTTTGTGTTGCATTATTTTTTAAATTTTTTATTTTTACATTTATACAATGATACACTAAAATCATAATATGATTCATGAGTTTTGATATTATGATTCATTAATTAATAAGTGGTGAATTACATAACAAATTTCGGAACTGATAAAAATCATTTTTGTTTTGTAGTGCATTATTATTGTTGTATGGTGTATTTAAAACTTATATAGTGAATTGTGTATTTTTCATGCATATTAAATATTGTTTTGTATTGTATTATTACGTAAAAATATTTATTTTTATATGCTTGTGATGAAACACCAAAATAAAGATATGATTCATTAATTTTGATATTATGATTCATTAAAAATGATATTATGATTATTAATTAATATGTGGTGAATTAGATAACAAACTTCGGAACCGATAAAATCATTATTGTTTTGTAGTGTATTATTATTGTTTTTTAAATAATATAAAATTTTAAAGTTGTCAAAACATATCCATGGCTGGTATTATTTTGAAGAGCTTGAATTTAGATAAACAATGGTATAATTTTTTTTCATTTTGGACTTATATTTTAAAAATTAGAACTAATTAAATTTAATATAGTAAAAAGGCAGCCTAGTCAGCAAAATAATGCAGTCAGCAGCTGACTGGACTACCAAATAGGGAGTAGTGCACCGATTTGTACGCGGCTTTCCCGCAGCCTCGACAGCCAGCCTAACTAAATCTAGCAAAAATAAACTTCTATTCTTTTAGTATTCTTCCGATATAATTATGGAAATTTCATGAAATGCCACTATATTTTTGGCTAATTCATAAAATGCCACTAAAAAAGAAACGCACGAAATGTTACTATTTTCCTTAAAGTCTATGATGGGCACTATAGAGGAAAAAAGAAAAAAAGACCCCGACGAGAACAAAGACGGGTAAAGGGCACAAGAGGCCCCTAAGAGGGAAAAAGGAACAAAAAGAGCAAAATAGAAAAAAAGGGAGAAAAAAGAACAAAAAAAAAGAAAAAAAAAGGAAAAGGGGGAAAAAGGAAAAAGAAAATAAAAAAAATCTTAAAATTTATTCAATATCATAAAAAGAATATTGAGTTCTAAACAAATAATTTATACCAAATTTTCTACCAATATAGTACCATAATTTATACCAAATAAGTACCATAACTTTTATCATACATTTTTTAAATTATTATTTTCTATCAATTTAGATTATTTATTTTTTTCAAATGAAAAAAAAATTTATATTGCTGATAAATTTTAAAAACTAAAATTTCTGAATATAATATTTTATTGGAAATAGAGCGACTAAGAATATCTATATAACATACTATATTAAATTGTAAAACTTGTTTGAAATGTAGAATAAAACATTTTCAGAATAATAATATGCAACTTATTAGGAGCAAGTAATGATAACCAAAGAAAGAATAAGTTGCATATTATTATTTTAAAACCTTTTCTTCTACATTTCAAACAAATTTTACTATTGGGAAATTTCATGGAATGCCACTATATTTTTGGCTAATTCATGAAATGCCACTAAAAAAAGAAAGTCACGAAATGCCACAATATTTTTTGAAAAGTCCATGAAATTCCATTATTGATGGAAAAAAGATAAAAATACCCCTACTAGTTAACAAAGTACTTTTAAAGATCACTATATGCCCCTAAGTGTTAAAAATTAACAAAAATATCAAAATACAATAAAAATATATAAAAATTTAAAAAATTTAAAAAATTAATAAAGTTAAAAAAATTATACAATTTTATATAAAATTATATTACTTAAAAAATTGAAAAAATGAAAACACCATTACATATTAAAAAACATTTTTTAAAAATTTATTTAATACCATAAAAAGAATATTGAGTTCTAAACAAATATTTTATACCAATTTTTCTACCAATTTATACCTCCGTCCCACCCAGATTGTCCTGTTTACTATTTGAGCATATTGTTTGACTTCTATATTTAACATATATGATAAATTAATTTTATATATCTAAGTTATGCAACAGATTCCTTACATAATAAACTATATCTTGACTATTTTAGTTTTATAAAATTAGCTTATCTTATATGTTAAATATTGATGTGAAAAAACGTGCCAAAAAGCAAACATGACCAATTAAGTACCATAATATTTACCTAATATTTTTTAATTATTATTTTCTATCAATTTAAATTATTTCTTCAAAATAAATTATTATATTTATACATTTTAGTTTTTAAAATTTATGAGCAATATAAAAAAATTATTTACTTGAAGAAATAAATAATCTAAATTGATAGAATATAATAATTAATAATGTATGATAAAAATTATGATACTTATTTGGTATAAATTATGGTACTAAATTGGTAGAAAAATTGGTATAAATTATTTTTTTAGAACTCAATATTATTTTTATGATATTGAATAAATTTTTACTAATGAAATATATTTTTTTAATATATAATGATATTTTCGTTTTTTCCATTTTTTTTAAAATTTAAAATTTTTTAATTTTTATAAATTTTATTTTATTTTGATATTTTTGTTATTTTTTGTTAATTTTCAACACTTAGAGGCATATTGTGAACTTTAAAAGTACTTTGTTAACTAGTAGGGGTATTTTTGTCTTTTTCCATCAATAGTGGTATTTCATGGACTTTTGGGAAAATATAGTGGCATTTCGTGACTTTCTTTTTTTTAGTGGCATTTCATGAATTAGCCAAAAATATAATAGCATTTCATCCCTCTACTATTTAATATTCTGAGTCGCTCTATCTCAAATAAATTATTATGTTTAGAATTTTCGTTTTTAAATTTTATCAGCAATATAAAAAAAATATTTACTTTAAGAAATAAATAATCTAAATTGATAGTAAATAATAATTAAAAATTTATGATAAAAATTATGGTACTTATTTGGTATAAATTATGGTACTAAATTGGTAGAAAAATTGGTATAAATTATTTGTTTAGAATTCAATATTTATTTTATGATATTGAATAAATTTTAAAAATGAATTTTTTTAATTTTTAATGATATTTTAATTTCTTTTCATTTTTTTAGTTTTTTAATTTTTTAATTTTTAAATTTTTACAATTTTTATAAATTTTGTTAATTTTTATTGTATTTTGATATTTGTGTTCATTTTTAACACTTAGGGGCATATTGTGAACTTTAAAAATACTTTGTTAACTAGTAGGGGTATTTTTTTTTCAATCTATAGCGGCATTTCATGGACTTTTCAGAAAATATAGTGGTAATTCGTGACTTTCTTTTTTTTAGTGGCATTTCATGAATTAGCAAAAATATAGTGGCATTTCATGAAATTTTCCAATAATTTTATATATCTGAATGTAGTATATTCATAGGTTCATAATCCGTTGTAAAATTTGATATAACATGTACAATGGTGTGTAATTGTGGATTCCATCCAAATATGTCAGTAAGAATATGATTTTTTTTTTGAAATGGGTTGGAATTTTTTTTAATTGGTGTGGAATTCACCAAGTTTCTTTTTCATTAATTCTTATTTAAGCAAGATGTCGACATTAAATTTGATTGGTTGTTTCATTGCCATAAATTTATTAATAATATTTTTACCGGATGATAAAGTAAAAAGAAGATAGTGGGAGAAGGAGATGAGAAAATAGTGAGAATGTTAAGAAATTTTCTTAATATATTGGTTGAGTTGTTTACACATTAAAAAATATATTTTATTACATAACACCTAGAAATAAGTTAGTGGATGCCCTTAAATGAATTTATCTAATATATCAATTATTAAACTGTTAAATGCGATAAGACCTAAAAAAGAATAAACAAAAATACATAAAATTATTAACTATATTTAAACAAAAATGTACTATTAATTTTATGTAAATTCATACTTAATTGTCATATAAATATGTACTTTTAAACAAAAATGATAATCTTTTGTCGTGTATCAACAACTTGGCTGATACTCATCTGACCAGTTCAGTGAGTTTGATCTCAACCTCCAGCTTCCTCCATCGCTGGTAGGTGTGGTCCCTATCTTTCCTCTTCGGTCCAGTGCCCTGCTTCTTCGACGAGTTTTCTCTAGGTTTGTCAAGGAGTTTGTCGGCTCTGGAGCTCGTTTGGGTCCTGGCGGTCTAGGTTTCTTCCTCACTGTGGTGGTGCGGTAGTGTCTCCTCTGGATTTTGGGTCTCCTGCCCCTTCAATTGGTGATTCAAGTTGTTCGGCAGTGTTAGAGCGGCGCTCTTGTTTATTCCCTCTGGATTTGGGGGTTTCTTATTTTGTCGAGCTGTGGGTTGGATTTGGTCTAGGCGTGGTGTCCTTTGTTCTTCTCGTTTGTTTCCTTGTTCCTAGTGTTCCAAAGTGTTGTGGTGATCTTCTCCCTGAGAGATTGTGCAGGTGGTCCGTGTCTTGGTGGTCTTCTCCCTGGGTTCTGTTCGGGAGTGGTGTTTTTGCTTGTTCTCCTTTTCGCTAGTGAGCGAGTTCCCAACTGGTTGGGCGTCTGATCCACATTCGATTGGAGTAGTGTTTCTTCGAGGAGGCTTGATCATCTGGTTGGTCGGTTCGGTCCTCCCTGGTATAATTTGATGAGTGATCTCAGTCTGGTTCGAAAGGAAAAATTGTGATAGGCTCTCTGTATCGGCAAGGGTTCAAGAGGGATTTGTTAGTGTGGTGGTTCGTCTTTTCCAAGTTCCGGTGTTCTTCTTGCCCCGAGTTTGGCCCTTTGGGGCTGGTGTTCGTGGGTTGCTTGACTTGCAGGCTGTTGTTCAGGGTGGTTCTGTCTGGCTGCTTTCTTGGTTTACTTCTGCCCTTGGTGACTGTGTTGCTGTCTTCTTTCTGATGAGCTGTTTAACTCTCAATTGCAGAGGATTAGGAAAATCCAAGGCTGTCCATTGGGTTAAGAGTTTGATTCTAAAACTCAACCCTGACATTATATATCTCAGTGAGACTCACAAGTCTGAATTAGACATGGATGTCTTCTTTGGGACTCTCCCTCAGTACAACGGGCTAGCGGTGTCAAGCAGAGGAAGGAGTGGAGGTCTCTACCTTATGTGGAAAAGCTACCTAGGTTGTACGATGATCTCTCAATCTAGGCATCACATGTCCGCCAGTATGTCTATGCCGGGGGATCTTCATTTTGTTTTTACTGGGTTCTACGGGTGGTCTAATTGGCCCCTTAAGCATTTATCCTGGAAACTGCTCCGGATTCTTGGCAAGCAAGTTAGCTTGCCCTGGGTGATTGCCGGGGATTTCAATCAGATTATGCATGCCTTAGAGAAGATCGGGGGCAGAATCAGGCAAGAGGTTTACATGGCCCCGTTCAGAGAGGCCATTATTGAGTGTGACCTCCACGATATCGGTTTCTTTGGAGAGGGCTCTACGTTTACCAATTGCCAGGATGGGGATTCTCATTCCCATAGTAGATTGGATAGAGTTTTCTGCTCCTCGGCTGGGCTTCAGACCTTCCCAAATATCTCTGTCGAACATCTACCCCGGGAAGCATCTGATCACTGTCCTCTTTTTATCAGGTTCTTTGGTACTCATAGAGAACCGGCTAAAACTTTCAGATTTGAAAACGGTTGGTGTTTGGATCCCAAGTGTGCTGAGATAGTTACAGATGTCTGGAGTAACAATTATCCTATCATTACTACTTCTCTGGATTTATGTGCTCGGAAACTAAGTGAATGGAAGGGGTGGTCGATCTCCAAGATTAAATGGAAGATCATAAATAAGAAGAAAGAGTTAGGTAAGATCTCTATTAGTGATAGCTCTTTGGGAGCTATCAATAATAGGAAGAGGCTCCTTTTGGAAATTGAGTTACTTTCTTTCCGGGAGGAAATTTGGTGGAAGCAACGATCCAGAGATAAGTGGATTAAGGAGGGAGATAAAAATACGGGTTACTTCCATGCTAGGGCTTCCTCTAATAAAAGATCCAAAGAGATCTTTGGGCTCCTGAATTCCGGGAACACTATGCAGTATACTTGGCAGAGTATAGAAGGCATTGCTAGAGAGTATTTCCAAAACCTCTTTTCTTCTTCTCAACCCCAGGTGGATAGGGACCTGTTGGGAGCGATGGAGGGTCGACTGAATGGAAACTTTATTTCTGAGTTGAGTAGACCTATACTAGAGAGGAAATCATCTCCGCTGTGAAGCAATTAGGAGCCAACAAAGCTCCTGGGCCGGATGGCTTTAATGGTACATTCTTTACCACCTTTTGGCATATCATTGGGAACCAAGTTATTGATGCAGTCTTGCCTATTCTTAGAGGCCAGCCTCTCCCTGATTCTTTGAATGAGTACTTTATCACTCTTATCCCAAAGATGGCGGGGGCGACGGAGATTGATAAATTTAGACCGATTGCTCTCTGTAACTTTGCGTACAAGATTGCTTCTAAGACCCTGGCTAATAGGGTTCAACATATTCTGCCGCATCTCATCTCTCATAATCAGTCAGGGTTTGTGAAAGGAAGGCTTATTACTGATAATATCATTCTAGCTGGCGAGCTCCAACACTTTTTAGAGAAGAACCAAGCGGTCAAAAATGGTTTCTTTGCTCTCAAGTTGGACTTTAGCAAGGCCTATGACAGATTATAGTGGAGCTTCCTCCAAGATGTTCTTCATTCCATGGGTTTCCCTTCTCATTGGTCTTCTCCAGTTATGAATTGTGTCCGCTCAGTCAGATGTGCTATCCTCATCAATGGCAAGCCTGGTAATTCCTTCGTCCAGTCCAGGGGCATTCGACAAGGTGACCCTCTCTCTCCTTTCCTCTTCATTTTGGCTCAGGAAGCTTTGTCTAGCTTCCTTAATAAGTCTGATATTAATGGAGATTTCCATGGTATCAAGCTCTCCCCCCTTTGCCCGTCCATATCTCACCTAGCCTTCGCTGATGCCTTCTCCTCTTTGGTAAAGCCAACCCCACTAATATTTCCCGCCTAAACCATATCCTCACAAAATTTCTTCTAGCCTCTGGTCACAAAATCAATCACCTCAAATCTGAATTGGTGTTCAGCAAAAGATTATCCCTCCCCATTAAAGACAATATCTCTAACCTGCTGAATGTTCAAGAGGTACCTTGTTTCTCCAAATACCTGGGCCTTCCCCTCAAGATAGGTAGGAGAAAACATGACCTCTTTACCTATCTTATCGAATCTGTTCACAAAAGGGTTTCCAGTTGGACTAAACCTATGGCTCAAGCAGCTAGATCCGTCATGGTGTCTAGTGTTCTTCAGTCCATACCCAACTACACTATGTCCCTATTTGCTCTTCCTAAGGGTATTATTGCGAAACTCAATTCAGCTTTCTCCTCCTTCTGGTGGAGTGGGAAAGTCGATAAAAGAGCCTTCCACTGGACCAAATGGTCTAAGGTTTGTGATCCTCTGGACCAAGGAGGCCTTGGTTTCAGAGAAGTGGATAACTTCAATAAAGCTCTTTTGGTTAAACAGTTGTGAAGATTACTTTCTTGCCCTGGGTCTTTAGTAGCTCAAGTTATGAAACATCTCTATTACCCTGACAGCAATATTTGTGAATGCATCCCTTCAAATAAAGGTAGCCCCATATGGAAGTCCATCTCCTCGGTCTTGGATTTGCTCAGAGAGGGAGCTCGCCCCCTACCTTTGATGGGGGATCAGATTCAGTCTCCTAATTCTCTTGACTTGGGTAGTTCCAATCAGTGGACCTGGGCCCTTTCTAAAGATAACAAATTCTCCGTCAAATCAGCCTATCTCTCTCTGGTAAAAGAATCAGGGGTGGGAAGCTCCTCCAACCCTCCATTCTCCATCGGTATGATTGGGAAGAAGTTAACTAGCTCTATCTGCTGCCCTAGAGTTAAACTTAATCTGTGGAAGTTCTTGGGGAATATTATCCCTTGTCAGGATAATCTGGCTAGACGGATTGGGGGTGATTCCAAGTGTTTCTTCTGTGGGGACAAGGATAATTTGGCTCATTGCTTCTTCTATTGTTGTGCTGTTAGAGAGTTATGGAGGGGCTTGGTGGATGTGAATGAAATTCCTAATAATGTGGATGGTATGTTGGACTGGTTTTTTCGGATGTCGGAGGGGTGGAGTGCGAAGAAGCTATCTCTTATAGCTAACAAGCTTTGGGTCATTTACGCTTCGAGGAACAAAGTCAAACATAATCCAGAGCTTTCTTGGTGGAAAGAAGTTGAGGTAAACAATTCCTTTACTGAAGCCTATCTTTCGGTGATGAAGGTCTCCTCTCATCTCTTTTCTCCTAGGATTTGGCATCCTCCCCCGTCGGGATACCATAGCATTTGTACGGGTATGCTTGCTAGTTGTCAGGGTGACCGGATCATAGCTGGTATCATCCGTGATGACCATGGTTTGCCAATTATAGTTTTCAATCGAAGAATTTCCAGCACCAGTAATGTGCAGTATGCTGATATCAAAGTAAAAAGAATTGCCATGGAGCTTGCCTTCTCGGTGGGTAGCCATAGTATTTGCTTTGAATCAGTTAATAAATATTTCGAGGATATCCTCAATTTGGGGAACATCAGAAGACCCAATGCCAGTTGGGATGATATCGTGAGGGTGAGAGGATTACTGTCTAATTTTGCTAGTATTATTAAAAGGGATGACCTTTTGTATGATTCTTACCTGACAAAGATTATTTGCAATTTGGGGAATCCCCTCTTTGAGAGTAATCAGGTGTGGATGGGGGAGCATGTTCCCCCTAATATTACTATGGCTTGTAAGCTAGACTTTGAGTTAGCATGACATGAGGGTCTTTCCCCTTGTGCTTGCTAAGCGATTTTATTAATATATGGTCACAATGTTATAAAAAAAACAACTTGGCTGATACTTCTCAAAGGAAGAAGTCAATAAATATGAGAGTCGTCCTTTCTGCCCCTTCTTGAATCTTCTGTTTTGGCAAATCTCCGACATTGTAGTGGTGTTTATAATCCCTGGGAGACACTCCTCGCGTCTGTCTAGTTGTTTTCCCCTACCCCTTGCTCGGTTACGAATTTCATTTTTTCCCCAAATTGTGTCTCCAACTCTAGTCGTGGAAGGTGGCGAATCATGGAGATGTCGGATGGCACTCACCAACTAGCTAAAAAGCAACGGAATGATGGAGATTTCTGCAGGGGTCTGGAAGGACGCACTCATTCAACGGAAGGTGCTTCGGTTTTGAATTTTAAGAAGGCAGCGCTGGGCGGCCATGTTGATTCGCCGAATTTCGGTTTTGATAGATTTTTTGATGATGCGTCTGATGACGAAGATGAGTTTATGGACGATGAGGACCCGAAGTGTCCTTCTATCACCCTTACAAGAGAGCAGAAGTTGAAGTTTCGGGCCCCATGGCGGAACGGGCTTATAGTCAAGCTCTTGGGGAAGAATCTTCCGATGCAAATCCTCATGGACAGGCTCAAGGTCAGATGGAAACTCCATGGTGAGTTTGCCTTAGATGATCTTTCCAACGGTTTCTTTAAGGTGACTTTCAGTACTCAGGAGGATATTCAGTTTGTTTTAACAGAGGGTCCATGGCCTATAATGGATCACTATCTATCTATTAGAAGATGGCACCCGAATTTTGACCCAAATACGGAAGCATTGTCCTCGCTTGAAGATGGGGTTAAATTGGTCAAGGATCGTAGTATTGATGAGTTAACTAATGTTACGGAAGACTACGGGGATTGGATGGTCCCTAAGCACAAGAATATGGTCAAGAAACCCCAAACACCGAGGTCTGGTGATACAAAGTTGAGACCTAACGATGCTAATAGAGAATCACGCTTTAAGATCCTGGCGGAGGAGGATACCACCAATCTAGGTGACCAGCAGTCCAAGGAGGAGGAGATCTTGGATGTAGATGGTGATACGGTTCTTCAGGAGACGCGGTGTGATCAAAACAATGGGGATTTGGAATCTACTCCGGCACCCAACTCAAATGCTAACCCTAAGAGTTCTGCGCAGAGAATCTTGGACTCTCGGTCCATTCCCAGACGGAGTCAAAATCAGTTATCAGGTTCAATTCTAGTCACGGGTGGTGAGTTACGCAACCCACCAGAAACCTCAGGTGGAGGTGGAGGTACGTAATCTGTTTCTCGAACTTTCATTAATTATACTTGATAAGATTGTTGTGTGGAATGTTCGGGGAGCGTTAAAACCTATCTTTTACAGAGCTTTTAGAGAATTAGTTCGTACTAACAGGCCTGATATCTTTGTCATTTTAGAACCGCGAATTAGTGGTAATGTTGCTGATTTTGTCTGCGCTAAGTTAGCATTCGAGGAGGTTTTCTGTGTCGATGCTAGTGGTTTTAGCGGGGGTTTGTGGCTTCTTTGGAGAAAGCATATCTAGATTAATGTCCTTGATTTCAATCCTCAATGTACTCATTGTGAGGTTAGGGATGGTTATCTGAAATTTCTTTTTACTGCTGTGTATGCTCGTCCTGCTGCTAATATTCGAAACTTACTCTGGGGCAGTTTGAATCAAATACAACCTGTGCGGAATATAGCTTGGCTTATAGGAGGTGATTTTAATGCCACATTAACTTGTTCTAACAGAAGTAGATGTTCTGCTAGGAATAATGGGATTGATAATAATTTTGTGACTTGGTTTCATGAGAGGGGTCTTCTTGAAGTTAATTATGTTGGTAACTGATTTACTTGGTCAAATGGCAGGGTTAGTGCACGTCTGGACAGATTTGTTAGCTCTGTAGAATGGTTTAATATGTTCTCTGAAGCTATCTACAATGTTCTTCCTAGATTTTCCTCGGACCATAGTCCTCTTGCCCTTGTTCTGAAACCCATTTATCGTTGTTCCTCTTGCCCTAAGCCCTATAAATTCTTGGCTTCTTGCTGTACGCATCCTGAATTTTCTAGATCAGTGGAATCTAATTGGAGTAATGACATCCCCCTAATGACTCCCTTAAAGTGCTTAGTCATCATCTTGAAGGTTGGAATAGGAATTTTTTTGGCCATATTGCCAAGAAAAAGAAAAGGTTACTTGCGAGAATCAAAGGTATTCAAAAAGCTATAGATTTAGGCCGGGGTAGCCATTTAGTTGGTCTTGAGTATAAACTTTCTAAAGAACTGGAAGTTTGGTTGCTTAGGGAGGAGAGCCTTTGGAAGCAAAAGTCTAGGGATTAGTGGGTACGTTTGGGTGATAGGAATACCAATTATTTTCATACAAAAACTAGAATCAGGAGGAATCGTAATCACATATCCCAGCTTATGGATTCTAGTGGTGTGTGGATTTCTAATGACGAGAATCTGAAGCTGATGTTTGTTAACTATTTCCAATCCTTATTTAATGCTGATCAGAATGCTTCTAGTTGTATGCTAGATCATGATTTTACACCTCTTGACCATGATAGTTTTGACTTTCTGTCGAGTCCAGTTGAGGCTGAAGAGGTCAGGAAAGCTGTTAGGTGTATGGGGGCGTTCAAAGCCCCAGGAGTGGATGGGTTCCCTACTGGTTTTTATCAAAACTTTTGGAATCTAGTTGGTCCGAGTGTTATTGGGTTTGTCAAGGAGTGTTTTAGTAATAGGAGATTAGACCCATACCTAAACCGTACCATTATCACTTTGATCCCAAAGGTTGATCACCCTACATTTGTGTCTCAGTTTTGTCCTATCGCACTATGTCAGGTGCAATATAAGATCCTTTCTAAGACCATCTCCAATAGGTTGAAGCCTTTCATGCAAACTTGGGTTTCTGAGTGCCAGAGTAGTTTTGTTCCGGGTAGGAGTATCACTGAAAATATTATATTAGTTTAGGAGGTTATCCACTATATACAGAAAACAAAGGCTAAGGAGTGGTGTTTGGCCATGAAGATTGATCTAGCTAAAGCATATGATAGGTTATCTTGGCCTTTTATCAATGATACATTGAAGTGCATAGGGATTCCTGAGGGTCTCCGCAGTCTTATTATGAGTTGTATTACTTCAGTTTCGTTCCAGATTTCGTGGTTTGGTTCTTTATCTGATTCTTTTTCGGTTGGGAGAGGAATCAGGCAGGGGGATCCTCTTTCCCCGTTTATTTTTGTCCTTTGCATGGAACGTCTTTCCCAAATCATTAATCGAAGTGTACAAAGAGGTGAATGGAAAACTGTGTCCTTAGGTAGAAGAGGTATCTCTATCTCGAACTGTTTCTTTGCTGATGATCTTGTT
The DNA here is from genome assembly GCA_023374045.1 of Limonium bicolor. Taxonomy (NCBI): domain Eukaryota; kingdom Viridiplantae; phylum Streptophyta; class Magnoliopsida; order Caryophyllales; family Plumbaginaceae; genus Limonium; species Limonium bicolor. The sequence continues at coordinate 68,857,704 of CM041778.1, read as the reverse complement.
CTCTTTGGTGTGGCTACCCCTAGGCAGGTTAAGGTTATGTGTGAGTGGGTATCAGAATTTTGTGATGTATCTGGCCAGTCTGTCAGTTTAGATAAATCTTCTATTCTGCTTTCTAAGAATATGAGCAATGAGAGGGCTAGGATTATCAGTCTAGTATCAGGAATGTCTATTACCAGCAACTTTGGAAAGTACCTAGGAGTTTATCTAAAGCATGAGAAAAACAGTAATTTTAATCATGATGCACTTGTTTCTAGAATCAGAGAGAGGTTGGCTGGATGGAAATGTAAAGCTCTTTCTATGGCAGGGCGCCTTTGTTTGATTAAGAGTTGTATTGCCTCAATTCCCATTTATACAATGCAAAGTCATATTCTTCCAGTGAGTACATGCGATAAAATTGATAAGCTTTGTCGTGATTTTTTATGGGGACATGATCCGGGTAGTAGTAAACTACACGACATCAGGTGGGATACCCTCTGCAGACCAAAAGAAGAAGGGGGGTTAGGTATTAGGAAAATGCGTCTGATGAACCTTGCTTGTTTTGGTAAATTTGTTTGGAATATTGCTAGTCATCACCATAGTTTCTGTAAAGATATTTTGTTACTAAAGTATCCTAGGCCAGATTCTTCTCGATGCTCTATCAATTCGAAGAATGTGCAGAAATGTGCTAGGTTGATCCAAGATGGTTTTAGTTGGACTGTTAGTAATGGTAAGCGTATTAAATTTTGGTTGGACTGCTGGGTTGACAAGCAGAATCTTTTGTCTCATGCTATTAGTATAGTTCCTGATCATCATTTGCTGAACAATTCTATGGCATATTATTGGTCTGAGGTGAGTGGTTGGCAATGGGATATTTTTGCTCATTTGTTACCTGATGATGTTCTTTCCTCTTTGAGTAATTTCAGTGTGTATCCAAATTCAGATGATGATTTTATTTCATGGAGATTTGAATCTAATGGCTCCTATAGTGTGAAATCGGCATATGCTTTCCTTTCTGGACAGAACAAGTCCATTTTTTCAGGTTTACCGGGGAATGCTTCTAATTATGCAAAGATTTTTAAGGCTGTATGGCGGGTACCTGTTCAGGAAAGGATTAAAACCTTTCTTTGGAAGGTAAGCCACGGTAAGCTTATGACAAATTTCAGGCGTGCTAGGATGGGTCTTACAACAGATTCATCCTGTCATTATTGTGGTAATACAGAAACCCCACTGCATGTCCTTCGGGACTGTGCTATTGCTAGGAAAGTTTGGTATAGAGTTGTGCCTGCTAATGATCGTTTTGATTTTTTTGGTAGTAATATGAGTGTCTGGTTTAGTCATCATATTACACATTCAGAAAGTTTCCTGATTAGAGGCAAAGGCAACTTTGTTTTCTCGAGTATATGTTATTTATTATGGAAATTGCGTAACAGAAAAATCTTTCAAAATGAAACGCGTTTGTTTTTTCCTTTTAGACAGGTGGTACTCACATGTCTATACCATCATCAAACCAGGTGATGTGAGCATTTGTTGGCTCCAGATGTGGAGCTGAGTTCAGGGAACGCCCGTACCAAAGGGAGTGTTGATTTTATTGTTCCTCCTGGTTTAGTTTGGGTTAATATTGATGGAGCTTTTAATTTAAATATAGGTAATGGTGCTGCTGGTGGGATCTTTAGAGATCACAAAGGTGCATGGAATGCTGGGTTCATAGTTTCTTTTGGCAAACGAGATGCTCTCTACTCTGAAGCGATAGCGTTGCTGTTTGCCATCAAGATTGCTCGGGAGAAAGGATTGCAGCGGGTCCTTATCTGTTCAGATTCTTCCATCCTCGTTGAGTACTTCCATAGCTGTCCAACCAGTTATCCCATTCGTCCCATTATAAAGGAGTGTACTGATATCACTAGTAATGGTTGGGATGTACAAGTTCTGTACACACCTAGGCATAAGAATATGATAGCTGATGCCATCGCTAAGATGGGCTTACATAGAGCTTCTGGATTGTATCCCCTTTCTAGTCCCCCTCCATGTATAATTCCTCTGATTGAGGAAGAACGGTATATGATTAATACCTTAATAATATGATGCTTGACCTCCGTTTTTTCTGACAAAAAAAAGTTAATTTTTTGTCGTGAAAAGTTTATAAATATACTCAAGTCGTCCACCTTTTTAATATGAATAAAAGAATTTATCATTACAATTAGAGTTAGTTCTTTATATAATAGTACATTCAAGGCTCACATAAACAATATAACACTTAGAGTAACTCTCCCAGAATTGTTGAACTTGTTTACGTAATCGGGTTTCCAATTCTTGTTGCCAGAATTTAAAAGAACTTTACGATATTACCTTTAGCTTGAAGTTACACTTATGTAATACTAAAAATCAAACGGGATCTTATATTAAAAAAATTAATAAATACACCCACACCCCCACTATCTCTTCACTTCATTTCAAATTCTCAGAAACTCTTTATCTTTCTAGAAACCTTTAACTTATTTTAATCAAGAGCACGAGCTGAAGTGCCAAAGCCTGAGTTCGATTTCCAACAACTCATCTTTACTTTTCCATATATTTTTTCTTACTTGATTTACAGTTTTGAGTAGATTTAGACTTAAAGTAAAATAGAATAAGGAAAGATCATGCAAAAAACGTCAAACAAGGGACGACCAATGCCCCAGGAAACGGGCGTCGACAGGAAAACAGGAAGTCGGGCGTCGATAGGCGCATAGGAAGTCGGGCTTTGATAGACGCACAAGAGGGCATGCGTTGACGAGGGAGATGAGATGGCGCGCGCTGACGATCGTGGTGGAGGGCAGCCGTGGACGCGTGCTAAACCGGGTTTTGACCATTTTTTTATGTTCGTGACAGGTTTAAACCGGGTTTGACCTTAATTTGACCAATTTTTATTAGTTTTAATTAGTTTTGACCTTTTTTATTGATTCTGATAAGATTTGAACCACATTGAACTTAATTTGACCGGTATCAACTAACTTTGATCGGTTTTGACTAACTTTAAACACATTTAACCGAACTATAATTATGTCTGTTTTGTCTAACCTCGATCGGTTTTAATTAATTAATTTTGAAATTATTGGTAACACCAAATGGCGGAAAAGGGGGGGGGGAAGGAAATGGGACCATGGTTAGAGACGGTAGCTCATCTGACTGAGATGAGCAACCAACCCCGACCCCGACAGTAAGAGAGAAGAGGCGTATGCAGCACACCAACACCTTAGTTCGGAGGCGTCTAGTTGAGGAGCGCTGGTTAGCACCTCAGGAGCAGGCTAGACAAAGGCAACTCGAGTAGCAGCAACAACAGTTTCTACGGCAGTAGGCCCAACGGCAGCAGATGACAGCGCAACACTACTCTCACAACCAGCTTGTTGATTGTACGGGTGAAATCGTATACGACAAGTGTACCGGTCTAGCGTTGCAAGTTTTCTTAAGTATTCCGTAGGTTATTGAATCAAAGAAGGCGATGTCTAGTTTAAACTTCTATCCATGTCTATCTAAATAACTAAAAAAATATATAACAACAAAATGGGGGGGGGGGGGTTGATTGTAGAAATTATTAAACTAAAACAACTAATAAAAGTTTATCTTTTTAACAAATTCAACACAGGAATCCCGGCTTACCACTTTCCCCTAGTTCTTCAATCCTTCTTCCTATATGTTTTTATAATTATAGATTGCAACCTTAGATCTTAATTAATCCACTCTTAGTCCCCCGCGAATTGGATCCTTACTAGCAATTACTAAATTATAACTCCCGTTACGAAATTACTAATTACTAGCAATGTTAAGATCTCATCTGGTTTGGTAGCCAATTAATATGTAGAGGGAATACCATCTCTAGATTAACTGATATTATTGATGTAGTCTATTTGCCGCAATTCTCATCTGTAGGCTAACAAACTAAATCACTCTAGTAATTGATTAGATCACAAGTGATTTATGAATTGAACAAGGAATAAAACTACAACCTTTATTGAATCTGATAAAAACACAATAGCGAGAAGAAAACTTAAAATAGGATTCTATAGCAAACTAGGATTCCAGCTAATTACTCAGACATGGATAATAAAGAAATATTAACAAAAATAAAGAGAAAGAAAATGCCATCAAATCTGTGTAGTGGAACCGTTGACGAAGTTCGATGTCCTCCGCTTTGGTCGATTACCAATTTTCTTTTTACAATCTTCTACTATTTAGTAATATGTGTCGCTGCTCTCATGCTTTGGTCCGGAAATGTGTCCGGGTTCAATACTCGGACCATGTGATGTGGTGTGCCTCTATTGTGTTGTTCTCTTAGGTATGGATATGTGTACTCGAGGAACACCCGGACCGAGGTGCAAAATACCAAAGTTATCCTTAGTTTCTCTGGTCTAGGAATACTTCCAGGTAAGACAGCCAGACCAGTTCTTAAAATAGGTAGTAACTTACTTCAGGGACTGGTCTGGGTATGTTTAGTCAGACACATTCTTGGACCATGTCTCAAATTAGGCAGAAGATTCGTTAGGGTGTTGGTCCGAGACTATATGTCCAAACAGAGGTCCAGACCAGCTCTAAATTGCACCAATAGAACTGTTTTGACTCTCGTTCTGTCCCGTTTTTGTCCTTAGCCTCTTGCCACGCACTCCTCAACCTTCCATTCAACATTTTTATATGTTTAAGCATAAAGAATATATGTGAGGGGATTTCTTCACATGTAACATAAATTAGCACCTAAGTGAGGAAACTAATATCAGTTTATCCTCAAGTAATATACAGTTAAACCACATGAATATAGATAAATTCCCCACTTATCGATTACCCCCACACTTAGCTTTTTACTTGTCCTCAAGTAAACATTAGGATCAGACTTAGAATCTGAAGTGGGGAATGTCAACCCTAAGAATTTTGCACAAGGACATCCGGTTAAAACAGTAGCCACAAGAATTCAAAAACAAATAACTGTAAGTTTTATAAAACAGTGAAACAAGAAACACATTCAAGAATATGAGACACATTAATTGTAGCTCAACCTGGACTTTGCCTTGGACCTAACTTCCCCATTAAACTTTCACATTCCCTTAGACGACAAGGCATAAGTAGTAATTTCGTAACAATACCTTTCATTGCCACATACTTATGACCAAGAAAGACATTGCATTTATCATTAAAATCAAGTACTTCTTTAGATTTTCTAAATAAGCATTTTTGTTTCATGTCACCCTCATAATTTTCTTTAAATCCCTGTAACGGTGTTGGGTCTTCTATCCCAAGTCACAAGATCTTAGGTAAATGGGTAATGAGGCACCTCGAGGGCGAAATTACCATATGGACGAGACCTGTTTCGGTTCATAATTTGATCAGAGGAGTACCTTGCCTTTGTCCTTTCCTTCATTACATTCCCTAGACATTTCCCAAGTCCAAAACTCATCAAGATCAAGCTAAAAACAATAGTAATCCCAACATTTAATGAAAATAGAGCAATTTCTCGAAAAGAAAACTAATATTTCAAACAACTAAATGGAAAAATTCTCACAACTATTATTTAAACCATATCATATATAATAAAACTGCTACTCATGCAAAATTCTTAGACCAACTCACCCATCCACTCAACATAATTCAAAGCAAAATCTGAACAATTCACAAGAAAACAAACATAAACAAGGGGCCTAAAGCAACTAAAGCAATAGCAGAAGGTCACTCCCTACCCACACTTAAAATTAACAATGTCATTGTGTCACAAGGGTGGGAAGAAGAAAATTACTACACCTATAAAAACAACCATGTCCGAAGGAAAACAACAGAACTGTAACACCCCAACTCATAAAGCCATACTCATCCCATAAACATCTAATTACTTATATTGACATTGCAGCGGAATTATTACAACATTTGGTGTTACCGTCGTTAGTCACCCACGTGACTAACTAGTCATACTAAATACTCCAGGATCTAGCTACGGTCTGATGGACCCGAATATACCGAACATTAGTACTTACAAGCTTTAACCAATTACATAACAATTACAAGTTCCTTACATCCTATACAACTTACTAACATAGATTACCATACGAGAGTACATGCACAACTCGTAGGTCATACTTAAACCCGTAATATGTCTACCCCATCTTACTCTCAAGCCGGGTCATCTTCTGCTTCTCACCTGCAAAATAATATGGATGCCCCTAGGGGCTCAGCACCTTTGCTAGTATGATTAACGTGTAGCCCCCAAGCTAACGGGTCTACGCACGACTACTTTGCCGTATACATGCGATTGATTATTTATACAACACTAATGGGAAGTACAATAAACACCACACAACATATGAAGCAACTCATAGCTCAAACACAATGAACAACTTAATAAGTGTTCCTTAAGTAAACGAGTTAGTTTTTAACTCCTTAAGTTCGAGAAACATTTAGTTATCATATTTCCTATTATTCTCATATCCATTCTCATCTCAGTGTTCTAATCATTCTTTAATTAGAATTGGTTGTTTATTAACTCAATGTTTATCTTTGTCGGGTCAAAAGTAACCCTAGCCAATGAGCTATCAACTCTATTGGTTAAATAAAACAACATTTATTAAATTTGGGATTTAGGATATCCCACCGCACCATCTTAATCTTGCCTCCCACCTTGAACTGTAATCCAAGGTGGCCGAGTCTATTTGTCGACTCTAGCCGACAAGTCCGAAGATAAGTCTCAATGGAGGACGGACCTAATAAGGATACCGACCTCCTAACTCAACATGCATGATCGGAGTCAGTCCTGGATTCCTCACCCCAAGTTCCAGTTAGTAGAAGTCTCAACGATAATGTTTGCTAGTTAAACCTCTTTCAGTTACTAACAAACCAATATTAGGGAGTGTTCCTTAATTCTCACACAATTGTTTACTACATTAGTTAGTAAGTTCTCAAAGGTAGGTTGTGTTAGTTCCATACAAAACACAACACATACAATAACAGGTTGCATGCTTTATCTTGTTTAGTCGGAACACATAAACAAATAGCACAAAAGCCGAGGTACACCTCGTTAGCAAGCAGGCTACAAGAAAACGCCGTTGGTCGTTCGGTTCCCTATTCTCCTCCGGAGTCCAAATACTTAAACCGTAAATGTAACACCCCTACCCCTAATCACCTAATTATCTCCTAATCGGCACGGTCACTAAGCTAATTGCAGTGGAACAAATAACCTAAGTAGTGGGTGATACACGCCGTTAGCCGTCCATATGACTAACTAGGCCTCAAACAACAATAGTACGATCTGATAGCAGAAAATACCGAGTCACTAATTACAACATCAAGCAAGTCCAACAATTCTAAACAAATCCCACAATATATGCATCCTTATTCCTTCACAACAATATCCAAAAGTGATTACCGAGTCTAAGAGTTTAGCTCACAATTCATAACCTTTCAAGTCTACAAAATATTAACGGTTTACATCTAGCCATAACCCAAATGTTTACAATTTCCAAAATCCAAAAAGGTGTACCACATGGTACACCGGCTACAAATCCTAATTGTGTACTACTCGGTACACCAATCAAAATAGCTAGTCTAGTAAGGGGGTATCTCGGTCATTCCCGACCCTTCACCCATCTCGAGTTCCTGCAATTAAAAACAATGCCCCTAGGGGCTAAGCAAAAGCTGCATATGACTTCCGCATACCCCGCGTACTAGCGGGGGTACGCCAACATGCGGTTCATTTTATTATAACAACATGTTATATAATTGAAACATAGGCATGCATGACAACAAACAATCAAGGCATGATAGTCAAACACAAGTCTCACAACCAACGATCCAAGTCCAATCTCTAACAAGCTTCACTAGGGGGTTAGCCCAATTACGATTCGGGTTAATCGGATGTTATCATCTCATTACTCAAGATCAGCAACACAATAAATCCAAGTCTTCCCGAAACAATTTTCCTACTCTTATCAATTCTCAAAGTTAAGTCGGTATGACCTCCGGGCAGGGAGAAGGCTATCCCACCACCGGGCTTAAAGGTGGCCCACTTAACCAGGTTGCTACCCATTTAAGGGGTTTGGACCATGGAAAAGATTATAGCCAGGAATCGGTTAACAACCTCTCTTGTTACCTCATCCTCACGCGTGGCCGAAACTATATCGGACTCCTCAATTTCTCCCAAATTCTCAAATCCAAATTCTCAAGGTTAGAATGTTTGATGAGGGAGTTAGTGAGAAGCCGCAACAAATAGTCTAGCTTTCACAACAAACAACCAAACACTTCCACAAGTCAACATAGCTTCAAGCTCAATTACCAACCAACCAAGTCATAGCAATTACAATATATATATATATGAAAAGTGCGATAACCGATTACACGCTCTTATCTTGTTTAGGTGGTGGCAAATAAACACAGAAACAAACAAGCCGGGGTAACCCCGTTATGATACAGGGCATGAAGAAATCATACCGTGCACCGTCGATCTTGGACTTTCATTCACCTTCGGGATTCGACTACTCAGGTCCTATAGCATATCACGAGAGGGTACGATTAATTATCTACAATTAACCTTACTTGTTACGTTTCTAATGTTTCCCGGTTTGTACTTACTAATTCATGGTTATTCAAATCCATTTACTTAGGTAACTTATTTAAAATTACTTCCTAAGCTTGTTTATACTCTTAATGACCTTTAAACATCATTAATCAAGTCTTAATTACCTTATAATACCATTACCCATCAAGCCCCTATCTTAAAGTGGCTTAAAATAGTTTCGGTGAAGAATTTGGGGGCATTAGAAAACTCTCGGGTGAATTTTTAGGGTGGTCCGGGTTTGTGTACCAGTTTACAAACCCGGACCACAATGTTTGGAAAACTCTCGGGTGAAAAAAATGGGGTGGTCCGGGTTTGTGTCCTAGTTTGTAAACCCGGACCACTCCTTCTGTACTACGTACTGCCTTGTTTTATGCCTGGTCCGGGTTTACGTACCGGTTTATAAACCCGGACCAGGTGCAGTAATGCTATATTTACATGTTTTTGATTTTGTAACAACTCCAAACTTCTACCAACCTCTTCCCCAATATTCCTACATATAATCTAGCATGTTTTAACACTAATTAGGCACTTAAAACTATCCTAATCCAACCTTTATTCTAATATGTTAACTTAACACAATTCACTGTTAGTTTTCTACTACTACAGATTTTTCCTCTCTGCTGCTTCAGATTTTTGTTTCTTCTTCGTTTCCTAACTCAATGGCTCACTTATAATGTCATTCTACCCTTGCCATTTGCATTATTTCCCCCTCCTACATCTTACCCACTCATACACTCACTCTTACTTAGTTTCCTAAGTCATTAACTACTCTAGTTAAATCCTAAAACACTCTAACCTTCCTAAACTTTTTTTACCCATTTAAACAGTTAAGTCACTCAACTTGCTACAGAAAATTTGCCATAGTTTTCCTACATTTCTAGACATTACCCAAGAATATTTGTTTAGTTCCTAATCATCAATAGGTAGCCAAATCCCTCAAGGGATTCTAACAGCACACATGTTCAATAAATTCACAAATGTTTTCCTGCACAACACCCCTTTTGCCTCCTTTGGTTTCCAAACTTTTAAATATCATCCAAACACTTCTAAAACAGCTCAACTCACTTACTCATCACGCCACAACATAACCCATTATCAAAGCACCATAAATTCCTCATTTCCAACAATAAAATCTGTTACAACAAAAACATACAAACTAGCTCAAGGTTAGTACAATTACCTTGTTTTTCTAGTTTTTCTTTTCTCTCTTCCTTTCACCTTTCCTTCTCTTCTTTTCTTTGTTCTTGTTCTGGGTTCACAAAACGGCAATGCTACAGCCATTTCCACATACACACCAACTTAGAAAAAACTACTCCTCTTAAAACCTAAAATCTGATGCACGTACAGGGCTTAAAAAAAAGAGTTCTTACCTTTTGTCTTTAGGTGAGGTTTTTGAAATAGAAAGGTGACAAGATTTCCAGCTCCACAATGAATATCAAACGGCTGGAAAGAGGGGGAAAATAAGAGCTCACGTTGGATTTTTAATTTACAAGGGAAGAGTTAGAAAAAGGAGGCCTTTAAGACTTGCTCTTACCTTAAGACAACAAGGAGATGGAGGAGACCAAAATGCACTTCTTCAAGCTCCAAAATGGCCTACAGCCATGGTGACAAAGTTGGAGCTTTTAGGTTTTTAAGGGGTGGAAAATATTCCTTGAGAAGAGAGGAATCCAACGGTGGTATTTTTGTGGAGTTTGGGACTTGTTTGGGTGTTCAAGCTGAGGAGAGAAGAGAGGTGATGTGGGTTCTCCAGTAAATCGCCATGGGAGCTTAATGAGGAAGAAGAGAGTTCTGGGGGAAAGGGAAAATCGTAACAGAGAGGGGAGGTTAGGAGAGAGAGTGACTCACTTACCCTTTTTACTTTATTAGTTTGTCATTAAGTGTATAAGGAGAAAATAAAGAGGGGGGGGGGGGGAAGAGAAGTGGAGCTGGCCACAAATACACACACATTGTGGGTTCTGATTTTTATTTACAAAGGGGACACATTAATTTAGCTTATTTATGCTTTCACCCCACAACTTTCATTTTTTTGCACTATTCACTCCCGGAACCCGATTTCCAGAATTTTCTCGTTTGATTGACTAAAATTATTACGGGTCTATTTAACCCGCTTAAAGTCACGTTTTCCCGGTTTCCTCGAAAAACACGCTTTAAGGTTCGTTTGTGTTTTAAATCCGTTTTAAGGATCCATTTTCTTTGGAATTTGTTCCCTAATGATTATTTAGGTGTAATTAAGCGTCTAAAATCTCAATTAGCCTAATTAATCACTATTTTAAAGGTTTGGGGTATTTCAGTAAAACATTCATCCAATCGAGTGGTTAATTACTTTCAATTAACCTAACTCGTATCATCACTAACGATTTCCGATTAATAACCGCTAAGTCTTTGTAATTTAATCTTAATCACATAAATCGTTTTACTCAACTTAATCTCTTAAGTCCTTATATGCTTATCTTTATAATCGTCATTACTCTTCTAATGGAGTACCACTAATGCCACTCTTTTTTTTATAAGGCCGACCGACCCACTCTGGGTAGGTCCCCTGGGTGGGTCGAATGCAGAGACATCTGGTTTTGACAGTTTTAGCTCGACCGACCCAGACAGGGTCGGTCCCCTGGGTGGGTCCACTACAAAACCATTTCCCAAAGTGCTTATTTCACTCCAATCTTTTCCACAAGTGTCCTAGTGTTTTCCAACATCATTTTGGCACTTTAAAAACCTTCTAATTCATCCACCAATCTCATACTCAACTCCTTGATCATTGTACTCAATTCTTACAAACTTCTTAACACTTGCACTTAGCTTCTCAAACTTCCAAAATATACATTTTGCTTACAATCTTAACTTTACCAAATGTTTCCTTACAATCACTTTGACCACACCTAATGCATTACTAATCATCATCATCTCCTTAACTCGAACTTCTCAAAGTTTCCAAGGTTATATTGCATCTCCATGCGCAATTTCCTCTCCTTTCCACTTACTACTCATCATTCCCAAACTTGTACATATATATGCATCCCTAATCATACTCTTAACACTTTACATCTTTTCCTCATCCACCTTGACCATGCTAAATCATTCTTAGACATTTCCATCTCCTTTACTCAATTTACTCACCATTCTCATGGTCATACACTCTTATACATTCCTAGTCATTCCCTTGACAAGTTACAACATTCTCTTATAGTTTTCACCTCCATCACCCATGTCCACTCATTACCGTCCAAGCTATACACTTATCAATTCACTACTAGCATCTTTATCTCCTTACACAAGCTACCTAAAATTCTCAAAGTTATATCCTCTAGTTCATACATAAATCATCATAAGACATTACACATCATTTCCTCCAGATTTTTGCACAAGTCTTAACATTCCTCATACCATGATTTTGGTGTGTTTAATACACCCTCCTAACCTCTAATTCCTCCTAGACAACTCTAGATCATTCTAATCCTCAAGACCACCTTTGTTAACTCATTTCCACTCAAATTTCCTTTGATGATTCCTAGTACAACCTAGGTCATAAAAATTCACTAGAACACCTTAAACACTTGGTTTCTACTCAAATTTTGCCATAGTTTCTCTAGTATATTATCATGCCCATATGCATAGTCTTTCTCCTCTAATCAACACACATACACACACATCAAGTCCTTTTCTCACCCAATTCAAGCCATTCATAACAAACACAATATGGTGCAATAATCTTTAATTGCATAACACTAAGGCTCTTAAATGACATGGCTCTTAGGCCCTTAAATGACATGGCTCTTAGGCCCTTAAAGGACATAACTAAACACTAAATTTCCCTTAGCCACCGGCACTCAACAATATTCCCATGGCATACATAAGAGCTCTTATACTTCCTCTTATGATTGTTCTTCTAACTTGTAAGTCATTAGCTCCTTAGTCACAAGTTCATAAGCTTGTTCAAATTCTTTTCCTAGGTTATATAAACCATATGGAAATGTAAGCTCTAGGCTACATTTGGTAATTATTTATGCACCATTCCTTAAGACACTAAACTACATTAAGGCAAGTAATTTACCTTATGTTTTTCAAGCTTCTCTCTTTCTCTTCTCTTGATTTTCTTGATTGAAATTCGGCCAAGGAGTTGATCACTTGCTAAACTTCTAACCAACATTCAAATTAAGATAATGAGTGCTAGGTAAAACCCTTAGACTCATTAAAACAACTCTTATATACTAAGAGAGTGCTTAATGCACTAAATTGGATGATTACCTTAAGAATCTTGGAATGAGTTTGTAAGGAATCAAGGCATGGCTTCAACTAAGCTCTTGAATATTGAATCAAGGATAATACAAGGAATAAAATAAGCTATCTTGGTAAGGAAAATTCGGCCATATATGAAAAATGGAAGAAAAGATGATTTTTGGATGCTTTTCTTACCTTAACCAAAGATAGTGATAACTAGCTCTTGAATATGATTTTTACTCTTCAAATGGAGCTCCTTCAATGGATTCAAACTTCAGATTTTGAAGTTTTGAAAAGAGCACTTTGAAGCCCTTGACTCAACTAAGAGAAATGTGTGGTTTATTTTGGATTTGGAGCTTTGTAGTGGATTTGGCAAGCAATTGAAGTTGGAGAAGCCATGTGCTGTAGCATGAAAGGTTTTGGAGCAGAAGAGAATTAGAAAAACATTGGGGAAGGAGAAGAATGAGAGCAGAGGAGAGAGGAGAAAGCAAAGTAAGAGATATTTGTTGTAATAAAGCAAATAGTGCATTTCTACTATCCTTCCTCTTTTTTAAAATGCTGGCTCCCTTTGGTGATGACTCACCACTTAAAAACAGTGCCCCCTTTGATATTTAGGGAGTGGCTTGACCATTGACCACTTAAGAAGTCATTTGACTCATTTTGGGCACTATTTGGGTACTATTCATAATTAGTGCACGAATTTGTGAAATTTTTGTTTTCTTATTGATTTAGGCTTCATAATGTGATACTAAATAGTACACATGTGTATTAAGGTATAATCCTGGTCATTTAGCCACTCAAAACTCATTTCTAAGACAATTTCTCAAAAAGGTACTTTAAGGAGTCTTAAGGCACATTTTGTGTTTTAACTTGTTTTTAAGCTTGGTTTTCTTTGGTAATTGATTTAACCTGTTCATTAGCATGTTAATAAGGTCTATTAATGAACTTTGGATCCTAATCAAGGTTACACCAAGTCTAGAGCAAGTATTTGCTTAAATTGGCTTTATGGTGTTTCCTTGTGTTTTATTTGGTTTAAATTGTCTACCAATGTTTATAAGGCATGTTTTAGCCTTATACCATCATAACTTGATTTATAATTACCATACTTAGGTTTGGGGCATTTCAGTGCTAAAGTGTTATATTTTGGTTCGGCGACAATTCCAAAGTTTTTTGAGCTCAAATGTGACCTGTGGGACCCAATGAAAACATGTTCACATGTCACATGTTTCATTGAGTCCTATGGGTCACATGTGAGCTTAAAAAAACTTCGTATTTGATATATGATCAAATTATAACACATTAGCATCATCCATGCAAAGTTTCATCAGTTTCGGACAACGTTTAAGCATCTTTTAAATTGAACAAAAATTAGAAAAGTTTCCGGATGTAAAACAAGTGAAACCTCATGGGTGAGGAAAGTAATTTTTGAAAACTCGTGGGTGGATGGTGTAATTTCACCAAACGTCATGGGTGGGGTATGTAATTTTCCCTAAAATTTATCATTGGGTTGCTTCCCAGTCAACTTCTCTTCTTTAACATCTTTTGGCTAGACAAACTCGTTCTTTGTCAGGAAACTTCAGAAAATTAAGCATGATTTATCTTCACTTTCCATCTCTTAACACCACTTCATCCTGCTGGCATAGGACAAGGAATGTCCACAAATTTACTTTGTGGTGTTGCAACTGCAAAACTAAAATGATCTTCTTGCAAGATTGAATTAGTAGCAGTTACAAAAGAGCAAGCACACAAGTACACAACATTTCTCTGAGGCGGATTAAGAGGAAACACCATTTTTTTATCATGAAAGAGTAATCTAATCGTACCACCATTGAGATCAATGGTAGTACGAGCAGGGGTTAGGAAAGGTATTCCTAATATAAGAGGCACAACTCTATCCTCCTTCATGTTTACCACTATAAAATCAGTAGGGTAAACAAAATCTTCAATAGAAATTACCAAGTTTTCTACCTTATATTTGGGGACGATTATGGTGCTATCAACAAGTTGTAATTGAGATGAAGTAGGAGAGAAATTACCTAAACCCAACTTGGAAAAAAAGAACAACCACTTCAGGTTAACACTAGGCCCTAAATCACATAATCCTTACCACAGTCGACTCTGCTGATAGAACAAGGAATGATAGGGTGGCCCGAATCGTTAAGCTTAGATGGAAGCTTCTTTGTTAGTATAGTATAAACCTGTTAAGTGAGTTGGACGGTCTCGTCTCCTCCAAGTATCATCATTTGGCAAGAATTTCCTTCAAGAACGTGGCATATATGGGCATCTGCTGTAATACATCAGAGAAAGGGATATTAAGGGTCAGTTTTTTAAGAATGCTTAAAAATTTACCAAACTGCTCATCAAGATCCTTCCTCTTTAACTGATTAGGGAATGGAAGTGAAGGGGCAACAACTGTAGGTGATGGAGACATAGGAGACTAGATAGCTTCACATTTTCATTCATTCTCTATCTCTGGCCTCTCTGTGATCTCTTTTTTTTTCCATTATCAATAGTGGTTACTGCCTTCACTTCAACCTTTGACTGTAGATTCTGCTTCTCCTTTTCATGATCATAAAGTATTTGCTCCAAAATCTACTTCTCAAATTTAACTCTCCCCTTGTGACGAGGAACTTGCTCCTCAACTCGGGCCACAACTTCTCTTGTATAAGAAATCGACATCGCCCAAGCGATGTGAGAGGGATGATAGTCATCAAAATTATCTTCCTTAAACTCAACCTGAACTAGAGAAACCAAGCAACCACTGGAGCATCATCCTCTATAACAAACACAATTTTAGCTTGCTCCTGTGGGTTCTTCTCGGTTTGACTAGGTAAAGCTCCTGTAAGTCACTGAGCAAGTTGTTGCGATACTTGAGCCATCTAATTCTCCATGTTCTTATTTAATACTGCCTGATTTGCAATGAATGTTCCTAGTTTCTAATTCAACATCTCTAGATTCTTATCCCGTTCTGAAAATCCATTTTTGGTGATCACCATAAAATCATCTAGCACATCCTCCAGATTCGGTGAAGAACTACTACCAGAATTTTGTGTCTACTAGTGCCGCGGCGGTTGGTGATATGAAAAATTATTGTGTTGCTGCCCATAATTATTATTGCTAGGCTTGTATATTTGTCGCTGGTAACCTTAGTTGTTATGATTACCATAAAAATTACCCTAACTATTCCCAACATAGTTGACTGCTTCTCCTTGTTGTGGCATACATTGATACATACTGGAATTTTTTCTACGAAACTCAAAAGTGGGAGGAAAGGTCGAAACAACAACATCATTTAATAGAGGAGTAATCATACTCATCACTTTTTCGAACCGCGTTGTTAGATAACCCAATTTGACTGAAAGAATAGTGGTCTGATCCACTTCATATAAACCAGCTACCTTCTGTTAGAAACCCACTAAAGAAGCGCTCGCACCTCCCAACTTATTCACAAGATTGGTTACTGTCTCCGGTAACTCTCTCATTCAAGAACAAGGAAGCTCCACGAGGCTCCCAACGCAAATATCCAATAAGATGCGACTATTAGGATCTAAAATTTTGTAAAATGACTGTAACACAACCTCTACTACCAAACCATGATGGGGAACTTTTCAGACTATTCCTTTGAAACACTCCCAGGCTTCAGATATGGACTCATAGAAGGACTACTTAAAATTAGTAATTTTCCCCCTCATTGACAACATGCGAGAGAGAGAGGAAAATAATTAGCTAGAAATGTGTAGGTGAGCTCTGTCTAACTGGTAATGCTATTAGGATCTAGAGAATTCAACCACTTTGTAGCTTGATCTTGTAGCAAAAAGGGATACAGTGTAAGTCTTGCAACCTCTTGAGTAGCCGGAGTAGAACAAGCATGGACTAGTCACAAGAATGATGTGAGGTGGACATTTGGATCTTCCATAACTGTCCCACTGAATTGAGGCGCATTCACGACCATAGTGATGTAGTGGGTCTTGAACTTCCATTTCGTGCCAACTAGAAGTGCAGGACTTAAAATGGGATTTGTAAGTCCCTTCACACTTGAATGAGCGTAGTCCTTTAATTGCCTCTCTGGATTGACAATCCCACTCATATTTAATTCTTCTCGGGCAATTGGATCAGTTGGTGGCTCTACACAACAACTATTCTCTTTCTCTAACAACTGGTCAACTTCTTCCTCTTTAGTTGGTGTCAAGATTTAGCTCTTGACAAATTCTCCTCGCTAATTTGTCAACTTCTGGAACAAGCTCAAAATCTGTTTCTCATGCAGAACGAGTAACAACCATAAAACTGTAATTAAAAAACAATAAATGCAAAAGCAAAAATTTGTGAAATTTAATCAATTAAATAAAATTAACAGAAAATAAATAAAAATACTAAAATTAAAACTAAAAAAAGAAATTAATTAAGAGAAAAAAAACAAATATGAAATAAAATCAAATAGAAAATAAATTAAGAAAATAAAAAACTAAAAAAAGAAACAATTGAAATTAAATTAAATCTAAGAATGGATAAAATCCAAAACTATAAAATAAATAAAACTAAAAATAAAAATAAAATAAAACTATGAAACAAATATAAACTAAAAATAAACTTGAATATAATAAAAATAAAAATAAAGACTAAACTAAATAACTGCGCCTCCCTAGCAATGACACCAAAAACTTGTACGGGTGAATCTAGGGATGGCAACGGGTCGGGTTCGGGTCGGGTGACGCTCCACCCGTCCCGTCACCCGTTTTCCACCTGCATCACCCGACCCGTCACCCGTAACTTCATCATCCGTCACCCGTTTCACCCGTCACCCGCAGGTGAAACAGGTGAAGCGGGTGAACCCGTCACCCGTTTTTATTTTATTTTCAGGAAGTATTTTTTGTTTTTAACACTTTATATAAGCTTAATTTTTCAAAAAAATACACTCATATTTGTTCAACAATATTTACCACATAAACTAATGTCAATAACTTACTTAAAACATAGAGTATTAACCAAAATATTTCCAAATTATCTCAAAAAATATGGGATAAGCATATTTTTTAGTTAATATAATACAAACGGGTGACGGGTCGGGTGAACGGGTCGGGTGACCGGGTGAAAAATGTTCACCCGACCCGACCCGTCACCCGCACCCGTTTCACCCGTCACCCGTTTTCACCCGTTTTAACAGGTCGGGTGATCGGGTGAAACGGGCACCCGTCACCCATTGCCATCCCTAGGTGAATCGTATACGACAAGTGTACGAGGCTAGCGTAGCAACTTTTCCTTAGGTTATCAAACCAAAGGAGGTGGTCTCGAGTTGAAATCTATAAATCTAAGCAAATAACTAAATAATCTAGGAAAAATTCACAATATGCCAAAATTTGAGTTTGTAATTCATGATATACCCCTTTTTTTAAAAGTTGTCCCTAATATGCCACGATTGGAGTTTAAAATTCACAAAACGCCACTGTCCTGTAACAGACGTTAAATTCACCGTCAACCCACTCTGGAAAATGACCAAAATGTAGATTACCACGGGCGATGGTTTAGAGAGAGACTCTCCCTCCTCTCTCTAGTTTTTCTTCATCTCTGCATCTACCATGGGTGGAGGACGCAAGCCTAAGGCAACGCTACCATTGCCTAAAAATCAAGGAAAGAAAGTAAGTGGACAAGGAAATGTTACGCCCGATCAACCTATCCCGGTGGTAGTTTAATTCTGGCGCACCAAAAAAGGCTCTCAACTTTGGGAGTAAGGTGAAAGAGGTTGAGATTGAGAAGGTGGTAGATCTGGTTAATGCGGATGAAGAACCAAATGTGTTTGAGAGTCTACATCAATCGGCGATGACTGAAATGGCTGGAGTTGTCAATAAATTTCCCAAGTCAAGAAATCGTGGAGTGAAGTCGTGGCGAACAATAGGGAGCACGAGAATTGTCTGAGATTAGAAAATTTCCCAGAAGATGAGTCCCCTATATTGAAATTCACGGATAATGAGGTTAAGGAGGAGTGTGATTACTGGCATAATTCTCTTGTTGGGGAGGTACTTGGGATTAGAAGTTCCTATGTGGCTATGGAAAGATTTGTCCAAATGAGATGGGGAAAAATAGTAATACCGAAAATATTCATGGATGATGCGGGGGTGTTTATTTTTCGGTTTGAGAAGATGAAGGATAAGATGAAGATTCTTGAATCGGGACCGTGGTTAGTTAGAGGGAACCACCCTATTGTGTTGAGGGAATGGTCGCCGGGGTGTAAGTTGGATCTGGCTAATTTAGCTACGATCCATGTTTGGGTGAAGCTTCCTAACCTGGATTTACAATTCTGGTCTCCGCATATGCTGAGCAGGATTGCGAGCAAACTAGGTAAGCCTATTCTTGTAGATAAGCTCACGACAATGAAAGAGAAAATTGGTTATGCCCGAATTCTTATGGAGATTGATGGCCGGAATAAGCCTATAGAGGATATTGTGTTAGAGGATGGGAGAGGTGAGAAGTACTTTCAGAAGATCATTTACGAGTGGAAGCCATGGTATTGTGAAGATTGCAAGTGCTTTGGCCACTCTAGTAATCATTGTAAAAAGAAAAAAGAGGTTGGAGATAGTAGAGAGAAAGGTGGCACCGATGTTCAAAAGGAACTTTCTGTTGGTAGGTGTGGAGGGTGATTTTTCGGTATGAGGGGGGGTCTATCTAAATATGAACTAGCTGAGAAGCCTAGATCCTAGAAAATGCCATTATGTGGAGGGTGAAAACCCTTTATTTGTGGCATCCCTCAAATACCTACTAAATTGTCCGTCTTTCCCAGAAAGCATAAGGGGAGTGTAAGTGAACACTACACCCGCTCTCAATGGGCTCCACGCGGATTTATGCCCTAAGGGAAGAAATTGACTAGAGTCGCCACCTAGTTTGACCTAAGATACTAGAAAGGAAGGGAATGAGGGTTCTAAGAACCGTTGGTTGACTCTGAAATTGTTGCCTATGGATAGGACTTATCTGGTCATTTGTAGAGATTCTATGTGGGTTCGCACTGGGTTACACCCCTTAGAAGTGGCAACGACCACGACTTCGGATTGGTGCCCGAGGAAACCTCGGTCTCCAATTGTCGGGATTACCTTCTTTCAAAACCTTTTTAGAGAGATTCATAAAAAAAAGCCAAGGATAAGATTAGGATAGGAAGAGAGAAAAAGAGTGGATGAGGCGAGGTTTTCTGCCAAGCTAGCGCCAAGAAGAGGAATTGCTGAATTCAGATGAATATAGAATGAAGATTTGGGAAAAGTCTGAGGTTGAGTGAATATGCAAGACTTGGAGTCTGATGGTTTGAAGTTTATAGGGGCCGAAGAAGGTTCGTGTGTTTTGAGAGATATAAGAGTCACCTTAGAGGAGGAAAAGGGTTTTTTTTGTTTGGAATAGGGTCACACCCTAGATAGGCTGCCTACGTACTCAACTCCCTGTTAAGATCAGACCTTACGTAGTTCAGGTGTGTTTGGGTTTTGGGAGGTTAGAGTCTGTGAGACGCCCAGATCTGTGAGACATTGAAATCTCAGAATGATTGAGTCAATGAGACGCTCGGGTCTATGAGACATTCGAGTTCGTGAGATGTTCGAGTCTATGAGACGCTTGGGCCTGTGAGACTTTGGAAGTTTGAATTAAGTTGGAATTTGTAAGAGGATTTGAGTTTAATGCGAGTTGGAGTTTGAATGATGATTTGGGTATGAAGTGATTTGGAGTTTTGAAGATTATTTGAGTGTGTGAGGCAATTGGTATTTGAATAGAGATCTCGAGTTTTTTAAATTTGAGGTTTGAAAGCGATTGAGGAAAATCATTTTATTGTAGAAGGGCGGATAATCCCGAGGGATTACCCTATGTACCCCCTCGAGCACGACACCTAATGAATGGTAAGTGCCGAGGCTCGAAAGATGGGACAATGTATTTATGTCGAAAACTAGGGTTTAGAGAGAAACACCATGAATGAGATGCCCTCGGTCAAACCCTAATAACGTCTCTAACTCCCGAGCGAGGGATACGAAATAAATCAGATTGATTTTTATTTTTCGATCAAAAGTTTTAAAACGTTAAAACTGAAAATATTGAAATCGAGTGGAGGGGAGTTAGACGATTCTGAAATCCCGGCTGTAACTAGGAAGGCAGTCACATCCCTAGCACCTCGCCTCGTAAAAATCTAGGCTGCAATTAGGGGATGTTTGTCACCCTAATGCCCTGCCTAAAGAAGTCCAGACTGCGACAAGGGATGCGACGACCCCAGTGCCCCGCCTCGGATTTTTATTTTGGAAGGGAGACAAGTGATGTCTAACTAGGGAGAAAACATTTTGAAAATGTTAGACATCTCATGTTCCCTGAAAACGGTTTAGTTTTGAGTTTGAAATTTTAGTTGGAAAACTTTTGAAGTTGTTCGGAATTCTTGATGAAGAAACACTGATTTTGAGAAATATTTTTTTGGAGAAAACTTTTTGTATATGTGAGAAGAACTTTCTGCGTTTGAGAAGAGTTTTCTGTGATGTGAGAAGAGTTTTTCCTTTAAAATTCCACAAAATGATTTCTTTTGAAACTTGGATAAAATGATGGTTTGAAATTCTTTTTGGGTTTTTGGATTTTGAAAGGAATTTATAAGTGAGTGTGGATTGGATGAAATGTATTTAGGTTTGAGTTGAATTAAGCTAGATGAAACAAGTTTGAATTGAATTGGAGTTCGGTTTGGATTGAGGTTCAGGCTTGAACTAGATCGGATTTCGAATTGGGTCAAAGTTGGGTCAAGGTCAACACCTTTTGGTCAAGGTCAACGTTTTTTGGTCAAGGTCAAAGCTGGGTCAGGGTCAACGTTTTTGGTCAAGGTTTGACTTTTGGTCAAGGTCAACGTTTTTGGGTCAAGGTCAAAGCTGGGTCAGGGTCACCGTTTTTTTTTGTCAAGGTTTGACTTTTGGTCAAGGTCAACGTTTTTGGGTCAAGGTCAACATTCGGGTCAAGTTTTGATTCTTGTGGACTTGGTTTGATTCTTATAGACTTGATTTGATCTTTGTGGGTTTGGTTTTGGGCCAGCTTTGAATTGGGCCGGACTGGGTATTGGGCTGGATTTGCTTAGGCTAGGGCCGAATTGAGTTTGGACCTGAATTGGGCTTGGGCCGAATTGAGTTTGGGCCTGGATTGGGCTTGTAGGAAAGGTGGACTGATTTTCTTTTTGAAGTGGGCTGATTGTGTTTTGGACCAGACATGGTCTTGACCGAAGTTGGTTATGGGCCAGGTTGAAGCTCTTGGGCCTTTTGATTTGGACTGGAGTGTGATTTGGATTGGGCCTTGTGTGGGATTTTGGGCCTTTTGATGTGGGTTGATTTGTGGACTTGGGCCTTTTGATGTGGGTTGATTTGTGGACTTGGGCCTATTGTGGGTCTTGGGTTTTATGGGTTCGGGCCTTGGGCTTTGTGGGCTTGGGCCGCGGGTTTTGTGGGCTTGGGCCGCAAGTCTGGGTTTGGGCCTTGATTTGATTTGGGATGTCAAGCTTGACTTGATTTTTGGGCCTAATTTGGGCCTGATTTAAATTTTGAGATTTGGAATATGGGCCTGACTTAGGCCTTATGGGTTGAATTTGGAGATTGGAAAATGGGCCACATTTGGGCCTTGTTTCATATGAAACAGAAAGTGAATTTGGACTCAAATCGGATTTGAATTTATTCGTTTTTTTTGGTAAAGTTTTTTAATGAAATTAAGGGGTGGTTTGGGATAGGCTTTACAAGTGTGGAAGGTATTGTTCCCCACAAAGCAAATAGAAATGAGCTAGCTGTGGGGTACCTTCAAAGGCTTAAAAGATTTTCAAAGTTTTGGATGGTATTGTTCCCCACTAAGCAAATAGAAATGAGCTAGTTGTAGGGTACCTTCCAAAACTTATCACAATAAATGGGTGACCTAAAGGGCTGTCTGGGGCTTAAGCAATAAAAAGAATACAAGGAAATGAATTGAAATTGCCATAAAGTTAAATGCAAAGCATGAATATATGCAAAACAGAGATGATTTCGGAACGCATGCATACAGGAACACATGTCAAAATTGATAACAACAAAAACTCAAATCTGTTTACTGTTATTGAAAACTCTAAACTAAACAAAACGTTTAAAACACCCTGGAAAATCCTAGTTACAAAATATACCTTTTTTGTTATTTTATGTGTGAAAATTGTAGACATGTATACATGTATTATAACAGCTATAGATTTTAGGAAGCAAATACATTACCGTCAATTTTAGAATAGTTTTGGATAAACTCCAATGTTTGGGATATACAAGTCGTACGTACGTTTATGCTTGCGGGCTCAAAATTTGATCGTCATTTGATGCTAGGATTTCCTGGAACAGTATAGTATTTGTTGATTATTTTTTTTCTCTATTCAACTTGGAAGGTTCGTTCTACTTGTTACGTTGTTAAAGTTGGAGAATGTTGATGGTTAGGGGATGAGGTGTAGAATAAGGGAAATCGTGCTGAAGAAAGATTTTCTGGGCATTATCAGTGGCAGTGATTGAATATTGATTTACTGATAGCGCCATTTCAAATCGGCGCTAAATAACTACTCTTGGAAAACAAATAAACTTTCAGAGTTTTATCCTATAACCTGGTTGTTTTGCTAATAACTACCATTGAGATGCATAATAAGCGATGCCCTTTTGGTTTCTGCTCTTACCCACTTTTACATTGCCTACTAAACCGTTTATATATATATATATATATATGTATAGCTTACTAAATCGCATATATATATATATTGCTTACTAAATCGTTTATACATATATGTATATGTTGCTTGCTAAATTGTATATATAAATATGTGTACAAATCGCTTATGTGCATATATACGTTGCTAAGTTAAATCAGAATGAATATGTATACGTTGATTAAGTATAT
Organism: Limonium bicolor; assembly: GCA_023374045.1. Classification (NCBI taxonomy): domain Eukaryota; kingdom Viridiplantae; phylum Streptophyta; class Magnoliopsida; order Caryophyllales; family Plumbaginaceae; genus Limonium; species Limonium bicolor. The sequence goes on along the minus strand of CM041778.1, from coordinate 68,834,072 downwards.
GTATATAACTTGCCTAGTTATTTTAGTCTAATCCATTATTATTTTTTTTGAACGAAAGGTAAGCTTTGTATTAAAAGAGGGTAAAATATTTACAACCTAACAACCACAACTAACCAAGCTCAAACCACATTAACTCTCCAAAAATTCAAGAAGGCCAAAACTATTACAAATCCGAATGTTCCTCCTAGTAGCCGGAAACTTAAACTTCCTCCACCTCAACTTAAGCTCCATTTGTATACTAGAGACACATCTATTAACATTCTGAACAGTACCAGCAAAAATTCTATCATTTCTGGCCCTCCAGATATGATAGACAGTTACCCCAACAGCAGAGCATCTCATCTTGTAGATGACCGAAGCTTTCGATCCCGAGCTCCAAAGACAATGCATGCAGTCCAAGAATGTAACTGGAAGCTTACACTTCAACCAATCATGAAGGACACATGTAAACACTCTTCTACTGAAACCACATTCAAAAAACAAGTGGTCTCTAGTTTCAGTTTGATCACAGAATTCACACCGGTCAGACGGAATCAAATTCCAAGCCTTTAACCTGTCTTTACAAGCCAGCCTGTTTTGGCAAGAAAGCCACCAAACAAAGGAAGCATGAGGGGTACAAAAGCTTGTCCAAATAATTCGATCCCATTCACCAGTAGATGGAGCAGGATGTAAAATATCATAAATGACTCTCGTGGACAAACAGCCCTGACCACTGCTTCTATCCTCAAACACCACCTGCAGATTCCTAGCAACAATCTCATCTCGCAACTTAATAAAGCTCTTCCACCAGTAAGCATGAGATCCCTTAATTCTCAGTGACCAGACCGAAGCATTCTTAATGATATATGCCCTGCACCACCTACTCAAAACAGATTGATGCAGATCATCATTAAACACTCTTAAGAGATTACTTAGGAAAGCAGATTTATTCCATGATAAAATCTCTTTAAACCCAAGACCTCCATTGCTTTTAGGCCTACACACTTTATCCCAAGCAACAAGAGCTTTCCTAGAGCTGTCAGCTCCACTCCACAAGAAACTCCTACATTTCTGCTCAATTAACTGCACCACACAGTTAGGAAACAGAAAGATGTGCGCCCAAAACCTCTGAATGCTTAACAGAGTACTCTCAATCAGCTGAAGTCTACCAGCATAACTGAGTTTCCTAGCAGCCCACTGAGAAATCTTTGCGGTCATCTTGCTGATAAGAGGAAGATAATCATTCCTCTCAAGCCTATGAGAAGACAAGGGAACTCCAAGGTATCTTACAGGAAGACTACCTTCTTCAAACCCCAACACATCAAGAATCTTACCCTTATCCTCCTCACTCACTCCTCCAAAATAAACCTTACACTTCTGATTACTCACACCCGGACCAGAAGCTTTAGAAAACTTATCAAGAATACCCTTGATAATTGTAATGGAACCCACATCACCTCTGCAGAAGATTAGCAAATCATCTGCAAAACAGAGATGATTCAGAGCAATCTTATCACACTTAGGATGGAAGTTGAAGTTTGGATCATCCTGCACTTCAGCCAGCATCCTACTTAAGTACTCCATACAGAGAACAAAAAGAAGAGGAGAGAGGGGATCACCCTGTCTAAGACCCCTCTCACCCTTAAAAAAACCACAACTCTGTCCATTAATCAAGATGGAGTAAAATGGCGTGGAGACACAACACATAATCCAACTGATTACCTTATCATGAAAACCAAGACCCCTCAAAACTTCCTCCAGAAACTCCCAACTAACACAATCATATGCTTTATGTATATCAACCTTAAAAGCACATCTAGGAGAACAGTTTCTCCTTCTGTAACCTTGAATAATTTCCTGACATAAGAGAACATTATGCGCAAGGCTCCTCCCTGTTACAAACGCCCCTTGACAGTCACTAATGATCCAAGGAAGTACCAACTTCAGTCTGCTAGTAATGATTTTAGAAATAATTTTGTAGATTACATTACAGCAAGCAATAGGTCTCAAGTCTTTAACCACTGTTGGATTAACTACTTTAGGAACAAGAGAAATCAAAGTAGCATTCACCTGCTTCAGGATCTTGCACTTTGCAAAGAAATCTCTGATGGCACTCTTTATATCATCACCCATCAAATGCCAACCTGATTTAAAGAACAGGGAATTAAACCCATCAGGCCCCGGAGCCTTAGTGTTCTTAATAGAATTAAGACCCTCTCAAATCTCTTCATCTGAAACAGATAGCAATAATCTACCATTCAGCTCCTCTGTCATTAAACTGCCACGAGAGAAAACATTCAAATTGCAAGACTCTCTACCAATCTGTTTGACCCCAAGCAGATTCTTAAAGAACTCTACAATGTGTTCTTTAATCTCATCATCTGATTCCAAACGCTGCCCCTGATCATTATTCAAAACATGAATTTTGGAAGAGTGCTTTCTAGCATTCATAACTCTATAAAAGTATGAGCTAGACTCATCTCCCATCTGAATCCAGTCAACCTTAGCCTGCTGAGCAACATGAGAATGCAACAAAGTCAGACTCTGATTATACTCACAAATTAGAGAATTTTCCTGCGCAATCAGCTCTGCATTAAAAGGATCCAACTGTAACAGTTCCTGAGCCTTATGCATCTCTTTCTGCAGAACATCCACCTTCTTCCTTAGCTGACCAAATTTAGTTCTATCCAGAACCCTCAATTTAGCCTTAATTAACTTCATCTTCTGGATAATTCGAAACATTGGGCATCCTCTAATATCCTCCCTCCAACAATCTCTGATAATATCAAAATAACTGGCATCAACAGTCCAGATATTACGAAATCTGAAAATACTAGGCACTTTCTCAATACTCCTGTCTAACATAATCAATGCTGGATTATGATCCGAGATGTTAGGAGGACAAAAAATCACATGAGATTCAACAAATAAACTCAACCAAGCACTGTTAACTAGAACCCTGTCAAGCTTACAACAGATTCTAGTCGAGGGATCTTTCACATGCTTGTTTGTCCAAGTAAAGAAAGCACCAGAAAATTTTAAATCCTGCACATCAATATCACCCACACACCTAATAAACTGATCATCCACCTCTGCAACAGAAGCAGTCTGAATAGCTTTCTCATCCCCATTCAACAAACAGTTAAAGTCCCCCATAATAATCCACGGATCACCACCAGGGTTCACATTCCTAAGATCCGACCACAGACTCTCTCTGTCAATACAACTATTAGCAGCATAAACCACAGAAAGCCAGAACCAAGTACTGCAATGCTTAAGACACACTCTACAGTGGATAAGCTGATTCGAAATACTACAAGCTTGAACACTCCAAACATCCTCATCCCACAAAATTAAGATTCTGCAGTTGATATCTCTATCAACATTGGAGATGGAAGACCATCTCTTATTAAACCAACCAGAAATACTATCAAATTTATTAGGTCTAATCCGGGTTTCCAAAATAGCAAATAAACTCACCTTATTCTCAGTAGCAAACCGATCAACTGCTACTCTCTTATTAAGGGTATTCAACCCTCTAATGTTCCATGTTGCCATCTGATGCTTACCCATTAGGAATTTTACCAGGATTACCCATCGAAGCCTCAGGGGTACCATGACCCTGCTTATTCCCAGACACCTTAGAAGACTTCCTACCTCCTACTATTGTCCATCCCTCCTGGTTCTCCTTATCTCCACTATGATTAGGAACAGGTTGCGGGCTCACAACATCCAAGTTGATTCCTCCACTCACAACCCCCTTCTCCGTATTTCCCTTGACCAAAACTGCCTCAGAATCTCCAGAAGCAACAACTTCCTTCCTCTTACACCGATTAGTGGAGTGACCAAAACACCTACACTCTTCACAGTACCAAGGTCGCCACTCATATATAATCTTCTGAAAATACTTGGAACCCTCACCATCCTCCAAGATTATTTCCTCCTTCGGTTTCAATCTGGCGTCTATCTCCACCAGAATCCTCGCGTATCCAATCCTTTCTTTACTTGCAGTCAACTTATCCGCAAGAATCGGTTTCCCGATTTTACTCGCAATCCTCCCCAGCATCCTAGGGGACCAAAACTGTAGATCTAGACTTGGAAGCTTAACCCACACTGGAATTGAAGCCAGATTAGCTAGATCCAGCGAGCACCCCGGAGACCAAAATCTCAGAACTATCGGATGATTACCTTGAATGAACCAAGGACCATTCTCAACTATACTCATCATCTCTTCACGACTATCAAAACGAAATATGAAAACCCCAGCATCATTGAGCAAGATCTTCGGCTTAGCAAACTTGCTCCACCGCGCTTGCACAAATCTCTCCATGGTGCTAAACGCAATCTGCACACCCATCGCCGCACCCACCAAAGCATTCTGCCAATAATTACATTCCTCTTCAACTTCTTCCTTCTCAAACTTCAGAGTCGGGGAATCATCCTCCATAAAACGCTCAAGATGTAAGCAATTTTCCTGATCCCTATTATTAGCAACCACTTCACTCCACGATTTCTTCAACTGAGGCACAACCCCCACAATTTTCCCTCCACCACCAGGCTGATCTTGGATTTCCGCGAAACCATCTCCAACAGATCGGTCCTCCTCCTGCACATTCACCGCAGCCACACTTCCAGATTTCTCAATACTTCCAAACTGAAGCGCCTTCTTCAGGCCCCCCGACATCACAACAGTAGCAGGTTGGTTCTCCGGAGTCGACTTCAACTGAGAAACAGGCAATGGAGCAACAATCTTTGGTTTGCGTCCTCTACCCATTAGATCCACAAGAGAAAAGCTAGAGAGAGGCGAGAGCGTCTCACTCTCTAATCCATTATTATTATATTCTAGCTTATTGGTAAAAGTAACCGAAGGTAATATTAAAATGTGTCATTGTTACAGTGACACGTTAAATTTATTACCGACTGTAATGTTTAAATGTGTCATTATCACAACCGTAACAATAGCATGTTAAGTTTACATTACCGGTTGTAAAACGGTAATTACCGGTTGTACATGTACATAGCTAGCTAGTTAAATTTCTTGTCGTCATTACCTATTTAATACAATGGTATACACAGCTAAACTAGATATTTCCTCATTATAAAATAGCCTTGTTTCCTAGTAACAACAAGCCCGGTATAGCAACTATATTTTACCGTAACAATATTATGTTACAGCCATGCCAAAATGTTACATACTACTTGACTAAATATTTCTAACTTATATAATCATCACCAATAATTTATTTAGTGTCTAATAGTTTATTGTAGCTTTTATTTCCTTGCTGTAACTACTCTTCCTAATATAAGAAGATAATATATATAACTAACCCACCTTGTATCAATATTTCCGTTTACATATTTTTGCAACAACTTCCGTTTTGCCTTAAGTAATCATTTTAGCCAATTAAAGCCATGTGCAGCCGATTGCTTCATTAACCATAGAGAATCGGTGGCATGATTTTGTTAAGCCAACAAAGTGAACCAATGAAAAACTAACACTTAATTAGCAAGGTGTCATGCATGTACCGGTTTTGTATGTTATTTAAGTAACAAGTTTGTTTTATACAATCATTACCTGCATTTCATTAAATGCCCACATGTCTGTATCACCGTGCTGTAATTACCTATACAAAAGCTGGAAAGTGGGTAATTAAATCACCCCGTACATACCATGTTACCGTTTTGTACCTTATAGAAATTAACATGTTGCCTTCATGTGATTAATGCCAAGATAAAGCTGATCCAATCCAGCCAAGAAGTACCGCCCTCCTCCGCATAGTTATAAGTTATATGGCATTACCTTAGTTAACCACACATCTAGCCAATGAGAATAAAACAGCACAATACAATAGGTGTCACAATATTAGTAAATTACCTTGCTGGATGGAAACCCCTTCTTCACTTATTCAGGCGGTAACACTCTGAATATACTATCCACACATACACTCTTATACTGCTTCTTTATTCACGCAAGCAAAGGGAAGTAAGAATTTGGACAAGATAATTACAGCAAGGTGAAGTGGTGCAAACCGAGAGAAGTGTTATTGCAGCTGCTGTTGTCTTGCCTTGCGCAAGATTTCAAGGAGAAGAAATAAGGTGCAAGAGCTGGAGAATTTAGGAGAAGAAGGAAGGGGCATAAAGCTATAGAAATATTAGAGAAAACTAGCAATAAATGACAAGAAAGAATCAGGTAACTACCTTTAACAACAAGCTTTTAAAATCTAATTTTCCATGCTGCTGTTTGCCGGTTCTTCCTTCATCCATCTTGAGCTCCTTCCCTGCTATTTGTATCCACGTACACCCAGTAGTAATAGCAGTAAACTAGTGAAAAGGTTGCTGTAAATTACCGTAAACTCTTACCTTTCTCTCTGTACCATTTCTTTCATTTTTTTATGAATTGTGTGAATTATAGGTTTGTTTTAACTACCAAGTCACATTGATTTGGCGTAGCATAGATATTCTTCTTATTAAGTTCTCTTGTTTATGGAACTTGTGCCCTGCTCCGTTTTTACTGTTGATCAGAATGATCATGCGCCTTCAAATGATGTTGAGTGGTAATAACCCCTTGTTGGTGAGAGAGGTAATGATACTAGCGCTTTGAATTTGTAAAGAAACCTAGTGTAAATTTGATCGTGATGAAGTGTAGACAGTGGGGTCCTGTTCTTGGATCATGCTCATTGCTGCTATTATTCCAGCTATAAGTGTTCTTTCTCCTTCCACCCGCTGTTCTCCTGTAATTCCCTCTTGGATATATGTTGAAGTTTGACGTCTTCAAGATCAGGTAAGGTGGCTGCTGGCTGGTTGTCGACGTGCAGTTTTACTATTTGAGGCGTGTTTGAGTTATGCGGGTTTTATGTTGGTATTGCCAACTTCGTTTAACTTGCTTAATTCATGGGAGGCTGTAGTTATAGTGGAGAGTTGGTCAGGTTTGGTGGAAGTTGTCTACCATATTTATTCAGAATAATAACAAGCTAGATTAGGCAGGGGCGGCTCACGGCAAGTTTTGCCGGTGTCATGGAACAGGGCCCCCATTTTTAGGGGGCCCAAATTTTTGGGCGTTCCTATTATTTTTTTATAATAATTAATTTTAAAAAGATAAAAATATATACAAAATAAATAAATAATTCAATTTAAAAACATTAAATTATTTAGAAGACAAAATTTGTTTTTAATAATGGGTACACATATTCTAATTTGTTTGTATAGTCATTTTTATGATATTTTGTCTCATTATATAAATTATTTTAAATTATATTGGCAAAGAATTAATTAATTATTATACACTTTATAATCAAATCTGATTTTTAGGGGCCTATTTAAATATTTAACACAGGGCCCCACAAATCACTGAGACGCCCCTGAGATTAGGGGTGGCAATTTCAACACGACCCGTTTGACCAACACGAACCCGACACGAAGTTAGCGGGTTTGGGTTTTAAAATTTGACACGATTAAATAAACGGGTCAACCCGAACATGACTCGTTTAATAATCGTGTCGGGTTTGGGTTTAAGGTATGTAACCCGCTAACCCGTTTAAGTAATTTATATTAATAAATATATATTATAAATTATAGATTATTCATTTTTTTATTATCAAATTTTAATATAAACAAGATATATAAATATTAAAATTAAGTATTTAACTAAATTAAAGTTAATAATATCATAGAATGACAAATCTAATGTTAATTAATCAAATTATTTTCTTTTATATAACTAAACATGTTAGGTTTGAGTTAAATATATGCGGATTTGAGTTTTAAATTTGGACATAATTAGTTCATTGGGTTAGACGGGTCAACCCGTTTGATAACCCGATCAACCCGTTTAATAAACGGGTCGGGTTTGGGTTTCATATTTTGACACGATTAATTAAACGGGTTGGGTCCGGTCAACCCGTTTAATAAACGGGTCGGGTTTGGGTTTAGCCTAACACGACCCGTGAACCCGTTTTGCCACCCCTAAGCTAGATATAGGCATAAGACGTTTGCAGTCGGTTTGTATATGGTGTACGAGCTGTACACTTTGTTTCCTAGCTTTATCAATTGAAACAATATTATTTCTACTGCTGGACAGGAATCGTACTAGTCAGTACTATTGTGTCTAGCCTTATCAATTAATTAAAGTAATGTAATCCTGCTTTGGAAATCCCTTGCCAACCGGTACTAAATCTCATGAACTAAGTTTGTATAAGTATAATTGAGTTTGGAAAATAAAAGAAGCGTGCTGTAAGTTCTGTATAATTATGCGTGTGTGTATGTATATAAGCATACCAACAATGGGAGTTAGCAGCTAGGAAAAAAAACAAAATAGATAGATGAGATTGAGTGAGAAAGTTCACGAGTATATATATATCTATATGTATATCGATAACGGGGATAGCAGCCAGGAAAGGACATAGACAGATAAGACCGAGAGTATATATAATTGTCGTAAGTTAGTATAAGTAATTGAAACAAATAACTTGTCTTAGTTGATGGATGGAGAATACGTTGGTTTACAATGGAATATACAATTGTCGTAAGTTAGCATATGTATTTGAATTTGAATTGTTTCTGTCCAGCACGTTAGTTGTTGTTTAACTAGGAGGTAGTAGCATGTATTAGTGGAGTTAGAAAAGGGGTGGTTAAACCCCTAGGCTAATTACTAAAGGAATCGGTTGTAAAACTGTAAACGTCATTGTTGTTGTTCTAGGTGAAACCGGTTTGGTTATAAAGTTGTATAGGTTATTTTCTTGGATTTTAAAGATCAATGAGATCGATATATCTTATATGGATCTAGGAGAACAATTTTATTTATTAGATTTAATGTAATTACCAAGATATGTTAAGATGTACAAAGTTGTACAAGATTGTTGTTAAATAACAATGGATAGTTTTATTGTTGTTTGGATCAGTAGCTTGGTGTATGATAGCCTTGATTAAAAGGTGGTTCATTAACATATATTAGGTGAGTATAAAAGGGAAAAAAAAGGATGGCTAAAAACCATAGGTAAATCACCAAAGAAATTGACTGTTAATTGTCATTGTTATCGTTATCGTTGTTATTTTGTACAGTAAAGTGTAAAGGTATTTGTATGAGTTGAATCTCTTGTGTTTTAGAGATCATTGGGTGTTATGCTAATTATATGAAGCTGTTTAACAGCTTAGTTCAGGTTAACCTCAGTAAAATTTGTTGGATGCACATAAATGCACGAATTGTTACAATGGTTGTAAATTGTCATTGCCACTGTTGTTGTTTGTACAGTCAAGTGTGGGAATGTTTATATGCGTTGGTTTTTCTGTGTATTAGAGATTAATTAAGTTTATATTGATTATAAGAAGCTAGTTGATAGCTTGGTTCAAGTGAACCTTAGTGAAAATGCTTGGATGCTCAAAAGTGCACAAATTGTTACAACGGTAAATTGTAAATGTTGTCTTGTGTTATTTCTGTCCAACAGTTGCTATGTCTGGTTATATTGATCTTGGTGATGCTATAACTTGTTCTATGCTGATATGGAAGTGTGGGGTGAGACAAGGAAGTGCCCAACCATTTGTTAAAGTGACTGTTGATTAGTTACCTTGGAAATTGACTGTAAAACTATAACTATTTATCATTGTTGTTATGTTTGACCGAGAAGGGTGTGTTTGTGTGTGGATTGATTTTCTTGTGTCATAAAGACCATCGTGGTTTATATTGGTTGAGTGAAGCTAGATGATTACTTGGCTTGATGAATTTGGTGCTCCTGTTGAGATGTACTTAAGTGTACAGGTGTTTACCGTGGATAATAATGTTTACTGTTGTGATGCTATTTCTGTCCAGCGGTTACTATGGTGATTATATTGACTTTATGTGTTGATTTATCTTGTGTTTATGTATATTAAAGTGAGGGGTAAGGCGAGGTTGTGCCTAAGCCAAGTGGTAATGTGATTATGAAATATTACTCCTACCAATGTATTGGAGTTTACTGAGACTACCCCTACCAGTGTATTGGGGTCTTTTATTATTTGCTCCTACCAATGTATTGGAGCTAAGCCATCATGATCTACTCTATGGACTGATGATTCATAGGGGGTGTGCACACTTAAGGACATGGGGTGAGGTGAAGAAATATTATCCGAGGGGTCGAGAGTGATAGTGCTCTATGTCGAAAGACCGATTGCCTGAGGACATGTGTAAATTGTATCATGGGTTGAATGTTATACTCAGTGGATCTTGACATTGGCTATATTGCCTGCTGATGAATATTGATTGTTTGGATGAATGATACTTGGTAATATGTTTGAATGATCATTTATGTACCTTATGTTAAGGTAAGCAATAGGTGGTGCTAATGGGTGGTTTTATGTGTTAACCTTATTGTGGTTTTGCTACGTCATTATCCTGCTGTCATGGTTGTATTGCTCCACTACCTTCGTTGTTATGATTATGTATTCTTGGAGTTTTACAAGTAAAATGTATTTTACATGTTGTGATGGGAGTTACTCAGCGTTGCTGATTTTGGCGTTATACCCTGTGGTCTTTTCTCTGTGATTGTGCGACTGACCACAGGTACAACAAAGAACAATGTTTCCCGTTAGACATGAAGTTGCATGAGAGAGTGGAGTTAAAGAGGAAGAGAGATTGAAGTTAGAGGGCGTCGTATTCCCTTAAAGTACTTTTGTATTAGGGTTAAACAGTTTGTGTAAGCTAGTAATGTTGATGTAAATCTGTATAAGTTGTGGTTATATTCTGAATATACAAAGGTTTAAAAGTATAACTTAGTTTGGAAGAGATGGTGGTGATAAGCTTTAGCATCCACAGTGGGTGTGGGTGTGGCGGTAGCACCCCGGGTTGAGTTTGTAGTAAGTCTTCCGCTGTATTGTTCAAAGATAATAAAAGAAAAAAAAAATTAGGTTTGAAAATCGGGGTGTTACACATTGCTAATCACAAACATTAACCAAACTTAAGCTTAGTCGTTTTTGCTAAAAAAAAATTCTGTTCTGTTCGATTTCCTTTTAAGGGTCAAGAGGAGATTCTAACATCTGTACATCTTTGACACTTCATCAACATTTTTTTTCTTTTGAAGATTAAACTGAAACCGACTTAAGAGAGCAACAGAATGCCAGCTGTTTCCAGTATTTAATCGAGAAGAACAAAACTGGAAGTCTATATTCATGATATTAGAAGGCGCAAGCAGGGATGGAAAGTCAGAAATGGCCCAAGTTCACGATAGCTGACCCGAATCCTCCTTTATTCACCTCTACTAATCATTCACAAGAATAACAGGAAGGGCAACTACTGAGTATGTATTTTAGTATCATCCAATTGCCTAAATGCTCAGGCGCCAGAAATGGTTGAAACTCATATAGGAATCGAAACACCAGGAAAATATGTACAGACAAACAAGAAAAAACCAACACCAGAGACACATGGACATCTGGTTCAATCGCACAAGAAAACAGCACATGGGGTGAGACTCATGTAATAATCTACCTAGAAACATAGTTAAAATAGGTTTGGATTAGAGTTAGATACCGCAAGAAGAGCAAATGAATTTCTCTGCAAGAGTAGAACATCAAACAGAAAGATATGAAGTCAGTTAGTTCACAATGATAAACTTAACAAAAAATGGGATGAAAATAGAGCTGAATATATAAGTGATTGATTTGAGAAGAGGATTATGGGCAGATGTTACAGTTGTACAAGGCGGTGGTCTCCTGCAAACGGCAAACAAGAAATATTAACAGAACAAACCAGATTAAATGACCGTGTGAATCCAAAGGATAGACAAAAATAAAAGAGTACAACATGGCCAAGATAAGCACGCATACTTCATCTTGAATAGAATCGGGATTCATACAGACCTATCCATGGCCGGCTCTTAGGCCGTGCAATCCGGGCGACGGAACAGGGCCCCCTAATTTGGGGGCCCCATTTTTATTTGTTCTCTTTAGATTTTTGTCATAAAATAATTGATAGGGTTTAAATTTATCTTGAATGAAACATATTTTTAATTTATACTTGAGATATTCAAACATTGTAAATATAAATGTATAATTTAATTTGATAATTTTTCTATTTATATAATTTAATCGTATAAGGGCCTCATTTGTAGATTTTAGCACGGGGCCCCGAAAATCACCGAGACGGCCCTGGACCTATCTTATGAACAAATATACTAGACTGCTACCCGGTCACCATTTTGAATGGAAAAAAGAAAAATCCAGCTAGGGAGTCTGGGATAATCAGCCGAAACGAACAGAAAACGATATGCGGATTAGTTAGATCATTGACAGTAACAACACCAGAAAATAGAATACTCAAACATTAGTAAAGACACGGCGAGCAACACTTGAGAGTATTTTGAGACCATGGGGGATTGAATCAGAATCAGAAGAATATCAATGACAGAGGAAAATACCGCCGGGTTATGCAATCAAATTTGTCTCACCTGAGTGGCCAAGAGTATAGTGTCTTACACTCGTTCGGTAGTGGCAGAAAACATGTGAGGAAGAAACACGGGTAACTAAACAGGGAGCAAAACGACATTGTCTTCGAGAAGCTTTCTCAAAGAGCCGCACTCCCCATTCCAGACCATCACCATGGTTGTTCATATAGCGACGTGAGCAAATGTAAGCAAGGATATGTAACGATTCAAAATTTGCAAAGAATCCGAGAGAGGGACGAAAGAAAATGAAACAACAACACTGAAACATATGAAGAAAGCTCCGGTCATGGACTCAGAAGGCCGTGCTTTCTTCCCTATAACACCATCGCCACCATAAATCGTTTGGCCAAACCAGTACACAATAAAAGCAGAAAATCTATTAAGAAGACATTGGTGCTGAACATTGAGAAGAGGAAATTGACACCCGCTAGATTTAACACCAGCGAAATCGAAAAAGAAATCCCAGCCCTCACATCGTGGAGTTCATCGGGTGAAATACTGTAAATGACGATGTTAAAATAGCAAACAGAAACCGAAAGAACTCATAGGGATTTTGGTTTCAGGAACATGGGATTTCGTTTACCCTTTTGAAATCTGACGGGGTGGGATAGAGAGGAGTTCGTAAAAGTTTACAGACGAGATGGAGCTGGATGTGGTTTCAAGTTCGCCGGTTGGGTTACGAAATTAACGGGAGCGAGAGATTGAAGATGGGACAGAACTGTATGCTCCTTGTCGCCAGTGTAAGTTGAAATTACCGTGAGTGTGGAGATGAAAGAGGGCAAGGCATGTATGAGTTCTTTGGTGTGGCATGAGTTCAAGGTGGGTATTCAAAAATCGGAGACGCGGATTTACTTGGCAGAATTTCAGGTGTGATTTAGAGAGCTCTTCGAGGTGAGTTTGAAAGTGTTCAGGGATGGATTAAAAAGCTTGTAGGCACCAGTGTGAATTACAGGGTGTCGCTTCTCCCTTGTGTGTATAATTGCGTAATGGAAATGGATGCGAGCAATATGAAGGATCGGTCTCCAGGTTTTCCCCTAATTGTAGAAGATTAATCGATGTGAGAGTGGTGCTTCTTCTTAACGGTGATTTCAAAATGGAAGAAGGGATGGAAAGAGGAAGACGAAAGGAGTGACTGGTTCTGGTTTTTCAGTTCGAACTGGGAAGAGCCGAGAGCATAACCAGACAAAGGAATGAGAAGAAAGGGGAATCGTCTGCTCATCCCCTGCCAGGATGAAGGCGAGATGGCCTTATTAATGGAGTTTGCCAATCTTTGAATTTCTTCCACTTTGAGTACGAGAGAGTATTGGGGGGGTGATTGGCTCTTTCCAAACACAAAACCCATACGGCATGTTTTTCTTTTGTTGTTTTATCATGTAGGGATCACGGTTATGGGTTGCTTATATTGGGGTTTTATGTGGGACTCAAATGAAAAGAAATGGGCTGTTTGGACAAGTGTGGACCGAATTGGACAGGGCCCTCTTTAGATACTAGCTGGGGAAAATAAAGGAAGTCTCAAAATGTGCTCCTACCGAGTTTCAAACTCAATACCTCACCCTCCTCTCCTGCATGTTCTACCAATTAAGCTGCGACCGATTTCAGTAGATAGGAGCGAAGAAACAAAATAAAAGCCAGGTCGTGTGCTGAAATAATAAAGAAAACACCTCCAGTCTACGCCAGGAATCAAACCCGGGATCTGCGGGTTGCATGATGGGTACCTTAACCCGTTATGCCAGGTCAGATTTCAGTATGTTCATGGGAGACATAATATAAGAGCTCTAAATTCGACTGGATAACTTTATTTTTTCAAGAGCCACAAATCCAAGAGAAAGTATATACAATAAAAAGAGATGATTAGTCTAATGCATGAAATTATGGAATCTAAAAAGGCTTAAACATAACGAGGTATAAATAAATAGAAGAGCACATGCACATGAAGCAATAAAATAATGTTCACGAAATGATGATGCAGACACATAAAATAAAATAAACAAAATAACGATGGAAATGATGATAATAAAATAAAAAGTAAATGCTAGGAGACAATTAAAAGTAGCAATAAATAAGATAAAGGAGTAACAAAATGAAAGAAAACTGATAGGTAAGCAAATAGACAATGAGACAAACGGGATGGGTTTAAAATCGGATTGTCGTTTGGAAATTCATTTTTGAAAAATCGTGCATTTATGAAATACTTTGAAAAGGATTAAAAAACGATGGTTTCGTTTCGCACTAGTAGAAAAAAGATTTTTAATGACGGCGTTTAAACCACGGTTAAATGAAAAACCGTGGTTTAAATTTTATAAACCACGGTTTTCAGGGAAACTGTCATTTAAGGTACACGCTAGAGTGAATATACCACGGTTTTTGGAGAACCGTCGTATATAAGATACTTATATACCACGGTTTTCAGGGCAACCGTCATATAATGTACACGCCATAGTGAATATACCACGGTTATTGGAGAACCGTCATATACGATCGGCATGCACGCTAATACGTTTTGAAAAAGAAAGGCGACGACCTCTCTCATTATTTCACAATTTACTTTATGGGGTGCGAATTTTTGGTGTCTACAGAAGGCTCCCCTTGATTCAATTTAGCAAGCCACTGCAGAATTGGATCAAGGTTGACGGGGCGCCAAAAAGTCTCACTACGGGTTTGAGGTGCATTGGGATGCGACCGTGACTGTATGAAGGCGATTGAAAGTACGAGGACTTATGATGATCCTCAGTTAGACCTCTTGACATCTAACCCTAGGACTTATGACGAGCCTAAGATACTAACAATCCGATTTGGTTTAAGGTGCACGAGGGCTTAGGAGTGCCTCAACTGGACCTCTTGATATCCAGTCCTAGGGCTTATGACGAGCCTAGAATGCGATTGAGAGTACGAGGACTTAGGAGTGCCTCAACTAGACCTCTTGATATCTAGCTATAGGACTTATGTCGAGCCTATAATACCAACAACCCGATTTGATTTAAGGTGCACGAGGGCTTAGGAGTGCCTCAACTGGACCTCTTGATATCCAGTCCTAGGGCTTATGATGGGCCTAGAATGCGATTGAAAGTACGAGGACTTAGGAGTGCCTCAACTAGACCTCTTGATATCTAGCTATAGGACTTATGCCGAGCCTATAATACCAACAACCCGATTTGATTTAAGGTGCACGAGGGCTTAGGAGTGCCTCAACTGGACCTCTTGATATCCAGTCCTAGGGCTTATGATGAGCCTAGAATGCGATTGAAAGTACGAGGAATTAGGAGTGCCTCAACTAGACCTCTTGATATCTAGCTATAGGACTTGTTCCGAGCCTATAATACCAACAACCCGATTTGATTTAAGGTGCACGAGGGCTTAGGAGTGCCTCAACTGGACTTCTTGATATCCAGTCCTAGGGCTTATGATGGGCCTAGAATGCGATTGAAAGTACGAGGACTTAGGAGTGCCTCAACTAGACCTCTTGATATCTAGCTATAGGACTTATGATGAGCCTAGAATACCTTGATGGAGTTGTACGAAACTCGCTGCTTTGGGTGGTTGATTTGAGGATAATTTTGATTGTGGATTGGTCCGGGATTGGATGCTTTTTTATTGTTCTCCTGAGGGATGTGATAGTCGAATGCTTTCTGTTGATGTCGCCTTTGACTTTGTCAGTGTGGGACTTTTGTTTTGGTTTTGTTTTTGGTGGTCTCGGCCTGATGTGCTCTATGGTTTCAGGATTTGGTAGGATTCTTGGCTCCAGAATTCGAGATGGCTCCGGTATGGCTCTCAAGTTTTTGGTTTTTAATGATTTTGTGATTGGTCTTTGAATGGATGGTTTTTTTTTAATGAGTGGCTTTGGAACCTGATGGCTTTGATATGGCCGAATAACTTTGGTATGATCAGATGGCTCCGATGTGATTGGATGGCTCCGGCATGGCCCTGAGATGGTTCCGGTGTGGCCCTGAGATGGCTCCGGTATGGCCCTGAGATGGCTCCGGTGTAGCCCCGATATGGCTCCGGTATGGCCCTGAGATGGCTCCGGTGTAGCCCCGAGATGGCTCCGGTATGATTCATGACTCCATTGTGAGCTACGGCTTTGGGATGGTTGGTGGGTTTTGATTTGGTGAGAGATTTTCAGGATAGCTGGTGGGTTTCGATCTAGTTCAGATTTTGAGTCGAATGGTGGGTTGATGTGATCGGTGGACCGTTGTTGTGTTTGACGTATTTTGATATGGTAGAAAACTTCTTAGTCATGGATGAATGGTTTCGGTCCAGTTATGACTTTAGGGTTCTCTCATAATGGCTCCAAAATAGCTCGGGAGGGCTCCAGGAAGGGCTACAAGATGACTCTGTTTGGTGATGGTGAGGAACAAAGGGGGGATTTTTCCTTTGAGGTGGTCGCACCTTGGGAGGGCTGCCTACGTACTCAATTTTGTATTGAGATCAGACCATACATAGTTCGAAACTATGTAGGCAAGGCCCTGGTGATGAAATTGATCTGACGTGGATTTGAGGTGGCTCCCGTATTGTTCTCGGACTGTTAGGATGACCCTGTGTAATTCCAATGATGGTTTCAATGTCGGATGATGGCTCCCGTACGGCTCTAGCTTGGTTATGGGAGAGGCGCCAATGAGGCTCGAGTATGGCAGTGGATGGCTCCAAAATAGTCTTCGTGTGGCTCCAGATGGCCCCAGGTTTGATTTTTTTTTTGCGAGAAGTTACGCTTCAACAACTGCAACTGAAGTCCACCTTCAGCGAGACTAGGCATAGTTCTTACCGGTCAGATGTTGGAGATGAAGTGATTATGATGTATGTAGACATTAAATGTTAGATGCGATGCAAAATGCATATGCGGTTTTTTTTTTGGAGAGAAGGTACGGTCCTATCTCTATTACTATGAGGTTTACGAATATAAGAAATTTTCGGTTCGATCTTGAGTGATTGTTGAACTAGAATGCGTGAATCACTTTCCTCTCATGGAGTGATGTGGGTCAATCTCTCGTGAGTATGGTTGTGTGTGCTAATTGTGTAATGATACTCTCAATGCTCGGAGCAGTATTTTCCTTAGAATTTCTTTTCAAGGTTCTGGACTTTCCGATCCTTACAAGTTCCTCACCTACAATGGGGTTAGCTTTTTATGATTTGGTGCTTAGATCAAAGAGTCACTCGCACTCGGTAGACCTTGTGAAGTAAGGTCGCACTCATTTGCTCATGGTCCCTTTGGTATTACGGGACATGTAGATATTAAGTACGAAGCTTATGATTCATGTTTCAGATTCGATACTTTCAGTTAACGCTCATTAACTTGTGAGTTAGAGGTCTTTATTGGGTTATAATGGGGCTGAGGGGTGCGATGTATGTCACATGGGACCGGAGGATTTGTCTGGGGATTTGTGGAGCTTTTGCGCAATAGAGGGTATGTTTCGCCTTTGCCATGGGTGGAATGATTAGACAGGTTTTGATAACCTTTTTATTGATTTCTACGGGACATCATTGGTCCTTTGGATTCGGTTTTCTCCTTCTTGTCTCTTCTGATGTATGGTTTGGACTTCCTTCTCATTTTTGTGTTTTTGAAATTGCATTTGGCTCATCAACCTTCTCAAGCATTTTTTTCTTTGTTTTGTATTTTGGTTTTCAGCTTTGGAGTTCATCGATCTTCTTGAACATTTTCGGTGTTCTCTTTTGGTGTTTGGCTTCGGAGTTGCATTGACTCACTGATTTCTGAGAACATTTCATTTGTTGTTTTTGTGAAAGATGGCAGGGAGGAACCATGGCTTTGGCTCCTTCGAGATCCTCTATTGCAGGGGTAAGTTTGTATATGTGGGGTGGCATGTTGTAGAGTTTCTTTTTTTTTTTTGAAGAAAGAGTTTTTCCTGAAAGGCTCAACGGGGCTCACTGAGGGAGTATGTACAGGGTAGTCAAAGCTTTTTTTGGTTTTGTGGAGGTTTTTATTTCTAAGTGCCTCATCATTCTCATTAGTCAATGATTGTTTTCTTACTACTTCTCGAATCTTTGCATGAATCACATTTCGTGTCTTGTTATCAACATTGATCTCGCTATGAATTGTGTCTCTCCATGTGCTGAAGGAATGCACAAGTCACTCATGGTTTTACCTCTATGGACTCGCTCTATCTTCCCTCATCGCTTGGTGGATTGTCCAATACCCTCTTTTGGAATTCAAGAGAAAATACCGCTCTTCACACACTACTCACTTGGTTTGTGGTGCTGATTTTGATGAGACCCTTGTGTTCGTTGACGGGTCGAGAGTTTAGCGGTTCACGCGCTCTATTCAAACAATCAATCAAGATTTTCACCAAAGACGTCGTTTCGATACGGGAGTATGCAAATGCAACGATCTACCATGCAATGTGTTGTGATAATATGGAATTACTATGTATAAGATGCGTCAAATGCTGAAAATGATGAATGAAGATGGTTGACTTCAAGTTTTGACTGAATGTTTGTTTTTTGTGTTTTTTTCTTTTTGGATGCAATGCATGCGTGGTAAGGCTACACCTAGTCTCGCTTGAGTCGGTTCTAGTTGATGATCTATGAAGCTCATCCTTTCAATGTCGGCCTTGAAGAAGGTGTAGTTGTCGGGGTTGCTGTCGGGTTGGTGACTAGCTCCTGGATTTTAGGACTTTTCAGGGAGTGACAACTCCCACATGGTGGCCCTACGGTATGACACGCTCTTTCCCTTTTAGTCACTAACGTGCATGGTGATTCTGATTGGGAGAGGTTTGAACTTCCCGGTTTTCTTTCCCATCCCTCTGAGATTGGGCCTTGGCGGTCTGGGTATTTGGGATGAAAGCTGGTGTATAGTGTGGTGACAATGAAACACATGATTGTGCAGATTTTGAGGTGGACAAGACTCGTGAATGATTGATGGATTTGAAATGACCGGAAGTGCAAGTGACTTTTTTGTCATGAATGCAATGCATGTTTTTTGTTTTTCGCTCGGTTGTATTTGTTGGCGTTGTTTACTTAGGGGATGCCTCCTGTAGATACCGTGAATTTTCACCCCATAAAGCAAAGTTTACGAATGATATATAGATGTGAGGGGTCGTCCCTTATTCGTTCTTTTTACTATATGTGCCTGCTAAAAGAACCCAAGTTTTAGAAAACAATTTTGAAAACGCGTGTTTTCAAAGTGGTGGATTTTCTCAATATAAACTTTGATGCTCGGTCATTCGCAAATAAAATAGGGAGTAGGGAACCCTATACACATTAATCTAAATAAATTCAAAGGGGATGTATAAGCCTATACATGTAGTCTATTCAGAAATGGATAGGGGAGAAAAGAATCATAGGGGAAAACCTATACATCATCAATTCTAAAAAGTCATTAAAAAAGGGGGGAATGTTGAGCTGGACTTCTACTGAGCTCTTCTGGTCAGTCTTTGGGATTCTGGAAGACTGCTCACGCTTGGCCTCCTGGTCGGCTGCTCGCTCGTCTTTGGGTTCTTGACCGGCTGCTCGCTCACATTTGGGCTCTTGACCGGTCGTACACTTGTCTTCAGGTGCTTGATCGGTTGCTGGCTCGTTTTCAGGATTTTACAACGAAGCAATATTGTGATCAAACAAAATGGGTTGGTGTTCTTATGATTTTCAACAGTTTGAACTCGAACCGGTGTTACTAGTCTTCATGTCATTCGACTCGAGTTGGTACACCTCTGATTTTGTATTTGAACGGTTAGTCTTGACCTTCCTGTTGCTCGGCTAACTCCACGGGCTGGTGCGCCGTCGGCTTTCGGCATTGAACCGCGCATTCGAACTTCGTGCCGCTCCACTTGCTCTAACGATAAGAATGAGGGATATTTTTTAGAAAGTAAAGGTGAATGATCGAGCACAAAATCTCATGTAAAAATCCACCACTTTTGTGAAAACATGAAATGACTAGTACGCTCCACGGTAATGACCGCTGCTCTCGAAGGTGGGTAGAACTTAAAAAATAGCGGGCCACAACATGGGGACTAAATCATTTATTTTGAAATACGTTTGTGAAAATCAATTTTTGAAAACTGTTTTCGAAAACTATTTTGACATGATGTTGAAAATTGTTGTTTGTAGAAAGTAGGTTCTTCAAAATCTATTTTTGAAAATTGTTTTGGAAATAACATTTAAATGAAATAAAGGTTTTCAATGATGAAGTGACGGGTCTTAAAACCCAAAGTGTTTATGAGTGAAATTTAGGCGAGATTCTAAATTAAATTAGCTCGTAAGAAAGCTTTAAGGGACACACAAAAGAGAATTCCGAACATTTTAAAAAACATATTGGTTTGAAAAAGTGGTTTGCACACATGTATAGCAAATAGTAAATCGTGGCTATATTTGATGTGGAGTTGTAAGTGTTAATGTTGGGATAATCACTTTCCAGGTCAATTATGTTTCCGTTTCACAAGGGGTACCGTCGTCCCTTCACTGTTCATCTCTCGAGTTTTTCTCTGCTATAACCTTATGGGGCATGTTATCAAGAAAGTCTGGAGTGCTTAAGTTCGAAAGGTCAGGACACCCGAGATGATTAGGAAACATACGCCACGGCCAGTGATGATCCGACAACACGCTCACTTTTCGGGAAACTCGGGGAAGTACTACATGGGAACGGGTCTCTCGTCATCTGCACGGCCAGGTGTGTCTAAAGTCCAAATTATTCACTGACTACGTTGTGCCATGTATGGGTATCCGGTGAATACAGGATCCTCTATGGACGTGTAGCGTGACATCGGGCTTTAGGACACCCGTGGAGCAGAGGACACTTGGAGAACCGAGCCCATGCAATCTTCAGGGTAAGGCAGATGGTAGTCAGACAGACGGCATACAAGGGGTGACTTCCCATAAACCCGTCTTAGACACTGGACCAGGCAGCTGGACACTGAAGGCTCAGAGTTCACTATATGCTGGCTTTGGACTCGGATAATGGAGGATATTTTTGGATCATGAGCTCAAAACGTTGGTCGGAGACCGTACCGCCTCATGGGTTTGTTCACTGAGAGAGTGACCCTAGCTCATGGGGAATCAACCGTGGACCGGTTGGGGATCCCGTGACATTGTAGGTAAATCGGGTGACACGGAGGAATGCATGTCCTAAGCTACCCACCCCATACACCCCACAATCGCAATATAAATATGAAAGCGGGAAATAAAGTAAACGAAGTTAGCACCAACCTATTCGCTAAGTGTTTTATCTTGAGATTAGTGATTCCAAATTGGTTGTTTATTAACCTAAAGGGAAGTTAGCTTCATTTACTCCTAAGTGTCTCTTTCTAAATGTGAGCTAATTATTAACCCAATTGTTGCAATGTTTGTTGAGGATCTAATAAGTCCTATCTGTCCTCATCAGATACACACTCTAAGTGTGGAGTAGAGTAATCCTAATGGCTTGAAATGAATCCCTTGAAGGTTTTGAAAGAAGTGGGGAAGTCCCGACAATTATGAATGGAGTTCAGTCTTCCTTGAGTGTGAGAAAAACTTACTCAAGTCTTCCCCAGCAGAGTCGCCATTCTGTGGAGGGTGATTTTTCGGTATGAGGGGGGGTCTATCTAAATATGAACTAGCTGAGAAGCCTAGATCCTAGAAAATGTCATTCTGTGGAGGGTGAAAACCCATTATTTGTGGCATCCCTCAAATACCTACTAAATTGTCCGTCTTTCCCAGAAAGCATAAGGGGAGTGTAAGTGAACACTACACCCGCTCTCAATGGGCTCCACGCGGATTTATGCCCTAAGGGCAGAAATTGACTAGAGTCACCACCTAGTTTGACCTAAGATACTAGGAAGGAAGGGAATGAGGATTCTAAGAACCGTTGGTTGACTCTGAAATTGTTGCCTATGGATAGGACTTATCTGGTCATTTGCAGAGATTCTATGTGGGTTCGCACTGGGTTACACCCCTTAGAAGTGGCAACGACCACGACTTCGGATTGGTGCCCGAGGAAACCTCAGTCTCCAATTGTCGGGATTACCTTCTTTCAAAACCTTTTTAGAGAGATTCATAAAAAAAAGCCAAGGATAGGATTAGGACAGGAAGAGAGAAAAAGAGTGGATGAGGCGAGCTTTTCTGCCAAGCTAGCGCAAAGAAGAGGAATTGCTGAATTCAGATGAATATAGAATGAAGATTTGGGAAAAGTTTGAGTGAATAGGCAAGACTTGGAGTCTGATGGTTTGAAGTTTATAGGGGCCGAAGAAGGTTCGTGTGTTTTGAGAGATATAAGAGTCACCTTAGAGGAGGAAAAGGGTTTTTTTGTTTGGAATAGAGTCGCGCCCTAGATAGGCTGCCTACGTACTCAACTCCCTATTGAGATCATACCATACGTAGTTCAGGTGTGTTTGGGTTTTGGGAGGTTAGAGTCTGTGAGACACCCAGGTCTGTGAGGCATTGAAATCTCAGAATGATTGAGTCTGTGAGACGCTCGGGTCTGTGAGACATTCGAGTTCGTGAGATGTTCGAGTCTATGAGACGCTCGGGCCTGTGACACTTTGGATGTTTGAATTAAGTTGGAATTTGTAAGAGGATTTGAGTTTAATGCGAGTTGGAGTTTGAATGATGATTTGGGTATGAAGTGATTTGGAGTTTTGAAGATTATTTGAGTGTGTGAGGCAATTGGTATTTGAATAGAGATCCCAAGTTTTTTAAATTTGAGGTTTGAAAACGATTGAGGAAAATCATTTTATTGTAGAGGGCGTATAATCCCGAGGGATTACCCTATATACCCCCTCGAGCACGACACCTAATGAATGGTAAGTGCCGAGGCTCGAAAGATGGGGCAATGTATTTATGTCGAAAACTAGGGTTTAGAGAGAAACACCATGAATGAGATGCCCTCGGTCAAACCCTAATAACGTCTCTAACTCCCGGGTTTTAAAACGTTAAAACTGAAAATATTGAAATCGAGTGGATGGGAGTTAGACGATTCTGAAATCCCGGCTGTAACTAGGAAGGCAGTCACATCCCTAGCACCCCGCCTCGTAAAAATCTAGGCTGCAATTAGGGGATGTTTGTCACCCTAATGCCCTGCCTAAAGAAGTCCAGACTGCGGCAAGGGATGTGACGACCTGTTATACCCAAAATTTTGACCCCCCCTGGTTAGGGTCTGCAAGGTTTTGGTGTCGTGAGGGATATTTAATCGGGTAATGAGGGATTCCGGCTCGATCGGCGTGTTCCAGGGCCTGAGGAGCAGTTTCGTCATTGCCAGGGGCGTTTTCATAATTTTTAAGGCTTCTGAGATCTCCTATAGGCTTTCTCTCTCCTCCAAAGGGTGCCCAAATCAGCTCGAAATGCTTTGATATTTTAACCCATGATAGAGGATGACATTTTAAGCATAATGGCGTTGGAATTTTGATTTTTCGAATTTCCAATAATTTTCTAGCAATTTCTGACTGAATCTGACGAGAAATTCAATTTAAAAATGCTCCAGCATTTAAAAAATTCGTTTCCACCTCAGAAAATTCATAATATCCATTCTTGACATGTGGTTAAAATTTCATAGCAAAATTCCTTTGGGAAGTTACTTAGTTAAAATATCGAAAAATCTTACTTTTACTAGATTTTCTTTATCTTTAAGAAAGTCTATATAAAGGGATAGGTTTTTGGATAAAATCAGAACCTGACATACTCAAGAACCCTAGAGAGTCAGAAAAGGCAGCCTCCTCTCTCTCTCTCACGTTTTCCAACACCCGGCCACCCAAATCATACCGAAAATCCCCCGAAATCATCATCTAAACACGTTTTCCAATTCCAAAGCACCAATAATCATCAAAACCCCACAAAAACACCACCAAAACGTGAAGAACAGCAAGAACAACCAACAACCAGAAGCCTGGTTTGAAGTCCTTTCGGGTCTACCATCAACGGAGCACTTGACGAATCCTGGTGTGAAGAAACGTTGTGAATCCGAAGGTAAAACAGGTAGAAACTCAGCTTCCCTAATTCTCCACGGTATTATCTGTCTTGCCTCGAAATTTGGGCTCAAACTAACCTTCGTAAGCTTCTGTATTGCTGTTTATCCAAGTTTCTGTCCAATAACTTGTTTACTAAGTTTCGTGCTTAATTCGAATTCAAATTGAGAACTTTAAATCACTAACACCTTGCAAATCTTCCAGGCTGCATACCCATAAAATTTGAGCTCAAAACACCCTCGGGAACCCTCGGAAAACCCCCGTCCGTGGGTGGTCCGTGACCTCGGACCTGTGGTCCGGGGCCACGGACACCCACGGACGGCGGCGGGATTTTTTTAAAAATTCAAAATTTAGGTTTTTCTAATGATGTCCGGGCCCACGGACAGCCTGTCCGTGGCCCCGGACTTTGCAAATTTTTGTTTTCCTTTAATTTTGACTTTTCTGTATATTTAGGTTAACTGGGGTCCGTGGTTTCGGACATTAGGTCCGTGGCTACGGACGGAAACGAAATTTGACCTAATTCTGCCTCCGAAACCCTAGTTTAGGTAATTTCAACTTTCACTTTAATTTTCTGTCAAAAAATGCTAAAAAACACAAAAAAACAGAAGCTTGCGCATTTAGGTTAAAACGACTCGTAATAAGCCGTAAATAAACTAAGTAGAGGAAAAACGACTTCTGAGGGTAATGAAAGTAATTGAACCCTAATTAAGTCGAATATCAAGCCCCCGAACCCGAACTCTCCTTTCCTAATTTGATCTAGGTTAAAATTAGGTGGCGACTCATAATAGGTTCCAGTGAGCTAGCTTAGGTTTTAATAATTTTTGTTTTATAACATGGTTATTAATCTTAGGTTATAAGTGGACCTAAAACCCGATTAGATCCTAATCAGTCTTTAATCAACATAGGATAGGGGTTTAAAATCGAGGCTCACAGACTGGCGACTCTGCTGGGGACCAATTTCTTAATTTTAACTTGTTTAATTTTAAGAAAGAGGGCTTAACTTGAAAATGTTTATTTATGGCTTTATTTACTATGTTTGTTTACTTTCGTGCGCACTTCAATTTTTGCACCCTTGCATCATATGAGAGCGAGGGTCCACGCAAACCGATTTCACCCCGGGACCCGTTTGAGGGTCCCCTGTCAGGGACTCACACCTTTTAGGTGATGTGAATAAGTGGGGGAAAAGAGGAGGGTGTCGTCTAACCACACCCCCTTAATACCTGGGCTTTAGCCCCAAGCATTTTCCTGGCAGTACCCTTACCAAGCCCATTGTTTGGTCAGTCAAAGACCCGACCGTAGACGCACACCTTTAGGTGATGTGAAAAAGTGGGGGGCCCAAAGAGAATAGCGTGCAAGCCCTATTCCTTTGTGGTGACCTGGGCCCGCGCCCCAAGCACCTCTCCGGATCGATCTATACCTGTTGGACTGAGTCATCTTGTGAGGACATTTGCATTACCACCTTACGTAAGACTTCTGAGTATATGTTCTCTTTCTCCTGGGCCGCAGGCCCAATGTCTGCATCGATAACATCAATCTCTTTTAGCCCAAATGAAACATTTAAAGGGGTTTTCATGGTCCAAATACTTCGATCACTCCAAAACAAAAAAATCCTCTAAGTTGTTTCTCGTTACAAGCCTGATCCTTGCAAAACCCACTCGTAGGACCAACGAATCTTGTAACCCAAAAGTGTGGTCCGAGCGGACTCTCCCAAAATTTCGGAGTCCGGCATTCATTGCAGCGCACTAGTCTTCGGCCTGAGTTCCTAAGTTTAGTTCCGGTCTCACTCCCGCAATGCTGACTTATCTTTCTGCTTAAAACAGGCAGCACCCCGTACAGCTAGGATGTCGTCTGGAGTTAACGATCGAAGTGCCCTGCTCGCGGATTTGATAGGGAAACTAGCTGAGTTAGAATTTGTCCACAGAAGTGCTTTGGAGGAGCTAAGCTCAGGGTTCGTGTCGGCTGCAAGGGAAGCGAGAGCTCTCATTCATGCTCTCGGGAAAATCATCCCATTAGATCTGGCCCCCAGTGAGGACGGGATCGAGTCACCGGAGAACCAGGGGCTGCAACAAGGGCAGGCCGCACAGGTGCCCATTGTGGATCTACAGCAGCCGCAAGTCAGATTCTGAGAATACTTCTAGGGCGGGGTTTAGTTCAACTTAAAGCCCCGCGGTTTCGTGGGCGGCGTCTGGGGGCATATCCCGAACGGTTCTGCCGTGTCCACCTACTCACAGGCCACTCCACAGATGATTGTCGTAATCTGAGGTCTAAAATTTTGTTTTTGGCCCAAGAAGGAAAAATCCAGACTGTAACCCCGGAACCGGAGCCTCCCCACAAAACTGAAAGGGAGTTCACACCCATTGGTTGTCCCTTAAGCCAGGCCTTTGAGGAGCTGCAGGATGAAGGGCTAATACAACCGCTCATTCCTCGCCATGGAGAGACACGAAAGGGGAATAGGCTCAGTCAATTTTGCAGGTACCATCAGCTAGCAGGACATGATACTAATGATTGCAAAGCACTGGAACATCGGATCCAGGACCTCATCGATCAGGGGTATCAGCGTTTGGATGACCTCGAGACCCCAGAATCCGAAGTTCAGTGCGCTGCCTTTACTGTTTTCTGGGATGACAAAAAGCCAGCACGAGGGGCAGGACGGAAGCCCACGTCCACGGTCAGCTTTGTCCCAGCAAATGCTCACATTACTCGGTCAGGCAAGCATTACGGGTCACCTGAAAAGCCATCAGAGGGGGAAGAGCGAATGTCGTCTTCCCCGGTGGCTGAAGAAATTCCAGGTGAACGAGAACTGCTTCAGAAGCTGAAGGCAACGACTATCCCCATGGCCATCTGGTCTTTGCTTACGATCTCACCAGAACACCGACGGGCCATTGCCAAACATTTGGGTGGGCCAGAGGAGAGTTTAGCCCCGGAAAGAATGGTCGCGGCACTTTGGCAGAAGCAGGAAGAGGAGATCAGTTTTCACGATAACGAGATCTCCGAGCACTCGGGAAAAGCATTGTATATTACTGTTTGGTGCGGGGCCTTCAAGGTGCCAAAAGTTCTCATTGACACAGGAGCAGACGTTAGCATCTGCCCTCTGAAAGTGGCAGAGGGTATGGGTTATGACAAATTTGAGTCCTGCCAAATAGTGTTACGGGGGTATGATGATAACCTGAGGCATGTATTCGGCCTATTGGATCTTCCACTTAAGTTTGGGACGGTTGTTCATCCAGTGAAGTTCCTGGTTCTGCAAATTCCCCATTCTTTCAACCTGATTCTGGGACGGGATTTCCTTCAAGATTTGAAGGCCGTCCCTTCTACGGTGCATCAATGTTTGAAGTTCAAAAGGGACGGGAAGGTTCATATCGTTAGGGGTGAACCACATCAGAAGGAGTTGCCTGTTTGCATGGTTGAAGAGGAGGGGTCGTCCCATCTGAGCAGGTTCAGTGTTGTCCCGGAGCAGTCCGACCCAACTTCTCTTCGGAAACTCAAGGTTGGGCCAGGGAAGGTTATCATGGAGAAGTATGGTTATCAAGAGGGTAAGGGCCTTGGCAAGGATCTCCAAGGAATCCCAGGCGTTCTATCTCCAGCAGCGAATCCTGGTCGTCAAGGACTTGGTGCGTTAGTGGACCCATCTTTCATTTCAGCAATTGAACTATCATCTTTACTCATGTGCTCATGTTCCCCATGTTTACAGGGTACGGTAAAAGCAGCGGAGGAGAAAGCGGTGCCTGATTGGATGTTCCTTGAAGAATAGGTCATGGATTAGGGGTAGTTAGTCATTTACTTCCGCTTTGGGGTCATCCGGGGTCTTTATTATTTTTCCTTTAGTTGTTTTGCGTAGCATTTGTTTTGTCTTTTCTTTTGGTTCTTTAGCTAGTTTAGTGGTTTCTCCCTTTTAGTTGGTACTCAATGTCGTTGTTACTTCTCTTGATTATCAATAAAATTTCTTCTTTGATTCGTGTCCTAATGAGTATACTTCCGTTCATGTGAACACAAAAAAAAAACAAAAGAAAGACAACAAAAAATATAAATCACTCAGCAATCGCTCCATCACCACTCACCACCATTGTTCACCACCACACATGCAGTCACCCTCCACAAATAACTTGGGCATTCTAAGGTTTGTCAAGAAAACCCCGCAACAATACTGGGGGCAATCTGAGTTAAGGAACGATAATGTTTATTTCTTTTGTTTAAATGCGCAAACAAGTCTCTGAGTGAACATTTCGCGAGAGTGCCTTGAGCGGTAAAACCAAGAGCGAAAGAGCGTGTCATTTTTACACGGCTCCAGAGAGGTCACGTTCAAAAGTGAGGCATACGGCATGACTCCGCCCGAAGGAGATAATTTGTAAATTTACGCTTAAACCTGTGAAAAGTAACAAAGAACGGATACACAACTATTAGGGATGACGAAGCATCTAGGTACAGCACCACACAGCCAAAAGCCTGTGAACCCAGACATTAAACCCTAGGCACCCCCGCTGAGATTTTCGTGTATATCCTCTTTTACAACACTACGAACTCCACAAAATAAGCCAGCCAGTGATGAATAACCAATCCGGTGACCAAAGGAAGCAAGGAGCCCGACTTCCGAACAACAATTTCACAACTCCAAAGAAGCAAAACCGCTACCAGCATGACAAAGTGATCCGCAAATGGTCCCAAAGTGACACAGGATCCAAATGAGCTAGCGTCAAAACAGCTCTCAAAGTTCAAAACCGGGAAACACAAGAACCCCGAAAGGAAAGAAATCCAAGGAAAGGCAAACCTGAAAAGCCTTGAAGAAACCCAAAATTGGAAGAAGGAGAAAGGATGCAAGGAACAATTCAAAAATCCGGAGTTCCAAGCGAAGTCATCACGAAGTAGCCAAAACGACTTCAGGACAAAGAAAGCAAGTCCGAGAGAAGGTGCAAGTTGCAGCTTTGGTCACCTTTACAGCTCCACATATCCTAAACATTCCTCCATCGTCCCATTGTCTTTTATTACACCCCATAGCCATGTTATAAGCTCAAAAGACTTCCGACTTAGTAGTTGTGTATCCAATCACGTGAAAGTAACAGGTTGAACGCGTAAATCGAACAAATGTCAAATTCAATGGTTGAGATGTCTTGACCCAAAAGGAGAGTACGAGCGCAAGCATCAAACACTTTGAGTGTAGATAGAGAGCACCACATCAAGATAAACCCTGACCTTGTGAGAGTGAGACTTGTTTTGTGCAGTTAATCAAAGAAAATACTGGGGGCAATCGATCGTTCCGATCGATTGCCATAAAATCCTAAAAAACTCGGATTGCCTTAAGGAAAAATACTGGGGGCAATTGTTGGTCCCAACAATTGCAACAAAGACACCGATTGAGTCCCAAAAATCCAAAACCCAAAGGATCAAACCCTCCTCATATCACACAGGCCCGTCCTAAGCCCTACCTCCACATCAAATTCCCTCAGGCCCGTCCTAAGCCCTACCTTCACACTCGGACATCTGCAGGCCCGTCCTAAGCCCTACCTCCACATCAAATTCCCTCAGGCCCGTCCTAAGCCCTACCTCCACACTCGGACATCTGCAGGCCCGTCCTAAGCCCTACCTCCACATCAAATTCCCTCAGGCCCGTCCTAAGCCCTACCTTCACACTCAGACATCTGCAGGCCCGTCCTAAGCCCTACCTTCACACTCAGACATCTGCAGGCCCGTCCTAAGCCCTACCTTCACAACTCAAACACCCGCAGGCCCGTCTTGAGCCCCACCGTTTCCAGGTTTGACATAAACCCTAATCCTTCTACATCCGTTTAGACCCATCATACATTTTACTTACTTTCACTTAGAACCAACCTTTAGGCTCGTCATAAGACCTAGAACCAACCTTTAGGCTCGTCATAAGACCTAGAACCAACCTTTAGGCTCGTCATAAGACCTAGAACCAACCTTTAGGCTCGTCATAAGACCTAGAACCAACCTTTAGGCTCGTCATAAGACCTAGAACCATCCTTTAGGCTCGTCATAAGACCTAGTTGCATTCCCTTAGGCTCGTCATAAGACCTAGAACTACCCTTTAGGCTCGTCATAAGACCTGTTGCATTCCCTTAGGCTCGTAGTAAGACCTAGCATTACCTTTTAGCTTACCCACTCTCATCAAACACATTGCATTCATCTCATTCATATAGGCTCGTCATAAGACCTAGCTGCATTATCCAGGCACGTCACAAGACCTGGCGACAGAGAGTTGGCGAGGTGATGGCAATAAATCCTCCTTTTGCGATGTCAACTTATTTTTGGGATCAACGAATGGTGGGCAAAGGCAATAAGTCCCCAGGGTTTTTACCAGGAGTTATCCCTGCACACCGGCTTGGGGGGCGATGGCAATAAGTCCACATTGGGTCCAGCCAGGAGCATCGGCACGGGTTTCGGTCCCCCAGAAGCATCCGAGCATCATCAGCATCAGCATCATTTGCATCATTAGCATTTCAGCATTCTTGCATTTGCATCCAGTTTTCACATCCTAGGCAGTCATCGCCTTAGAATAGCTTGACATCATTTTCATCACTTTAGGTAGTCAGCGCCTTAGAATAGCTCGACAGCATATCATCATTTCAGGTAGTCAACGCCTTAGAATAGCTTGACATCATTTTCATCACTTTAGGTAGTCAGCGCCTTAGAATAGCTCGACAGCATATCATCATTTCAGGTGGTCAACGCCTTAGAATAGCTTGACATCATTTTTCATCACTTTAGGTAGTCGGCACCTTAGAATAGTCTGACATCACTTCATTATTACCTTTAGGTAGTCAGCGCCTTAGAATAGCTCAACAATGCTTTGTAGCTTAGGTAGTCAGCGCCTTAGAATAGCTTGACAATGCTTTGTAGCTTAGGTAGTCAGCGCCTTAGAATAGCTTGACAATGCTTTGTAGCTTAGGTGATCAGCGCCTTAGAAAAGCTCGACAATGCTTTGTAGCTTAGGTAGTTAGCGCCTCCGAATAGCTGGGCATCGTTAACCCGGTTTCACACAACGTGGAGGATTCTGTGGAGTCCAAAATTTTGGGGCACCACTCAAGCATCAACCACACTTTTCACATTCGTTACAAAGTCCAGTTGACGGGGGGCAATCTGTTATACCCAAAATTTTGACCCCCCCTAGTTAGGGTCTGCAAGGTTTTGGTGTCGTGAGAGATATTTAATCGGGTAATGAGGGATTCCGGCTCGATCGGCGTGTTCCAGGGCCTGAGGAGCAGTTTCGTCATTGTCAGGGGCGTTTTCGTAATTTTTAAGGCTTCTGAGATCTCCTATAGGTTTCTCTCTCCTCCAAAGGGTGCCCAAATCAGCTCGAAATGCTTTGATATTTTAACCCATGATAGAGGATGACATTTTAAGCATAATGGCGTTGGAATTTGATTTTTCGAATTTCCAATAATTTTCTAGCAATTTCTGAATGAATCTGACGAGAAATTCAATTTAAAAATGCTCCAGCATTTAAAAAATTCGTTTCCACCTCAGAAAATTCATAATATCCATTCTTGACATGTGGTTAAAATTTCATAGCAAAATTCCTTTGGGAAGTTACTTAGTTAAAATATCGAAAAATCTTACTTTTACTAGATTTTCTTTATCTTTAAGAAAGTCTATATAAAGGGATAGGTTTTTGGATAAAATCAGAACCTGACATACTCAAGAACCCTAGAGAGTCAGAAAAGGCAGCCTCCTCTCTCTCTCTCACGTTTTCCAACACCCGGCCACCCAAATCATACCGAAAATCCCCCGAAATCATCATCTAAACACGTTTTCCAATTCCCAAAGCACCAATAATCATCAAAACCCCACAAAAACACCACCAAAACGTGAAGAACAGCAAGAACAACCAACAACCAGAAGCCTGGTTCGAAGTCCTTTCGGGTCTACCATCAACGGAGCACTCGACGAATCCCGGTGTGAAGAAACGTTGTGAATCCGAAGGTAAAACAGGTAGAAACTCAGCTTCCCTAATTCTCCACGGTATTATCTGTCTTGCCTTGAAATTTGGGCTCAAACTAACCTTCGTAAGCTTCTGTATTGCTGTTTATCCAAGTTTCTGTCCAATAACTTGTTTACTAAGTTTCGTGCTTAATTCGAATTAAAATTGAGAACTTTAAATCACTAACACCTTGCAAATCTTCCAGGCTGCATACCCATAAAATTTGAGCTCAAAACACCCTCGGGAACCCTCGGAAAACCCAAGTCCGTGGGTGGTCCGTGACCTCGGACCTGTGGTCCGGGGCCACGGACAGGTTGTCCGTGACCACGGACACCCACGGACGGCGGCGGGATTTTTTTAAAAATTCAAAATTTAGGTTTTTCTAATGATGTCCGGGCCCACGGACATCCTGTCCGTGGCCCCGGACTTTGCAAATTTTTGTTTTCCTTTAATTTTGACTTTTCTGTATATTTAGGTTAACTGGGGTCCGTGGTTTCGGACATTAGGTCCGTGGCTACGGACGGAAACGAAATTTGACCTAATTATGCCTCCGAAACCCTAGTTTAGGTAATTTAAACTTTCACTTTAATTTTCTGTCAAAAAATGCTAAAAAACACAAAAAAACAGCTTGCGCATTTAGGTTAAAACGACTCGTAATAAGCCGTAAATAAACTAAGTAGAGGAAAAACGACTTCTGAGGGTAATGAAAGTAATTGAACCCTAATTAAGTCGAATATCAAGCCCCCGAACCCGAACTCTCCTTTCCTAATTTGATCTAGGTTAAAATTAGGTGGCGACTCATAATAGGTTCCAGTGAGCTAGCTTAGGTTTTAATAATTTTTGTTTTATAACATGGTTATTAATCTTAGGTTATAAGTGGACCTAAAACCCGATTAGATCCTAATCAGTCTTTAATCAACATAGGATAGGGGTTTAAAATCGAGGCTCACACGACCCCAGTGCCCCGCCTCGGATTTTTATTTTGGAAGGGAGACAAGTGATGTCTAACTAGGGAGAAAACATTTTGAAAATGTTAGACATCTCATGTTCCCTGAAAACGGTTTAGTTTTGAGTATGAAATTTTAGTTGTAAAACTTTTGAAGTTGTTCGGATCTTGATGAAGAAACACTGATTTTGAGAAATATTTTTTAGGAGAAAACTTTCTGTATATGTGAGAAGAACTTTCTGCGTTTGAGAAGAGTTTTCTGTGATGTGAGAAGAGTTTTTCCTTTAAAATTCCACAAAATGGTTTCTTTTGGGCCTTTTGATGTGGGTTGATTTGTGGACTTGGGCCTTTTGATGTGGGTTGATTTGTGGACTTGGGCCTATTGTGGGCCTTGGGTTTTATGGGTTCAGGCCTTGGGCTTTGTGGGCTTGTGGGCTGCAGGTTTTGTGGGCTTGGGCCGCAAGTCTGGGTTTGGGCCTCGATTTGATTTGGGATGTCAAACTTTACTTGATTTTGGGGCCTAATTGGGCCTGATTTAAATTTTGAGATTGGGAATATGGGCCTGACTTAGGCCTTATGGGTTGAATTTGGAGATTGGAAAATAGGCCACATTTGGGCCTTGTTTCATATGATACCGAAAGTGAATTTGGACTCAAATCGGATTTGAATTTATTCTCTTTTTTTTGTAAAGTTTTTTAATGAAATTAAGGGGTGGTTTGGGATAGGCTTTACAAGTGTGGAAGGTATTGTTCCCCACAAAGCAAATAGAAATGAGCTAGCTGTGGGGTACCTTCAAAGGCTTAAAAGATTTTCAAAGTTTTGGATGGTATTGTTCCCCACTAAGCAAATAGAAATGAGCTAGTTGTAGGGTACCTTCCAAAACTTATCACAATAAATGGGTGACCTAAAGGGTTGTCTAGGGCTTAAGCAATAAAAAGAATACAAGGAAATGAATTGAAATTGCCATAAAGTTAAATGCAAAGCATGAATATGTGCAAAACAGAGATGATTTCGGAACGCAGGCATACAGGAACACAGGTCAAAATTGATAGCAACAAAAACTCAAATCTGTTTACTGTTATTGAAAACTCTAAACTAAACAAAACGTTTAAAGCCTACATTGCTAATCACAAACATTAACCAAACTTAAGCTTAGTCGTTTTTGCTAAAAAAAATTCTGTTCTGTTCGATTTCCTTTTAAGGGTCAAGTGGAGATTCTAACCTCTGTACATCTTTGACACTTCATCATCATTTTTTTTCTTTTGAAGATTAAACTGAAACCGACATAAGAGAGCAACAGAATGCCAGTTGTTTCCAGTATTTAATCGAGAAGAACAAAACTGGAAGTCTATATTCATGATATTAGAAGGCGCAAGCAGGGATGGAAAGTCAGGAATGGCCCAAGTCCACGATAGCTGACCTGAATCCTCCTTTATTCACCTCTACTAATCATTCACAAGAATAACAGGAAGGGCAACTACTGAGTATGTATTTTAGTATCATCCAATTGCCTAAGTGCTCAGGCACCAGAAATGGTTGAAACTCATATAGGAATCGAAACACAAGGAAAATATGTACAGACAAACAAGAAAAAACCAACACCAAAGCACGTGGACATCTGGTTCAATATGCCCAGCTTTCACTTGGGGACACTACACTGCACTACTGAGGGGCAAGTACTACCCGGCCCACACCAGGATGGTGAAGACTAGGGAGTTTGATGCGCTGGAACAAACTGGAAAGATGTCAGTGGATGAATACTATGCGAAGTTTACTTCGCTACTCCGACTACTACCCGGAATAGGATACTCGGACCAGGTGTTGGTCGACCGGTTCTACGGGGGACTGAGCCCTCGACTCCAGTTTGGAATGGGACCAATCATTCCCACCAGCTTACAGGTAAAACAGGAGAGACATAAACCAGTTGAAATATTATTACCTACTTTACCCCGTCATGGGAGATTTGGAGACTGATACCTTGAGATTTCAGGAATGTTACCATGCTGCCTCCATTGTGGAGATTACATGCAAAAGAAGGGATGCTTTGAGCTCCCAAAAGAGAAAGGACGGACCTGGCAGCGAGGATGCCAAGCAGGGAAACTCCAACAGAAGGAACAAACCCTTTCAAAAAGGCCAGGGGTCCTATCAAGGAAAGGGGAACCAGACTACTGGGAACCCCCAGTCAGGAACCCACGGAGCAACAAACTCACAGAAAACCTACCCATCTAAGGGTAGGCACTTTATCCAAACAGTTAAATTTGAAACTTATGTGATTACTTCAGTACCGTTGGGATATATAATTGACCTCGATTGTAATAGGTTCTGGACATGGCTCAAACACGGGCCAGAGGGTTGTCCGCCACTTCAACTGTAGACAATGTGGAAAGGATCACCCCGGGGTGGACTGCCAAGGGGAGAAAGTCCAGTGCCGCCACTGTCAGATATATGGACATCGTGCCTTCGAGTGT
Source organism: Limonium bicolor (assembly GCA_023374045.1). Classification (NCBI taxonomy): domain Eukaryota; kingdom Viridiplantae; phylum Streptophyta; class Magnoliopsida; order Caryophyllales; family Plumbaginaceae; genus Limonium; species Limonium bicolor. The sequence continues at coordinate 68,798,457 of CM041778.1, read as the reverse complement.
ATCCGAAACCCGGAGAGCAGGAACTACCGCCCGGGAGCAAGGGCAAACACCGGCCACAAGAATGGAGCCAGCGATACTCGCCCTCCACCAACAAACCAAACTCAGGGAAATAAGGGCAAGGGCCCAGCATCGGGACCCGCCCTGCATGTCATGGACCGCTCAGATGAAGCTGGTACTTCTACTAACCCAGGTAATTCTAAACCCATACGAACATGTCATTGAGCAGTGAATGTTGTGAACGAGTGCTTGCATGCCTTAAGTGCCTAACTGAGTAGGAAAGAATTAGCAAGACTCACTAGTAGAATTTTAAACCACGTAGGAAGCTATAAGATATGCTTTCCTATCCCCTCACCGCCCTCCCTGGAAGAAAACATTATCAAAGCACAAGAACCAGGGAACGAACAATGTAAGGTTATCCAACCAGGGTTAATACTACTCAAAGAATACCTAACGCCGGAAACACAAATTGCAATCATCAGAAGATGTCAAGAACTGGGAGCAGGACCAGGAGGGTTCTACACTCCCGAATTTCCAGGAGGATCAAAAATGAAGCTGAAAATGATGTGCTTAGGAAAGGATTGGAATCCTTACTCAAAGACCTACCAGGATACAAGAAATGGAGATGGAGCGCAAGTACCAAAAATCCCAGAAGAATTTTTACAAATTGTGGAACAAGCAGTTAATACAGCTCAACAGCTAGAAGAAGATCCAGTTCCCAATCTAAGGGCTGATCTATGTATCATCAACTTCTATGAAGAAGGAGGCCGTTTAGGACTACATCAGGACAATGATGAAACACAAGGGTCCCTTGAACAGGGGATACCAGTATTATCTATGTCAATTGGAGATGACGCAGAGTTCCTTTATGGCGAGCAGAAGCGTGAGGACCTTGCAAAGAAAATCATATTGAAGTCAGGAGATGTTTTAATAATGGGTGGAAAGTCAAGATTGTTATACCATGGAATTAAAAGGATTAAGATGAACTCAGCACCTTCGACAGTGATAAACACCACCCACATGAGACCAGGAAGATTAAGTTTGACTTTTAGAAAATACTAGTATTGTAATTGTCTTAGACAACTGAAAGGAGGTCATCTCATCAATGAAGCATTGTCGTTATGTCTTTCGACCTCCATCATATGTCAAAGTACTTACCCAGATTCTGTTGTTAGGTTGTGCTAAGGAGACGGAAGGTGCCTTAAGTATACTTACTGAGGAGGAGGCCAGCAAGGGCGGCACGATCCTCACTGGTGCCTTTCCTGTCAACGGTGTGGAAGCATCAGTACTGTTCGACTCTGGAGCTTCACATACTTTCGTTTCGCCTACGCTTGCGGGGAAGTTGGGGCTAGACGCTGTAGAGTTACCTGATTTTAAGGTGGCACTCCCGTCTAAGGAGAAGGTCAGTTGCACTCGTCTTTATAGAGGAGCCACTATCCGTATTAAGGAGGAAGAATTTCCCATTGACCTAATCGAGTTTAAAGGTCTAGGATTCGACGTTATAGCCGGGATGGACTGGTTGGGGCGGCACAGAGGCCGCATCCTTTGCGCAGAGCGCAGACTGTTACTTAAGAGCCCATCAGGAGTGACAGTGTCTTACCGACAGAGTCCTAGAGCACCGTCAATAAAAGTGATATCTGCTATGTCTATGTACAAAGAAGTCAGGAAGCAGAAGGAAGTATATTTATGCTATGTTCAGGATATGGAGCAAGACCCAGATTTTGATCCCGATATGCCAGTAGTGTCAGAATTTCCGGATATTTTTCCAAAGGAACTTCCAGGCTTACCGCCATCCAGAGAGGTAGAGTTCTCCATTGAATTACTACCAGGTACCGGTCCCATAGCTAAGGCACCGTACCGTATGGCACCAGCAGAGATGGCTGAGTTAAAAGAACAACTGAAGGATTTATTAGACAAGGGATACATACGACCTAGCGTATCTCCTTGGGGAGCACCAGTGCTTTTTGTGAAGAAGAAGGATGGAAGCCTTCGGTTATGTATCGATTACAGAGAGCTTAATGCAGTGTCAGTGAAGAACAAATATCCACTACCACGAATTGACGATTTGTTTGATCAGTTAAGAGGAGCAAAGGTGTTTTCAAAGATCGATTTGAGATCGGGATACCATCAGATACCTATCAGGGAGCAAGACAGAGAAAAGACAGCTTTCAGAACACGATATGGCCACTATAGTTTACAGTTATGCCTTTTGGCTTGTCAAACGCACCGGCAGTTTTCATGGATTTAATGAACAGGTTATTCAGAGAGCAGCTGGATAAGACCGTAGTTGTATTTATCGACGATATCCTAATTTATTCAAAGTCTAAGGGAGAGCACGAGAGTCCCTCCGACGTGTACTCGAGATTTTGAGGGAGAACTAGCTTTATGCTAAGTTCTCCAAATGTGAGTTTTGGCTAGACCGAGTTTCCTTTTTAGGACATGTTATCTCAGACGCTGGGATCGCGGTGGATCTAGCAAAAATAGAAGCGGTTCGCACCTGGCCCAGGCCAAAGACAGTGACTGATATCAGGAGTTTCCTTGGGTTAGCAGGTTACTACAGGAGGTTTGTCAGAGACTTCTCCAAAATAGCAAAACCTATGGCTAGTCTAATGAAGAAAGACGCACCATTCACATGGACTACAGAATGTGAGACCTCATTCCAGTATTTGAAGGATGCTTTGACATCAGCCCCAGTTTTGACTATACCTGAAGGCACAGAGGGTTATGAAGTTTACTGTGATGCATCAGGCAGGGGATTAGGGTGTGTACTCATGCAGAATGGGAAGGTAGTCGCCTACGCTTCCCGACAGTTGAAGAAACATGAGGAAAACTATCCCACACATGACTTGGAGCTTGGAGCAATTGTTTTTGCATTGAAGATCTGGCGCCACTACCTGTATGGTGTCCAGATGACCGTATATTCGGATCACAAAAGTTTGAAATATGTATTCACCCAGAAGGAGTTAAACATGAGACAAAGGAGATGGGTTGAATTTCTCAAGGACTACGACATCGATTTGCAGTACAAAGAGGGAAAAGCTAATGTAGTAGCAGACGCATTGAGTCGCGAGCACATTCCTTGAATGCCATTGTGGCTAGCTCGAGTCTTATAGACGACATACGTAGCGCACAGCAGAATGATCAGCGAATGATGGAGATTAGTCAGAAGTTGTCTGACGGTACTTTGGAAGGAGGGAAGTATGAGTTTCAGCTATATGATGATGGGCTAATCAGATTAAAGGGCAGATTGTGTATTCCCAGAGACAGCACAGATATAAAGAGCATATTCTTCGAGAGTCCCACACTTCTTCCACATCTGTCCATCCAGGAGCTTCTAAGATGTACAAAGATCTAAAGAGGTATTTCTGGTGGAGTGGTATGAAGGGCGACGTGACAGAATATGTGATCCGATGTCTCACTTGCCAGAAAGTGAAATTCGAACATAGACGACCAGGAGGCATGGTACAGTCTATGCCAGTTCCTGAATGGAAGTTTTATGATATCTCTATGGACTTCGTGGTGGGACTACCACCTACGAGAGGAGGACTAAATATGATATGGGTTGTTGTTGATCGACTGACTAAAGTTGCTAGGTTATTCCGATAAAGACACTTGGAAAGTGCCAAAGTTGGCAGAACTATTTGAGAAGGAGATTATCAGACATCATGGAGTACCAAAGACTATTGTTTCAGATCGAGATACTAGATTTCTCTCACGATATTGGCGAGCTACTCGCGAAGCACTTTGAACTGAATTGAAGCTTAGCACAGCATTTCATCCTCAGACAGATGGTCAATCAGAGAGGACTATTCAGACCTTAGAGGACATGCTACGAGCATATGCCTTGGATTTTCAGGGTAGCTGGATAGATAGGTTACACCTGATTGAGTTTGCATACAATAACAGCTACCACGCCTCTATACAGATGTCACCTTTTCAAGCACTATATGGCAGACCATGCCGCACACCATTGTGCTGGGACGAGTCTAGTGAGACCGTCATCATTGGGCCTGAGTACTTGGAGCAAGTCCAGGCAGAAGTACAACAAATCAGAAGTAATATGAAAGCAGCACAAGACAGACAGAAATCGTATGCTGATGAGAGATGACGAGACCTTGAGTTCGCAGTTGGCGACCAGGTATTTCTACGAGTATCACCCATGAAGGGTGTATTCAGATTTGGACAGAAAGGCAAGCTAAGCCCGAAGTTTGTAGGACCCTACGCTATCACAGAGCGGGTGGGTCTTGTGGCATATCGACTAGATTTGCCAGCAGAGTTGGGCAAAGTACACAATGTTTTTCACGTGTCTCAGCTTAAGAAATACATGCCTCATCCTTCTCATATTCTACAACCAGAGACACTATCATTAGAACCAACAATGCGGTATGTGGAAACACCGCAACGAATCTTAGATAGAAAGACACGAGAGACTCGAAACAAGTCTGTGAGCCTCGTAAAGGTCCTTTGGTCGAACCACGATGTTGAAGAGGCCACATGGGAACTAGAAGCGGATATGCGAGCAAAGTTTCCCTCTATATTTACCGACTAGACACTTTAGTCTAGGGTACGTGGGCGTACCCCTCTTTTTGGGGGGGTAGAGTTTTTCGTTTGTGAGTTTATTATGCATCTTGTTGCACTTCTGTGCAATTCTATGACACCTTGTCTTGTATGTGTTCTTGTGTAACACTGTATTTGAATGTACTTTGTACTTCTACTTGCTGATGTGTACTTCGTTACACTACAATGGAAAGTTTATGTGCACTACGCGGCACTATTTGATATGAAATGTGATTGTGTTTATTACATTACACTATATTGCAGGTATATGATATGACCTTCCAAAGTATTCCTGTTGTGTTTGATGTACACTATGAACTTAGGAATATAGAGACTTGGGACTTGATCCCTAAAAACTAGACCGAGTTGTGGATACTTAACGGAACTGGATTCCCCCACAACCTTATAAATTTAGATATGAGACTTCGGGGCGAAGTCCTTTTTAAGGGGGGTAGATTGAAATACCCCAAACCTAATTAACATTATAAAACCATTATTTAATGGAAAATAATCCAAATATAAATCATTTCACGTACGCATGCAAACCCATGCATGAGAACGTTACGTAAAAATAGTCGTTTCACCATAAACGCTAAAACGCCTTAGAAACATGTGATCAAGCATGACCTTGTATGACCTTATAAAACTCAAACCAAATGGTCATACACTCATTATATGAATATATAAACATATTCCCTAGGCTATATTCAGTCAAAAACGCAAAATGCTCGGGAGTGCTCACGCACGCCCCTTAAAGCACGAAAAGCCCGGAGGAGTGCCGAGGTGGCACGAACTCCTATAAAATTAATTCTTAGAGTTCCTAACATCATTATTAACCATCCTAAAGAGAACACACGAAGTGGTTTCTCAAAATTCAACAAAAACCTCAGGAGTTTTTCTTAACGCTCCTTTTTGGCCCGGGAGTGTCCCGAAGCCCGTAAATTGTGTCATGAGTTAATATAACCCCATATAACTCAATGTAACACCTTAGTATATCATAATTGACCTTAAACAATGTCTATAAACACTTGGGACTCGTTGGAACAATTTATTTTCCAAAATGTCCTTAGAGCACAAAAACGCACTTTTCGGGTACCGAAAAAACGCGTTTTACACATTTAACTTGTACAAATGACTAGCCACGAAATTATAACATTAAAAGGACCTAATTAAAAATATTAATCAGGCAAGAACAAGGGTGACTCACCACCCCTAATGCTGCCGTTTTTTACCACAAAAAAAATCACATTTTCAAGGTTTATCATCACTTTCTTAACTAATGTTGTCACTTTTTTCAACCTTGGCTGTCCCCATGTGTCATGGCCGACCCTCTCTTGTCCCTTGGCACCCATTGTCAACAATTATCAGCTCTGATTGAAGACTTGACTAAGCTACCTCCTAAATTGACTAAAACCACCTAATACCACCTAACTTGGACTTTAACAAATCCTTGTCTTTTTTCCCTTCATTACTCACGCCAATCAGCCCCCCATCCTTCATGACTGATTGTGTAAGTACTTCTTCTCCTATCTTTTCTTCTTCTCTCCTAGCTTCAAGCTCCAACAATGGAGGTTTAAGTTCTAACTCCATTTTATGTCAAAATTCCTAGCTAATTTTACAAAGCAAGAATCAAGTAGCAGATATGTTCAAGAGGTCTGACTTCGAGAGAGATTCTGGAATTTCAGTAAGTTATCTCGAAATCTTCCCAACATCAAACTTGTTCCTCTTCGAATTAGCTTTCCATACATATAAAGATCATTAATTTTCACGGTGTATTCCGTTCTGGATGAACAAAAGAAGGCGAAGTGGTTCACAGCAGAGAATCTGTTCAATAGGTCTCAGTTCGGGAGATATTCTGAATTTTCCGTAGTTTTCTCAAAATCTTCTCAACACCAAAGTTGTTGCTCTTTGAATTAGCTTTCCAACCGTATAAGGATCATTAGTTTTCGTGGTCATTTCAGTTCTGGGTGACCAAAACCGCAGAGAGTGCGCAATCTGGAAATTTCGGTAAGATATGGTGATCCTTATCTTCCTCCATATGGTGTCTATAATTAGTGCCTAATTCTAGAGCTTCTAAACCTATATTCTCTTCATCATTTCATGAAGGAAATCTAGATCTACAATCATCTCAAGGTCTACCAAAAATTCCTTGAAAAATTCCTAAGGTAAACTCTTATAAAACTACTCCAAATATTATTTATAAATTCTTGTTAGAAGTCTAACAAATAGATCTCCAACATGTGTATAAGGAGGCCAAAAATACCTTCATCAAAATAGCATTTGGAGAGCTTGGAATTCAAGGAGAAATCAATTACAAGAATTGTCTTGATTTAAGGAGTAAGTATATATAATTAAGGTTTATTAAGTTTAAGTTTGATTTAAGCTTCAAACTTTGATATAAAAATTTAGTGTAACCTTTAAATAAATTAAGGCCGAAATATATGGATTATAATGTCAATAAAATAATTTATAACATATAAGGTAAGATTATTACCTTAAGGTATAAATATGTGTCACAAAAATTAATTAGGATACACATATATTCAAACCGAAATATTTAAGGATTATTTGCTCTATTTTGAGTTTATAATCATTCTAAGTCATTAGCATAATTTTTGGAAGTGTTATATGGCTTATATACAATTATATGTATTTATTATAAGGTTTAAATCAAGTTTTAAAATCATATGGTAAATATTTATTTAAGGCCGAGCATAAAATGTTTAAATTGGTGATTTTCGAAATATATAAGCATATTAACTTATATTATAAATTTTGGGAATATTAGAAATAGCTACTAGTATTTATATGGCTAGTTTAATAAGTTATGTGGTTAAAATGTAAATTTTAAAAGGTTTGGTGTAAAACCGAGAAACACATAAGTTTATGGGTATATTAATGTATTAAGTGTGAAATTAGACTATGGTCAAAATATTGACCGAAAACTTTGAGTTAAAATGATTTATGACATGAAATATTAAGTTTATAAAAGTTATGGGGTGAATATATAATTTATAAGAGTTTAAATATAAAACAAGCTTTATATGGGGCGAATTCACAATTTGTGGAAATATAAGTGTCCACTTGGTTTTTAAGGAAATAAAACTATGTATTATAATGTATTTTGGAGTTCAATGTAAAGTTTAAGAAATAAATGAGGTTATAATATATTAACCGAAAAGTATGTTGTAATTATGAGATTAAAAATATTTGTAGGTCCTATATGGATATTTAAGATATTTAGGAAAGAAAATTATGATTTAAGGATTTATGAAATTAAAACTATATGATATACAAGCACTAGTAATTTACTTGCAAAAGAAATATATATTTGGGGTTAGTTTGAAATTAATAAAAGATATGGGAATAACATGTCCATGTATGATTTGTAATAATCTAAATGGAGATTTATTAAGAGGTTATGTCATTTAGACAATTATATATATATAAAATAACATAAATAATACATGTGTGTGAAATATATATATTTTAGATTTTCAAGTAAATCAAAAGGAAACGAGAATAAGTGATTAAGGGATTAAACTAGGGTATAATTAAAACTATGGTTATATAGTTATAAGGAATAATTGTAAACAATAAATATTATTATGGTTAAGAGGGGAATAACAAAGAATTATAAGAATATAATGTCCATGTGTGACATATAAATGTAGTTAAGGAATTATAAAGTTGTTATGTCACCTAGACAATTAAAATAAATAACAAATATAGTGCATGAATAAATATGTATATATATTTATACATTAAAGGATTTAGAAATAAACCACAAGGAGTGACAAATAAGTTATACATCCAATCATAAGGTAATTAAAAGAAATTACCACACAATATAAGTCTTATAAATTAGGACTACATGTTTTGGAAATATATAAGTACCTTAATTAATTATAAGGGAAAGAGGTTAAAAGAAGTACCAAAATATAAAGGAATAACCTCACATGAAATAACGAATATGAAATCGTTTCATGAAACAATAAAATTGTTATACGAGAGTTACATAAATTAACACTCTCAAATTAATCCTATTCTAGGACATTGTTTGACCAGACGTTGACCGGGAACTAAACAAGTACAGTCTACGGTGAACGGTATGGGATTCTTGCAACCTGTTGCCTATCGGATTACACCGGCTTGTGTGCTATCTGTTGTTTGAAATAACGACCAAGATAATTATTGTAAAATGTTTTTTACTCTTGTGCACCGTTGTATTATTTTATGTGCGTGAATGATGCTAACTACAACGTGTATGTCCCACGCATACAACACTACAATACCAGTGGATTAAATACCTGCGTTTTATTATACCGAGAACTTGTACTCAAGTCTCTCACTAACTTCACTTTACAACAAACGTCATTATCCTAAACGTGATAACTGACAGTACACATTTCGTTCTTGATTAATGTCCTTGTATGACACCTAACAATTCTACACTACGAGAACGAGGAGCCCAGTTGGATCTGGCCATGCATGCTACGGGAGTTGTACCTGTCTCAGGTCGTCTCCTATTCAATTTACGTCGCGACGGGAGATCTGGGTGCACTATGTCACTCACCGGCTGCGTACCGGAACAGTTCTAGAGATCGGGGTGCATTATGTCACTCACCGGCTGCGTACCGGAACAGTTCAAGTGGAGGGGAAGACTTCATTCCTCTCGAGGGTTCGATTCCCACATCTCTTAAGTACAGGCACTAACTACGTTATCTTCTGGGGACTAATTACCCACCTTTCTTTTAACGAGGTCACTATACCTTCACTATATTGACATACTCTTATACATCTGTCAGTCCCATCGTGCGGACCCGACTATTATCAAATGATTACACTTCATCTAACTTGACCTTCTGAAGTCTTGTTTTATGTGACATTATTGTCCTTGTATGGATACTTGTTATTATCATACTATGCTTGATTACAGCTTTACAAAAATGAACTGCATGTATTCGACAAAGTAGTTGGTGTGGCCCGGTAGCCGGTGGGCTGCACGTTTTCCATACTAGCATTGTTTGCTGAGACCCTTTGGGGGCACCCCCATTTTTCAGGTACCTGAAGTAGAGAAGATTACCACACCAAGTGTAGGTGGGGTAGATTCAAGCTATGGGAGTCTCCTACTAGTTATTTGTTTTATTTTATTATTGTACCTTTGAGTTGATTCCTAGTATCTCGGATTGTATTCGTATTCAGACCGTGACTTTTGGAGATTGTATTTGGAGTTAGCCTTGTTGGTCACAAGGGTGGCCAACGGCATTGTAATACCGCCCGGTTATTGTATTTATTTCCGCTGCAGTTTATGTTATTTGGGAGTGATCGTCGTACAGGTTATTGGATTTCGGGTTGGGGTGTTACAGGTTTGGGATAGGCTTTACAAGTGTGGAAGGTATTGTTCCCCACAAAGCAAATAGAAATGAGCTAGCTGTGGGGTACCTTCAAAGGCTTAAAGATTTTCAAAGTTTTGGATGGTATTGTTCCCCACTAAGCAAATAGAAATGAGCTAGTTGTAGGGTACCTTCCAAAACTTATCACAATAAATGGGTGACCTAAAGGGTTGTCTAGGGCTTAAGCAATAAAAAGAATACAAGGAAATGAATTGAAATTGCCATAAAGTTAAATGCAAAGCATGAATATGTGCAAAACAGAGATGATTTCGGAACGCAGGCATACAGGAACACAGGTCAAAATTGATAGCAACAAAAACTCAAATCTGTTTACTGTTATTGAAAACTCTAAACTAAACAAAACGTTTAAAGCCTACATTGCTAATCACAAACATTAACCAAACTTAAGCTTAGTCATTTTTGCTAAAAAAAAAATCTGTTCTGTTCGATTTCCTTTTAATGGTCAAGAGGAGATTCTAACCTCTGTACATCTTTGACACTTCATCATCATTTTTTTTCTTTTGAAGATTAAACTGAAACCGACATAAGAGAGCAACAGAATGCCAGTTGTTTCCAGTATTTAATCGAGAAGAACAAAACTGGAAGTCTATATTCATGATATTAGAAGGCGCAAGCAGGGATGGAAAGTCAAAATGACCCAAGTCCACGATAGCTGACCTGAATCCTCCTTTATTCACCTCTACTAATCATTCACAAGAATAACAGGAAGGGCGACTACTGAGTATGTATTTTAGTATCATCCAATTGCCTAAGTGCTCAGGCACCAGAAATGGTTGAAACTCATATAGGAATCGAAACACAAGGAAAATATGTACAGACAAACAAGAAAAAACCAACACCAAAGGCACGTGGACATCTGGTTCAATATGCCCAGCTTTCACTTGGGGACACTACACTGCACTACTGAGGGGCAAGTACTACCCGGCCCACACCAGGATGGTGAAGACTAGGGAGTTTGATGCGCTGGACAAACTGGAAAGATGTCAGTGGATGAATACTATGCGAAGTTTACTTCGCTACTCCGACTACTACCCGGAATAGGATACTCGAACCAGGTGTTGGTCGACCGGTTCTACGGGGGACTGAGCCCTCGACTCCAGTTTGGAATGGGACCAATCATTCCCACCAGCTTATAGGTAAAATAGGAGAGACATAAACCAGTTGAAATATTATTACCTACTTTACCCCGTCATGGGAGATTTGGAGACTGATACCTTGAGATTTCAGGAATGTTACCATGCTGCCTCCATTGTGGAGATTACATGCAAAAGAAGGGATGCTTTGAGCTCCCAAAAGAGAAAGGACGGACCTGGCAGCGAGGATGCCAAGCAGGGAAACTCCAACAGAAGGAACAAACCCTTTCAAAAAGGCCAGGGGTCCTATCAAGGAAAGGGGAACCAGACTACTGGGAACCCCCAGTCAGGAACCCACGGAGCAACAAACTCACAGAAAACCTACCCATCTAAGGGTAGGCACTTTATCCAAACAGTTAAATTTGAAACTTATGTGATTACTTCAGTACCGTTGGGATATATAATTGACCTCGATTGTAATAGGTTCTGGACATGGCTCAAACACGGGCCAGAGGGTTGTCCGCCACTTCAACTGTAGACAATGTGGAAAGGATCACCCCGGGGTGGACTGCCAAGGGGAGAAAGTCCAGTGCCGCCACTGTCAGATATATGGACATCGTGCCTTCGAGTGTATCCGAAACCCGGAGAGCAGGAACTACCGCCCGGGAGCAAGGGCAAACACCGGCCACAAGAATGGAGCCAGCGATACTCGCCCTCCACCAACAAACCAAACTAGGGAAATAAGGGCAAGGGCCCAGCATCGGGACCCGCCCTGCATGTCATGGACCGCTCAGATGAAGCTGGTACTTCTACTAACCCAGGTAATTCTAAACCCATACGAACATGTCATTGAGCAGTGAATGTTGTGAACGAGTGCTTGCATGCCTTAAGTGCCTAACTGAGTAGGAAAGAATTAGCAAGACTCACTAGTAGAATTTTAAACCACGTAGGAAGCTATAAGATATGCTTTCCTATCCCCTCACCGCCCTCCCTGGAAGAAAACATTATCAAAGCACAAGAACCAGGGAACGAACAATGTAAGGTTATCCAACCAGGGTTAATACTACTCAAAGAATACCTAACGCCGGAAACACAAATTGCAATCATCAGAAGATGTCAAGAACTGGGAGCAGGACCAGGAGGGTTCTACACTCCCGAATTTCCAGGAGGATCAAAAATGAAGCTGAAAATGATGTGCTTAGGAAAGGATTGGAATCCTTACTCAAAGACCTACCAGGATACAAGAAATGGAGATGGAGCGCAAGTACCAAAAATCCCAGAAGAATTTTTACAAATTGTGGAACAAGCAGTTAATACAGCTCAACAGCTAGAAGAAGATCCAGTTCCCAATCTAAGGGCTGATCTATGTATCATCAACTTCTATGAAGAAGGAGGCCGTTTAGGACTACATCAGGACAATGATGAAACACAAGGGTCCCTTGAACAGGGGATACCAGTATTATCTATGTCAATTGGAGATGACGCAGAGTTCCTTTATGGCGAGCAGAAGCGTGAGGACCTTGCAAAGAAAATCATATTGAAGTCAGGAGATGTTTTAATAATGGGTGGAAAGTCAAGATTGTTATACCATGGAATTAAAAGGATTAAGATGAACTCAGCACCTTCGACAGTGATAAACACCACCCACATGAGACCAGGAAGATTAAGTTTGACTTTTAGAAAATACTAGTATTGTAATTGTCTTAGACAACTGAAAGGAGGTCATCTCATCAATGAAGCATTGTCGTTATGTCTTTCGACCTCCATCATATGTCAAAGTACTTACCCAGATTCTGTTGTTAGGTTGTGCTAAGGAGACGGAAGGTGCCTTAAGTATACTTACTGAGGAGGAGGCCAGCAAGGGCGGCACGATCCTCACTGGTGCCTTTCCTGTCAACGGTGTGGAAGCATCAGTACTGTTCGACTCTGGAGCTTCACATACTTTCGTTTCGCCTACGCTTGCGGGGAAGTTGGGGCTAGACGCTGTAGAGTTACCTGATTTTAAGGTGGCACTCCCGTCTAAGGAGAAGGTCAGTTGCACTCGTCTTTATAGAGGAGCCACTATCCGTATTAAGGAGGAAGAATTTCCCATTGACCTAATCGAGTTTAAAGGTCTAGGATTCGACGTTATAGCCGGGATGGACTGGTTGGGGCGGCACAGAGGCCGCATCCTTTGCGCAGAGCGCAGACTGTTACTTAAGAGCCCATCAGGAGTGACAGTGTCTTACCGACAGAGTCCTAGAGCACCGTCAATAAAAGTGATATCTGCTATGTCTATGTACAAAGAAGTCAGGAAGCAGAAGGAAGTATATTTATGCTATGTTCAGGATATGGAGCAAGACCCAGATTTTGATCCCGATATGCCAGTAGTGTCAGAATTTCCGGATATTTTTCCAAAGGAACTTCCAGGCTTACCGCCATCCAGAGAGGTAGAGTTCTCCATTGAATTACTACCAGGTACCGGTCCCATAGCTAAGGCACCGTACCGTATGGCACCAGCAGAGATGGCTGAGTTAAAAGAACAACTAAAGGATTTATTAGACAAGGGATACATACGACCTAGCGTATCTCCTTAGGGAGCACCAGTGCTTTTTGTGAAGAAGAATGATGGAAGCCTTCGGTTATGTATCGATTACATAGAGCTTAATGCAGTGTCAGTGAAGAACAAATATCCACTACCACGAATTGACGATTTGTTTGATCAGTTAAGAGGAGCAAAGGTGTTTTCAAAGATCGATTAGAGATCGGGATACCATCAGATACCTATCAGGGAGCAAGACAGAGAAAAGACAGCTTTCAGAACACGATATGGCCACTATAAGTTTACAATTATGCCTTTTGGCTTGTCAAACGCACCGGCAGTTTTCATGGATTTAATGAACAGGTTATTCAGAGAGCAGCTGGATAAGACCGTAGTTGTATTTATCGACGATATCCTAATTTATTCAAAGTCTAAGGGAGAGCACGAGAGTCGCCTCCGACGTGTACTCGAGATTTTGAGGGAGAACCAGCTTTATGCTAAGTTCTCCAAATGTGAGTTTTGGCTAGACCGAGTTTCCTTTTTAGGACATGTTATCTCAGACGCTGGGATCGCGGTGGATCTAGCAAAAATAGAAGCGGTTCGCACCTGGCCCAGGCCAAAGACAGTGACTGATATCAGGAGTTTCCTTGGGTTAGCAGGTTACTACAGGAGGTTTGTCAGAGACTTCTCCAAAATAGCAAAACCTATGGCTAGTCTAATGAAGAAAGACGCACCATTCACATGGACTACAGAATGTGAGACCTCATTCCAGTATTTGAAGGATGCTTTGACATCAGCCCCAGTTTTGACTATACCTGAAGGCACAGAGGGTTATGAAGTTTACTGTGATGCATCAGGCAGGGGATTAGGGTGTGTACTCATGCAGAATGGGAAGGTAGTCGCCTACGCTTCCCGACAGTTGAAGAAACATGAGGAAAACTATCCCACACATGACTTGGAGCTTGGAGCAATTGTTTTTGCATTGAAGATCTGGCGCCACTACCTGTATGGTGTCCAGATGACCGTATATTCGGATCACAAAAGTTTGAAATATGTATTCACCCAGAAGGAGTTAAACATGAGACAAAGGAGATGGGTTGAATTTCTCAAGGACTACGACATCGATTTGCAGTACAAAGAGGGAAAAGCTAATGTAGTAGCAGACGCATTGAGTCGGCGAGCACATTCCTTGAATGCCATTGTGGCTAGCTCGAGTCTTATAGACGACATACGTAGCGCACAGCAGAATGATCAGCGAATGATGGAGATTAGTCAGAAGTTGTCTGACGGTACTTTGGAAGGAGGGAAGTATGAGTTTCAGCTATATGATGATGGGCTAATCAGATTAAAGGGCAGATTGTGTATTCCCAGAGACAGCACAGATATTAAAGAGCATATTCTTCGAGAGTCCCACACTTCTTCCACATCTGTCCATCCAGGAGCTTCTAAGATGTACAAAGATCTAAAGAGGTATTTCTGGTGGAGTGGTATGAAGGGCGACGTGACAGAATATGTGATCCGATGTCTCACTTGCCAGAAAGTGAAATTCGAACATAGACGACCAGGAGGCATGGTACAGTCTATGCCAGTTCCTGAATGGAAGTTTTATGATATCTCTATGGACTTCGTGGTGGGACTACCACCTACGAGAGGAGGACTAAATATGATATGGGTTGTTGTTGATCGACTGACTAAAGTTGCTAGGTTCATTCCGATTAAAGACACTTGGAAAGTGCCAAAGTTGGCAGAACTATTTGAGAAGGAGATTATCAGACATCATGGAGTACCAAAGACTATTGTTTCAGATCGAGATACTAGATTTCTCTCACGATATTGGCGAGCTACTCGCGAAGCACTTTGAACTGAATTGAAGCTTAGCACAGCATTTCATCCTCAGACAGATGGTCAATCAGAGAGGACTATTCAGACCTTAGAGGACATGCTACGAGCATGTGCCTTGGATTTTCAGGGTAGCTGGATAGATAGGTTACACCTGATTGAGTTTGCATACAATAACAGCTACCACGCCTCTATACAGATGTCACCTTTTCAAGCACTATATGGCAGACCATGCCGCACACCATTGTGCTGGGACGAGTCTAGTGAGACCGTCATCATTGGGCCTGAGTACTTGGAGCAAGTCCAGGCAGAAGTACAACAAATCAGAAGTAATATGAAAGCAGCACAAGACAGACAGAAATCGTATGCTGATGAGAGACGACGAGACCTTGAGTTCGCAGTTGGCGACCAGGTATTTCTACGAGTATCACCCATGAAGGGTGTATTCAGATTTGGACAGAAGGCAAGCTAAGCCCGAAGTTTGTAGGACCCTACGCTATCACAGAGCGGGTGGGTCTTGTGGCATATCGACTAGATTTGCCAGCAGAGTTGGGCAAAGTACACAATGTTTTTCACGTGTCTCAGCTTAAGAAATACATGCCTCATCCTTCTCATGTTCTACAACCAGAGACACTATCATTAGAACCAACAATGCGGTATGTGGAAACACCGCAACGAATCTTAGATAGAAAGACACGAGAGACTCGAAACAAGTCTGTGAGCCTCGTAAAGGTTCTTTGGTCGAACCACGATGTTGAAGAGGCCACATGGGAACTAGAAGCGGATATGCGAGCAAAGTTTCCCTCTATATTTACCGACTAGACACTTTAGTCTAGGGTACGTGGGCGTACCCCTCTTTTTGGGGGGGTAGAGCTTTTTCGTTTGTGAGTTTATTATGCATCTTGTTGCACTTCTGTGCAATTCTATGACACCTTGTCTTGTATGTGTTCTTGTGTAACACTGTATTTGAATGTACTTTGTACTTCTACTTGCTGATGTGTACTTCGTTACACTACAATGGAAAGTTTATGTGCACTACGCGGCACTATTTGATATGAAATGTGATTGTGTTTATTACATTACACTATATTGCAGGTATATGATATGACCTTCCAAAGTATTCCTGTTGTGTTTGATGTACACTATGAACTTAGGAATATAGAGACTTGGGACTTGATCCCTAAAAACTAGACCGAGTTGTGGATACTTAACGGAACTGGATTCCCCCACAACCTTATAAATTTAGATATGAGACTTCGGGGCGAAGTCCTTTTTAAGGGGGGTAGATTGAAATACCCCAAACCTAATTAACATTATAAAACCATTATTTAATGGAAAATAATCCAAATATAAATCATTTCACGTACGCATGCAAACCCATGCATGAGAACGTTACGTAAAAATAGTCGTTTCACCATAAACGCTAAAACGCCTTAGAAACATGTGATCAAGCATGACCTTGTATGACCTTATAAAACTCAAACCAAATGGTCATACACTCATTATATGAATATATAAACATATTCCCTAGGCTATATTCAGTCAAAAACGCAAAATGCTCGGGAGTGCTCACGCACGCCCCTTAAAGCACGAAAAGCCCGGAGGAGTGCCGAGGTGGCACGAACTCCTATAAAATTAATTCTTAGAGTTCCTAACATCATTATTAACCATCCTAAAGAGAACACACGAAGTGGTTTCTCAAAATTCAACAAAAACCTCAGGAGTTTTTCTTAACGCTCCTTCTTGGCCCGGGAGTGTCCCGAAGCCCGTAAATTGTGTCATGAGTTAATATAACCCCATATAACTCAATGTAACACCTTAGTATATCATAATTGACCTTAAACAATGTCTATAAACACTTGGGACTCGTTGGAACAATTTATTTTCCCAAATGTCCTTAGAGCACAAAAACGCACTTTTCGGGTACCGAAAAAACGCGTTTTACACATTTAACTTGTACAAATGACTAGCCACGAAATTATAACATTAAAAGGACCTAATTAAACAATATTAATCAGGCAAGAACAAGAGTGACTCACCACCCCTAATGCTGTCGTTTTTTACCACAAAAAAATCACATTTTCAAGGTTTATCATCACTTTCTTAACTAATGTTGTCACTTTTTTCAACCTTGGCTGTCCCCATGTGTCATGGCCGACCCTCTCTTGTCCCTTGGCACCCATTGTCAACAATTATCAGCTCTGATTGAAGACTTGACTAAGCTACCTCCTAAATTGACTAAAACCACCTAATACCACCTAACTTGGACTTTAACAAATCCTTGTCTTTTTTTCCCTTCATTACTCACGCCAATCAGTCCCCCCATCCTTCATGACTGATTGTGTAAGTACTTTCTCCTATTTTCTTCTTCTCTCTCTCTTCAAGCTCCAACAATGGAGGTTTAAGTTCTAACTCCATTTTATGTCAAAATTCCTAGCTAATTCTACAAAGCAAGAATCAAGTAGCAGATCTGTTCAAGAGGTCTGACTTCGAGAGAGATTCTGGAATTTTCAGTAAGTTATCTCGAAATCTTCCCAACATCAAACTTGTTCCTCTTCGAATTAGCTTTCCATACATATAAAGATCATTAATTTTCACGGTGTATTCCGTTCTGGATGAACAAAAGAAGGTGAAGTGGTTCACAGCAGAGAATCTGTTCAATAGGTCTCAGTTCGGGAGATATTCTGAATTTTCCGTAAGTTTTCTCAAAATCTTCTCAACACCAAAGTTGTTGCTCTTTGAATTAGCTTTCCAACCGTATAAGGATCATTAGTTTTCGTGGTCATTTCAGTTCGGGGTGACCAAAACCGCAGAGAGTGCGCAATCTGGAAATTTCGGTAAGATATGGTGATCCTTATCTTCCTCCATATGGTGTCTATAATTAGTGCCTAATTCTAGAGCTTCTAAACCTATATTCTCTTCATCATTTCATGAAGGAAATCTAGATCTACAATCATCTCAAGGTCTACCAAAAATTCCTTGAAAAATTCCTAAGGTAAACTCTTATAAAACTACTCCAAATATTATTTATAAATTCTTGTTAGAAGTCTAACAAATAGATCTCCAACATGTGTATAAGGAGGCCAAAAATACCTTCATCAAAATAGCATTTGGAGAGCTTGGAATTCAAGGAGAAATCAATTACAAGAATTGTCTTGATTTAAGGAGTAAGTATATATAATTAAGGTTTATTAAGTTTAAGTTTGATTTAAGCTTCAAACTTTGATATAAAAATTTAGTGTAACCTTTAAATAAATTAAGGCCGAAATATATGGATTATAATGTCAATAAAATAATTTATAACATATAAGGTAAGATTATTACCTTAAGGTATAAATATGTGTCACAAAAATTAATTAGGATACACATATATTCAAACCGAAATATTTAAGGATTATTTGCTCTATTTTGAGTTTATAATCATTCTAAGTCATTAGCATAATTTTTGGAAGTGTTATATGGCTTATATACAATTATATGTATTTATTATAAGGTTTAAATCAAGTTTTAAAATCATATGGTAAATATTTATTTAAGGCCGAGCATAAAATGTTTAAATTGGTGATTTTCGAAAATATAAGCATATTAACTTATATTATAAATTTTGGGAATATTAGAAATAGCTACAAGTATTTATATGGCTAGTTTAATAAGTTATGTGGTTAAAATGTAAATTTTAAAAGGTTTGGTGTAAAACCGAGAAACACATAAGTTTATGGGTATATTAATGTATTAAGTGTGAAATTAGACTATGGTCAAAATATTGACCGAAAACTTTGAGTTAAAATGATTTATGACATGAAATATTAAGTTTATAAAAGTTATGGGGTGAATATATAATTTATAAGAGTTTAAATATAAAACAAGCTTTATATGGGGCGAATTCACAATTTGTGGAAATATAAGTGTCCACTTGGTTTTTAAGGAAATAAAACTATGTATTATAATGTATTTTGGAGTTCAATGTAAAGTTTAAGAAATAAATGAGGTTATAATATATTAACCGAAAAGTATGTTGTAATTATGAGATTAAAAATATTTGTAGGTCCTATATGGATATTTAAGATATTTAGGAAAGAAAATTATGATTTAAGGATTTATGAAATTAAAACTATATGATATACAAGCACTAGTAATTTACTTGCAAAAGAAATAATATTATTTGGGGTTAGTTTGAAATTAATAAAAGATATGGGAATAACATGTCCATGTATGACATGTAAATATAAATGGAGATTTATTAAGAGGTTATGTCATTTAGACAATATATATATAAATAACATAAATAATACATGTGTGTGAAATATATATATTTTAGATTTTCAAGTAAATCAAAAGGAAACGAGAATAAGTGATTAAGGGATTAAAACTATGGTTATATAGTTATAAGGAATTTAATTGTAAACAATAAATATTATTTATGGTTAAGAGGGGAATAACAAAGAATTATAAGAATATAATGTCCATGTGTGACATATAAATGTAGTTAAGGAATTATAAAGTTGTTATGTCACCTAGACAATTAAAAATAAATAACAAATATAGTGCATGAATAAATATGTATATATATTATACATTAAAGGATTTAGAAATAAACCACAAGGAGTGACAAATAAGTTATACATCCAATCATAAGGTAATTAAAAGAAATTACCTCATAATATAAGTCTTATAAATTAGGACTACATGTTTTGGAAATATATAAGTACCTTAATTAATTATAAGGGAAAGAGGTTAAAAGAAGTACCTAAATATAAAGGAATAAACCACACATGAAATAACGAATATGAAATCGTTTCATGAAACAATAAAATTGTTATACGAGAGTTACATAAATTAACACTCTCAGATTAATCCTATTCTAGGACATTGTTTGACCAGACGTTGACCGGGAACTAAACAAGTACAGTCTACGGTGAACGGTATGGGATTCTTGCAACCTGTTGCCTATCGGATTACACCGGCTTGTGTGCTATCTGTTGTTTGAAATAACGACCAAGATAATTATTGTAAAATGTTGTTTTACTCTTGTGCACCGTTGTATTATTTTATGTGCGTGAATGATGCTAACTACAACGTGTATGTCCCACGCATACAACACTACAATACCAGTGGATTAAATACCTGCGTTTTATTATACCGAGAACTTGTACTCAAGTCTCTCACTAACTTCACTTTACAACAAACGTCATTATCCTAAACGTGATAACTGACAGTACACATTTCGTTCTTGACAAATGTCCTTGTATGACACCTAACAATTCTACACTACGAGAACGAGGAGCCCAGTTGGATCTGGCCATGCATGCTACGGGAGTTGTACCTGTCTCAGGTCGTCTCCTATTCAATTTACGTCGCGACGGGAGTTCTGGGTGCACTATGTCACTTACCGGCTGCGTACCGGAACAGTTCTAGAGATCGGGGTGCATTATGTCACTCACCGGCTGCGTACCGGAACAGTTCAAGTGGAGGGGAAGACTTCATTCCTCTCGAGGGTTCGATTCCCACATCTCTTAAGTACAGGCACTAACTACGTTATCTTCTGGGGGACTAATTACCCACCTTTCTTTTAACGAGGTCACTATACCTTCACTATATTGACATACTCTTATACATCTGTCAGTCCCATCGTGCGGACCCGACTATTATCAAATGATTACACTTCATCTAACTTGACCTTCTGAAGTCTTGTTTTATGTGACATTATTGTCCTTGTATGGATACTTGTTATTATCATACTATGCTTGATTACAGCTTTACAAAAATGAACTGCATGTATTCGACAAAGTAGTTGGTGTGGCCCGGTAGTCGGTGGGCTGCACGTTTTCCATACCAGCATTGTTTGCTGAGACCCTTTGGGGGCACCCCCATTTTTCAGGTACCTGAAGTAGAGAAGATTACCACACCGAGTGTAGGTGGGGTAGATTCAAGCTATGGGAGTCTCCTACTAGTTATTTGTTTTATTTTATTATTGTACCTTTGAGTTGATTCCTAGTATCTCGGATTGTATTCGTATTCAGACCGTGACTTTTGGAGATTGTATTTGGAGTTAGCCTTGTTGGTCACAAGGGTGGCCAACGGCATTGTAATACCGCCCGGTTATTGTATTTATTTCCGCTGCAGTTTATGTTTATTTGGGAGTGATCGTCGTACAGGTTATTGGATTTCGGGTTGGGGTGTTACAGGTTTGGGATAGGCTTTACAAGTGTGGAAGGTATTGTTCCCCACAAAGCAAATAGAAATGAGCTAGCTGTGGGGTACCTTCAAAGGCTTAAAAGATTTTCAAAGTTTTGGATGGTATTGTTCCCCACTAAGCAAATAGAAATGAGCTAGTTGTAGGGTACCTTCCAAAACTTATCACAATAAATGGGTGACCTAAAGGGTTGTCTAGGGCTTAAGCAATAAAAAGAATACAAGGAAATGAATTGAAATTGCCATAAAGTTAAATGCAAAGCATGAATATGTGCAAAACAGAGATGATTTCGGAACGCAGGCATACAGGAACACAGGTCAAAATTGATAGCAACAAAAACTCAAATCTGTTTACTGTTATTGAAAACTCTAAACTAAACAAAACGTTTAAAGCCTACATTGCTAATCACAAACATTAACCAAACTTAAGCTTAGTCGTTTTTGCTAAAAAAAATGTTCTGTTCGATTTCCTTTTAAGGGTCAAGAGGAGATTCTAACCTCTGTACATCTTTGACACTTCATCATCATTTTTTTTCTTTTGAAGATTAAACTGAAACCGACATAAGAGAGCAACAGAATGCCAGTTGTTTCCAGTATTTAATCGAGAAGAACAAAACTGGAAGTCTATATTCATGATATTAGAAGGCGCAAGCAGGGATGGAAAGTCAAAATGACCCAAGTCCACGATAGCTGACCTGAATCCTCCTTTATTCACCTCTACTAATCATTCACAAGAATAACAGGAAGGGCGACTACTGAGTATGTATTTTAGTATCATCCAATTGCCTAAGTGCTCAGGCACCAGAAATGGTTGAAACTCATATAGGAATCGAAACACAAGGAAAATATGTACAGACAAACAAGAAAAAACCAACACCAAAGACACGTGGACATCTGGTTCAATATGCCCAGCTTTCACTTGGGGACACTACACTGCACTACTGAGGGGCAAGTTCTACCCGGCCCACACCAGGATGGTGAAGACTAGGGAGTTTGATGCGCTGGAACAAACTGGAAAGATGTCAGTGGATGAATACTATGCGAAGTTTACTTCGCTACTCCGACTACTACCCGGAATAGGATACTCGGACCAGGTGTTGGTCGACCGGTTCTACGGGGGACTGAGCCCTCGACTCCAGTTTGGAATGGGACCAATCATTCCCACCAGCTTACAGGTAAAACAGGAGAGACATAAACCAGTTGAAATATTATTACCTACTTTACCCCGTCATGGGAGATTTGGAGACTGATACCTTGAGATTTCAGGAATGTTACCATGCTGCCTCCATTGTGGAGATTACATGCAAAAGAAGGGATGCTTTGAGCTCCCAAAAGAGAAAGGACGGACCTGGCAGCGAGGATGCCAAGCAGGGAAACTCCAACAGAAGGAACAAACCCTTTCAAAAAGGCCAGGGGTCCTATCAAGGAAAGGGGAACCAGACTACTGGGAACCCCCAGTCAGGAACCCACGGAGCAACAAACTCACAGAAAACCTACCCATCTAAGGGTAGGCACTTTATCCAAACAGTTAAATTTGAAACTTATGTGATTACTTCAGTACCGTTGGGATATATAATTGACCTCGATTGTAATAGGTTCTGGACATGGCTCAAACACGGGCCAGAGGGTTGTCCACCACTTCAACTGTACACAATGTGGAAAGGATCACCCCGGGGTGGACTGCCAAGGGGAGAAAGTCCAGTGCCGCCACTGTCAGATATATGGACATCGTGCCTTCGAGTGTATCCGAAACCCGGAGAGCAGGAACTACTGCCCGGGAGCAAGGGCAAACACCGGCCACAAGAATGGAGCCAGCGATACTCGCCCTCCACCAACAAACCAAACTTAGGGAAATAAGGGCAAGGGCCCAGCATCGGGACCCGCCCTGCATGTCATGGACCGCTCAGATGAAGCTGGTACTTCTACTAACCCAGGTAATTCTAAACCCATACGAACATGTCATTGAGCAGTGAATGTTGTGAACGAGTGCTTGCATGCCTTAAGTGCCTAACTGAGTAGGAAAGAATTAGCAAGACTCACTAGTAGAATTTTAAACCACGTAGGAAGCTATAAGATATGCTTTCCTATCCCCTCACCGCCCTCCCTGGAAGAAAACATTATCAAAGCACAAGAACCAGGGAACGAACAATGTAAGGTTATCCAACCAGGGTTAATACTACTCAAAGAATACCTAACGCCGGAAACACAAATTGCAATCATCAGAAGATGTCAAGAACTGGGAGCAGGACCAGGAGGGTTCTACACTCCCGAATTTCCAGGAGGATCAAAAATGAAGCTGAAAATGATGTGCTTAGGAAAGGATTGGAATCCTTACTCAAAGACCTACCAGGATACAAGAAATGGAGATGGAGCGCAAGTACCAAAAATCCCAGAAGAATTTTTACAAATTGTGGAACAAGCAGTTAATACAGCTCAACAGCTAGAAGAAGATCCAGTTCCCAATCTAAGGGCTGATCTATGTATCATCAACTTCTATGAAGAAGGAGGCCGTTTAGGACTACATCAGGACAATGATGAAACACAAGGGTCCCTTGAACAGGGGATACCAGTATTATCTATGTCAATTGGAGATGACGCAGAGTTCCTTTATGGCGAGCAGAAGCGTGAGGACCTTGCAAAGAAAATCATATTGAAGTCAGGAGATGTTTTAATAATGGGTGGAAAGTCAAGATTGTTATACCATGGAATTAAAAGGATTAAGATGAACTCAGCACCTTCGACATGATAAACACCACCCACATGAGACCAGGAAGATTAAGTTTGACTTTTAGAAAATACTAGTATTGTAATTGTCTTAGACAACTGAAAGGAGGTCATCTCATCAATGAAGCATTGTCGTTATGTCTTTCGACCTCCATCATATGTCAAAGTACTTACCCAGATTCTGTTGTTAGGTTGTGCTAAGGAGACGGAAGGTGCCTTAAGTATACTTACTGAGGAGGAGGCCAGCAAGGGCGGCACGATCCTCACTGGTGCCTTTCCTGTCAACGGTGTGGAAGCATCAGTACTGTTCGACTCTGGAGCTTCACATACTTTCGTTTCGCCTACGCTTGCGGGGAAGTTGGGGCTAGACGCTGTAGAGTTACCTGATTTTAAGGTGGCACTCCCGTCTAAGGAGAAGGTCAGTTGCACTCGTCTTTATAGAGGAGCCACTATCCGTATTAAGGAGGAAGAATTTCCCATTGACCTAATCGAGTTTAAAGGTCTAGGATTCGACGTTATAGCCGGGATGGACTGGTTGGGGCGGCACAGAGGCCGCATCCTTTGCGCAGAGCGCAGACTGTTACTTAAGAGCCCATCAGGAGTGACAGTGTCTTACCGACAGAGTCCTAGAGCACCGTCAATAAAAGTGATATCTGCTATGTCTATGTACAAAGAAGTCAGGAAGCAGAAGGAAGTATATTTATGCTATGTTCAGGATATGGAGCAAGACCCAGATTTTGATCCCGATATGCCAGTAGTGTCAGAATTTCCGGATATTTTTCCAAAGGAACTTCCAGGCTTACCGCCATCCAGAGAGGTAGAGTTCTCCATTGAATTACTACCAGGTACCGGTCCCATAGCTAAGGCACCGTACCGTATGGCACCAGCAGAGATGGCTGAGTTAAAAGAACAACTGAAGGATTTATTAGACAAGGGATACATACGACCTAGCGTATCTCCTTGGGGAGCACCAGTGCTTTTTGTGAAGAAGAAGGATGGAAGCCTTCGGTTATGTATCGATTACAGAGAGCTTAATGCAGTGTCAGTGAAGAACAAATATCCACTACCACGAATTGACGATTGTTTGATCAGTTAAGAGGAGCAAAGGTGTTTTCAAAGATCGATTTGAGATCGGGATACCATCAGATACCTATCAGGGAGCAAGACAGAGAAAAGACAGCTTTCAGAACACGATATGGCCACTATAGTTTACAGTTATGCCTTTTGGCTTGTCAAACGCACCGGCAGTTTTCATGGATTTAATGAACAGGTTATTCAGAGAGCAGCTGGATAAGACCGTAGTTGTATTTATCGACGATATCCTAATTTATTCAAAGTCTAAGGGAGAGCACGAGAGTCACCTCCGACGTGTACTCGAGATTTTGAGGGAGAACCAGCTTTATGCTAAGTTCTCCAAATGTGAGTTTTGGCTAGACCGAGTTTCCTTTTTAGGACATGTTATCTCAGACGCTGGGATCGCGGTGGATCCAGCAAAAATAGAAGCGGTTCGCACCTGGCCCAGGCCAAAGACAGTGATTGATATCAGGAGTTTCCTTGGGTTAGCAGGTTACTACAGGAGGTTTGTCAGAGACTTCTCCAAAATAGCAAAACCTATGGCAAGTCTAATGAAGAAAGACGCACCATTCACATGGACTACAGAATGTGAGACCTCATTCCAGTATTTGAAGGATGCTTTGACATCAGCCCCAGTTTTGACTATACCTGAAGGCACAGAGGGTTATGAAGTTTACTGTGATGCATCAGGCAGGGGATTAGGGTGTGTACTCATGCAGAATGGGAAGGTAGTCGCCTACGCTTCCCGACAGTTGAAGAAACATGAGGAAAACTATCCCACACATGACTTGGAGCTTGGAGCAATTGTTTTTGCATTGAAGATCTGGCGCCACTACCTGTATGGTGTCCAGATGACCGTATATTCGGATCACAAAAGTTTGAAATATGTATTCACCCAGAAGGAGTTAAACATGAGACAAAGGAGATGGGTTGAATTTCTCAAGGACTACGACATCGATTTGCAGTACAAAGAGGGAAAAGCTAATGTAGTAGCAGACGCATTGAGTCGACGAGCACATTCCTTGAATGCCATTGTGGCTAGCTCGAGTCTTATAGACGACATACGTAGCGCACAGCAGAATGATCAGCGAATGATGGAGATTAGTCAGAAGTTGTCTGACGGTACTTTGGAAGGAGGGAAGTATGAGTTTCAGCTATGATGATGGGCTAATCAGATTAAAGGGCAGATTGTGTATTCCCAGAGACAGCACAGATATAAAGAGCATATTCTTCGAGAGTCCCACACTTCTTCCACATCTGTCCATCCAGGAGCTTCTAAGATGTACAAAGATCTAAAGAGGTATTTCTGGTGGAGTGGTATGAAGGGCGACGTGACAGAATATGTGATCCGATGTCTCACTTGCCAGAAAGTGAAATTCGAACATAGACGACCAGGAGGCATGGTACAGTCTATGCCAGTTCCTGAATGGAAGTTTTATGATATCTCTATGGACTTCGTGGTGGGACTACCACCTACGAGAGGAGGACTAAATATGATATGGGTTGTTGTTGATCGACTGACTAAAGTTGCTAGGTTTATTCCGATGAAAGACACTTGGAAAGTGCCAAAGTTGGCAGAACTATTTGAGAAGGAGATTATCAGACATCATGGAGTACCAAAGACTATTGTTTCAGATCGAGATACTAGATTTCTCTCACGATATTGGCGAGCTACTCGCGAAGCACTTTGAACTGAATTGAAGCTTAGCACAGCATTTCATCCTCAGACAGATGGTCAATCAGAGAGGACTATTCAGACCTTAGAGGACATGCTACGAGCATGTGCCTTGGATTTTCAGGGTAGCTGGATAGATAGGTTACACCTGATTGAGTTTGCATACAATAACAGCTATCACGCCTCTATACAGATGTCACCTTTTCAAGCACTATATGGCTGACCATGCCGCACACCACTGTGTTGGGACGAGTCTAGTGAGACCGTCATCATTGGGCCTGAGTACTTGGAGCAAGTCCAGGCAGAAGTACAACAAATCAGAAGTAATATGAAAGCAGCACAAGACAGACAGAAATCGTATGCTGATGAGAGACGACGAGACCTTGAGTTCGCAGTTGGCGACCAGGTATTTCTACGAGTATCACCCATGAAGGTGTATTCAGATTTGGACAGAAAGGCAAGCTAAGCCCGAAGTTTGTAGGACCCTACGCTATCACAGAGCGGGTGGGTCTTGTGGCATATCGACTAGATTTGCCAGCAGAGTTGGGCAAAGTACACAATGTTTTTCACGTGTCTCAGCTTAAGAAATACATGCCTCATCCTTCTCATGTTCTACAACCAGAGACACTATCATTAGAACCAACAATGCGGTATGTGGAAACACCGCAACGAATCTTAGATAGAAAGACACGAGAGACTCGAAACAAGTCTGTGAGCCTCGTAAAGGTTCTTTGGTCGAACCACGATGTTGAAGAGGCCACATGGGAACTAGAAGCGGATATGCGAGCAAAGTTTCCCTCTATATTTACCGACTAGACACTTTAGTCTAGGGTACGTGGGCGTACCCCTCTTTTTGGGGGGTAGAGCTTTTTCGTTTGTGAGTTTATTATGCATCTTGTTGCACTTCTGTGCAATTCTATGACACCTTGTCTTGTATGTGTTCTTGTGTAACACTGTATTTGAATGTACTTTGTACTTCTACTTGCTGATGTGTACTTCGTTACACTACAATGGAAAGTTTATGTGCACTACGCGGACTATTTGATATGAAATGTGATTGTGTTTATTACATTACACTATATTGCAGGTATATGATATGACCTTCCAAAGTATTCCTGTTGTGTTTGATGTACACTATGAACTTAGGAATATAGAGACTTGGGACTTGATCCCTAAAAACTAGACCGAGTTGTGGATACTTAACGGAACTGGATTCCCCCACAACCTTATAAATTTAGATATGAGACTTCGGGGCGAAGTCCTTTTTAAGGGGGGTAGATTGAAATACCCCAAACCTAATTAACATTATAAAACCATTATTTAATGGAAAATAACCAAATATAAATCATTTCACGTACGCATGCAAACCCATGCATGAGAACGTTACGTAAAAATAGTCGTTTCACCATAATAACGCTAAAACGCCTTAAACATGTGATCAAGCATGACCTTGTATGACCTTATAAAACTCAACCAAATGGTCATACACTCATTATATGAATATATAAACATATTCCCTAGGCTATATTCAGTCAAAAACGCAAAATGCTCGGGAGTGCTCACGCACGCCCCTTAAAGCACGAAAAGCCCGGAGGAGTGCCGAGGTGGCACGAACTCCTATAAAATTAATTCTTAGAGTTCCTAACATCATTATTAACCATCCTAAAGAGAACACACGAAGTGGTTTCTCAAAATTCAACAAAAACCTCAGGAGTTTTCTTAACGCTCCTTCTTGGCCCGGGAGTGTCCCGAAGCCCGTAAATTGTGTCATGAGTTAATATAACCCCATATAACTCAATGTAACACCTTAGTATATCATAATTGACCTTAAACAATGTCTATAAACACTTGGGACTTGTTGGAACAATTTATTTTCCAAAATGTCCTTAGAGCACAAAAACACACTTTTCGGGTACCGAAAAAACGCGATTTACACATTTAACTTGTACAAATGACTAGCCACGAAATTATAACATTAAAAGGACCTAATTAAAAATATTAATCAGGCAAGAACAAGAGTGACTCACCACCCCTAATTCTGCCGTTTTTTACCACAAAAAAATCACATTTTCAAGGTTTATCATCACTTTCTTAACTAATGTTGTCACTTATTTCAACCTTGGCTGTCCCCATGTGTCATGGCCGACCCTCTCTTGTCCCATTGTCAACAATTATCATCTCTGATTGAAGACTTTACTAAGCTACCTCCTAAATTGACTAAAACCACCTAATACCACCTAACTTGGACTTTAACAAATCCTTGTCTTTTTTTCCCTTCATTACTCACGCCAATCAGTCCCCCCATCCTTCATGACTGATTGTGTAAGTACTTCTTCTCCTATCTTTTCTTCTTCTCTCCTAGCTTCAAGCTCCAACAATGGAGGTTTAAGTTCTAACTCCATTTTATGTCAAAATTCCTAGCTAATTTTACAAAGCAAGAATCAAGTAGCAGATATGTTCAAGAGGTCTGACTTCGAGAGAGATTCTGGAATTTCAGTAAGTTATCTCGAAATCTTCCCAACATCAAACTTGTTCCTCTTCGAATTAGCTTTCCATACATATAAAGATCATTAATTTTCACGGTGTATTCCGTTCTGGATGAACAAAAGAAGGTGAAGTGGTTCACAGCAGAGAATCTGTTCAATAGGTCTCAGTTCGGGAGATATTCTGAATTTTCCGTACGTTTTCTCAAAATCTTCTCAACACCAAAGTTGTCGCTCTTTGAATTAGCTTTCCAACCGTATAAGGATCATTAGTTTTTGTGGTCATTTCAGTTCTGGGTGACCAAAACCGCAGAGAGTGCGCAATCTGGAAATTTCGGTAAGATATGGTGATCCTTATCTTCCCATCATGGTGTCTATAATTAGTGCCTAATTCTAGAGCTTCTAAACCTATATTCTCTTCATCATTTCATGAAGGAAATCTAGATCTACAATCATCTCAAGGTCTACCAAAAATTCCTTGAAAAATTCCTAAGGTAAACTCTTATAAAACTACTCCAAATATTATTTATAAATTCTTGTTAGAAGTCTAACAAATAGATCTCCAACATGTGTATAAGGAGGCCAAAAATACCTTCATCAAAATAGCATTTGGAGAGCTTGGAATTCAAGGAGAAATCAATTACAAGAATTGTCTTGATTTAAGGAGTAAGTATATATAATTAAGGTTTATTAAGTTTAAGTTTGATTTAAGCTTCAAACTTTGATATAAAAATTTAGTGTAACCTTTAAATAAATTAAGGCCGAAAATATATGGATTATAATGTCAATAAAATAATTTATAACATATAAGGTAAGATTATTACCTTAAGGTATAAATATGTGTCACAAAAATTAATTAGGATACACATATATTCAAACCGAAATATTTAAGGATTATTTGCTCTATTTTGAGTTTATAATCATTCTAAGTCATTAGCATAATTTTTGGAAGTGTTATATGGCTTATATACAATTATATGTATTTATTATAAGGTTTAAATCAAGTTTTAAAATCATATGGTAAATATTTATTTAAGGCCGAGCATAAAATGTTTAAATTGGTGATTTTCGAAATATATAAGCATATTAACTTATATTTAAATTTTGGGAATATTAGAAATAGCTACAAGTATTTATATGGCTAGTTTAATAAGTTATGTGGTTAAAATGTAAATTTTAAAAGGTTTGGTGTAAAACCGAGAAACACATAAGTTTATGGGTATAATGTATTAAGTGTGAAATTAGACTATGGTCAAAATATTGACCGAAAACTTTGAGTTAAAATGATTTATGACATGAAATATTAAGTTTAAAAAAGTTATGGGGTGAATATATAATTTATAAGAGTTTAAATATAAAACAACTTTATATGGGGCGAATTCACAATTTGTGGAAATATAAGTGTCCACTTGGTTTTTAAGGAAATAAAACTGTATTATAATGTATTTTGGAGTTCAATGTAAAGTTTAAGAAAAATGAGGTTATAATATATTAACCGAAAAGTATGTTGTAATTATGAGATTAAAAATATTTGTAGGTCCTATATGGATATTTAAGATATTTAGGAAAGAAAATTATGATTTAAGGATTTATGAAATTAAAACTATATGATATACAAGCACTAGTAATTTACTTGCAAAAAAATAATATATTTGGGGTTAGTTTGAAATTAATAAAAGATATGGGAATAACATGTCCATGTATGACATGTAATATAAATGGAGATTTATTAAGAGGTTATGTCATTTAGACAATTATATATATATATAAATACATAATACATGTGTGTGAAATATATATATTTTAGATTTTCAAGTAAATCAAAAGGAAACGAGAATAAGTGATTAAGGGATTAAAACTATGGTTATATAGTTATAAGGAATTTAATTGTAAACAATAAATATTATTTATGGTTAAGAGGGGAATAACAAAGAATTATAAGAATATAATGTCCATGTGTGACATATAAATGTAGTTAAGGAATTATAAAGTTGTTATGTCACCTAGACAATTAAAAATAAATAACAAATATAGTGCATGAATAAATATGTATATATATTTATACATTAAAGGATTTAGAAATAAACCACAAGGAGTGACAAATAAGTTATACATCCAATCATAAGGTAATTAAAAGAAATTACCACACAATATAAGTCTTATAAATTAGGACTACATGTTTTGGAAATATATAAGTACCTTAATTAATTATAAGGGAAAGAGGTTAAAAGAAGTACCAAAATATAAAGGAATAATCCTCACATGAAATAACGAATATGAAATCGTTTCATGAAACAATAAAATTGTTATACGAGAGTTACATAAATTAACACTCTCAAATTAATCCTATTCTAGGACATTGTTTGACCAGACGTTGACCGGGAACTAAACAAGTACAGTCTACAGTGAACGGTATGGGATTCTTGCAACCTGTTGCCTATCGGATTACACCGGCTTGTGTGTTATCTGTTGTTTGAAATAACGACCAAGATAATTATTGTAAAATGTTGTTTTACTCTTGTGCACCGTTGTATTATTTTATGTGCGTGAATGATGCTAACTACAACGTGTATGTCCCACGCATACAACACTACAATACCAGTGGATTAAATACCTGCGTTTTATTATACCGAGAACTTGTACTCAAGTCTCTCACTAACTTCACTTTACAACAAACGTCATTATCCTAAACGTGATAACTGACAGTACACATTTCGTTCTTGATTAATGTCCTTGTATGACACCTAACAATTCTACACTACGAGAACGAGGAGCCCAGTTGGATCTGGCCATGCATGCTACGGGAGTTGTACCTGTCTCAGGTCGTCTCCTATTCAATTTACGTCGCGACGGGAGATCTGGGTGCACTATGTCACTCACCGGCTGCGTACCGGAACAGTTCTAGAGATCGGGGTGCATTATGTCACTCACCGGCTGCGTACCGGAACAGTTCAAGTGGAGGGGAAGACTTCATTCCTCTCGAGGGTTCGATTCCCACATCTCTTAAGTACAGGCACTAACTACGTTATCTTCTGGGGGACTAATTACCCACCTTTCTTTTAACGAGGTCACTATACCTTCACTATATTGACATACTCTTATACATCTGTCAGTCCCATCGTGCGGACCCGACTATTATCAAATGATTACACTTCATCTAACTTGACCTTCTGAAGTCTTGTTTTATGTGACATTATTGTCCTTGTATGGATACTTGTTATTATCATACTATGCTTGATTACAGCTTTACAAAAATGAACTGCATGTATTCGACAAAGTAGTTGGTGTGGCCCGGTAGCCGGTGGGCTGCACGTTTTCCATACTAGCATTGTTTGCTGAGACCCTTTGGGGGCACCCCCATTTTTCAGGTACCTGAAGTAGAGAAGATTACCACAAGTGTAGGTGGGGTAGATTCAAGCTATGGGAGTCTCCTACTAGTTATTCGTTTTATTTTATTATTGTACCTTTGAGTTGATTCCTAGTATCTCGGATTGTATTCGTATTCAGACCGTGACTTTTGGAGATTGTATTTGGAGTTAGCCTTGTTGGTCACAAGGGTGGCCAACGGCATTGTAATACCGCCCGGTTATTGTATTTATTTCCGCTGCAGTTTATATTTATTTGGGAGTGATCGTCGTACAGGTTATTGGATTTCGGGTTGGGGTGTTACATGTTTGGGATAGGCTTTACAAGTGTGGAAGGTATTGTTCCCCACAAAGCAAATAGAAATGAGCTAGCTTGGGGTACCTTCAAAGGCTTAAAAGATTTTCAAAGTTTTGGATGGTATTGTTCCCCACTAAGCAAATAGAAATGAGCTAGTTGTAGGGTACCTTCCAAAACTTATCACAATAAATGGGTGACCTAAAGGGTTGTCTAGGGCTTAAGCAATAAAAAGAATACAAGGAAATGAATTGAAATTGCCATAAAGTTAAATGCAAAGCATGAATATGTGCAAAACAGAGATGATTTCGGAACGCAGGCATACAGGAACACAGGTCAAAATTGATAGCAACAAAAACTCAAATCTGTTTACTGTTATTGAAAACTCTAAACTAAACAAAACGTTTAAAGCCTACATTGCTAATCACAAACATTAACCAAACTTAAGCTTAGTCGTTTTTGCTAAAAAAAATTTGTTCTGTTCGATTTCCTTTTAAGGGTCAAGAGGAGATTCTAACCTCTGTACATCTTTGACACTTCATCATCATTTTTTTTCTTTTGAAGATTAAACTGAAACCGACATAAGAGAGCAACAGAATGCCAGTTGTTTCCAGTATTTAATCGAGAAGAACAAAACTGGAAGTCTATATTCATGATATTAGAAGGCGCAAGCAGGGATGGAAAGTCAAAATGACCCAAGTCCACGATAGCTGACCTGAATCCTCCTTTATTCACCTCTACTAATCATTCACAAGAATAACAGGAAGGGCGACTACTGAGTATGTATTTTAGTATCATCCAATTGCCTAAGTGCTCAGGCACCAGAAATGGTTGAAACTCATATAGGAATCGAAACACAAGGAAAATATGTACAGACAAACAAGAAAAAACCAACACCAAAGACACGTGGACATCTGGTTCAATATGCCCAGCTTTCACTTGGGGACACTACACTGCACTACTGAGGGGCAAGTTCTACCCGGCCCACACCAGGATGGTGAAGACTAGGGAGTTTGATGCGCTGGAACAAACTGGAAAGATGTCAGTGGATGAATAC
Organism: Limonium bicolor; assembly: GCA_023374045.1. Taxonomy (NCBI): domain Eukaryota; kingdom Viridiplantae; phylum Streptophyta; class Magnoliopsida; order Caryophyllales; family Plumbaginaceae; genus Limonium; species Limonium bicolor. Next base: position 68,764,188 of record CM041778.1, on the reverse strand, counting down.
TATGCGAAGTTTACTTCGCTACTCCGACTACTACCCGGAATAGGATACTCGGACCAGGTGTTGGTCGACCGGTTCTACGGGGGACTGAGCCCTCGACTCCAGTTTGGAATGGGACCAATCATTCCCACCAGCTTACAGGTAAAACAGGAGAGACATAAACCAGTTGAAATATTATTACCTACTTTACCCCGTCATGGGAGATTTGGAGACTGATACCTTGAGATTTCAGGAATGTTACCATGCTGCCTCCATTGTGGAGATTACATGCAAAAGAAGGGATGCTTTGAGCTCCCAAAAGAGAAAGGACGGACCTGGCAGCGAGGATGCCAAGCAGGGAAACTCCAACAGAAGGAACAAACCCTTTCAAAAAGGCCAGGGGTCCTATCAAGGAAAGGGGAACCAGACTACTGGGAACCCCCAGTCAGGAACCCACGGAGCAACAAACTCACAGAAAACCTACCCATCTAAGGGTAGGCACTTTATCCAAACAGTTAAATTTGAAACTTATGTGATTACTTCAGTACCGTTGGGATATATAATTGACCTCGATTGTAATAGGTTCTGGACATGGCTCAAACACGGGCCAGAGGGTTGTCCGCCACTTCAACTGTACAATGTGGAAAGGATCACCCCGGGGTGGACTGCCAAGGGGAGAAAGTCCAGTGCCGCCACTGTCAGATATATGGACATCGTGCCTTCGAGTGTATCCGAAACCCGGAGAGCAGGAACTACCGCCCGGGAGCAAGGGCAAACACCGGCCACAAGAATGGAGCCAGCGATACTCGCCCTCCACCAACAAACCAAACTCAGGGAAATAAGGGCAAGGGCCCAGCATCGGGACCCGCCCTGCATGTCATGGACCGCTCAGATGAAGCTGGTACTTCTACTAACCCAGGTAATTCTAAACCCATACGAACATGTCATTGAGCAGTGAATGTTGTGAACGAGTGCTTGCATGCCTTAAGTGCCTAACTGAGTAGGAAAGAATTAGCAAGACTCACTAGTAGAATTTTAAACCACGTAGGAAGCTATAAGATATGCTTTCCTATCCCCTCACCGCCCTCCCTGGAAGAAAACATTATCAAAGCACAAGAACCAGGGAACGAACAATGTAAGGTTATCCAACCAGGGTTAATACTACTCAAAGAATACCTAACGGAAACACAAATTGCAATCATCAGAAGATGTCAAGAACTGGGAGCAGGACCAGGAGGGTTCTACACTCCCGAATTTCCAGGAGGATCAAAAATGAAGCTGAAAATGATGTGCTTAGGAAAGGATTGGAATCCTTACTCAAAGACCTACCAGGATACAAGAAATGGAGATGGAGCGCAAGTACCAAAAATCCCAGAAGAATTTTTACAAATTGTGGAACAAGCAGTTAATACAGCTCAACAGCTAGAAGAAGATCCAGTTCCCAATCTAAGGGCTGATCTATGTATCATCAACTTCTATGAAGAAGGAGGCCGTTTAGGACTACATCAGGACAATGATGAAACACAAGGGTCCCTTGAACAGGGGATACCAGTATTATCTATGTCAATTGGAGATGACGCAGAGTTCCTTTATGGCGAGCAGAAGCGTGAGGACCTTGCAAAGAAAATCATATTGAAGTCAGGAGATGTTTTAATAATGGGTGGAAAGTCAAGATTGTTATACCATGGAATTAAAAGGATTAAGATGAACTCAGCACCTTCGACAGTGATAAACACCACCCACATGAGACCAGGAAGATTAAGTTTGACTTTTAGAAAATACTAGTATTGTAATTATCTTAGACAACTGAAAGGAGGTCATCTCATCAACGAAGCATTGTCGTTATGTCTTTCGATCTCCATCATATGTCAAAGTACTTACCCAGATTCTGTTGTTAGGTTGTGCTAAGGAGACGGAAGGTGCCTTAAGTATACTTACTGAGGAGGAGGCCAGCAAGGGCGGCACGATCCTCACTGGTGCCTTTCCTGTCAACGGTGTGGAAGCATCAGTACTGTTCGACTCTGGAGCTTCACACACTTTCGTTTCGCCTACGCTTGCGGGGAAGTTGGGGCTAGACGCTATAGAGTTACCTGATTTTAAGGTGGCACTCCCGTCTAAGGAGAAGGTCAGTTGCACTCGTCTTTATAGAGGAGCCACTATCCGTATTAAGGAGGAAGAATTTCCCATTGACCTAATCGAGTTTAAAGGTCTAGGATTCGACGTTATAGCCGGGATGGACTGGTTGGGGCGGCACAGAGGCCGCATCCTTTGCGCAGAGCGCAGACTGTTACTTAAGAGCCCATCAGGAGTGACAGTGTCTTACCGACAGAGTCCTAGAGCACCGTCAATAAAAGTGATATCTGCTATGTCTATGTACAAAGAAGTCAGGAAGCAGAAGGAAGTATATTTATGCTATGTTCAGGATATGGAGCAAGACCCAGATTTTGATCCCGATATGCCAGTAGTGTCAGAATTTCCGGATATTTTTCCAAAGGAACTTCCAGGCTTACCGCCATCCAGAGAGGTAGAGTTCTCCATTGAATTACTACCAGGTACCGGTCCCATAGCTAAGGCACCGTACCGTATGGCACCAGCAGAGATGGCTGAGTTAAAAGAACAACTGAAGGATTTATTAGACAAGGATACATACGACCTAGCGTATCTCCTTGGGGAGCACCAGTGCTTTTTGTGAAGAAGAAGGATGGAAGCCTTCGGTTATGTATCGATTACAGAGAGCTTAATGCAGTGTCAGTGAAGAACAAATATCCACTACCATGAATTGACGATTTGTTTGATCAGTTAAGAGGAGCAAAGGTGTTTTCAAAGATCGATTTGAGATCGGGATACCATCAGATACCTATCAGGGAGCAAGACAGAGAAATACAGCTTTCAGAACACGATATGGCCACTATGAGTTTACAGTTATGCCTTTTGGCTTGTCAAACGCGCCGGCAGTTTTCATGGATTTAATGAACAGGTTATTCAGAGAGCAGCTGGATAAGACCGTAGTTGTATTTATCGACGATATCCTAATTTATTCAAAGTCTAAGGGAGAGCACGAGAGTCACCTCCGACGTGTACTCGAGATTTTGAGGGAGAACCAGCTTTATGCTAAGTTCTCCAAATGTGAGTTTTGGCTAGACCGAGTTTCCTTTTTAGGACATGTTATCTCAGACGCTGGGATCGCGGTGGATCCAGCAAAAATAGAAGCGGTTCGCACCTGGCCCAGGCCAAAGACAGTGATGATATCAGGAGTTTCCTTGGGTTAGCAGGTTACTACAGGAGGTTTGTCAGAGACTTCTCCAAAATAGCAAAACCTATGGCAGTCTAATGAAGAAAGACGCACCATTCACATGGACTACAGAATGTGAGACCTCATTCCAGTATTTGAAGGATGCTTTGACATCAGCCCCAGTTTTGACTATACCTGAAGGCACAGAGGGTTATGAAGTTTACTGTGATGCATCAGGCAGGGGATTAGGGTGTGTACTCATGCAGAATGGGAAGGTAGTCGCCTACGCTTCCCGACAGTTGAAGAAACATGAGGAAAACTATCCCACATGACTTGGAGCTTGGAGCAATTGTTTTTGCATTGAGATCTGGCGCCACTACCTGTATGGTGTCCAGATGACCGTATATTCGGATCACAAAAGTTTGAAATATGTATTCACCCAGAAGGAGTTAAACATGAGACAAAGGAGATGGGTTGAATTTCTCAAGGACTACGACATCGATTTGCAGTACAAAGAGGGAAAAGCTAATGTAGTAGCAGACGCATTGAGTCGACGAGCACATTCCTTGAATGCCATTGTGGCTAGCTCGAGTCTTATAGACGACATACATAGTGCACAGCAGAATGATCAGCGAATGATGGAGAATAGTCAGAAGTTGTCTGACGGTACTTTGGAAGGAGGAAAGTATGAGTTTCAGCTACATGATGATGGGCTAATCAGATTAAAGGGCAGATTGTGTATTCCCAGAGACAGCACAGATATAAAGAGCATATTCTTCGAGAGTCACACACTTCTTCCACATTTGTCCATCCAGGAGCTTCTAAGATGTACAAAGATCTAAAGAGGTATTTCTGGTGGAGTGGTATGAAGGGCGACGTGACAGAATATGTGATCCGATGTCTCACTTGCCAGAAAGTGAAATTCGAACATAGACGACCAGGAGGCATGGTACAGTCTATGCCAGTTCCTGAATGGAAGTTTTATGATATCTCTATGGACTTCGTGGTGGGACTACCACCTACGAGAGGAGGACTAAATATGATATGGGTTGTTGTTGATCGACTGACTAAAGTTGCTAGGTTTATTCCGATGAAAGACACTTGGAAAGTGCCAAAGTTGGCAGAACTATTTGAGAAGGAGATTATCAGACATCATGGAGTACCAAAGACTATTGTTTCAGATCGAGATACTAGATTTCTCTCACGATATTGGCGAGCTACTCGCGAAGCACTTTGAACTGAATTGAAGCTTAGCACAGCATTTCATCCTCAGACAGATGGTCAATCAGAGAGGACTATTCAGACCTTAGAGGACATGCTACGAGCATGTGCCTTGGATTTTCAGGGTAGCTGGATAGATAGGTTACACCTGATTGAGTTTGCATACAATAACAGCTATCACGCCTCTATACAGATGTCACCTTTTCAAGCACTATATGGCAGACCATGCCGCACACCATGTGTGGGACGAGTCTAGTGAGACCGTCATCATTGGGCCTGAGTACTTGGAGCAAGTCCAGGCAGAAGTACAACAAATCAGAAGTAATATGAAAGCAGCACAAGACAGACAGAAATCGTATGCTGATGAGAGACGACGAGACCTTGAGTTCGCAGTTGGCGACCAGGTATTTCTACGAGTATCACCCATGAAGGGTGTATTCAGATTTGGACAGAAGGCAAGCTAAGCCCGAAGTTTGTAGGACCCTACGCTATCACAGAGCGGGTGGGTCTTGTGGCATATCGACTAGATTTGCCAGCAGAGTTGGGCAAAGTACACAATGTTTTTCACGTGTCTCAGCTTAAGAAATACATGCCTCATCCTTCTCATGTTCTACAACCAGAGACACTATCATTAGAACCAACAATGCGGTATGTGGAAACACCGCAACGAATCTTAGATAGAAAGACACGAGAGACTCGAAACAAGTCTGTGAGCCTCGTAAAGGTTCTTTGGTCGAACCACGATGTTGAAGAGGCCACATGGGAACTAGAAGCGGATATGCGAGCAAAGTTTACCTCTATATTTACCGACTAGACACTTTAGTCTAGGGTACGTGGGCGTACCCCTCTTTTTGGGGGGTAGAGCCTTTTTCGTTTGTGAGTTTATTATGCATCTTGTTGCACTTCTGTGCAATTCTATGACACCTTGTCTTGTATGTGTTCTTGTGTAACACTGTATTTGAATGTACTTTGTACTTCTACTTGCTGATGTGTACTTCGTTACACTACAATGGAAAGTTTATGTGCACTACGCGACACTATTTGATATGAAATGTGATTGTGTTTATTACATTACACTATATTGCAGGTATATGATATGACCTTCCAAAGTATTCCTGTTGTGTTTGATGTACACTATGAACTTAGGAATATAGAGACTTGGGACTTGATCCCTAAAAACTAGACCGAGTTGTGGATACTTAACGGAACTGGATTCCCCCACAACCTTATAAATTTAGATATGAGACTTCGGGGCGAAGTCCTTTTTAAGGGGGGTAGATTGAAATACCCCAAACATAATTAACATTATAAAACCATTATTTAATGGAAAATAATCCAAATATAAATCATTTCAAGTACGCATGCAAACCCATGCATGAGAACGTTACGTAAAAATAGTCGTTTCACATAAAACGCTAAAACGCCTTAGAAACATGTGATCAAGCATGACCTTGTATGACCTTATAAAACTCTAACCAAATGGTCATACACTCATTATATCAATATATAAACATATTCCCTAGGCTATATTCAGTCAAAAATGCAAAATGCTCGGGAGTGCTCACGCACGCCCCTTAAAGCACGAAAAGCCCGGAGGAGTGCCGAGGTGGCACGAACTCCTATAAAATTAATTCTTAGAGTTCCTAACATCATTATTAACCATCCTAAAGAGAACACACGAAGTGGTTTCTCAAAATTCAACAAAAACCTCAGGAGTTTTTCTTAACGCTCCTTTTTGGCCCGGGAGTGTCCCGAAGCCCGTAAATTGTGTCATGAGTTAATATAACCCCATATAACTCAATGTAACACCTTAGTATATCATAATTGACCTTAAACAATGTCTATAAACACTTGGGACTCGTTGGAACAATTTATTTTCCAAAATGTCCTTAGAGCACAAAACTTTTCGGGTACCGAAAAAACGCGTTTTACACATTTAACTTGTACAAATGACTAGCCACGAAATTATAACATTAAAAGGACCTAATTAAACAATATTAATCAGGCAAGAACAAGGGTGACTCACCACCCCTAATGCTGCCGTTTTTTACCACAAAAAAAATCACATTTTCAAGGTTTATCATCACTTTCTTAACTAATGTTGTCACTTTTTTCAACCTTGGCTGTCCCCATGTGTCATGGCCGACCCTCTCTTGTCCCTTGGCACCCATTGTCAACAATTATCAGCTCTGATTGAAGACTTGACTAAGCTACCTCCTAAATTGACTAAAACCACCTAATACCACCTAACTTGGACTTTAACAAATCCTTGTCTTTTTTCCCTTCATTACTCACGCCAATCAGTCCCCCCATCCTTCATGACTGATTGTGTAAGTACTTCTTCTCCTATCTTTTCTTCTTCTCTCCTAGCTTCAAGCTCCAACAATGGAGGTTTAAGTTCTAACTCCATTTTATGTCAAAATTCCTAGCTAATTCTACAAAGCAAGAATCAAGTAGCAGATCTGTTCAAGAGGTCTGACTTCGAGAGAGATTCTGGAATTTTCAGTAAGTTATCTTCCCAACATCAAACTTGTTCCTCTTCGAATTAGCTTTCCATACATATAAAGATCATTAATTTTCACGGTGTATTCCGTTCTGGATGAACAAAAGAAGGCGAAGTGGTTCACAGCAGAGAATCTGTTCAATAGGTCTCAGTTCGGGAGATATTCTGAATTTTCCGTAAGTTTTCTCAAAATCTTCTCAATACCAAAGTTGTTGCTCTTTGAATTAGCTTTCCAACCGTATAAGGATCATTAGTTTTCGTGGTCATTTCAGTTCTGGGTGACCAAAACCGCAGAGAGTGCGCAATCTGGAAATTTCGGTAAGATATGGTGATCCTTATCTTCCTCCATATGGTGTCTATAATTAGTGCCGAATTCTAGAGCTTCTAAACCTATATTCTCTTCATCATTTCATGAAGGAAATCTAGATCTACAATCATCTCAAGGTCTACCAAAAATTCCTTGAAAAATTCCTAAGGTAAACTCTTATAAAACTACTCCAAATATTATTTATAAATTCTTGTTAGAAGTCTAACAAATAGATCTCCAACATGTGTATAAGGAGGCCAAAAATACCTTCATCAAAATAGCATTTGGAGAGCTTGGAATTCAAGGAGAAATCAATACAAGAATTGTCTTGATTTAAGGAGTAAGTATATATAATTAAGGTTTATTAAGTTTAAGTTTGATTTAAGCTTCAAACTTTGATATAAAAATTTAGTGTAACCTTTAAATAAATTAAGGCCGAAAATATATGGATTATAATGTCAATAAAATAATTTATAACATATAAGGTAAGATTATTACCTTAAGGTATAAATATGTGTCACAAAAATTAATTAGGATACACATATATTCAAACCGGAATATTTAAGGATTATTTGCTCTATTTTGAGTTTATAATCATTCTAAGTCATTAGCATAATTTTTGGAAGTGTTATATGGCTTATATACAATTATATGTATTTATTATAAGGTTTAAATCAAGTTTTAAAATCATATGGTAAATATTTATTTAAGGCCGAGCATAAAATGTTTAAATTGGTGATTTTCGAAATATATAAGCATATTAACTTATATTATAAATTTTGGGAATATTAGAAATAGCTACAAGTATTTATATGGCTAGTTTAATAAGTTATGTGGTTAAAATGTAAATTTTAAAAGGTTTGGTGTAAAACCGAGAAACACATTAAGTTTATGGGTATATTAATGTATTAAGTGTGAAATTAGACTATGGTCAAAATATTGACCGAAAACTTTGAGTTAAAATGATTTATGACATGAAATATTAAGTTTATAAAAGTTATGGGGTGAATATATAATTTATAAGAGTTTAAATATAAAACAAGCTTGGCGAATTCACAATTTGTGGAAATATAAGTGTCCACTTGGTTTTTAAGGAAATAAAACTATGTATTATAATGTATTTTGGAGTTCAATGTAAAGTTTAAGAAATAAATGAGGTTATAATATATTAACCGAAAAGTATGTTGTAATTATGAGATTAAAAATATTTGTAGGTCCTATATGGATATTTAAGATATTTAGGAAAGAAAATTATGATTTAAGGATTTATGAAATTAAAACTATATGATATACAAGCACTAGTAATTTACTTGCAAAAGAAATAATATTATTTGGGGTTAGTTTGAAATTAATAAAAGATATGGGAATAACATGTCCATGTATGACATGTAAATATAAATGGAGATTTATTAAGAGGTTATGTCATTTAGACAATTATATATATATAAATAACATAAATAATACATGTGTGTGAAATATATATATTTTAGATTTTCAAGTAAATCAAAAGGAAACGAGAATAAGTGATTAAGGGATTAAAACTATGGTTATATAGTTATAAGGAATTTAATTGTAACCAATAAATATTATTTATGGTTAAGAGGGGAATAACAAAGAATTATAAGAATATAATGTCCATGTGTGACATATAAATGTAGTTAAGGAATTATAAAGTTGTTATGTCACCTAGACAATTAAAAATAAATAACAAATATAGTGCATGAATAAATATGTATATATATTTATACATTAAAGGATTTAGAAATAAACCACAAGGAGTGACAAATAAGTTATACATCCAATCATAAGGTAATTAAAAGAAATTACCACACAATATAAGTCTTATAAATTAGGACTACATGTTTTGGAAATATATAAGTACCTTAATTAATTATAAGGGAAAGAGGTTAAAAGAAGTACCTAAATATAAAGGAATAAACCTCACATGAAATAACGAATATGAAATCGTTTCATGAAACAATAAAATTGTTATACGAGAGTTACATAAATTAACACTCTCAGATTAATCCTATTCTAGGACATTGTTTGACCAGACGTTGACCGGGAACTAAACAAGTACAGTCTACGGTGAACGGTATGGGATTCTTGCAACCTGTTGCCTATCGGATTACACCGGCTTGTGTGCTATCTGTTGTTTGAAATAACGACCAAGATAATTATTCTAAAATGTTGTTTTACTCTTGTGCACCGTTGTATTATTTTATGTGCGTGAATGATGCTAACTACAATGTGTATGTCCCACGCATACAACACTACAATACCAGTGGATTAAATACATGTGTTTTATTATACCGAGAACTTGTACTCAAGTCTCTCACTAACTTCACTTTACAACAAACGTCATTATCCTAAACGTGATAACTGACAGTACACATTTCGTTCTTGATTAATGTCCTTGTATGACACCTAACAATTCTACACTACGAGAACGAGGAGCCCAGTTGGATCTGGCCATGCATGCTACGGGAGTTGTACCTCTCTCAGGTCGTCTCCTATTCAATTTACATCGCGACGGGAGTTCTGGGTGCACTATGTCACTCACCGGCTACGTACCGGAACAGTTCTAGAGATCGGGGTGCATTATGTCACTCACCGGCTGCGTACCGGAACAGTTCAAGTGGAGGGAAAGACTTCATTCCTCTCGAGGGTTCGATTCCCACATCTCTTAAGTACAGGCACTAACTACGTTATCTTCTGGGGGACTAATTACCCACCTTTCTTTTAACGAGGTCACTATACCTTCACTATATTGACATGCTCTTATACATCTGTCAGTCCCATCGTGCGGACCCGACTATTATCAAATGATTACACTTCATCTAACTTGACCTTCTGAAGTCTTGTTTTATGTGACATTGTTGTCCTTGTATGGATACTTGTTATTATCATACTATGCTTGATTACAGCTTTACAAAAATGACTGCATGTATTCGACAAAGTAGTTGGTGTGGCCCGGTAGCCGGTGGGCTGCACGTTTTCCATACCAGCATTGTTTGCTGAGCCCCTTTGGGGGCACCCCCATTTTTCAGGTACCTGAAGTAGAGAAGATTACCACACCGAATGTAGGTGGGGTAGATTCAAGCTATGGGAGTCTCCTACTAGTTATTCGTTTTATTTTATTATTGTACCTTTGAGTTGATTCCTAGTATCTCGGATTGTATTCGTATTCAGACCGTGACTTTTGGAGATTGTATTTGGAGTTAGCCTTGTTGGTCACAAGGGTGGCCAACGGCATTGTAATACCGCCCGGTTATTGTATTTATTTCCGCTGCAGTTTATGTTTATTTGGGAGTGATCGTCGTACAGGTTATTGGATTTCAGGTTGGGGTGTTACAGGTTTGGGATAGGCTTTACAAGTGTGGAAGGTATTGTTCCCCACAAAGCAAATAGAAATGAGCTAGCTGTGGGGTACCTTCAAAGGCTTAAAAGATTTTCAAAGTTTTGGATGGTATTGTTCCCCACTAAACAAATAGAAATGAGCTAGTTGTAGGGTACCTTCCAAAACTTATCACAATAAATGGGTTACCTAAAGGGTTGTCTGGGGCTTAAGCAATAAAAAGAATACAAGGAAATGAATTGAAATTGCCATAAAGTTAAATGCAAAGCATGAATATGTGCAAAACAGAGATGATTTCGGAACGCAGGCATACAGGAACACAGGTCAAAATTGATAGCAACAAAAACTCAAATCTGTTTACTGTTATTGAAAACTCTAAACTAAACAAAACGTTTAAAGCCTACATTGCTAATCACAAACATTAACCAAACTTAAGCTTAGTCGTTTTTGCTAAAAAAAAATTTGTTCTGTTCGATTTCCTTTTAAGGGTCAAGAGGAGATTCTAACCTCTGTACATCTTTGACACTTCATCATCATTTTTTTTCTTTTGAAGATTAAACTGAAACCGACATAAGAGAGCAACAGAATGCCAGTTGTTTCCAGTATTTAATCGAGAAGAACAAAACTGGAAGTCTATATTCATGATATTAGAAGGCGCAAGCAGGGATGGAAAGTCAAAAATGACCCAAGTCCACGATAGCTGACCTGAATCCTCCTTTATTCACCTATACTAATCATTCACAAGAATAACAGGAAGGGCAACTACTGAGTATGTATTTTAGTATCATCCAATTGCCTAAGTGCTCAGGCACCAGAAATGGTTGAAACTCATATAGGAATCGAAACACAAGGAAAATATGTACAGACAAACAAGAAAAAACCAACACCAAAGACACGTGGACATCTGGTTCAATCGCACAAGAAAACAGCACATGGGGTGAGACTCATGTAATAATCTACCTAGAAACATAGTTAAAATAGGTTTGGATTAGAGTTAGATACCGCAAGAAGTGCAAATGAATTTCTCTGCAAGAGTAGAACATCAAACAGAAAGATATGAAGTCAGTTAGTTCACAATGATAAACTTAACAAAAAAATGGGATGAAAATAGAGCTGAATATATAAGTGATTGGTTTGAGAAGAGGATTATGGGCAGATGTTACAGTTGTACTAGGCGGCGGTCTCCTGCAAATGGCAAACAAGAAATATTAACAGAACAAACCAGATTAAATGACCGCGTGAATCTAAAGGATAGACAAAAATAAAAGAGTACAACATGGCCAAGATAAGCACGCATACTTCATCCTGAATAGAATCTGGATTCATACAGACCTATCTTATGAACAAATATACATAGACTGCTACCCGGTCACCATTTTGAATGGAAAAAAGAAAAATCCAGCTAGGGAGTCTGGGATAATCAGCCGAAACGAACAGAAAACGATATGCGGATTAGTTAGATCATTGACAGTAACAACACCAGAAAATAGAATACTCAAACATTAGTAAAGACACGGCGAGCAACACTTGAGAGTATTTTGAGACCATGGGGGATTGAATCAGAATCAGAAGAATATCAATGACAGAGGAAAATACCGCCGGGTTATGCAAACAAATTTGTCTCACTGAGTGGCAAGAGTATAGTGTCTTACACTCGTTCGGTAGTGGCAGAAAACATGTGAGGAAGAAACTCGGGTAACTAAACAGGGAGCAAAACGACATTGTCTTTGAGAAGCTTTCTCAAAGAGCCGCACTCCCCATTCCAGACCATCACCATGGTTGTTCATATAGCGACGTGTGCAAATGTAAGCAAGGATATGTAACGATTCAAAATTTGCAAAGAATCCGAGAGAGGGACGAAAGAAAATGAAACAACAACACTGAAACATAGGAAGAAAGCTCCGGTCATGGACTCAGAAAGTCGTGCTTTCTTCCCTATAACACCATCGCCACCATAAATCGTTTGGCCAAACCAGTACACAATAAAAGCAGAAAACCTATTAAGAAGACATTGGTGCTGAACATGGAGAAGAGGAAATTGACACCCGCTAGATTTAACACCAGCGAAATCGAAAAAGAAATCCCAGCCCTCACATCGTGGAGTTCATCGGGTGAAATACTGTAAATGAAGATGTTAAAATAGCAAACAGAAACCGAAAGAACTCGTAGGGATTTTGGTTTCAGGAACATGGGATTTCGTTTACCCTTTTGAAATCTGACGGGGTGGGATAGAGAGGAGTTCGTAAAAGTTTACAGACGAGATGGAGCTGGATGTGGTATCAAGTTCGCCGGTTGGGTTACGAAATTAACGGGAGCGAGAGATTGAAGATGGGACAGAACTGTATGCTCCTTGTCGCCAGTGTAAGTTGCAATTACCGTGAGTGTGGAGATGAAAGAGGGCAAGGCATGTATGAGTTCTTTGGTGTGGCATGAGTTCAAGGTGGGTATTCAAAAATCGGAGACGCGGATTTACTTGGCAGAATTTCAGGTGTGATTTAGAGAGCTCTTCGGGGTGAGTTTGAAAGTGTTCAGGGATGGATTAAAAAGCTTGTAGGCACCCGTGTGAATTACAGGGTGTCGCTTCTCCCTTGTGTGTATAATTGCGTAATGGAAATGGATGCGAGCAATATGAAGGATCGGTCTCCAGGTTTTCCCCTAGTTGTAGAAGATTAATCGATGTGAGAGTGGTGCATCTTCTTAACGGTGATTTCAAAACGGAAGAAGGGATGGAAAGAGGAAGACGAAAGGAGTGACTGGTTCTGGTTTTTCAGTTCGAACTGGGAAGAGTCGAGAGCATAACCAATGAGAAGAAAGGGGAATCGTCTGCTCATCCCCTGCCAGGATGAAGGCGAGATGGCCTTATTAATGGAGTTTGCCAATCTTTGAATTTCTTCCACTTTGAGTACCGAGAGAGTATTGGGGGGGTGATCGGCTCTTTCCAAAAACAAAACCCATACGGCATGGGTTGTAATCGGCTCTTTCAAGAAGATAAAACAAAGTGTCCATAGTGAGGTGTTTTTCTTTTGTTGTTTTATCATGTGGGGTTGCTTATATTGGGGTTTTATGTGGGACTCAAATGAAAAGAAATGGGCTGTTTGGACAAGTGTGGACTGAATTGGATAGGGCCCTCTTTAGATACTAGCTGGCGAAAATAAAGGAAGTCTCAAAATGTGCTCCTACCAAGTTTCAAACTCGATACATCACCCTCCTCTCCTGCATGTTCTACCAATTGAGCTGCGACCAATTTCAGTAATTAGGAGCGAAGAAACAAAATAAAAACAGGGCGCGTGCTGAAATAATAAAGAAAACATCTCCAGTCTACGCCAGGAATCGAACCCGGGATCTACGGGTTGCATGATGGGTACCTTAACCGGTTATGCCAGGTCAGATTTCAGTATGTTCATGGGAGAAATAATATAAGAGCTCTAAATTAGACTGGATAACTTTGTTTTTTCAAGAGCCACAAATCCAAGAGAAAGTATATACAATAAAAAGAGATGATTAGTCTAATGCATGAAATTATGGAATCTAAAAAGGCTTAAACATAACGAGGTATAAATAAATAGAAGAGCTATGCACATGAAGCAATAAAATAATGTTCACGAAATGATGATGCGAACACATAAAATAAAATAAACAAAATAACGATGGAAATGATGATGATAAAATAAAAAGTAAATGCTAGGAGACAATTAAAAGTAGCAATAAATAAGATAAAGGAGTAACAAAATGAAAGAAAACTGATAGGTAAGTAAAGAGACAATGAGACAAAAGGGATGGGTTTAAAATCGGATTGTCATTTGGAAATTCATTTTTGAAAAATCGTGCATTTATGAAATGCCTTGAAAAGGATTAAAAAACGATGGTTTCGTTTCGGCATGCACGCTAATACGTTTTGAAAAAGAAAGGTGACAACCCCTCTCATTATTTCGCAATTTGCTTTATGGGGTGAGAAGTTTTGGTGTCTACAGTAGGCAGGAAGTGAGGTTGGATGGTGAGAAGAGCAACGCCAATTCTGGTACTCCAGGGAGTGGCGAGGCTAGATCTTTGGTTGTGGAAAGGAGGAATGAGAAGGATCAAGGGGAATGGACTCTTTTGGGTGCTAATAAGAGCTCGCAGGGGAATAGGCAAGTGATAAATAAGGAAAAGGGAGTGATGGTTGGTGGTATTAATCCTAAACCTAATGGGTAAGTTCAACATAACTGCGTGGAACATTCGAGGGATGAATTCCCTTAATAAAAGAGTAGTTGTGGAAAAGTTTTTGTTCGAGAATAAAGTGAGTCTCATGGAAGTTCTTGAGACCCGAATTAGAAGTAATAAAATGGAGAAAGTTGAGGGGTGGTTGAATAAGAGATGGAGTTGGGTCTCGAATGTTGGTATGGATAAAAATTGTCGCATCTTACTACTATGGGAGGATGATATGTGGAATATTCAGAGCTTGGTAATAACAAACCAGTTAATTCATTGCAGTGTTGAATCCAAGAATGGGGAGTTGTGCTTCCAGTTTTCTACAGTTTATGCTGCGAACTCGAGTGGGAGCATAGAGTGCTTATGGAATGATTTGAGGAGATCAAACGGATTGTTAATGTCCCATGGATCATTATGGGAGATTTCAACTGTCTTCTGAAGAGTGATGAAAAAGTAAGCTATAATTCCTCATTTGCTGATGTGGATAATCAGTTTGTGAATTGTGTTAAAGATATTGATGTTCATGATATGAGGTTTTTGGGAGCTTTCTTTACCTGGTCAAATAAGCATAGTGTGGATTTAAATTCCAGAATGTACTGCAAGCTTGATAGGGTTTTAGTGAATGATATCTGGAGTTGCACATATATCGACTCTCATGTAGATTTTGGGCCTGCTGATGTGTCTGATCACTCACCTGCACTGGTTGCGATAGACAATGAGAAAGTGAAGTTACCAGGTATGTTTAGATTTAGAAACATCTGGTTATCAGACCCTGGATATTTTGATTTGGTGAGGGGATGTTTGCAGAAGGAAGTCAAAGGGTGTCCTGTGTTTAGGTTGACCCAGAGGCTGAAACAAACTAAGTCCATGCTTAAGGGGCTGAATAAGGATAAATTTGGTCAGACTAGAGACAGGGTAGAGGTTAATAGACAGGAGTTGCATAATGTTCAGAAATAAATACAGAATAGCCCTTTTGATAAGGAGTTGATAGAGAAGGAAAATTGCTTAATTCAAGTGTACAATCAGAATGTTAGTTTATTGTATTCTCAGATTGCTCAGCAAGCAAAGTGTGATTAGTTTCAGCTTGGAGATGAGTCGAGTGCATATTTTTACAGAATCATGAATGCCAAAAGGAACTCATCTAGAATTCAAATGTTGATGAATGACCAAGGTCAAAAACTGACAAGGAGAAGGATATCTCTAGCCATATTATTGAGTTTTTCATAAGTTTGTTGGGCAAGAAAATGAATAATAGAGTGGAGTGTGATGATGATATTTTCCAAAGAGGTAATAAGGTTTCTGAGGAAGTCAATGATAAACTTATCCTTCCTATTCAGGATAGGGAGATTTGGGATGCGCTAAACTCCATTAAGAACACTAAGGCCCCAGGCCCTGATGGCTTCAACTCATTATTTTTTAAATCTGGTTGGCACATTTTTTGAGATGGTGTGAAGTCTGCTGTTAAGGATTTCTTTGAGAAAGATAAAATTCTAAAACAGATAAATGCCACTTTGATCTCACTAGTTCCGAAAGTTGTCAACCCAACAGTGGTTAAAGATCTTAGACCGATAGCTTGTTGTAATGTCCTTTATAAGATTATTTCGAAGATTATTATAGCAAGACTTAAAGTTGCATTGCCAGCTATTGTTAATGACTGCCAAGGTGCATTTGTGACAGGAAGAAGCCTGGCTCATAATGTGCTTTTATGCCAAGAGGTTATTCAGGGTTACAAGAGGAAAAATATTTCTCCTAGGTGTGCCTTTAAAGTTGATATTCACAAGGAATAGGATAGTGTCAGCTGGGAGTTCTTGGAAGAAATTTTGAGGGGTTTTGGGTTTCATACGAAATTTTTCAATGGATAATGTTGTGTGTGTCAACCACTTCTTTCTCTATTCTGATCAATGGACAGAGTCAAGGGTATATTAAGGGGGAGAGAGGCCTTATACAAGGCACCCTCTTTCTCCATTGTTATTTGTCTTTTGTATGGAATATTTGAGTCGTATGTTGTCTTTGGTCTAGGATGACCCAAATTTCAACTTCCATCCAAAATGTAGCAAAATTGGGTTAAATCATCTTTGCTTTGCAGATGATTTACTCATTTTCTGCATAGGAGATGTGGGCTCAATAAGGACTATCAAAGGCTTGCTGGATAAATTTTCTGATTCTTCTGGGTTGATGGTCAGTAATCAGAAATGTAGAGTATTTTTTTGGTGGTGTAGGTGAAGAAGAAAAAAGGAGGATCCTGGAGGAGCTAATGTTTGAAGAGGGTAGTTTGCCAGTAAGATATCTAGGAGTGCCCCTTTCTGCGCACAAATTAAAATATGATGATTACATGCCTTTGATTAACAAAATCACAGCTCGCATTTCACACTGGACAGCTAGGAATTTGAGTTATGCTGGGAGATTACAGCTGGTCCATAACACACTTATTAGTATGCAAAGGTTTTGGTCCAGTGTTTTTCTGTTTCCAAAGAAGGTTATCAATCTGATTGAATTGAAGTGCATGAACTATTTGTGGTCTGGGTGTGAAGATGGGAAGAAAGCCCTTGTGGCCTGGGCTAATGTGTATAAGCCTAAGGAGGTGGGTGGATTAGGTATTAAGGAGATCTTATCCTGGAACAAAGCGGCTACTATTAGTACTTTCCTGAAGCTAAATGAGGAAGGGATTACCCAATCTGCTTTAGGAAGATGGTGCAAAGCTTATTTGTTAAATAATGATAATATCTGGAATGTAAAGCTCAAAGGTAGCCATGCACATTGGTGGAAGAGTTGTTTATCAATTAGAGATGAGATTGTGCGTTTGAACCTGAAGGATAAGCTAATGGAAAGCATAAGCAAGAGAGGTGGTGTGACAGTTAATGATGTCTATGATGTTATACATCCAAATTTGGTGAAGGGTGACTGAGATTTGGTGATCTGGAATAGCTACTGTACTCCCCACTCATCTTTCATTTGGTGGTTAACCTGTCAAAACAGATTACCCAGCAAGGATATAATCAAAAGATGGTGCAGTAACATTGACTCTAAGTGTGTTTTATGTGGCCTGGATGAATCACGAGATCATCTGTTTGTTTAATGTTGTTTTAGCAAAGACAATTTCCAGAGTATCTTACATGAGTGGTTGCTCTGCAGATTGCCGGTAACATTATCTGGTTGTATGCCTGATCTACTGAATTCTCGAAACAAGAATGCTCTGGTTTACAAACTGCGCTCTGCAGCTGTTGGTGTAGTAATATACCATATATGGAAGCTTAGGAATGAGGTGATATTCCAAAGCAAGGTGCCTGATGTTGGTAAGTGTGTTCTGGATATAAAGAGGGAACTGAAATTGAGGTGGGGCAAATTTGAATATCGTGGCTCAAGGAAGAATTGCAGAACGCTGAAGGCGTTTGGTTTGCTAGACCTATTAGTGAAATCAAACAGGTAATATTGTTCTGTTACTGGTGTAGATAAAAGTTTTGAGGGTAGCTTGAGTGGACTGCAGGTCTGTTGCAGTTGAATTCTCGATTGTATTTGTAAATATGTTACTTTCTTAATTCAATATAGCTTACCTTCTTCAAAAAAAATGACCAAAATGCCCTGACTAAAAGTTTGAATTTTTTTTAAATGTTATGGCATTGGTTTGACTGTGCAACAACTATTTTATAAAAACAACTTTAAAAGTATACAAAACACCCTTGTTTGGTTTTATAGTTTACAACATGTCACTATTTAAGTTTTGTAGTTTACAATATGCCACTGTTTGAGTTTTGATGTTCACAAAATGCCCATGTTTTTCCTGTAACGGCTAGCTTTGAGTTCAAACGACTAGTTTGAGTCCAACAACTCTTTTTTGCCTTGATAAAGACCTTATCATACAAACAGAGTACAAACACCATACTAAAGCCATGACCATATTTACAACTACAATCAATGAAAAGTTTTAAACACTTCATTGCAAATGTAGAGCCCTATCAAACCTTACCCTCACCCTCAAAGACACTTCGGTTGGAAAGGCGTACTACAACTGTTGGGCTTGTGATTTCTTCAATTGGTGGGCACCGGTGATGTAGGATCGATACTCTCCTCATCCCAGGGTAAGACATCTCAGGGAAAGGCCCACCACTTGAACAAATAACAAGCTCAACAGTTGTAGTACGTCCTTCCAACTAAAGTGCCTTTGCGGGAGAGGGTAATTGTGTAAGCTTCTTAAGATTGACATTCCCTACTTCAGGTTCTAAGTTTGATACGAATGTTTACTTGAGCATAAGTAAAAAGCTAAGTGTGGTAGTTGATAAGTGGTGAATTTATCTATTTTATGTGTTTTATTGTTTATTAATTTAAAGTATAATGTTACATGTTTCCCCACTTAAATGCTTAAACGTTCTAAATGTTTAGATTATCTCTCATATGTGATTTTTATGCTTAAGAAGGTAGAAAATACTGAGGAAAATGTCTAGGAATGTTTGTCAAGAGTTCAAAAATTATAGGGATCAAACAGGAGCAAAAATGTATCCTCTGGTGAATTTCAGGGTTAGTCCTAGTCCGTGTCTGGATAAACAGACTCGGACCAATCTATGGGCACAACTATTGTGTAATTTGAAGTGTGGTCCAGGTTGTTGATCTGGGAAAATTCCCGGACCACTTTGTACGCCATTTAATTTCGGGTTTTAATTAGGAATGAGCATCCGGTTTCGGTTATTCGGTTAAAACCGAGAACCAAAAATAGTTCAGTTTTTTAATCAAAATTTTTAACCGTTCTAAAAAAAATCAATTATTCGAGTAGAACCGAAATATTATTCAGTTCGATTTTCAGTTCTAAGGTTGGGTAATTCGGTTTACCCGAATAACCGAATTACATATATGAAAAATATTGGCTAATTCAGTACTTTTTTATAATTCGGTTCCTTTTTGTAGTTCGGTTCCTTTTAAAAATTTGGTTCTTTTTCATAATTCGATTCTTTTTTGTAATTCGGTTATTTCATATAATTCGGTTCTAACTGAAAAACCAAATTAAAATTTTCTATTTTCGGTTCGGTTCTCAGACTGAAATTCGATTATTCGGGTAAAACAAAAAAAACCATAAACCAAACTATTTTTCCTAATTCGGTTTTCGGGTACAATCGAATAACCGATTGCTCACCCCTAGTTTTAATACGAAGAGAGGAGCATAGGTATACAGTTAATCTAGAAATGAAAATTCCTCATTTTAGCTGACTACAAACCAGGTGAAACTTTCACGCTATTAAGATAATTAACAAATCTGTGATGAAAGTTAGGATTTAGTAATTACTAGTAAGAATCAATTTTGTGGGTGATTGGAAGTAGATTACTTTATATCTAAGGTTCCAATATGGAATTACAAAAACACAGGGAGAGAAATTGAAGAACTAGGAGGAAGTATTAAACCATGGTTCATTTGTTTAGAATTGTTTAAGGGGTCTTCTTTATTGTTTTTATTTTTAGTTTATTTATTTTCTGCAATCTAAACCCACCAATTTAATATTGTCAGTTTTCTTATTTGTTAGTTTAATTTTAGATAAACATTTAAACTAGACATCACCTCCTTTGATTCGATAATCTAGGGAATATTTATAGGAAAACTTGTTATAATAAACCGATACACTTGCCATAATACAATTTCCCATACAAAAAGATAAGATTTTTTGTATTAATATTTAAATAGATATAACTTTAGTCCAAAATAAAATAAATTCACCCATGTTCATCTAAATTCAAAATCTTCAAAAGGTCAATCATAAATATGTTTTGACAGCTTTATGTTTTTAATTTTTACATGTTTACCATGATACATGAAATTAATATTATGATTCATTAAAATTGATATTAGATTCATTAGCTAATAAATGTTAAATTAGATAATAAATTTCAATAAAATTAATATTACGATTCATTAAAAGTAATATTAGATTCATTAGCTAATAAATATTAAATTAGATAATAAATTTCAATGAAATTAAATATTACGATTCATTAAAATTAATATTAGATTCATTAGCTAATACATGTTAAATTAGATAATAAATTTCAAATCTGATAAAAAATTATTATTATTGTATGGTGTATTATTATTATCTACATATAGACAATAAACTTCAAAACTCATAAAAAATCATTGTTATTATTATAATTATTTTTTATAATATATTATTTATATGTTAATGATGATATATTAAATTGACTATATGATTTATTAATTTAAATATTATAATTCATTAATAAATTAGATCACAAACTCCTAATAAAAAAATTATTATTATTATTTTATGGTATATTATTATTGTTAGATGGTGTATTTTTATTATTCTGTATGTATTTCTTATTAAGATATGAATGATATATGTTAAAGAAATCACATATTCTTCTCATATACCAATTTTGACTATAAAAAATTATTCTTATTTTATATGTATTATTATTGCAACTCATATGTGCCCCACCAACTATCCTGATCGACCCGCTCCAGAGTTGGTACTTTTCTCTTTCTCAGCCACCAGAAAGGATTGAACGTCGAATATCTGTAGGCCGCAAAAAAGCAGCTGATGGCTCAAAGCAGGTGCCACCAGGTTTTCTGCTGAAAGCCCCAATTTCCTTGAAGAAGCAAAACTCTATGGGCAATATCTTTGAACTCTAATCGGTCTGACAACTCCTTGTCCGGAACAAACTACCAGCCAAAAAAGAAGTTATCAACAACCTCGCAACACCCGTTCACAAACACTAGGGAAGAGGGCTTTGCCTTTTCTTGGATAGCAGCCCGACAACTCCAAAAGTATTGGTTGAAAACTCTGGAATTGGTCTTCCTAACTGATTGCAAGAGAACGAGAATGATATCATTCACCCTTGATAACACCGTCGTTATTCTTCAGTAGGGTGTTTCCTTTTGAAAGATC
Source organism: Limonium bicolor (assembly GCA_023374045.1). Lineage (NCBI taxonomy): Eukaryota > Viridiplantae > Streptophyta > Magnoliopsida > Caryophyllales > Plumbaginaceae > Limonium > Limonium bicolor. The sequence continues at coordinate 68,742,513 of CM041778.1, read as the reverse complement.
GTTGTATCTATGGAGAAGAGAGTCGAAATCGGCAGTCTAAAAAAACGAGATAAAAGAAAAAGGAGAAAAGTCAGTAAACGTCTGGGAGTAGTACAAAAAAAAATGAAGAAAGATATATGATACTACTCCTATTTAATGTAATTCGTTTTAGATATCAACCTGATTATTTTTCAGCCCAGCTTAATCTTCAAAATGACTTACGATTAAAAGGGAAGGAGCAAACTTACCTCTATATTGTGAAAATTTATCTTGCAGATCCTTAATCTAATGAGCATGAGCAAAGATCTCCAAAGCCAAGAATGAATCATTTTATGAAAGACTTCTCCAAAACACGCTCAAACTGGAAAATTTTATTTCCTGAAGCATCGCACCTTACCGCAGCCTCTAGAGTTGTGTTCTTCATCTTTAAAGAAAGAATTGTAGGAGCTGAGGCAACTTTGTTTCCAAAGCATCCACCTCACTTTCTTTAGATCTTCGGACCTGTTCTAATTCCCTCTGAGCTCGTTGACTTTGTAGTCCATCTCGCGGTTTGTTTTTGATAATTAAGGCATGAAGCCATTTTATTGAAAGATGAGTGGCACAAAACGGACCTCATTAAAACCCCCTAGACAACCCAATGAGAAAAAGCCCAGGAAAGAAAAAGAGTACCCGCCAACTCAAAATACAACCTAGAGGTCACAACTAATAAGAGGCGAAAAAGTAATAACACAATAGTGTAACCTACCAACTAGCCTCCCAACCACGAGCACCAACCGCACATAAGACCCTTACAAGACAAAAACTATTACAGAAAAAACTATAACAGTAATAGGAGAGCATATCCACCACCTTTGAGCCCATGCACAAACACACCGCACAACACAACGTGCTCATACCCTCCAAGACTGCAGACAACAATCCATCGCTTACAATATAACAGACCCATACCGACGCTTTCCATCTAGGACCCAAAGATTTCACATCTGTTCTTGGATTTGGCTGATAATATTAGCTTTGGTCTGAGCTAGATTCGGCACGTGACAACCTAACTGTCTTAATAATTTAATACATTCATCTGCTTCTGCATCAGGGTTGATGATTTTACCATTTTCGTCCCTTGCCGGAACCAAATTTCTTGACTGAGTAGGCGGTGGGGTATTATGGACTAGATCGACATTTAGCTCAATCTCGTCCGTGTCAATAACTGCATTAACATTCCCTAACTGCTGGGTCTCGAAACATGCACCCCTCTCCAAGTCATCTCCACTGGACTTATCGTTCTTCAAATCACTGGTCAGGACTAGAGGCTGGCGGGGGGACTCCTGGAAAAAATTCACGGGAATACAGATGCACTACTCCTCTTGATCATCATGGGATTGATGGGCTGCTTCAACTAGACTGAGTCCATCCGAATCTCTCCCCTGATCGCCACATCCCTTGTCGACAGTGACATTGTCTAAAGAAGTTTCTTGGCAAATACTATCTCCTCCTGTATCATTATGCAGATGGTCAACTTTTTTAATTCGTTGACCACTAATTTGGGCTCCATCAGCCTGCGGCATCTGCACAATACTCTCATTCGGGTCTGTGCTAATATGGATGGCCCTCATGTCACCAACTTCAACTATTGATACGGGAAAATCGTGACCCTCAACATTAACCGAAATTTTCCAGTTTATCATATGGAGTGTCGTAGTTTCTATGTGTATACGAATTTCAGCATTCTCCACGAACTGATTTTCTTCTTCTTCAATCTTAATGACATCGCCTATTGCTTGTGCAATCTTTCGCACATTAACCTTGTTCCAAGCATGCAACGGGATCCCACGTAAGACAACCCACGTCCTACGCTTCTCCACTTGGTCATCCCAAGCCCAATGTCGAACATTTATCCTTCTAGACTCTTTGCCTAATGACTTTGCCATGTTAGCAACTTCCTTTGCTTTCATGGGTCGAGTTGAAAAGCATAAGGAATTTTTTTCTTGAGAAATCTAGGAGACCTGTAATATTAGGCCACCGACTAAGAAGGTAATCCATAGCTTCTTTTGGATTCTTATCCTCTGAGAGTGTGGCAACCAAGCATTTGGACAAGCAAGCCTTCATCACTTCGTCAGCTTTAACCTTTATAGAAAGTCTGCAGTAACATTGCTATGCGCCTTATGGACCCAGGACCTCGACTTCTTTGGCTGTGAAGATTTACTAATGGGAACGTCTCTTCTTTCTTTGACTTTGTGACCTTGAAACTCCATCCTTGCCCACAGACTATTCCCGTTAATAGTCCATCCTTTGATGCCTTCAATGACTCTTTTGGCATCCTTGACATCAACAAAGGCACAAGCATTTCGATTATGGCAAGTTCATTTCTAGGCTTCTTTAGCCTGATTAGAAGTCGTCCGAAGTTTTTTAGTTTGGACATCTACGCCAAAACCAGTTAAAATATGAGGATTAATCAGACTAAATTGTGTATAAGAAGTAAATAAGGACCAATAAAAAGCATATCCCCTTACCTTATAAATACCCAGGAATTGAATGGTGAACGTATCAGTAGAGCCGCATCCAACGTGGAGTTCATCTTTGGCCGGAGTTGACACTGTTGGGGGCGGAAAGCCCATTTGGATCGTTGACTAATTTAGTTGCCGCTATAGACTCAAGCTGCCAGTAATAAAGGCTGGAGGGACCACTAAAACTCTCATAAACATCCAGAGGGGGGAGGATTCTTCTAGAGAAGTTTTCTTGGGCTCCTTGTTCTTAACAGCATCACCAAAAGGCTAGGGAGTTGTTTTTTTCTGAAGACTTGTGGGTTGTCGCTTCACAAATATATTCAGAAAAAACATCATGGGAAACAACACCATCCCAAAAATATCTTTTAAATATGATTCCATGGTTTCATCTGATTCTCCGTTCTCCATTCTCCGGTAGTCAGGTAGAGTGACTTTAAGAGGAGTTGCATAACAGCAGCAATTCTTTAATTTAGCTACCAAATTGGTGACAGCAATTTTGTAAGGGAGTAGACATAGCCGGTGAAGAAGCAATTGATCACTAACAAAGCATTTTCATGTAGTGATCTCAGGTAATCCTAGGAGATGGACTTCAAGTCTCAGCCTTTGAGCATGAAGCAACGGGAATGACAGAAGATCGCCATAATTTCTGTGCTTTTTACTTTTATCTCCCTTTCGATTTTTCAGAAGAGGTCAGAGATCCTTTTCCTTTATTATCTCCAGCAGAACGCAAAGGAACACTCCTCAAAGGTGTAGCTCCAGCAACCAAAGAATCTGTAATGATAAAACTTTTGGTGACGCGTTGGGAATGCTCAACAGCAGCACACACTTCTAGATTTTCCGCTAAAGGTAAAACAAAAAGCTTGTAAAAGATAAAGAAGAGCATAATGCAAGAAGTAGGAAGAGGATGTACCTTCAATATAAAAAGGAGAAATCACCAGGGGAACGCAACTGCCATACATGAAAGGAGAAATCACTGGCGAAACGCAACTGCGATACATGATTTCCGGAGGCAATTTCCTCAGCTTGGTCGGTAACACCTTTCGTTGCATCTGTGCAGAAATATTCTTGCAGATTAGGGAAACTTTTGAAAAAAAGGGTAACATCCACAGACTTATTCTTGGGAGAGAGTGAAGGTTAGATCTGCCCCTGGTAAGTTATTAAGTTCCACTGGTAAGAAGGAGGTTTCTCCCCGTAGATAAGAGGAAAATCTGAAAACAAAAAAGCATGAAAAGTAACAGTTACGAAAGAAGCAAAGGAAGACAAGGCTAAAAGAAAACAGGTTTTCACCTCAAATTTTTTTCCGGAGACTTGAGAAATGATCTTCGGAAAGATATGTCTCCAGAGGTTCAGGCTTGAGTGAAGACTTTGCAAACATCGACCAATCACTGTTTCCGAATCATCATCGGAAGGAAGTAACAACTGGTCACCCAAACGTTGGAAATGAAGTAACAACTGGTCACCCAAACGTTGGAAAGGAAGTAACAACTGGTCACCCAAACGTTGGAAATGGAAACAGAAGCCAGAGTAGTGCCCAGAGGAGGAACGACGACAAACCATTTGGGGGCCAAGTGGTTGCCACAACGGTTGTAGTTAAAAAAGCCAAAACCTTTTTTGGCAGAAAGAGAAAGGCTGCCATCAGGATTGTTTCGAGTAACATAGCGAATAAAGTCAGTAGCAGATGGATCGATTTTGAGGCTTTGACAGACAATAAGAATTACACAGAGGCAGGCGATTGCATTAGGATGGAGGTGTGCCAAAGTAACATACCTTCAATTAGGGAATCCACTGACAAAAGGGTGAGGAGGCAAGGATAGTCCTCGAAGGACAAACTCTTTATAGACTAGAAACCTAACCCGAAATAACTAAAGCATGGGATTCGTCTGTTGGAAGATAAATCTTGGTGCCCGAAGGATCGCTGAGATCCTTGAAGACATATTCAAGAATTTCGAAGCAATAACAGAAGGAGAAACACTTCGCCGTTTCCTAAACGGAGCAGTAGGGGCTAGAAGGTCGCTGTGAACAGCATCTATGACGGAAACCCTAGACACAACGGATAGGAGGAAACAGATTTACGAGAAGAAGACTTAGAAACTGCGCCCTTGGGGGCCATAACTATGAGTATGAAAAGGTAAGAAATATAAATTCGAAGCAAGCAACAAGGGAGCACATGAAATTTGCGGAGATTTCTGGAAGTTAGGAGAACTGGAGATATAGAAGTTTCAAAGCAGAGAAAGACGGCAAGAGAGGAAAAGAAAAGAAAGAGAGAGAAATGAGAAATGGACTTTCAAAAGTAAAGTTACGTTACCCAGTGCCATATTTTGTTCCTCAACCTGGACTTCGCCAGGGTGATCCACTCTCACCCATTTTGTTCATCCTATGTATGGAAACTCTTTCTTCATCTCTTAAGTTAGCAACAGATGTGGGTTTGCATCGTGCTTTCACACTCCCAGGCCTGGATTTACCAATATGCAACTTACTATTCGCTGATGATTGTGTAATCTTCGGAGAAGCCTCTGTGTCTAATGCCCAGGCTCTACAAAATATTCTCCATGACTTCAAAGACGCATCAGGTCAGTGCATCAATACAGACAAATCTACGGTTATGCTATCTTCCACCTTGCAGCCGACGTTAAAAACTACAGTTGCAGTGTAGCTTCACACGAATCAAGTAACTGATCTGGGCTTATATCTTGGTTTCCCCAGTAAGATAGGCAAGAACAAGTGCTCTATTTTTAACTACATCAAAGATAGAATTTCGAAGCGTATTCATGGTTGGTCAAAACAAGTCTCTCAAGCAGGAAGAACACTCCTAGTTAAGTCAGTTCTTCAGGCAATTCCTACCTATGCAATGTCCGTTATTCTGTTGCCTCGCACCCTTTTAAAACAAATTCAACGTCTCATTAACAACTTCTGGTGGGGTGGGGCTGCCCATTCTTCTGCAATCCGATGGACCAAGTGGACTTCACTCTGTAAGGATAAAGGCTCTGGTGGGATGGGATTTCGCGACCTGCAATGTTTCAATCGTGCCCTTCTCGCAAAACAACTTTGGCGCATTATTACTGAGCCTGAATCTTTGTTATCTCAGTTCTATTATGCTAGGTATTTGGGGCAGAACTCCTGGATGACAGTTACTCCAGCTGCCTTTTCTAGTCCAATATGGCGCTCTTTGTTGTCTGTCCGGGATCTGGTTGAGTTTGGTAGTCGCAGAGCAATTGTTAATGGACAAGATACCAAAATTACAGAATGTTGGCTTCCACATAAACCGGGAGGAAAGCTCTTCACCTGGGGTCTTCCACCACGGGTGTGTCAATTAACATCTGTTGCAACTTTCATAACGCCATTCTCAAAATCCAACTACCTCTGTCTGCATCGCTTTCACTGCCCTCTAAGGATTATTGGTTTTGGGGACTCTCACCATCACGTGTTTTTACGGTAAATCGGCTTATTATGCGGCCTTGTCTATACGGAATACTTCCACTCCCAGTGTCTCAACATATGCATCTCATCGGGTTGTTTTAAACAAAATCTGGACACTGGATGTCCCACCCCGTGTTAGACTCTTTGGTTGGAAGCTGCTCACCATAAAACTACCATGCAAGACGGTTATACAGGAAATAATTAAGGTGGCTATGTCAACTGCATGCATTCTTTGTGGCTCACACGAAACTATGTTGCATGCGTTGTTTCAATGCTCGGCTGTCCAACCTTTCTGGACTTCCTTTGGTCATCCTCTCCCCACTGATATTCGCTCAGACCAAGGATTTCAAGATTGGTTTCAAGCTTACTGCTCACACCAGACCAAGGCCAAGGTTGGTTTTTTTGTTTGTTTTCTATGGAAATTTTGGTTTGCACGATGTCAGGTAGCTCATAATCGAGCACGGAGTATCAACCATGGGTGGAATCAGGCAGACAGTTTCTGCAGCCTTGCAACATCATCGCATTTTAGCTCCTGAAATGATTGAGCTCTAGGTGGATGCCAGTCTAGATTCACATGAAAGAATAGGTTATGCATGTGTTGTTCGCTCAATGAATCAACTTTATTTTGCTGGATGTGTGGGATCAAAGGGCACCCCAACAATCTCGGACGCGGAGGCATCGGCAATAGAGGTTGCTCTAAACATGGCATACTCATTGGGTCTCCGTTCTTTTAGGGTACTCTCCGATTGCAAAGAAGTTGTCCGTTATCTGCAGGTCGGGGGCACTACTTCTCTACTGCCTTCCACAACGGCTATCCTACATCGCATCCTAGCACTATTACATCGTTTCGATAATGTTTTATGGTTTTATATTTCTAGAGCGACAAACATATCATCGCATTGTCTTGCTAACCATGCCCGAGCTGTCCCACACTCGGGTTCATGGACTCCGGATAATATGCCGGATTTTGTACTCAGACTCGTTTCATGATCAATATATATTGCTCTTTTCAAAAAAAAAAAGCCAATTAGCGATTATAATCCCCGTCACTAAACTATAGTGATGAATAAATAGACATATATCATATTTTGTTACTAATTATTTAGAAAATTTATCATTAGCAATTACTTAAAAACTTTTGATTTGTTAATAATTACTTTACTTCACAATTAACAAGAAATAATTAATTCATTGTTAATTTCCTACAATTCTTATAATAAATTCATTACTAATTTCTAAGGGAAATATTAATCTGTTGCCAATTAGAATAAATAGAAAAACTTAGTAATTTGTTGGTAATTACCAAGAAAATTTAGCATTCGTCAAAAATTAAGGAGATCATATTATTTATTGACAATTAACAACAGATAATAAAAAATACAATTAGGAATTCTTATCCATTGATAATTTTGAGTAATTTTTATTAGAAAATATACAATTTTAAGCTCATCGGATTAATTCATCATTGGTAATCTCTTCGGTAATTAATAAAAGATTAAAATTAAGAAAAATACAATTTTTATTGGATGAATTTGAAGAATATACACAATTTATAAGCAATGGAAGTAACTAAATGTTAGTGCTCCCATTTTAAGCTTGTCCATCTTCTAATAAAGTTTAAATTCTTATACTTTTGATGTATTTTGAAAAGGGGAAAAAATCTGATGCTGCATATCCTCTTCATCCTCCACACATGTATTACGACTATAAAGATTAACAGCTAACAATAAAGATGAACAGTTATCAAAATACTGAAGCCAATCAAAGCTGGAACTTGTATGGCAGCCGGAAGCATGTTGTCGGCAAAGAAAATTCATTACTACATTTGCATAACCCCATAAACTGCAAAACAAAAGTATAAAGAAATCACCTTCTTAGGCGTACATGGAAAAGCATACTTACTGATCAATAGTGTAACACCCCCAACACTGGCCTAGGAGTTAGGGACGTCACACGCCGCGTATTACTACTTAATAACGCAAGGCTCTAAGCTAAAGTTTGTAAACACAATAAAGGCCCAAACGAAATACTTGTATAGAAAGTATAGTCAAATGTAACAAAGTATTCTTAATCCCAAATACAAGGTAACTGTCAAAACAGAAGTCAAGGAGTAGTTGCCACACTACTCAGGCCCGTAGGCCACAAAGGCTAAAACATAAATGTCTCAAAGAACTGAATAAGTGTAAACAGAACTCTAGAAGCTGAACAGGTGATCCTTGCTGATCAATTTGTAATGTTAGTAAGAGTAGGGGAGTGAGCATCCAACTATGCCCAGTAGATGACTAACTTCATCAACCAACATGCTCAAAACATTTATAGAATGTTATCAAATCAGAAGAAGGTAGAAGAATAGTCACATGCCAAATCAAAAGTCAGAAACAGAAGTCCAATCATAATAGGACTAAGCAGAGTCAAAGCAAACGGAGTCGGAAACAGAGTGGGACACTAGTCAATCACAGCATACAAACAGAACGGATACAATCCGTGAACAAAACGAGGAAACATCACTCGTGAACAGAACAGGTGGGAACCTGTGAACAGAACGGGGAAAACACCCGTGAAATACGTCCTACGCAGCGCGCTACGAGATAGCTAAACCAGCCATCCACGGTTCAGATACATGGATAACTAGGTCCCAAAACAGAAGCTTAAATACAGTTAAGCATATGTGCACCAATGACACCACAAAGCATATAGATAGCTTGGAAATCAGAAGGGGAATCCAACCCCGCAAACGGAAGTCAAAACGGAGCTCAAACGAGCAGGATAAGGCGTAAACAGTGCCATGTTCGAACATGTGTCTGAACGTCAAAGTTCGGACACAAGTCGAAACTCAAAACCAAAGCCAGAAGAATGTCTGAACATGTGTCCGAACGTCAAAGTTCGAACTATAACACCCCTACCGCTAATCCTATACTTACCGCCCAATCATCCCCATAATCCTAACTACTCGCAGCGGAAATACTACTACTACGGCGGGTGATACAACGTCGCTAACCGCCCATACGGCTAGCTAGGCTTATACTACTTACAGTGACGCTGATGACTAAAAGATACCGAGCTACTAAAACATTGCTTACAAATACAAAATACCATATACTTACATTGCTGGATTACCGAGTATTTAAGTGTATTCAATTACATTCTTTCACTAGCTTCCAAAAATAATGAGTTTAAAACAACTACTCTTCTATACCAATTCACCATTCTATCATTATCCAAAAGGGTGTACCCCATGGTACCCCAGCTAAACAAAAAGGCTTACAGCCGTGTACAACTTGATACACCATCATAATTCATCATTACACAAAAAGAAATCAAACTAAATCTCTCTTCATAGTCTTCACCCTCCTCGAGGACCTGCATTATATTAAAAACAGTGCCCCAAGGGGCTCAGTAAAAGCTGCATATAAACTTCGCATATACCGCGTGCTAACTAGGGTACGCCGACTATTTAAGGTCGACTGTACATGCGGTTCATTATTATCATGCATACATGCTTTACATACATCACACAATCATACACAATACAATACACAAGCCAAACAACATTACAATAGCATACACAATACTTACCTTCGCAAGGGTTAGCCAAATTGCGCATCTGGGTTAATCGGATGCTTATTACTCTTTTACTCATTACACAATACTTACATAATTTTTCTCTTAATTTACCTACTTACCTTTTTATACTTGTTTACTCATTCTTACTTACTTACTCTTACTCATGTTAAGTCGGTATGACCTCCGGCCCGGGGACTACTCTGTCCCACCACCGGGATTTACTTGACTCACTAATCCAGGATGCTACCCATTTAAGGGGTTTGGGCCGTGGACCAGTTTAAGAGTCAGGAATTGGATCCAACCTCTTGTGTCTCCGCCTCCTCACGCGTGGCGGAAACTATATCGGACTTCTACTCATTCCAATTTGATTACCAATTTAATAAGTTAGATTGGTTAGCTTGTTAGGAATCAGTTAGAAGTCCAATCACAACAACATTCGGTCACAACACGATACATCAAGCATACACACACTCATATTCATCCATACATTTCATGAATTATACAAACTATGATTTAGAGAGAATATCCAAACAAGGAACAATCCCATGATAATCACAAGTAAGCATAATATATCCGATTCGTGCGTTTATCTTATTTGGTGATCAATTAGCACACAACACACAAATCAGAGTAACCAAGGTAGCATATGGGGCATGAGAAGTTCATACCGTTCACCGTTGTACTTGTATCCGACTTTCCTTCAGTGTTCACAATCCAAGTCCTATAACATACATGTGATTGGGTGGTTAATGACTTAGTATTAATTTGACTCTTTATTCGTTTACCATTACCCATGTGTACTTACTAGTTCCTACAAGTTTTCAGTGGTTATGAAACCCATTACACACTTTAAGTTTGTTTCTTACTCATGTGTACATTCTTTACCTTAATTACTTCCATACTAATGTTGCCTATACATGTACATGCATACTCATACATAATATATATATATATACATATATATGTATTGTATAGTTTTTTTTTGTAAGTTTTGGGTCGACCGACCCACCGGCCGACCCAACCCTTTGGGTCGGTCCATTCTAGTAAGTTTTCCGTTCTCTGAAATTCTCCCGACCGACCCAGGGCTATTCCGACCGACCCATACACCTCTGGGTCGGTCCATTCCAGAAAGTTTTTCGGCCCTGGAATTCATCGAGACCGACCCACGACCGACCCAACCCCCTGGGTCGGTTCGAAGTCAGAAACTTCGTTCCAGAAATTTTAAGCTCCGACCGACCCACGACCGACTCACGGCTCCTGGGTCGGTCCATTCCAGAAGGTTCAGTTCCGTTATTTATGCCCCGACCGACCCACCGACCGATCCAACCTCTGGGTCGGTCGGTAGCAGGACATGCCTACTGATTTTGTTTTTTCATTTCCTTTCTACCCATTTCTTCCCTAATGTTCCTACATACATCCTAACATGTTTTATCACTAATTAAACATCCTAATACACCTTAGTTCATCCCTTAAACCATTACCCATCCTATACTAATTTACACTCTTGTTTTCTAACTTCCATTTCAACACTTACACTAAATCTTTCTTGGTTGCATTTGCTACAGATTTTGGCTCTCACTTTCTCCACCTATAGCTCCCTCTTCTAATGTCATTTCTAAAGCTTCTAATGCATTACACACCTCTCCTAACCTAACCTTTAACTAGCTCCTTATAAATTCTGTTTTCAAAGTGTACTTTCTACCCAGTTAAACTCTTAAGTGTCTCTAGTTTCTAGGTAAATTTTGCTATAGTCTCCCCTATATTTTTACACTCTCGCCACATGTTTTAGCTCACAAAACATCACTCATTTCACCTGTTTGTAAACAGCATCAATATACCAAGCTCTCCAACACAATACTAACATTAAACATCATTAAATTCCTGCACTCAACATCAATTCCCATCTAGATTTCAACAAGCTTTTACATGTCTTTTAAAGGTTTAAAACATTTGGATTCTCTTACACATTACACTACTACTCAATAATATATTCAATACTCATTTAACCCAATAAAAATCTGTTACATTAGGCATTACAAAACTACACAAAAGAGCATAATTACCTTGTCCTTCTTCTAGTTTTTCCCTCCTTCTTCTTCCTTCTTCCTTTCCTTTCCTCTCTTCCCACCGATTATATAACTTTAATTCTCTAACTCTACAACCCATTGGTATACACATTTCAATACAAAAATTAACCCTTAACCATTCTTTAAAGCTTAAGGTACATTTTAGGGTTTAGGAATATATTACCTTGCAAGGGTGTAGATAGTGCTTGGGATAGCTCAAGAACAAGATTTCTACTCCACCAAGGAAGCCAAAATCGGCTAGATTACAAAGCACCAACAAGGGTTTAGTTTAAAATTTCGTTTTGCCCACAAGGGCTAGAAAAAGATGAGGTTTCAAGAATATTTTTACCTCAAATTGATAAGGAGATGAAGGTGGTTCTAATGGTGGTCTTGAAGCTCCAAATGCAGCACACCCATGGAGATGAAAATGCTTGTTTTCAAATTTTGAAAAGAGGATGGTGTTCTCCCTGGTGAGAGGAACACAATGGTATAGTTTTTGTAATTTTTGGTGAAGGTTTGATGGGTTAACAAAAGGAGAGAAGTGGAGGTTTTTGTGAGTTCTTCACTTCTCCATTGATGTCGCCCAAGGAGGAAGAAAGAAATGAGAGGGTGAGTGATGGGGCTGTACGTGAGTGAAGGAAATGAGGGAGTAGGAGCGAGAGTGGTGAGGTAAAGTAAGTTTACTTTTTTTTGCTTTTTAATTCTTTTGTCTTTTGCAAATAAGAAGGAAATTAAGAGTGTGTGAGGGGGAAAGGAATCGGGTGACACACAGCCCATTGTGGGTTTTAAAATTTTATTTACAATAGTGGACACACTAGTTTGAGTTATTTATGCTTCTACCCCACAACTTCCCGTTTTTGACAGTTTTTACTATTTTCTCGTTTTATTGATTTTATTGGCTCTAGACCTTCACTAATGTTTATTAATGGCTATTTAGTTGACCAAAATGGTTACGAGTCTATTTGACCCGCTTAAAGTCACGTTTTCCCGGTTTCCTCGAAAAACACGCTTTAAGGTTCGTTAGTGTTTTTAATCCGTTTTAAGGATCCGTTTTCTTCGGGATTTGTTCCCTCATGATTATTTAGACATAATTAAGCTTTAAAATACTTATTAGCCTAATGAATCACTATTTTTAATTACGGGGTATTTCACGGACACAAGTCAAACTGAAATCAGAGGTAGAGACAAAGGGGTGTCTGAACATCAAAGCTCGGACGGATGTTCGGACGCTTTTGGAAATCAGATACGTAGTGAAGTCCGAACATGTGTCCAAGCATCATTCGGACACATGTCGAAGCAAAATCAGAGGTTTGTAACAGAGGGTGTCCGAACTTCTGTCCGGACTTACAAGTTCGGACACCATACGAGACTTGTAAGCCGGATTCGTCCTCGCACCCCGTCCGAACATCAAATCTCGGACAGAAGTTCGGACACGTTCAAAAACTCAGAAAAACAGAACGCAAACAGGGTCTGTCCGAACTTCAATGTTCGGACAGACGTTCGGACATGTCGAAATACAGAATTTTCAGAACGTAAACAGGCACGAACGGAAGCCTAAAAAACACACCATTTGACAGAGCAAAAACCAGAACCTAAAACTAATACTGTGGGGGTTTAATCGAGTGTAAACAACGCCAAAACAGAAGCAGCACAATCACAATGTAAACGGATTAAATCAACAGACGGTTGCAACTCCCCACAGCCGAACACACTAATTGAATCCATCAGCCACCTACCTCAATTAATTAGCGGACAAATTCCGAATCTGAAACAGCAGAGCCCAGCCAAAGAAGATCCCGAAATGCAGACCGAAACGCAATTCCAATTCTCTAAATAACACCATTGCAGAAATATACCCAATTCAGAAACGTACAACCCTTAAACTCCGAAAAGCAACAAGATTAGAACCGCGACTCTCACCTAAATTCGACAGCAAGGGAACCAAAGAGGAGAATTCCAACCCAGCCACGCAGAGGATTGAAGATTCTGACAATCATATTGCAGAGACCGACATTAGAACGAGAGGAGTTCCTAATCAAAACCCAAATCTGAAATAGAAATCGAGAAGCCACGAACCAACCTGATTGCGACGCAAAGGAACACTCCTCAAAGGTGTAGTTCCGGCAACCAAAGAATCTGTAATGATAAAACTTTTAGTGACGCATTGGGAACGCTCTACAGGGGCAGACACTTCTAGATTTTCCGCAAAAGGTAAAACAAAAAGCAGGTAAAAGATAAAGAAGAGCAAAATGCAAGAAGTAGGAAGAAAAAGGAAAAGGATGTACCTTCAATATAAAAAGGAGAAATCATCGGGGAAACGTGCAACTGCGATACATGATTTCCGAAGGCAATTTCCTCTACTTGGTCGGTAATACCTTTTGTTGGATATGTGCAGAAATATTCTTGCAGATTAGGGAAACTTTTGGACAAAAGGGTAACATCCCGAGACTTATTCTTGGGAGAGAGAGAAGGTTAGATCTGCCCCAGGAGTCAGGGGCAAGAAGACTCAGACACTGGATGCCAGGTATCTGGACAGAAGGCGTATCTTCAACATCAGAACCAACCTTCTTTGAGTCGTTGGCAATTTTGCTTTTTCTTTTACCGGGGAATTGGAGGTCTTTTTATCCTTCTTTTCGGAAACATCATAGCAGCCAAATCAGCAGTCTCCGATTCAGCGTAACATCCAACTCAACTTGAATGTGTTGTCATCAACTTGGTAAGTTATTAAGTTCCACTGGTAAGAAAGAGGTTTCTACCCGTAGATAAAGGAAAATCTGAAAACAAAAAAAGCATGAAAAGTAACAGTTATGAAAGAAGCAAAGGAACACAAGGCTTAAAAGAAAACAGGTTTTCACCTCAAATTTTTTCCGGAGACTTGAGAAATGATCTTCAGAAAGATATGTCTCCAGAGGTTCAGGCTTCGTGTGAAGACTTTGCAAATATCGACCAATCACTGTTTCCGAATCATCATCGGAAGGAAGTAACAACTGGCCACCCAAACGTTGGAAAAGGAAACAGAAGCCAGTGGAGGAACGACGACAAACCATTTGGAGGCCAAGTGGTTGTCGCAACGGTTGTAGGTTGGCAGAAAGAGAAAGGCTGCCATCTGGATTGTATCGAGTAACACAGCGAATAAAGTCAGTAGCAGATGGATCGATTTTGAGGCTTTGACAGACAATAAGAATTACACAGAGGCAGGCGATTGAGTTACGATGGAGGTGTGCCAAAGTAACATACCTTCAATTAAGGAATCCACTGACAAAAGGGTGAGGAAGCAAGGATAGTCCTCGAAGGACAAACTCTTTATAGACTAAGAAACTAATCTAAAGCATGGGAATCGTCTATTGGAAGATAAATCTTGGTGCCCGAAGGAATGGTGAGATCCTTTAAGACATATTCGAGAATTTCGAAGTAATAACAGAGGGAGAAACACTTCGCCGTTTCCTAAACGGAGCAGTAGGGGCTAGAAGGTCGCTGTGAACAGCATCTATGGTGGAAACCCTAGACAAAGACGACGGATAGGAGGAAACAGATTTGCGAGAAGAAGACTTAGAAACTGCGCCCTTGGGGGCCATAACTATGAGTATGAAAAGGTAAGAAATATAAATTCGAAGCAAGCACCAAGGGAGCACATGAAATTTGTGGAGATTTCGGGAAGTTAGGAGAACTGGAGATATAGAAGTTTCAAAGCAGAGAATGCAAGGAGACGGCAAGAGAGCAAAAGAAAAGAAATAGAGAAATGTGAAATGGACTTTCAAATAAGTAAAGTTACCGTTAGTAAAGGTAATGATGAAATATTTATTGCAGGTAATTACAGAACAAGTAAAGAACAGGTAAAGGAAAAAAGTCCTGACTAACAAACAAAAAGACCAATCGTTATCGCTCTCCAGGAGGCGATTTGTGAGACAGAATTTTGTACTGTTAGGTGAACAGTGGTATCGTGCTCTAGGAGGCGATTTGTGAGATTGTAGTTTTACGTTCTCTCGGGTTGTCTCTTCCGTGCAAACAGAGAGATTGGTGGGTGTTGAAGATCTTCCCCTCGATTGGGAGTATATTCTTCCCCATATTTTGTTCCAGCCTCAGGTAGCCGATCTTCTCGTGGAGGTATTTCGATCTACAGTGGTTTCCATCTACGATTGTTCAGACTGTGTGGAGGTTTTTCAGCGGTTTGGTTATCTTCTCCCTGGTGGTTTTCTTCGACTGGTCCAATTGTGGGTTCAGATAGCCTTGGCGCTGTTCCGAATTTTAGTGGTTCTTCAGGTGCTCTTGTGGTGGCAATCCGATTTTCTGTTCAGGTATTTCTCTCCATCACATTTCCTTTTCTTTGGTCGCCAGAGTGCAAAGGTTGTGGTGTTCCCTCCAGTATGATTTGGTTTAGTTTGGGTGATTGTGGGTTCTAGTTCGCCGAATCTGTTTCTACGGGAAGGAAGTTTCTCTCCCGTCTGCCCTCTTCATTAGGGCTCTTATCTCTGTGATTCTGTATCTGTGTTTCAGCGTAGTGGAGGTGGAGTATCTTGGGTCTTGTTGGCGTTCAGTATGCGGTCAATTTTCAGTGTATTTCTCCGGAATTTGTCTCGAATTTAGGTTCTATCGGTCTGAGTGTTGAGAGTGGCTGGTTCAGGGTTTTAGAGTGCAAATTGTGGGCTGATAGCAGTGGTGTGTCTCAGTCGAATTGGGGATTGGATATTTCGGAGCTTCTTTTGTTATTGGATGGTTTGTATCTCCTTAAACTGTAGGGGTCTGGGGAAGCCCGAAGCTAAGTTTTGGGTGAAAACTCTAATTACTGATCACAATCCGGAGATCATCTTTTTGATGGAGACTCACAAATCTCATGAGGATATGGTGGATTTTTTCTGCTATTTCCCCTCTTATTGTGGGGAGGCCGTGAGTAGTAGAGGAAGAAGTGGTGGGTTGGCTCTAATGTGGAGAGTGGGCATTGGTGTTAAAAGTATTAACTCTTCTTCTCATCATATGGCAGTGGAGGTTACCCTCCCTGGAGGCAGTTGCTTCCACTTGACTGGTTTTTATGGATGGGCAGATTGACGATTCAAATATTTATCGTGGAAACTTCTAGAGACTCTTAGAAGTCAAGTCACTTTACCTTGGATTGTAATTGGAGATTTTAATCAAATCATGTATAATTATGAAAAATCTGGTGGTAGAAGAAGACATGAAAATCAGATGGAGCCCTTCAGGAAAGTAATACAGTTTTGTCAGTTAGAGGACCTGGGCTTCTATGGGGAAGATGGTACTTATTCAAACTGCCAGTTGAATGAGCGTCACTCTTTGAGTAGGCTGGATAGGGCTTTTAGTTGTCCTTTGGCTACCATTATGTTTCCAAACATCTCAGTGGAACATCTCCCTAGGGAACACTCTGATCATTGTCCTATCCTTATACGTTTCTTTGGCTTGCAAAGAATACCAAAGAGAATTTTCAGATTTGAAAATGGTTGGTGTCTCGAAGAGAAGTGCAGAGAGATCATTATAGAGGTGTGGGGAAATTGTCATCTGGATCTGGGTCAAAAGCTTAGTGAATGTGCTAAGAAATTATCCTGTTGGAAGGGATGGACTCTTAAGAAAATCAAATGGAAGATTAAGAAGAAGAGGGCTGAATTAGAAAGTCTGACTAAAAAAGTACCTTCTCTGGGATCAGATAATAATAGAAAGAGGTTATTGACGGAGATTGAATTATTGGCTGTGAAAGAAGAGGTTTGGTGGAAGCAGAGGTCTAGGGACTCGGTGAAATCAGGAGACAAGAATACTAGCTACTTCCATTCTAAAGCTTCATGTAACCAAAGAGCTAATAGTATATTCGGGCTCAAAGACTCTAACCAAGTGATGTGCTACAAATGGGCTGAATCTGAAAAAATCTCGAGAGACTACTTTCAGAAAATCTTCACATCTTCCTCTCCTAAAGGGGATCCGAGATTTGAGGAAGCAGTCAGAGGAAGATTGAGTAGTGACTTAATTTATGAGTTGAATTCACCTTACACAATGTCAGAGGTAGTGGAGGCAGCCAAGCTTCTTGGGGCAGACAAATCTCCTGGTCCAGATGGCTTCAATGGAAAAATTTTCAAAACATATTGGCAAATTGTAGGCTCTCAAGTATCAGATTCGGTGTTAGCTATTCTCAGAGGAGGATCTATACCTGATGGATTCAATGACTACTTCATCACTCTTATTCCAAAAATTAAAGGAGCGATGGATATGAGTAATTTTAGACCAATTGCTTTGTGTAACTTCACATACAAAATTGTCTCTAAAGTCTTGGCTAGAAGACTCCAAAAGATGCTTCCGTCGATTATTTCAGAGAATCAATCTGGTTTTGTTAAGGGTCGGCTGATCACTGATAATATCATTCTAGCTGGGGAATTACTTCACTTCATGGGGAGAAGTCAAGCTACTAAAAAAGGATTTTTTTGCCCTGAAAACAGACTTGAGTAAAGCATATGACAGGTTAGAATGGAATTTTATCCACAAGATTTTGATTGCTATGGGTTTTCCGTCCAATTGGCTCTTACCTGTTATGAATTGCATCTCTTCAGTCAGATGTGCTATCCTTCTTAATGGGTCTCCTGGTCATCTATTCCGGCAGATGAGGGGTATTAGACAGGGAGATCCTTTGTCTCCTCTTCTGTTTATTCTTGTTCAGGAAGCCTTAACTAGTTTCCTTAATCACTCTGACATTAAAGAAGAGTACAAAGGTATTAACATGAAGCCAGGAGGTCCTTCCATTTCTCAATTAGCTTTTGCGGATGATATCATTTTCTTTGGGGTGGCCTCGTCGAGAAATATTAACTTCTTGAACGACAGTGTGAATAAGTTTCTTCTTGCATCAGGTCACCAAGTGAACTTGGAGAAATCTGAGATTGTCTTTAGTAAGAAATTGCTGCCGCTTCGAAAAGTGCAGTTCTCAAACGCTTTGGGGGTTGCTGAAGTTCCTTTCTTCTCTAGATATTTGGGGCTTCCCTTGAAGATTAGGAGGAACAAATCTCAGATTTATGAGTATATCATTACAGCAGTCCAGAAGAGAATCTCTTCTTGGATTAAGCCTATGTCTCAAGCTGCCCGATCAATTATGGTGATGAGTGTTCTACAAACCATCCCCTGTTATACGATGTCTTTATTTCTTCTCCCCAAAACCATTACCAATAAGCTTAACTCCATCATCTCTGGTTTCTGGTGGGGAGGCACTAAGAGTACTAAATCAATGCACTGGTTGAAATGGAGGAAGGTATGTACAGAGAATGATATGGGAGGATTAGGATTCAGAGCTTTGGGGGACTTTAATAAAGCTCTTCTCACTAAGTAGTTATGGCGAGTTCTGACGCAGCCTAGCTCTATGTTGGCTGCTACATTGAAAAGTTTGTACTTCCCTAATAGTTGTATCACCCAAGCTGGTCCATCTTATAAGGATAGTCCAATTTGGAAATCATTGGTGTCGAACATACCTCTTCTCAAGTCTGGTATCACTCTTCAAGATAATCACTGGATTTGGCGTTTGTCAAAGGACAAATCTTACAATGTTAAATCGGGGTTACAATTACTTCAACAATTCCAGACTCAGGGGCAGTCTTCATCTGACAATCAGTGCTCCTTAATTAAAAGGAAAATCCTGAACTTTATTTGTCCTCCGAGAGCAAGGTTAGTTCTTTGGAAATTTTTAAATGGTATAACTCCTTGTCAAGGTAATATTGGGAGGCGTATTCAAGGTCCTACTGAATGTTTCTTTTGTGGTGATAGAGATTCCCAAGTTCACTGTTTCTTTAGATGTTGTGCTGTTGCCTCATTGTGGAATAATGTTCTTGATATTCAAGATATCCCTTCTGCTGATAATGAAGCCATCATCGATTGGTTCATTATGAAGCAAAAAAGTGGGGAAAAAGAAAGATGTCCGAAGTGACCAACATGATGTGGGTGATATATGATGCAAGGAACAGGTGTAGACATGAGTCTACCCTGGCTTGGTGGACTATCATTGAGCACAATCAAGCGTTCATTGCAGTGTACATTGACTCCTCTTCCCTGAAGCAACCTTGTTTGATGAATTTGTCTCCCTGGCGGCCTCCTCTGACAGGTACTACCTCTATCTGTATTGAAGTCTTTAATAGGAAAGATTTTCCGATACAGATTGGTGGTCTCCTGAGAAACTCGACAGGAACTCCAGTGTTAGCTTTCAACGGGACTTTAAGTAGCACCTGTAAGGTGTATCAGGCGGTGATAAAAGCAGCTCGAATTGCAGTAGAACTTGCACTTAGTGAAGGTATCTATTGCATCTGCTTTGACAATATCCGTGAAGAGATGAAGGAAATAATCTTTGGGAATGGGATGATTGACGAAGGTGGGAGGAAGGATCTGCTAGTCTTCAAAAATCTTTGTCATTTCTTAGATAACTATAGTTGGTATCCAAATCATGGGGCATTTAATTTCCCTACCGTTCTAGTTGCTAAGATGTATAATAGTGCTTTTGATAAGATTCAGATTTGGAAAGGAATTCATGTTCCTTACCATGTCCAGGTTGCGAGTAACTTGGACAAGGAAACATAGAATATTTGTATCTTCGGAATTTACTAGTAATATATAAAGTTTCAATTCTTCTAAAAAATAAAAGGAAAAAAGTCCTCCACCACTAAAAAAAGGTTATTAGTGAGGAAATAATTCCAGTAAAATGATTAAGTTTGTCACTAATTGTTAATTTTACTAACAAATTACTGATAAAAAATATTCCGCTAAATTATAGTGATGAATAAACTAAATTCATTGGCAGTTTTGTCGATTAAGATAAATAGACATATATCATATTTTGTTACTAATTAATTGGAAAATTTATCATTCGTTAGTAATTACTTGAAAACTTTTGATTTGTTAGTAATTACTTGTAACTCACAATCTGTTGACAATTAACAAGAAATCATTGATTTATCGATAATTACCTCCAATTCTTAAACTAAATTCATTACTAATTTCTAAGGGAAATATTAATCTGTTGCCAATTAGAATAAATAGAAAAACTTAGTAATTTGTTGGTAATTACCAAGAAAATTTAGCATTCGTCAAAAATTAAGGAGATCATATTATTTTTTGACAATTAACAACAAATTATAAATTCATCGGTAATTACTGAAAAATACAATTAGGAATTCTTATCCATTGATAATTTTCCAGCATACGCAATTTTTATTAGGAAATATACAATTTTAAGCTCATGGGACTAATTCATCATTGGTAATCTCTTCATTAATTAATGAAAGATAAAAATTAGGAAATATACAATTTTTATTAGATGAATTAGAAGAATATACAAAATTTATAAGCAATGGGACTAACTAAATGTTAATGCTCATCTTCTAATAAAGTTTAAATTCTTATACATTTTATCTATTCAGAAAAATCTGATGCTGCATATCCTCTTCATCCTCCTCTTCATCCCCCACAAACGTATTACGACTATAAAGATGAACAGTTATCAAAATACTGAAGCCAATCAAAACTGGAACTTGTATGGCAGCCGGAAGCATGTTGCCGGCAGAGAAAATTCATTACTACATTTGCATAATCCCATAAACTGTAAAACAAAAGTATAAAGAAATCACCTTCTAAGGCGTACATGGAAAAGCAAACTTACTGATCAATAGCATGCTGCAATTCATAATTTAATTATCAGCATCATGCAGATATTAGCCATTTCTATATTGTTGAACTAGATGTGGCTTATCTTACTGATCAATAGCAGGCTGCAATTCAGTGGCCAAGTCGAATCATTATAAGCATGCCCCTAAGAAACTAGGTGCATCCACTCCCAAACATTAACTTGAAAACACCATCGAACCTTTAATGTGAATTTTGCAAGGCATGATAGAAAGACTATCTATTTGTAACCAAAAATGTTGACCGACCAGAGTCTTTTAGCATTTGTAACATTGGTACTATTGATGTATCATCAATGATGTACCTGTCAAATAAGAAAGTTCAGAATAATGAGTCCAACAAGAAACTTCATTAATCAAGCACACATATAACAAAAAGGAATACTTGTGACCTTGGAGAAAACATTTGCATGAATGTATACAAAAAATGTCATAAAAGATCTCATGAACCACTCTGCTGAGCTCCAGAGTCCAGAGTGTATGTACAAATGAGATAACCTAAAATATCAATGATCTTGCAGAATATCTGTTTTCCAGTAGGAAGGGCATTTCCACCAGCAGGAGAGGACCAGATGCAAGGAACCTGATCCTCATACAGCTGAGACTTGCTATGTTCAGAAATGGGCCCATCCACATACTCGTATTCACCTGTTGGATATTAAGAGATTACTGACTGAACAACAGGACAACAGGACTGGACTGAATAAATACTACTGTACGTTGTTCCTGGTTTCCGAGACCTATACCTTGTTTCAGTAATTAGAGACAAAACAAGTAGTTGATGAATTTCATGACTGTTCATTTGATTCATCCAATTTCAGAATTCAGACCCGAGATAATTAAAATCATCATCATCTTCCGGACACAGTACGAAATTGCGAATTTATCACATATATACACGACGACGAAGAAGAAGAAAGTAGAAAAAATTGAAAAGAAATTTGTAATTACCGGCGGGAAATGACGGCGATTTCTCCCACTTAGATCTACAAAGGGAAGCGTCATAGCCAAGACTGATGAGTGACTCCACCACTGCTTTTCTTAGATCATCTTTTCACTTACTACAACCTTTACTGTTCTTCGACTCAACAATCTCTGTTGTATCAGCTAACACATTTCTCTCCGCAACACTTTCAGAGAATCGACGGGTTCGTTCGATCCCAAGCTTTAATGGAAAAGCAAGTATAAAGTCAGCTCTAACATAATTGGTGGTGTCGTGGCTTTTGAGGCAATGCGTTCGTTTAGGAGATTGACTTATTTTCTGGCCTTATTTGTCATTTTACCCTATTACCCTCGTTTTCACTGTGTCAAAACCACCAACACTCATCCTGTTCTTTCTCATTCCTTCTATTCTCTTCTTCGGCGACAATAGGGTTTGCAACATCACAATGTTCGACGCCATTAAACGAGGTACACAGTTTGACTACCTTCGAATGTGTGAATTTTATCTCTCTCTGGTGTTCGGTTGCTTCCTATCTGGAGAGACAATGGGTGGAAACAAAATTTTCACTGCTACAGCGTTGGGAGCAATTCTTGTTATGATTGATCAAAGGCCAGAAAGAGTATTATTACGAAGTGGGTAGTTGAATTAAATGAACAAATCAAATGCGTATGGAAAGCTCTAACAAAATCTCATCACTAATTGTCAAATTATCTAATCCCTTCTATAAATTTCCCAATTTCCTTCTTATCTCCGTGGAAAACGGAATCCGGAAAGATCAAAGAGAGAAAAACAACTAATGGGCATTATTGCAATTGTGTGAAAGAAATGAGGGCACAGAGGTAATGATGACCGTGTACGGTAGCTGTAAAACGAGATGGAAAAACCAAACACAAGGTTTGGAACCTTTATTATAAAGCTTGATATTTGGCCTTAAGCTAGCCAGTCAACGTTGTTTAAAGTGGTCAAATGAGACAGATTAAGCTTTAATTCCAGGAAAAGCTTGGAATCGAACGCGGCCATACTTACCGGGTGTTTATTGAAGCCGTTAACTTCTATCTCGAGATGGATGATATTTCCGAGATGTTTCCGTTAACTTCTGGACCTTATTTCCCTCATGTGGTTCGCCAGCTTCTTCTCCTTGGTCGCCATTGCTGAGCTTCTTCACGTCTGTTCTGCCGATGCGGAGAAAGAGGAGCTTCTAACTTAGGATTCTACGAAGGAGGTAAGTTATATATATACCTTTATATATTCCTACCTCCTTTGTTTTTTGTCATGTTTTTCCACTTTAATATTCAACATTTAAGATAAAATAATTTTATAAAACAAATTTCTACAACATATAGTTTTTTATATAAGGATTCAATTGCAAAACTTAGACTTGTAAAATTATGTCGTCTTACATGTTAAATATTGAAGTCAAACGACATGTCCAAATACTAAAAAAGAAGGTCAAACAGGGACGAAGGGAGTATACAGGTTGTGGTTTAATGACTAAAGAACCAACATATGTTATATATCAGTACAAATTTAAATATTTTAATCAAAATAAAGCCAATTCTTAATTATTTAAAACAAAATTATTTTATAATTTAAAGATATTTGCAATATTTTAACAAAATAATTAAAAGCATACATTGGTTGGAGACAATCACACTACTCTAACTCCTGCTGCACTTTTCATTATCAGATACCATTATTTCTACTCTCCACAGTTCAAGTGCATACACAAATCTATTGAATGAAGAGGACAAACAGAAGATGAAATGGCTTCATGTTTTCAACAAATATGATCTGTACAACAAGAGTAAAGTGAAGGTTGATGTGGAGAAAGTCAAGCCATATTATATCCCCCTCATTAACAAAGAAAGTCAGTCAAGATTCCTTTTGATGTACAACTGAAATTTTCTGATGCAGTTTTTCTGACCTGAAAGGATATTGTTTTGTTTCTATTGCAGTAATTCCCATCAAAGTTGAGATGGTAGACGATGATTCTACTAATATTTCATTGCTACTAATGTCAATCAGATATTATTGTTAACACAAGTCTTATCTTTTGTGTTCCTTCATTGTAGCATGATCTGCAAAACATAAATTCCAGCAAAAGTTTTGCTATAAGAAGGTAATCCTTCTTCATTTCCCCCTTTTTCCAACAGGTCGCGGTTTGAAAAAAAAAAGAGGTATAAACTAATTAAAACAAAACAAACAGAATAACAAATAATACTATCCCTCATCAAATAGGTCACAAAACCCAGTTAGCTTGAAGTAGAATAAGCATGAGAGGTGGCAGATGTGGATCTTCCATTCCTTCTCATTATCATCTCACTCATTTGTTGTCTAAAAATAGCCATTTATGCATCCATTTGAGCTTTATACGCACTCAGCTCAGCCGCCATGTCCTCTTTCACCTGATTCACAGCTTTCTTGAATTCCGTCGTGTTACAAGTATCTTTTTGTGCCCGGTTAACTCGTTTTCCACGAGGGAATAACTCAGGGTAATATACAGCACGTCAGCACCACATGATCCTAATCAATATACCCGATGCTTTGCATTCCCCTCGACAACGTCAAAGAAAATTTTGTTTTCATCCACCTCAACCCTCTCAGAATCATCATCACTTGTCTTTGCTGCTTGTGAGGTAGCAAGCATTTGGTCAAATTTTTCCTATTTGACAAAAAAAAACCATAAAAGTTCACTATCATAAAGAAAAATTATTTTAATCTTGAAGATTTTAGAGGACTAATTATATTTTATTTTCACTTACCGCCACCTTCTTCGATTTTTCACAAATCCAAACCTCTCAGTCAGTCGTTCTTTCCATATGAGTGGCTGCATATAGTTGTATTGCAGAGGGAGGTTGTCCATTCTTCTCCGTCTATTTAATAAGATACAATGGACTATATTGGTCAATATACAAATTAAAAACCTACAGACCATAACGAAAAGAGAATGAAGATAATACACATGTAAACACAGGCATATGTTAAGGAACATTGAGAAAGGGCTCAGAGACAGAGAGATGTACATATAATTCAGAGCAGATAAAATCATTTGTGGACCAAGATAACGAAGCAGAAGCTAAATGTCATAGTAAAACAACACTAACCTCACAAAAAAAAATAAAATCGTACTTGAGAGTCCAGACCAAGTGAAGCAGATATGAAGTGTCATCATTCCTAAGAAACATACATCTCATGGATGATGAG
Organism: Limonium bicolor; assembly: GCA_023374045.1. Classification (NCBI taxonomy): domain Eukaryota; kingdom Viridiplantae; phylum Streptophyta; class Magnoliopsida; order Caryophyllales; family Plumbaginaceae; genus Limonium; species Limonium bicolor. Next base: position 68,717,192 of record CM041778.1, on the reverse strand, counting down.
TGGAGGGTAATTAACCTCAGTTTACGCCTTGAATGAAACAATGGTTTTGATATGATATACCCTTATAGCAGAGGAAAAAGACCAAGGAAGGTTGATGGGGCACTACAACAACATCACAAGATAAATAGAAGTGAATAAATCATACTGTTACTAAACAAGCTAATTCCTTTCTCATCAGGCTATACAAGCACATCAGGAAAGATCAGAGAGCTAGATATGTCAGTTATTCAAGTTTTTTGTATGAGTTGGGTACCGTGCAGTCAAGTAATATAGGCTATTCATGTTAATTGACCAAACCTTATCTTTCCTCTTTGGGATAATGTTAATCAGATCCTCACATCCATGAACGTAATTGAAACACCCTTCAACAACAAATGATCTTTGGTAATTCACTTGAATGAAACAACAAGCATCTACTGAATTTGGATCGTAAACAGCAACAAAACTTCCGCATGATTGACCACATTACAGACCTAAACCTCAGATGGGTGTTACATAAAACTGAAGAAAAACTATTTTAAAAATTCAAAAACATACCAATACTTTGTGATGAGCAATCATGGAATGTGACCCACCAGTGTGACAGGATATGCCAGTCCCAGGTCCAGCCACCTCAGTTCGTCAATTTTGGAGTTTTTCTCACTTATCTCTTGATATATTGAATCCTTCCATATCTCATTCCATGCATCCCATATATCTTGATGGATTAATCGACATTTCTTTTTGGTCTTTGTCCTCATGGTTGAGAGTGTATTGGAATAGCTTGTAGAGGCTTGAGAATTCCATATTTTTCTAACTTCATTATCAGAATGCTTCCACTTGAAAGATTTCTAAGATATTAAGTATTAAAAAAATGTTATTGAAATGAAAAAACATATTATATATTATTTCGGATTGAGTTTGATACCTTGAAATCTTCACACTAAAAATCTTGGCGGACCGTTGTCAATTCCTTTCATCCCCACCCTTCAATGAACCACATTTTGTCAAAGATTTCTAACAGTGTGTGAGAAATCTCATTAGTACTAGTAGCATGTAACTTCCCATGAAAAAAATAGATACATTAGAAAAAGAATATGAAAACGAATATTCAAAATGAGTACACAAACTATACATGTACCCGTTTGGTCCTATTCGTAGGAGCATCCTTTGATCATTTGTATCCAACTTAATGTCCGATATGTCAATATCTTCATCCAGCTCTTGATCTGATTCCGTGAAATTAGGTGTAGGAGTTGAAACATCAGATGGAATAGTAGCTTGAGCAGGCACATAAGTGAGAGTAGCTAAAACACTTGCAGAAGATGAAGTAGCTGAATCATGGTTAGAAGTGGGAGCAGCTGAATCACGAGCAAAAGTAGGTGCAGCTGAAATGTCGGCAGAACTAGGAGTATCTGAATCATGGTCAGAAATAGGAGCAGCTGAATCATGGGCAGATCTAGGATCAGCTGAATCACAAACAGAAGTAGGAGCAGCTGAAAAACGGGTAGAACTAGGTGCAGTTGAAAGACGAACAAAACTAGGAGTAGCTAAAAAACGGGTAGAACTAGGTGCAGCTGAACTAGAAGTAGCCAAAACACTGGCAGAAGTAGGAGCACCCAAAACACCAGCAGAAATAGAAGCAGCTGAAAAAAGACAGAATTAGGAGTAGCTGAATCACAAGCAGAAGTAGGAGCAGCTGAAAAGCGGACAGATATAGGAGCAGCTGAAAAACGAGTAGAACTAGAAGCAACCAAAACACCGGTAGAAGTATGAGCACCCTAAACACCAGCAGAAATAGGAGCAGCTGAAAAGCGGGAAGAACTAGGAGTAGCTGAATCACGAGCAGAGCTATGAGCAGCTTGGAAACGGACAAAACTAGGAGTAGCTGAAAAACGGGTAGAACTAGGAGTAGTTAAATCACGATTAGAAGTGAGAGCATCTGAAACATGAGATGACTAGGAGCATCTGAAACATGAGCTGAACTAGGAGCAGCTAAAACAAGAGCTGAACTAAGAGCAGCTGAAAAACGGGAAGAACTAGGAGCAGCTGAATCATGAGCAGAAGTAGAAGCCAAATCATGAGTAGAAGTAGGAGCTAAATCATGAGCAGAATTAGGAGCCAAATCATGAGCAGAAGTAGGAGCTAAATTATTAGTAGAAGTAGCTGTAATAGGAGCAATGGAATTTGACGGGCGTAGAGGACTAATAAAATGAGGGGTCTCAAATGGGGTTCGACCTTTTTTCAAAGATGGTCCTTTCCCCTTTTGATTTATTTTCTTAGGTCTCATATATCATTCCAAAATGAAACTTATATGAGCAAATGTCAAATATTATAATATAATCAAGTATATAAATAAATGAACAAGCAACTTACATAGCGACTTAATGCCTTAAAAATGGAGAACATACAAAATTTATTATAAAGAATATGCTTCATCAAATTCTTCATCATTCAAGTCAACTGATCCATCTTTGTAGGATGTATAGAACTCAAAATCTTCTTCATCGGACTCTTCAACGTCATCAGGAATGATGTTTCCACATAATCTTCATCAACTAATTCAATAGTCTCATCACTATCGGTTGGAACAATTTGCAATTGGTTTTCTTCCATTACATCTTCCTGTAATGGTGGTAGACTCGACTCGTTTCTTGAGGACTCTGGGATGTCCAAAACACTTCTATCTTTAATTTTGCACACTTCCCACCAAATGGCTCTTTCTCGTCTTTCTACTTGGGTATGAACAAAAATAAACTTGACTTGCTTGAGTTGCTAGGATAAATGGTTCATACTTGTTGAATCTTTTCCTATGGTCGATATCAATGATTTTGTATTGGTGATGCATAACGGTTCCAATGTCGGTGTTGGATCAAACCATTCACAACTAAATAGGTGTTTGATTGGTACACTCTTCGTACCGTTTCTATAATTTACACGTCCGGGTGGGGCTGTCCGGACAGCTTGTCCAGACGCGTATATATGTTATGTGTGCGCCGCGAGTCAGAGTTACGAAAATGCAGATGTCCAGCCGTGTTATGTCCGCATCAGTTAGCCAGACAGAACGTCCGGACAGGTCTCTAACATACAAACATATGGGCGTTCGCATCAGTTAGCCGGACGGGACGCCCGGACGCCCGCGCCGTTTCTCCTCTAATTGTTCACGTCGTTTTAGTTTAATATGTTAGGATATAAATATTCATTGTAATCTCGGTTCAGCGTATTCGTCTTGAAAATATATGGAATCAGAGGTGACATGCGCTACTCCCTCTTCTCCCTTTCTGTGCGATTTGTTTCTGTTCAGTTACACGGTTTACCACTTGAAATCATCCAAATTCCATTATGATATCGGATCAAGCAAATAAGGAATAGTTCGTTGTTGTTTCCCAAAGATCGTAGACGGCACCGGAACGGGCAAAATGTCCGTAGAGAGCGCAGGAGCCCCTACGATAGTAATTGATATCTCGGATCCTTTGTATGTTCACGGTTCAGAACAACCAGGAGTAAGTTTGGCACCGAAGTTTAATGACACTGGTTTTCTGGGATGGAAGTGGGCTATGATTCTCAGCTTACAAGAAAGAACAAGTATGGCTTTATAACTAGCGATGTGAAGAAGCCGGGAACGGACGACCCGGTTCGCGCAGTAGCATGGGTTTGTTCCAATTCGCTGGTAGCCTCCTGGATTATTAGTTCGCTAGATCCAAAAGTCGCAGGTGGTTTGACGTTCTCTAGTAATCCCAAGCAGATTTAGGATTCTCTCTGTAGAAGGTATGAGCAAAATATTCTTGCTATAGTTCATGGGTTAAAGCAGAAGCTTGCTGAAATCCAACAAGGAGACGATTCGACTACTGATTATTTTGCAAGGCTTCATAAAGTTTGGGGGGAGCTTGAATTAGCCAGACCCTCAAAAGAGTGCAGTTGTGCTTCAGAAGAAAAACAGAGAGAACGAGAAGAACAAGACAAGTTGATACAGTTTCTGATGGGCCTTGATAAACGTTATGTACATATCCGGGGTCAGATTCTGGCAATGAAACAGGCTCCGAACCTTGAAGAAGCTTTCTCCCTGGTTGTTCATGAAGAAGAACAGCGGAAGAATGATAAAGAAAAGAGTGATGCATTGTCTTTTTTGAGTGCTAGCGCCAGTTCGAATTCGAATTCGAGCAGAGATTATACAAGGGGTAAAGGTACGGAGAAAAGGCGACCGACATGTACCTTTTGCAGCAAGCCAGGGCATTCCTATGAGGAGTGTTTTCAGCGTCAGAAATGTACCCACTGTGGCAGATCAGGACATTTGGCTGCGAAGTGTTATCAGTTGCATGGGCGCGATGCTATTCTCACCAGAAAGAAAAAACCAGCAGTGGCTCTCTCTGCAGGTGAAAATCTTTCTAGGAACGAAAATCGTGCTTCAGAAGTGGTTAATCAGCTGAGTCCAGAGATACTTCAGTAGATTGCTGGTTTGATACAGGAGGGAAGAGTCAGTGTAGCGAAGGAAGACAACTCTTTCTGTAACTTTTCTGGTAAGAGTTTGGTTTATTCGCTCAATAGTCTGTGTTTGCTGAACAGTGATCCAAATGATTTGGCCTCTAAGTGGATCTTAGATACAGGAGCTACTGATCATAAGAGTGCGTCCTCGAGCTTGTTTGTTAATATGAGAAATTTAGAGCATTGTAAATCAGTTGTCTTGCCAGATGGTCGGCCTCAACAGATTTACAGAACAGGGGATGTGAAACTTGGGAACATTTTTTGGATCAGTGGGGTTCTTTATGTGCCAGAATTCCAGTTTAATTTGATTTCTGTTCACAAATTGATTGAATAGTACAAACATGACCTTACATTTACTTCTCGTTCTTGTTCTGTCTAGGACCCTACTACAAGAATGAGTGATTTGTTGGGAGAAGAGTTTGGTGGTCTTTACCTTCTGGATAAAAGTCGTGCTGAGCGCTAGGCTAGCAGTTTGATCCAAGAAAGGAGACAAGACGTCTGCGATGATTTGCATTCTGTTTCTTTTAGTAATTTTCCTCTTTTGACATACATGTGAAGCTAGGACATGTACCCTTTGACAAACTTATTGACATGGATTTAATAAAGAAGCAAGATTTTATGCGTCTGTCTGTGTGTGATGTTTGCCATAAAGTGCGAGCCCAGATGCATCCTTTTGCGCACTCTGAAATTAAAATAACTCAATCATTCGAAATGATACATGTTGACGTTTGGGGTCCTTTTCGATCTGTGACATATAATGGGTATAAATATTTCATTTGTTTTGTTGATGATTACACACGCATGACATGGGTACAATTGCTGTCCACCAAAGGAGAATCTTAGCTGGCCATCGTACACTTAATACGAATGGTGGAAAGGGAGTTTAACGCTAAAACTAAAGTTGTCCGTAGTGATAATGCATATGAATTGGGTAGTTCTAATGAGGGACAGCAGTTCTATTGGACAGAAGGCATCATCCATCAGACGAATTGTGTTCACACTCCTCAACAAAATGTCGTGGTCGAACGCAAGCACAAGTATCTTTTGGAAACCGCTAGAGCTTTGTTTTTTCGGTCCAAGGTTCTTGTATTGTATTGGGGAGAGTGCATTCTGCATGCAACTTTCTTAGTCAACCGGCTTCCCATGAAAGCTTTAAAAGGCATCACGCCTTACGAGTGTCTTTGTGGGAAGAAGGTCATTTATGATGATATTCAGCCTTTTGGATGTTTGTGTTATGTTACATTGGTTGGACTGAATGATGGAAAGTTCAGTCCTCGCGCAGAAGCTTGTGTGTATTTGAGAGAAGATCCAAGGAGAAAGGGTCACAAGGTTCTGAGTCTTGTCACAAAGAAGGTGAATGTTTATCGGGATGTTAAGTTTTATCCTCATACGTTTCCCTTTAGGCAGACTATGTATGCGCAGCACTGGGACAGCAGGGATTTTGATCACGCTGATGATGTCAATGTTCCTATTTTGTGGTGTGATTCTGATGACGTTTTTCCATTGCCTTCTTCTACAGAGGCGGTCTCTGACAGTGCTCCATCTCCTGAGCCCATTTCTAGTGGTACTCCGTCTCTTGCATCTATTTCTGGCAGTCCTCCATCTCCTAAGCCTATTGACCCTCCGGATGTTGTTCCTGAACCATCTGACGAATCTGACGTTGTTTCAGCTAGAGAGGCAGTCCGGCGTTCTACCAGGACTGTTCAGCAGCCTCATTATTTGAATGATTATGTTTATAATATGGTCTTTCATGATATCCTTGATGATCGTATCTACAGAAGAGGGACTGACAATGTTCTTGTCGATTGCGAGAGTTTAACTAACATCACTCCCTGTCAGATTGAGCAACCCAGTCGCTTGCATCACTGTTTGTTTATTGCTGATTAGCCCACTCATTAATGAAGCACCCTCCATGAGCATTGGCGCAACGTAATGCAGAATGAGTTGCATGCTCTGGAAGCAAATCGAATGTGAGAGATCGTTGACTTTCCCAAGGGGAAGAAATTAGTGGGTTGTAAGTGGGTCTACAAGGTGAAACTAAAGTCAGATGGTACCTTGGAACGCTATAAAGCCAGGCTTGTGGCGAAAGGCTTTACTCAGCGACATGGTCTCGATTATCATGAAACATTTTCTCCTGTTGTTAAAATGACTACAATTTGGTCCCTTATTATAGTTGCTCTTCGCAAGGGATGGGTGATTAATCAGTTGGATGTCAATAATGCATTTTTACATGGGGACTTGGATGAAGAGGTCTACATGCGAGTGCTGCTTGGATTAGAAGTGGTTGGTATAAATAAAGCTTGCTTGCTGGAGAAGTCTCTGTATGGCCTCAAACAGGCTTCGCGACAGTGGTTTTCTAAACTTGCGCATTTCCTTCGCACTATGGGGCTTGTGCAGTCCAAGAATGATTACTCTCTATTCTTCTGCAAGATTGGGGATCATTTCCTATATATTGCTATATATGTTGATGATATCCTTGTCGTCGGGACTCATCAATTAGATGTTGATTCTGTCAAACACACAATGGACGATAATTTCAAGACCAAGGACTTAGGACAGCTCCACTATTTCCTTGGCATTGAGTTCATCCCTACGGCAGGTGTTGTTTTGTCTCAGCGCAAGTTTTGTTTTGAACTTGTCAATGAATTTCTGCCTCTAGATACTAGGCCTGCAGCTGGACCTATGCTTGTGAGGGTTTCTCTTCATGCTGCTGACGGTGAATTGTTGGAGGATCCTACACTGTGTACAGGAGACTTGTTGGTAAACTGAACTATCGTTCCAATACGCGTCCTGATCTGAGTTTCACTGTTCAAGTTCTCAGTCAGTTTATGCAGAAACCACGGGATACACACATGAAGGCAACTCTTCATGCTTTGCGCTATGTCAAAGGCACCATGGGCTACGGTATAGTTTTAAATAAAAGTGGTGACTTCGACTTAAGGCTTACAGCTTATTGCGATTCCAATTAGGCAGCTTGCCCCGAGTCCCGTCTCTCTATTTCTGGATTCTTCATTTTCTTGGGTGATAGCCCGATCTCTTGGAAGACTAAGAAGCAAGCCTCTGTGTCTCTCTAGCGTCGAAGCGGAGTACCGTTCGTTGCGTCGTGTTACTGCAGAGCTTGCATGGCTTAGTTGGCTGTTGCACGAACTTGAGGTTGACAATGTTAGTCCCATTGCTGTCAAATGTGACAATCAATCTGCTATACATATTGCTCGCAATCTTGTGTTTCATGAACGGACTAAGCACATTGAGCTTGATTGTCATTTCGTTCGGGAGAAGATTTATGAGGGCTTGATTGACATTCGTTATACTGCTACGTCTACCCAGTTGGCCGACATGATGACGAAGGTCCTTCCTGGAAGTCGGTGCAAGTCTCAGTTGCCACAACTTGGTATGGAAGATGGTTCTCCTTCAAGACTTGTTGAGCAATCTCACCTATGTCTTGCGAGGGGGTGTTGGATGGGTACACTCTTCGTACTGTTTCTATAATTTGCACGTCCGGGTGGGGCTGTCCGGACAGCTTGTCCGGACGCGTATATATGTTATGTGTGCGCCTCAAGTCAGAGTTACGAAAATGCAGACGTCCAGCCATGTTACGTCCGCATCAGTTAGCCGGACGAAACATCCGGATAGGTCTCTAACATACAAACATATGTGTATCTGCATCAGTTAGCCAGACGGGATGCCCGGACGCCCATGCCGTACCTCCTCTAATTGTTCGTGTCGTTTTAGTTTAATATGTTAGGATATAAATATTCATTGTAATCTCGGTTCAGCGTATTCATCTTGAAAATATATAGAATCAGAGGCGCCGTGCGCTACTCCCTCTTCTCCCTTTCTGTGCGATTTGTTTCTGTTCAATTACTCACGGTTTACCACTTGAAATCATCCAAATTCCATTAATAGGACGGTCCTTTTTTTCTGGTAAACCAGGGTACTCTAACTCAATGATATCAATCAACACACCATAGTATTCACTTTCAGATGCACTATAGTTGGTGCCTTTAATACAGACCCAACTATTCATTGTTGCTTGTTCATCACCATAGGATTTGATATGGAATTTAAATCCATTTACATAATATCCATTGAAAGATTTGGCATATAGTAATGAACCTTGGGCCAAACTACGAAGATAATGATTTGAAACATTCTTTGGACATGACTGTTTTTGTCGCATATCCCTATTAGTTTCACACAACCTAGAGGTATTCAATATGGATAAATATGTATATATAAAAACTTACATAAGATTGAAACCATGAAACAAACTTTGTTTCCAACTTTGAATCAATCTCTTCATTTGCAATCAATGGATTTCTCCCCGTAACTCATTGATATACAACCTAAAGGAAATTTATCGTGGAAGATTAGTGATGTCATACTAAAAATATTCTTTGTTGGGAGAAACAACAAATCTTACCCCATGAACGGTCATATTTCTGGGCAATTTAACAACACATAATTATGAGCTGCCATGTACTCTTCTTTTGTTAGCAACCTCTTTTTCCCATTACCCATTGCCTTATCGGGAGGCTTAAACACTGATAGCCTTTCCTCATCATCATCTACTATGGTAACACTAACTTTATTCCTTTTGTTCCTTTGGGGTATTGCTGGGTCTTCATCTTGAAAATAGTAAGAGGAAAATTTTGTAATTTCTTGCAAAAGATATCCACTGCTAATGGACCCTTCAACTTGGTTTTTATTCAGAATCTTCTTTTTCAATCAACGTAAGTACCTATATGAATTGCAAGATATGCATATCTTCACATACCATAATATGTCAATTGAAAGGATAATTAACACATCGTACATTTCAAATGGGTAAATCCATCTATATTGAACAGGCTCAGCTATTCTTGCTTCATCCGCTAAATGTATTGGAAGATGCTCCATTGAGTCAAAGAAACAAGATGGAAAGATACGTTCCAGCTTGCATAATATTTTAGGAATCACAATTATCAACCGTTCAAGTTCCCGTTCAGATAAAGACGTGGCCGTTAACTCTTTAAAAAAGTTACATAACTTTGTGATAGGTTCCCAAACTCTTTGCGGAAGAAGATGTCATAAGGCAATGGGTAACAATCGTTGCATAAATTATGACAATCATGACTTTTCATCCCAAACATCCTTGATCGATTCAAGTCAACACATCTTCCCAAATTAGACGTGTACCCATCTGGAAATCTAAGTCCTTTTACCCAATCACACAAAATTTGTTTTGATTCTCTATCAAGAACATAAGAAGCCTTTGGATACTTCTTCTTTCGATCACAAATATAATTCAACTCACCTCTAGATTTTTTCTTATCCTTTGTTCTTCCAGTAACATTTATTACAGTGTGAAAGGTATTGTCAAACACGTTTTTCTTAGTGTGCACGGCATTAAGATTGTGTCTAATCTTCAACTTACACCAATAAGGACGATCCCAAAATATGATTCTCTTGTTCCAACCTCATGTTTTGCTAATTAAGTCATTTACCTCTTTTGAACCAATTTCAGTCACCTTCATCAACCCCAAATGATTGATTTCGGATAAGAGATCTTCTCCGGTTTTAGGTTCTGGAGAAATCTTTGTAACTTGTTCACCCTTTCTAAATGAACTAGTATTCCCAAATGATTGATTTCTGATAAGAGATCTTCTCCAGTTTTAGGTTCTGGAGCAATCTTTGTGACTTTTTCACTCTTTCTAAATGAACTGGTATCAAAACGGAAATGATGATATATGGGTAGAGATTTCCTATGATTGTCAAACCATGATTGTTTGCCACTACGGGGAAGGGTGAACGCATCACTATTATCCGTACAACAAGGGCAAGCTGGACAACATGGAATATGCTGGTAAATCGCTAATTGTCCATAGCAAGATAGCACGCATCTGAAAGTTTTGTTTCTTTGATATATCATACGTCAAAACTCCTTCATTCCATAACTTGGTAAGCTCATATATTAAGGGCTGGAGGAAAACATCAATAATGCCTTTCACATTCTTAGGCCCTAGAAATAAAAATTCACCCTTCATACATAATCTTGGAGGCAAGTTATAAGGAGTCACAATAACAGGCCATGAAAGTACTACTGACCTAACGAATCAATAGTTTAGAAACCATCAGTCCACAAACCAAGCCTCACATTTCTAACTTCTGAAGCAAAATCCAGATATGTATCATTCACATGCCTCCAAGCAATGGAATCTGACGGATGACACATTTTACCATCTTCCTTGTGATGTTCAACATGCCATCTCATCTCATTAGCTGTGGCAGTGGAAGCATATAGCCTCTGGAGCCTTGGAATCAAAGGGAAATAATGCATTTTCTTAAACGGCACATTTGTCTTTCTTTGCTTGGATCCTTCTTTACGCGGTATATACTTGGGGTGTCCACATACTTTACAATTATCCAAGTCATGACCGTCTCCCCAATATATCATGCAGCTGTTCAAACAATAATCAATCACCTCTACTGGAAGGCCCAATCCTTTCACTAGCTTTTTTGCATTGTAAAAGTCTTCGGCATATGATTATCATTTACAAATGTATAGTAAAAATTATGATACTTAATTGTATAAATTATGATACTGAATTTGTATAAGTTAGTAGAAAAATTGGTATAAATTATGTGTTTAAAACACTATATTCTTTTTTATTATACTGAATAATTTTAAAAAAACTTCGAAATATTTACCTTTTTCAATTGAGATTTTAAATATATTTTTCTCTTTTATTTTTCAATTTTTATAATATTATATATACTATATATATATTGTTTTTTGAATTTTTTGTGAATTTTTTAACATTTAAGAGTATATAGTGAATTTTAACAGTACTTTGTTAACTAGTAGGTGTATTTTCATTTTTTTCTTTCTGGTGAATGACTATAGTGACTTTTACAAAAATATAGTGGTATTTTGTGATTTTTTTAGAACCGCTACAAACAAGACAAAAATAAAGTGATATTTCATAAATTAGTAAAAAATCTAATGACATTTCATGAAATTAAAAAAAATAAAAGAGTATAAAACTTTTACTAGTGTAGTCCCACGAGTTACGGTTAATTTATACAATTAAGTATCATAATTTTTACAATACATTGTAAATTGTAAATTATTTTTTTCTGCCATTTAAGTTATTTATTTAATATAAATTATTTTATATTTTTTAACTAATATTTATAAAAATTATTATTTTAAAATTTATATTCTATATTGCAGAAAACTTTATGACATAATTTTTTTGTTATCTACAAAATATTATGCCATAAATTCTACAAAACAGAACTAAAAATTTTAAAATATTTTTTCAAAATATTAGTTGAAAATATAATATAGTTTATTTAGAATAAACAATTTAAATTGGTAGAAAAAATATAATTTAAAAAAGTATGTTATAAATTATGATACATAATTAGTATAAATTATGGTACTTTATTGGTATAAATTTGTAAAAAAAAATTGGTATAAATTATGTGCTTAAAACTCTATATTTTTTTATGGTAGTGAATAATTAAAAAAATCTACAAAATATATACTTTTTTCAATATGATATTTCAATTTCAAAAATAATTTCTATTACAAAAGAAAGCAAAAATCTGGACAAAATCCAAAAGATTATAGTTTTACAAAAATAATTTCTATTACAAAAGAAAGCAAAAAATCTATCACAATCCTAAATCTCTAGAGATTTGCCTGCTCCAGTCTTTTGTTTTCTTGAACGCATAATTGACGATGAGGAAACGCCACATCCAGTATGGTGCAGCCTGTCTATGTTGGGAGTCCAATCAGCAATGACTGGACTTCTTATATGGCAGAAGAGTGATAATTGGGGAAATAATCTATGTTTATGTGCTTTATTATTTATTAATTCAAGCTATAATGTTATTTGTATCCCCACTTAAGTGCTTAAATGTGCTAAATATTTAGATTATCCCTCACATGTGGGTTTATGCTTAAACAGGTAGAAAGTATTGAGGAAAAGGTCTAGAATACTTGTCAAGAGTTTAAAGAATCAAATCGGGACCAAACGGGAGCAAAAACGTGTCCTCTAGTGAATTTCTGGGTTGGTCCAAGTCTGTGTCCGGATAAACAGACTCGAACCAATCTATTAGCACAGCTATTGTATAATTTCAAGTGTGGCTCAGATTGTTGATCTGGGAAAATTGCCGGACCACTTTTTATGCCATTTAATCTCGCGTTTTAATATGAAGAGAAAAGTAGAGGTACATAAAAGTTACAGCGATCCATGATTGATCATGCTACAACTTATGATGAACTCACTACACACCTACCTTGGAAAGATATTGGGCTTCAACCCATATATTTGGATCGATCTATCTACCTTTTCACATTAGATTGAACGATGCACGTAGGGAAGACTTTTGGGCCGACATCTTGAGAATTTGACCTATGTGGAGAAGGGGATGATTAATTAAATGATGAACCTAATCATTGTGGGCTACGTATTCGAATAAAGAAGATGGGTTTATCTTTGACGGATGATAGAACATAGCGGCTATTCTTGGAGCTTTTCGACACATCTTTTAGGTGAGTTCCCAACCCCTAGGTGTCGTGATAGAGAGAAAGAAACCGAGAGTTCCATTAGAGACAGAGGAAGCTTCAGCGGACTGGATTTTGCCATCGGTTCCACCACAAATTTGATGACATTTTTTCCTTTCCTCTATTGTTATTTCTTTGCTCTTAATGTTCGAGTTTTAGTTTATGTATGTTTATAATTTTTATGTTTATTTTGTTTCTTAGTTATAATTTAATTTAATTTTAATTTTGTTAATTTCATAGTTCTCATGTTTATTGTTTTTTTAAATTTGTTTTTAATCTTTAATTAGTTTATTTAAATTTAGTTTATTGGTCTCTTCTTATTATGTTGTTTATTTTATTTTATTTATTTTGTGTTTATGTTTTATAATTAATATATTGCTTAGGTTTAATTTTAGTAATTTTCTTTAGTTTCTGTCCATTTTATTTAATTGACTTTATGTTTGCTTTAATTTATATTTATTTATTTTTTGTTTATGGTTTTTACTTGTTCTGTGGGAGAACCGAAATTTGAACTTGATCAAGAAGTTCAGGGATTAGCGAGGAGAATTTGTGAGGAGCTTAATTTGGAATCACTAGTTAAAGAGTAAGAAGTTCTCCAATAGTCAAAGAAAGAGGATCGTTGTTCTGTAGAGTCACCGATAGATCCATTTGTTTCAGAAGTAGACATAAGTGGGGTTATTAATCCAGAGAGGCAACTGAAGGACTACGCTCTTCCAAGTGTGGATGGTTTAACAAATGCTATATTAATTCCTGCACTTCCACCTGGAACATAATGGCAGTTCAAGACACACTACATCACTATGGTCTTGAACGCCCCACAATCCATTGGGACAGTTATGGAAGATCCAAATGTCCACCTCACATCTTTCCTACTGTTGGTTCAAGCTTGCTCGTTTACAGCTACTCGGAAAGTAGCCAGACTTAATTTATTTCCATTTTCACCAAGAGATAGAGCCGTAGAATGGCTGAAATCGCTAGCACCTAATAGTATCACAAATTGGGTCGAGCGTGCCAACAACTTTTTAGCCAAGTATTTTCCTCATTATCATATATTGTCAATGAGGGGGGAGATTACTAATTTCAAGCAATCTTCTGGTGAATCTTTATCAGAATCTTGGGAAAGCTTCAAAGGGATAGTGAGAAAAGTACTTCATCATGGTTTGGTTGAGAAGGTTGTTCTTCAGTTGTTTTACAAGGAATTTAGAATCTTAGAGCCGCCTTCTGTTAGATACTTATGTTGGAGGGAGCCTCACTGAGCTCCCCTGTTCTAGAATAAGAGAGTTACTGAAGACGGTGGGCTTTCAACACCAGACAACTGGTTTATATGAGGTAGATCAGACCACTTTTCTGATAACCAAGCTGGATGCTTTGACAAAGCAATTTGAGAAGGTGGTGAGTTTGGCTTCTTCTTAGTCAAATGTTGTTGTTTCTGCCTTCCCTTCTGCTTGTGAGTTATGTGGAAGAAATTCACGTGCGTGTCAATGCCTACCACAATAGGGAGAAACAGTTAATTATGTTGGGAAATAGGCTGGGTAATTTCTACAGTATCCAGAGCAATCAGGGTTTCAACCAACACAAATACCAGCCTAAGAATAATAGTTATGGGAAGCACTATAGTAACTATTCGTATCACCAGCCTTAACAACATCACCAGTCAGAGCGGACTAGCAATGATGACTCCTCAAAATTGGAAGTTGTGCTCGCTAAATTTATTGCGACAACTGAAAAATGATTATCGGCACAAGAACATAAGTTGGATAGTTTAATTGCAAATCAATAGGTGTTTAAGAAGAATATGGAGAATACAATGGATAAATTTTCACATCAGCTTGCTCAGCGTCCCCTAGGAGCTTTTCCTAGTCAAATTGAGGAGAACCCAAAGGAGCAAGCTAATGTTGTGCTTGTTATAGAATATGATGTTTCAGTGACTGCCCCAGTTTCTTCTCCAAGAGCAACTGATGAACATGCAGTGCATAACACAGGGGTTGAGAACTCCAGTTTAGTTATTGAGACACCCAAGGATAAGGAGTATCCTGAAACTTGACCTTCTTGTTTTTATAAATCTAATAGTGAATTTGTAGACCCTGTTTCTTTTGATGACATGTTAAAGAAAAAGGACCTTGATGAACAACTTGGAAAGTTTCTTTACCATTTTAAGAAATTAACTATGGATATTCCTTTTTTGATGATCTTAAATTGATGCCAAATTATGCTAGATTGGTGGATGACATCTTGGATAATAAGTGTTTTTTGCAGGAAGAGGAAACAACGAAGGTGGTTATTATGAGGAGTAGAAAGAGAAAAGTTTCTAAACCTAAGGTGGTGAATACAGAGGGACCGGCACTACTACAGAAATAGTTAAGGACAACACTTCAAAGACAACAACTACCATTTTAATGTTGTGTTTGATATAATAAGAATATTTAAGTTGCATAAATAGACTATAAGACAATGGTTAGCATATTTAGTTGTCTTGAATCGCTGATAGACAACAGTTTTCTCGAGCAGTAGACTTCCGGCCCTTTCAATAAAAATAATATTACAAAAGACAATGATACCCCTAACAAAACAGCTTACCATTCCTATCCTAACTAGAGAATGTACGATGGATTACAGTAAAATTTAAGAGAAGGTAGTGCGGGAGATTAATTCAGCGGAGTACGGGAGATTAATTTTTCTTCCGCGCCTTAATATATTAGAAAATTTCGGGAGTAACTTAGGGGCAGCGCGGTGCGGGAACTCTTATTTCACGCCTTCAACGCTTCTATTCTTTCTAACTCCTGTGAAGTAATTGCGGTTCCTCCTTCTTCCTCATCTTCTTCATCGTCATCTAAAAATCTGAACACAATCTTGGTGCTACTACTTGACCAAATTGAAACCGAAAGCTCTTGTGTGCGCTACCTTCGGTAATTCAATTCGATTGGTACTTTCTACATTCAACACTGAAACGAAAAGCTTCTGTCACTGCCAATTTGACAGGATAATTTATGTGGAGTAATTGAAGGTTCCTCCTTCTTCCCAATCTTCTTTAGTTTTTTTTTGTTTATAATTTGAGCAGACTGCTTTTTTTTCAACTTGAGTCGAACTGAAATTTTGGGCTTAAAGATCCTCGAGGTTTGTCTGCATCTTTTCTTGGGTCTCGGTTGATTATCATCTGAAAAATCTGACTCACATCTTGGTGTTACTACTTGCCCAAATTGAAACGGAAAGCTCATGTGTGCGCTAGTTTTCTGCTATTCAATTTGATTGCTACTTTCTGAAACGGAAAGCTCCTGTCACAACCAATTTGACAGGATAACTAGTCTGAACTTCTGTGAAGAAATCATAACTAACGTTGGTGTAGCACGTTGCGGATTGAGGGGAGATTTGCCAAATTTAGAGAGAACGCTGCTTGATTGAGGGAAAATTTGCCGAATTCAGGTACGTTACTTTGATTGTCTTTCTACTATGTAATATGATTTTCTTTTTTTTTTGATCGATTAAGGTTTTTGGCTGGTCCTCGTATATCCTCGTATACGTGAGCAGTCACGAATTATATTTGAGACTGCAAATTGAACGGAAAAAGAAGACGATGAAAATTAATTATTGAAGGGAAGTTTCTGCCTCGAACACAATAATCTGGAACAAAGACGAAATTATGGGGGGATTTCGGAATTGTTCTTTTTCTCTGCGGGGGAAGGGGAGTGAAAGAGATCCCCAATATGATTTTCTTTTTATTCATTCATGTGGTATACTGTAAAAAGAAGTTTAATAACGGAAGTATTCATACGAGGGAGTTCTACATATTTTTGGTTAATTAGCCTGAGTTGTACATCATGTAGAAGGTGATTCACAGTGAGCACCATAAGTCTTAATAGACCACATAAAAGCCTCTTGATTATGCAACAACCTGAACAAACCTTGGATAAAGTGACAATAACAAAGGTCAATACTGAACTACTGTTTCACAACCGCTTATTAACCAAGTTAGGAGTGGGATTTCATTGTAAACTGAGAACATTGACCAAGAAAAATTGACCAAAATGTTACATTACATCTCATTCATCATCACTTCGGTATCAATTAAATACAGAAAATTATCTCTTTTTCAGGTTTATAGATGTTTAATGAAATGCAGGGAGAGACCATATGAAGGAAAACATTTTCTTTTCCCTTTTTTGCCTAGTCCTTTTCTTACAAACAGACACCTCTGATTTTAAGCAATTCGGTACCAAGTGTCTTTTACTTCTCTATTTCATTGGGGGCTTCTTTTGAGTTCGTTCAAAGTAAAAATAATGTCAACTCGTACAACAATTTCAGCAGTCTCTTTTTCATTTTGCACTGGAACAGATTTTTGCGTATTGTATATTCCTCCATACCTTCTGTAGGTGTGCTACCTTCACATTTGTCGGTGCCTATCATGTTCTATCTTATCTGCTGTTTTTTCCACTGCAAGCTTTGCATGTTTCTGCACATCAAGAGAAAAAAGAGCAGGAAAATATTAAAAGTGAACTGCATATATTAATTATAGAGAGCAAGTGACGATAACCATTAATTGTTAGTTTTTTTTATAATTATAGTAGAGAGCCAAATATGTCTTATCTTTGAGCAACTGATGCTCACGCCTGATAATAATGACAATTAACGGCAATTGATGTTGGTTGGGGCAATTGATGCATGTAATAATCTTAATGAATTACCTGAATATAAGAGTTAAAGTTTTATGATTCTCCTGTTATGAGTCTTGCCGAATAAGCTTATATAGCTGATCATTTTGTTAGTTCAATGAATCCTGATGGCAGGAAGAAGTAGAACTAGTAATTACCTACTTTACAAACTTTTTTTTTCAAGTTTATAGCAACTTTTACAATTCATACTTTTATAGTAATGTTCAAATTTTGATATGTTCATTGCAATATTGCATTGGTTATAGGGCATTAAAAATATTCCAGGCCAAGAATGGTACGGGCAAAGAGCTTCGCAAGAATGTGAAGTGGGACATAATCAAGGTATGATTCATCTATGTTATTCCAGAAACATTACTTGATTCATAATATGACACATGACTTGTGGTTTCTTATTATACTTTTCTATTGTTTTTTTGTAGTGTCCACAACAACCTAATGGTAATGATTGTGGATATTATGTGATGAGATTATGAAGGAAATTATAATGGGACAAACCACCATTCCCATAGAGGTAAATATTATTCAATTCGTTATCATCTCAAATTAATAATCTACTTGTGTTGCTAATGGTTTAATGATAACATATATTGTATTTTTCATATTTCCACGGATCATAAGTCGTCCATATAATCAAGATGAATTGATGAAATTCGAGAAGAATGAGCAGCTTATACTCTACGGTGGGGCAATTCCTGCAGATTGTTCTTTCAGGTTTTTTCAGTGGCTTTTGGAGGTTTAATTATAGCTACGTTAGAGAATTATTAGTAGTAGTTGCAAAGGAAATTATGGGGTCATTTGGTTTTATTTGGCACACTACATATTAAGTAGATGTGTGTTGGTGGAGTTAGAATTACAGATTCACTGAGACCACTGAAAGAGGTCGACAGAGTTGGATGTTGATATAGATTGAGCATTTTAGTTATACAGAGTTTTTTGAGAATTTTTGTGATGTGAGTTTAATATAGTGTAATTGTATATAATGTTAATTTTCTCTTATTTTCATTCACATGTTAAAATTGTGGTTAGTTGGGAGACCAATAGCTGCTAAGACAATAGTATATAACTATTGTAAAATGTTGTAAACTTAAACCACACAACACTTGAATACTGTTATCAAAGGGTCTAAACCTGTTTTCAAATAGGCTGAACCACAATACCTAAAAGCCATATGGCTGATGTTGTGAAAGATACTTAATTTAGTTCAAAATAAGATCAAAGACAACATTTACAATGGCTTTAGACAATAGTTATCAATCGTGGTAGAAATTAGTATTGCCTAAGGGATATATCATACACAATAGTTAAACGATGTTGTAAAAGGTACTAAATATAAATAATTAATGATCAAAGACAACAATTATATAGACGTTAGACAACATTTATAACTGTTGTAACAAATTAGTGTTTTCAAAAGTGTATGTCCTTAGACAATAGTTAGTATGTGTTGTCTATACCAGCTATATGACAATAGTTAATCAGTGTTGTCTTATGTGATCCAAGCTGTTATTATTTGGCTAGATAAGACAACAGTTAAATAACTGTTTTCTTAGCTCCGACACCATTAGACAACAGGAACTGATACAACAGTTTAACTGTTGTCTATTACCTTTTTAACTGTTGTCTATTAACTTTTTTGTAGTAGTGCGGTGTTAGAGAATGGGCAGAATTGTGAAGCTACCCAGTCTCATTCGTCTTCATCACCTGCAGTTGTTGTCTCTCTTCCAATTCCTTTCCCAAACAGAACCAAGTGCGCCAGAGAGGACAGCGAGTTCAATAAGTTCCTTACCTTGCTTCGTCAGCTATCTAATAATGTTCCATTTGTTGATCTAGTTGCGAAGGTGTCTAACTATGCCAAGTTCATGAAGAAGATATTATTCAATAAGTTAAAGTTAGTGGAAGCAAGAACTGTTCAGCTTACTAAGACTGCTCAGCAATCATCCAGAAGCGTCTCCCAGAGAAGTGTACAGATCCTAGTAGCTTCACCATTCCTTGCAAATTAGGTGAGACCGATTTTGACCATTGTCTTGCTGATTTAAGAGCGTCTATGATATACCCCAAACCTTGATGTGTTAATAAATTATACAATTATGATATTCTAAGGCTAATTAAGTCCTTAAGAACATTGGTGAAGAAAGTAAAACCAAAAGAAAAGAGAAATCGCGTAAAAAGCACAAAACATAAAAATGTGCGTTACACAACCATAGGAGGTATATAACCTTAACTAGGGTTCTAAATATATTTCTATACCCTACATAAACACTAAGAACATGTGGAAAAAATTCCTGAAGAAAACGATCCATATAATGGATTAAAAACGCAAACGAAGCCTTAAAGCATGTTTTTTGAGAAAACCAGAAGATGTGACTTTAAGTGGTCTAATGGACTTGTATAAATTATAGTCAATCATATAACTATAATTAAACACTAATGGAAGTCTAAGAACCATTAAAATTAACAAAACGAGAAAAATCGGAAATTTGCCCGGATTGATGAATAGTGCCAAACGGGGACTTATGGGTGTTAATTGCTAAAAGACCAAAATGCCCCTCATTCATTTTGTAAAAAAATATCTGGCATTGCTCTTGTGTTTCCACGTTTTATCCTCCCTGTCTTATCTCTATTACTCTACTTAAGTCACAACAGACAAAATAATAAAGTAAGAAAGTACAAATCACTTTTTGATTTCTCTCTCTCTCTCCCATTTCTTCTACTCCTCTCACGTTTTTTCTCCTTCCTCCCAGAACTTCTCTGCTCTCCCAACTCCTCCCATGGCGATTTGTTAAACCCTCCACCACCTTGATCTTCTTCTTCCATTTTCAAGCCTTAAACAAGGTCAAAACAACAAAATAAATACAACATCTTGCTCCCCTCATCTTGGAGTTTCTTTTCCATCTCTCAGAACCTCCAAACCCTGAACTTGAACTCCATGGCTGTAGCTCTTTTTGAAGGGAAGATCATCATTTCTTGAGCTAGACAACTCCTTGGTTGTCTTAAGGTAAAAAGAGCTTCAAAATACCTTCTTCTTCCTAGTTTCCTTCATGGTCGATTTTTCCAGATTTTGAACTTCATCTCCCTCCTTGTTATAGCCTTGTTTGATATTCAAGAAGGTGCTGGAGCTTGCTCATTGTGATTGCCAAACACTTCATTTTGAAGTTAGAAGGTAATTCTCCCTTTTAGTGCTTAAAACACTATTTTACATCCTATAATTCCTCCAAGGGCTTAAGTGTTATCTAGTCCTTATTGTGTTCCTTGGGTATGGTCTGTAGCATTAGTAAAACACCCCCATTTGGCCAGTTTCTAAGAAAGAACAAAGGAGGAGAAGAAAAGAAAAGGAGGACTTGAAAATAAAGGTTAATGTACTAGCCTTAATGCTTTTATGCTTTAGTGTTGTTTTGTTGGTGTAATTGTGATCAGGAAAGGTTTGATAGGAAATGGAGATATTGTAGTTTTATGTTGAGGTTTAAGTTTTATGTTGGTGTTTAAGGGCCTTGGAGCCAAGTTATTTAAGTTTGAAGTACCTTATTGTGACTTATGTTAATGTGCTTGAATTTGAGTGTGGTTAGTATCTAGGATGGATGTGGTTATTGAAATTGATTAGGTGAGCTTAATAATGCATGTGGGGAATTCTAAAATTGTAGGGAAACCATGACGAATTTTCTGTAGCAAAACAAGTGTCTTAGGTATGTTTGGTTGGTAGAAATGACCTAGAGAAGACTAGGTGTTGTTAGAGTTCAAATTGAGTAACTAATCACCATGGAGCTATGTTAGAAGGAAATCATGTAGTTTGGTAAAACTTGGAGTGGTAATAATGTAGGTCGCATACTAGGGATGCATTAGTTGTGACCTTGAAAATGATGAGTGAAAATGATGTAGGGTGTCATGAGAATGTGTAGGAGTGCATTAGCGAGTATAATGTGGTAAATGAGGAGTTTAGTGTGTTAAGGAAGAGGAATAAGTTATAAGGGATTAGTATGACCAAAATGTGTGAGAGTAATGGAGTATAACTAATTGTAAGGAAAACAATTGAGGTAGTAAAGATTGAGGTAAAAATCTGCAAGTGCTAGGAAACTAAGTATAATGTGTTAGGAATTATGAGTGGGAAATGGTGAATGATGATCAAAATTAAGTGACAAGGTTGTTCAATGGATTATGAAGGTTTAAGGCATAATTATGGTGTTAGAACATGTTTAGATTCTTGGGGAAATATTAGGAAGAAATGAGTAAGAAATGAAGTTAGGATAGCAAAATCAAGTTGTAAATTGTAGCAGGAAGTTACAGGGTTCGGGACTTAGGTCTTGGAAGAAGTCCCGGACCAAGCCTTAAAATCTGCCGAAAATTGCCTGTAACATTGGTCCGGGACTTAGGTCTAGTATAAAGTCCTGGACCAACACTAAAATGCTGCCAAAATTGAAGTTTCAGACTGGTCCGGGACCTTTCCCAGTATCAAGTCCCGGACCATAGCTTAAAACTGTCCGAAACTGACCAAACACATTGGTCTGGGAGTGTAGGTCCGGACTAGTCCCGGACCACACTCAAAATCCTTCCGAAAGTGTTTTAATGCACCAAAATGAATTGGGGTTGATGGGTACTAGTATTAGATGATGTTAGGACTTGCTTGGTGACTTATAATGGTCATTAGGAGTGTGAACAAGTGTAAGTGATAATGAGAAGTAAGTAACTTATGTGATAGTGTTTGAATTACAAGGAGTTAGTAGTTGTTAATAGGGAATCATTAGAGATGAAATGAACTAGGTTAATTAAAGATAATTAACCACCCGATTCCATGAATGTTATAGGATTTGAATAGTTGGACTCCGGAGGAGGGTGACGACGAACAACGACGGTGAACGGTATGGTTTTCTTACAACCTGTGTTCTACCGGGTTACACCGGCTTGTATGCCTACTTGTTTTTCTGGATGTTTTACCACCTTATAAAATAAGACATGTAATGAGTTTACAGTAATTCATTTATGTGGCGCGTCTTGTTCCGAAACCGTTTAACCTCGAGTATGTGTTAACCCGTAGCTAACCGACTCTAGGATCACATAAGGGATTGGTAAGCGGATTAACATCCCAACCTACGGGAACGTTCTAACTACGACTATGCTTGTGTTAATTGTGAATGTTGTGTGTGGATGTATCTTTCCTCCCCCGTGTGTCTAACTGGACCTGAATAACTATAATGTAACATGACGTGATAAGTTCCAAAGGGGAACTTCTAACCAATGTATAACTTGGGGGGGGTGAGAAATACGGGTGTCCGGTCGCGCACGTATGTACGGGAGTTGATATCTATTGCAGATTCAACTCCCTCCATGTATGGTTGTTTTCCTTCTTGGAAATAAATCTCCCACGAGCCTCATAAATGGCTCTCCTGCCTTGACTTATGATCGGGGTTAGGGGGAACTGTGTACGGTGTGCTTGGATCCACTAGATCTGACACATCTTGAGTAAGTTATTTGTTCAATAAACAGAACGACAATGTGGTATGTATTGAGCTTGACATGAGGACCAATCGTTCTCTGGGCTCTATAAAAATTGGCTAACTCTTACCCCGGTTCGATTCCTCACGTGACTCGTTACGGAGCTATGTTAAAAGTGTGTTGTTGTGTAACGAATGTTGAGATGTACGTGTATGTTGATTATCGAAATCAATACCAAGTTTATTATGATAAGTAGTGGGTTGCAGCCCGATTAAAATGACAAGTGTTAACCAATAAGAATGAGGCTTTTGAGGTAAAAACCCTCAAGGCCTAAGAACCAGGTAATGTGATCCAATAAACATTAATGTGTTAAACTTGATGATTGTATTCCATGGTCTGAATACCTGTTGAATGTGTTGTGTGTTATTAGTATTTCTTGCATGATTTAAATAAAATCAACCGCATGCTCAGACGACAATTAGTTGTGTGTGGCCCGGTAGCATGTGGGCTGCACGATTACCATGCCAGCAAAGGTGCTGAGCCCCTTTGGGGCCATCCATTACATTTCAGGTTCATTGGGAGCTGATAGCCATTCGAGAGTATGACGGGGATAGCTGCTTGGCATGGGTAGTTTATTTCAACGTGATTATGTATTTATAGTTGATGTAAGATCGAAAGTGTTATCGGCAATGAATTGTAATAGACTCAATACAAGTTAGAACGTAAGTGTATTGCACTCGGTTTAGATATGAAGTGAATTGTAATGTATAATGCTCGGGAGTCTTGTCCATCAGACCAGTACATTATGTAAGTATTAGCCTTGTTAACCACGTGGGTGGCTAACGACGTGTAACGCCCATCAATTAAGTCAGGGTTATGTATGTGTTCCGCTGCGACTAATTGTTAAGCAAGGAGTTTTATGGTTGGGGTGTTACAGTCTATCAGTCTCATGCCTTATACCGTTTTCGAGAAGCTCGGAATTGGTAACTTACAACCCACACGGATGACGCTTCAGCTTGCATATTGGTCGGTTGTGTATCCTCGCGGTGTTGTGAAAGATGTTCTGGTGAAGAGTTTATACTACCCATGCGATTTCGTCGTCCTCAATATGGCAGCTGACTCCATTGTTCCTCTCATCTTGGGTCGACCTTTTCTAGTGACAACTGATGCTCGTATAGAAGTTGCTCAGGGTACGATCACTTTGCACGATGAGGGTGAGCAACTAATATTCTATGCTGGTCGATCTTCAAATCAAGCTAATTCTTATAAAGCTTTTGATAGCTGGATTCCAAGAACAACTCAAGCATATGAAGTTTCCTGAAAGAAGGAGGCACGTCTAGCCAAAGATGTTAAAAATGGGCAGCTAGCTGGAGGCAACCTAGTGTGAATTTTATTAAATTTTGAATTTTTGCATTAATTTCTTTTTATAGTTCCTTTCCAATTTTTGTTTTTGGTTGCTTTTAGTATCTTTCTTTCAAATGAGTTCCTCGTGATACTACTACAACCAAGCTACGAGATTGAGCAAAGCTCAAGTGTGGGGTCGTTCTACTTGCAGCAACAACAACAGTACAGGGGATTCCTAGTTTTAATTTATTTTTATTTTTGCTTCCTACAGCTTTGTTGTTTTCTGTTGGACATGGATGTTTCTTTAAAATTTTGCTTCTGATCACTTGTTTTTTCTTGTTTTCTTGTGAATTATTAGGATTTATGCTTTAGATCCTATGAGTGGATGGGTAAGTTGATCTCACGATATAGCATGAGTAGCTGTTTTGTTATATGAGATGTGGTTTGAATAATAATTATGAAAAATTTTCTATCTAGTTTGAAAGTATTAGTTTTTTTCTTCTTCAAGAAATCGCTTTGTTTCAATGAATGTTGGGATTATTGTTTTTAGTTTTATCTGGATTAGTTTTGAACCTTGGGAATGTAAGGAATGAAAGGACAGAAAGGACAAAGGCAAGGTATTCTGCTAATTTATTTTTTCTGGACCAAAAGGGCCTCGTCCACTCGGTTATTCAGTCTTTTAGGGTGCTTCATCACTTAACTTTATAAGGGTGTGCAACCTGGGAAAGTTGACCCAAAGCTGCTATATGGATGGAGAGAAAAGTCTGGGGGGATGGAGGTGATCATCTTATGTTTAAATTGTTAAATGTTTATGAATTGCAAGTGTGGAATTATAAGTTCCTAAAAGATGAAATGCAATGGAGAGGATCGTTACAAGTTAGGAGTATATGACATGTAAAGGTATTGTGGAATAAGACATTACTTCTTGCCCCTTGTCGTCATGGTTTGTGAAATTGAATGGAAAGTTAGGTCCAATGCGAAGTCCGGGTCAAGCTAGAATCAATGTGT
Organism: Limonium bicolor; assembly: GCA_023374045.1. Lineage (NCBI taxonomy): Eukaryota > Viridiplantae > Streptophyta > Magnoliopsida > Caryophyllales > Plumbaginaceae > Limonium > Limonium bicolor. The sequence goes on along the minus strand of CM041778.1, from coordinate 68,691,731 downwards.
CTCGTATTCTTGAATGCATTTATTGTATCACTGTTTTATGAAAACTTGCAGCTATGATTTTTTTAATTCTTACGATTATTGTTTGTAACCGGATCTCCTTGTGTAAACTTCTTAAGATTGACATTCTCTACTTCAGGTTCTAAGTTTGATCCGAATGTTTACTTGAGCATAAGTAAAAAGCTAAGTGTGGTATTTGATAAGTGGGGAATTTATCTATGTTTATGTGCTTTATTGTTTATTGACTTAAGCTATAATGTTACATGTTTCCCCACTTAAGTGCTTAAACGTGTTAAATGTTTAGATTATCTCTCATATGTGATTTTATGCTCAAACAGGTAGAAAATACTGAGGAAAATGTCTAGAAATGTTTGTCAAGAGTTTAAAGAATCAAATAGGGACCAAACGAGAGCGAAAATGTGTCATATGGTAAACTTCAGGGTTGGTCCCAGTCTGTGTCTGGATAAACAGACTCGGACCAATCTATTAGCACAACTACTGTGTAATTTTAAGTTTGGCCCGAGTTGTTAATCTGGGAAAAATTTCCGGACCACTTTGTACGCCATTTAATCTCGCGTTTTAATACGAAGTAAGGAGCATAGGTATATAAAAGTTGAGACTGTCTTGGCTACAGCCGTTGGCTACATCCCAAGCTCCCAGCAGCGCACGCTCTTTTTCTTTTTTTTTTTAAAGCACCCCGGCGTATTTTATTTTTTTTAAAGATTTTTTATTTCTTTTCTTTATCATAAACTTTAAATTGTTGTAACATTTATATATAAGTCCAAATTGAAAAAAAATTATATCATTGTTCACCTAAATTCAAGCTCTATAAAACAAGACCAGTCATGAATATATTTTGACAATTAAAAAAAAATATTTTTACATGTATAGAGCATAGAACGTAAAAGAAAACTTGTACAGCTTGTCATACAAACCTGTACAAATGTTCACTAAAACATGTACATCCTCACGTAAAAATATGTACATCCTCGCATTAAAAACATATAGATAGTCATATAAATCTATACGAATAATTAAATATGTACATCCTTAAATTAAAACCTGTACATATAAGGAAGAACACTTGTAGACGGTCATACAAGCATGTACAGATGTTCATTAAAACATATACATTCTCATAATTGAACATGTACATTCTCACATTTGAACATGTACATCGTCACATTAAAACATGTACATTCTCACATTAGAATATGTACATTCTCACATTAAAGTATATAACGACTTCCAAATAGATTACCCTAACCCCACACACCCTAAAACCCACCCTAGAAAAGCGAAAAAATGTCGAAGGCATTTTTAGGGTTTGTAGTGGCAGACCCTAAACCCGTGACCACAAACCTTAAAAACCTGTCGAGTTAGTTGCTACAATGTAAAGTATAGAACGGTTTCCAAATAGATTACCCTGCCCCCCAAAACACCCCAAAACCACCCTAGGATAGCTAAAATGTCGAAGGCATTTTTAGGGTTTACAGTTGCGGGTTTAGGGTCTAACAACCCTAAACCCGCTACCACAAACCCTAAAAACCTGTCAAGTTAGTTGCTACAATATAAAGTACGAAACAAATTCCAAATAGATTACCCTACCCCCCAAAACCCACCCTAGGATAGCTAAAAAACGTCGAAGGCATTATTAGGATTTGCAGTGGCGGGTTTAGGGTCTAATGACCCTAAACTCGCTACCACAAACCCTAAAAACCTGTCGAGTTAGTTGCTACAATATAAAGTACGAAACAAATTCCAAATAGATTACCCTACCCCTCAAAACACCCCAAAACTCACCCTAGAATAGCTAAAAAACGTCGAAGTCTTTTTTAGGGTTTGCAGTGGCGGGTTTAGGGTCAAACGACCCTAAACCCGCTACCACAAACCCTAAAAACCTGTCGAGTTAGTTGCTACAATATAAAGTACGAAACAAATTCCAAATAGATTACCCTACCCCCAAAACCCACCCTAGGATAGCTAAAAACCTGTCGAGTTATTGCGATGAAGTACAAGTTTTTACGTGTGGATGTACATGTTTTAATGAACATTTGTACAGGTTTGTATGACCATCTGTACAAGTTTTTTTACGTTTTGTGCACTATACATGTAAAAATAATTTTTTTTAAAAGTTGTCAAAATATATCAATGACTGGTCTTGTTTTGAAGATCTTGAATTTAGATGAACAATGATATAATTTTTTTCATTTTGGACTTATATACTAAAAGTTACAATAAATTTAAAAAAAAGAATAAAACTTAAAAAAATGAAAAAAATGAAAAAGAAAAAAATGAATCTACGCGTGAAAAGAGAAAAATGAAAAAAAAAAAAAGCTGAAAAGGAACGCGTGCGTGTGCTCCATCCGTCCTCTGTATATAGGATGTAGACAGGGATAGCTACACTCAGCCGTAGACAAGAATTTGCCATAAAAGTTATAGCCATCCATGATCAATCATGCCGCAACTTATGATGGACTCACTACACACCTACCTTGGAAACACGAGATTGGGCTTTTACCCTTATTTTTTAATCGAGTTATCTACCTTCACATCAGATTGAATGCTGCACGTCGGGAAGACTTTTGGGCCGACATCTTGAGACTTTGACCTATGTTGAGAAGGGGATGGTTAATTAAATGATGAAACTAATCATTCTGGGCTACACATTCTAATAGAGAGGATGGCTTTATCATTGACGGACTATAGAACATAACGGTGGTTCTTGGAGATTTTGACACATCTTTTAGACGAGTTCTCAAGCTCTAGCCACGGTGATAGTGAGAAAGAAACATGGAGTTCCGTTAGAGACAGAGGAAGCAGTAACAGACTGGATTTTGTCATCGGTTCCTTCACAGGTTTTATGGTGTTTTTTATTCCCTTTATTGTTGTATCTTTGTTTTCATTGTTTGAGCAATTGTTTAGAATCTTGGTTTATTATGGATCCTTAATTTGTGACTCTTTCCTCTTGTGTTTGCAATTAATTCTATAACGATTGTAGTTTTATTCATTATTCTCTTGCGCCCGTACAATTGCTAGAGTTTATTTATTTTGATTGCTTATAAGTGAGAACTATGAAATTCAATAAACAACAGTTAATCTAGAGATAGAAATTTCTCATTTTAGCTGACTACAAACCAGATGAAACTTACACACTATTAGGTAATTAGTAAATCCGTGATGAAAGTTAGGATTTAGTAATTACTAGCAAGAATCTATGAAGATCGAAAGTAGATTAATTTAAATCTAAGGTTGCAATATGATATTACAAAAACGCATCGAAAGAGAAAGTGAAGAACTAACTTCTAGGAAAATTTGCTATGATAGATCGGTACACTTGTCATAATACGATTTAACCCGTACGAAGAGATAAATATAAATCCAAAATGAAAAATTTTCACCGTTGTTCATCTAAATTCAAAATCTTCAAAACAAGATCAGTCATAAATGTGTTTTGATAACTTAATGTTTTTAATTTTTGTATGTTTACGATGATACACAAAATTGATATTATGTTTCATTGAAATTGATATTAGATTCATTAACTAATAGTGTTAAATTAGATAATAAACTTTGAAACCGATAAAATTTTATGGTGTACACTTGCCATAATATGATTTAACCCGTACAAAGAAATAAAGTATATTTGTATTAAACTTTAAATAGTTATAACTTTTAGAATATATCCAAAATGAAAAAATTTCACCCCTATTCATCAAATTAAAATCTTCAAAGCAAGACCAGTCATAAATATGTTTTGACAACTTTATGTTTTTGATTTTTGTATGTTTACGATGATACACGAAATTGATATTATGATTCATTAAAATTAATATTAGATTCATTAACTAATAAGTGTTAAATTAGATAATAAACTTCAAAATTGATAAAAAAATGATTATTACTTTTTATAATGTATTATTATTAATATCCGCATGATAGCTAACAAACTTCAAGCTACTAAAAAATCATTATTATTTATTGTTTTGTAATGTATTATCTTTTTTTGTGGTGTATTATTTATATGTTTACAATTTATGTTATGATTTATTAATTTTGATATTATGAGTTGTTAAAATTGATATTATATTTCATAAAAAATTATATTATGATTCATTAATAAAAAGTTTGTTGTGTGGTATATTTCTTATTAACCTATGTATGATATATGTTAAAGAAATCACATATTTTTCGCAGACACCAATCCTGTTATATTAAAAATAGGAGAGTATTGTTTTATGTGTATTATTATAGCAACTCATATGTGCGGCACCAACTATCCTCCTATGATCGACGCGCTGTTTCTTGAATCAGTACTAGTAATGTCTCCAGAGTTGGTACTTTTCTCTTTTTCAGCCACCGAAGAAAGGATTGAATAACTGCAGGCCGCACAAAAAGCAGCTGATGGCTCAAAGCAAGTGCCACCAGGTTTTCTATTGAAAGCCTCAATTTCCTTGAAGAAGAAATACTCTCTGGGCAATCTCTTTTGAACTCTAATAGGTGTGACAACTCCTTATCCAGAACAACTTCCAGCCAAAAAAGAAGTTATCAACAATCTTGCAACACCCGTTCACAACAAGCACTAGTGATCTTGGATAGCAGCCCGACAACTCCAAAAGTATTGGTTGAAACTCTGGATTTGGTCTTCCTAACTGATTGCAAGAGAACGAGATATATATCATTCTCCCTTGATAGTGTTTTCTTTTGAAAGATCGTTGTATCTATGGAGAGGAGAGTCAAATCGGCAGAATCTAAAAACATGAGATAAAAGAAAAAGGAGAAAAGTCAGTAAACTTCTGGGAGAAGTACAAAAAAATGAAGAAAGAGATATGATAGTACTCGTATTTAATGTAAATCGTTTTGAAGATGAATCTTTGTTCGAGATAGCTCGAAAGGAAAAGAGGTAAACTAAGAATAGAGAGAATAGGAGAGTTCACCGATCAAAGAGAGTAAGGAACCTCAGAAAGCCAATAACAAAACAGGAAGAGAAGAGCAAAGATCCTTAATCTACTGAGCATGAGCAAACTTACCTCTTTGTTGTGAAAATTTATCTTGCAGATCCTTAAGCTACTGAGCATGAGCAAAGATCTCCAAAGCCAAGAATGAATTTTTTATGAAAATCTTTTCTCCAAAACACGCTCAAACTCGAAAAATTTATTTCCGGAAGCATCGCACCTTACTGCAGCCTCTAGAGTTGCGTTCTTCATCTTTAAAGAAAGAATTGTCTTAGGGGCTGAGACAGCTTTTGTTTCCAAAGCATCGACCTCACTTTCTTTGGGTCTCCGAACCTGTTCTAATTCCCTCTGAGCTCCTAGACTTTGTAGTCCATCTCGATGTTTGTTGCATTAATAAATGCCTGGTGAGACTTATGGGCAAATTCATTTCTCGGCTTCTTTAGCTTGATTAGAAGTCGTCCGTAGTTTTTCAGTTTGAACACCTACGCTTTGGGCCATCAAAACCAGCTAAATTATAAGGATTAATCAGACTAAATTGTGTATAAGAAGTAAAGAAGGACCAATAAAAAGCATATCCCTTTACCTTATAAAACCCAGGAATTGAATGGTGGACAATGGAATTATTAGAGTCGCGTTGACACTCTGTTGGGGCAGAAAGCCCATTTGGATCATTGACTAGTTTAGTTGCTTTCTTCCAGAAACCGCTATAGACTCAGCTGCCAGTAATAAGTCTTTAAGGCTGGCTACTGGTAGAACCACCCCCTTTCCTTGGGAGACCACTAAAACTCTCATAAACATCCAGGGGGCTACAGGGGGAGGATTCTTCTGGAGAAGCCCTTTTGGGTTCCTTGTTTTTAACAGCACCACCAAGACTAGGGACTTAATTTTTTCGGAAGACCTGTGGGTTGTAGCTTCAAAAGTATATTCAGGAAAAACATCATGGAAACAGCACCGTCCCAAAAATATCTTTTAAATTTGATTCCATAGTTTTCATCTTTGGATTCTCTGGTATAGTGACTTCAGGAGGAGTTAGCATAGTAGCATCAATTCTTTAATTATTTTTAAAGAACCAAGATGAAAGATAAAATAACTATTATTGGTGGTAGAAATCTTGTAAGACTTAGTAACAATTCATCTGTCTCAGCCTTTGAGCATGAAGCAACCAGAATGACAGAAGTTCGCCATAATTTCTGTGCTTTTCGCTTTAATCTCCCTTTTGATTTTTCAGAAGAGGCCGGAGGTCCTTTTCCTTTATTATCTCCAAGAAACGCAATGGAACACTTCTCAAAGGTGTAGCTCCGGCAACCAAAGAATTTGTAAACTGTAATGATAAAACTTTTGGTGACGCGTTGGGAACGCTCAACAGCGGCAGACACTTCTAGATTTTCCGCAAACAACAAGCAGGTAAAAGGAGCAGAATGCAAAAAGTAGGAAGAAAAAGAAAAATGATGTACCTTCAATATAAAAAGGAGAAATCACCGAGGAAACATGCAACTGTGACGCATGATTTCCGGAGGCAATTTCCTCAGCTTGGTGGGTAACACCTTTTGTTGCATCTGTGCAGAAATATTCTTGCAGATTAGGGGCACTCTTGGGAGAGAGTGAAGGTTGGTTCTGATGTTGAAGAGATACGCCTTCTGTGCTGGTACCTGGCATCCAGTGTTTGATTACCGAGAGCGAGTCTTCTTGCCTCTAACTCCGGGGGCAGATTTTCCTTTTTCCTTCTTGTGTCCTTGGCAATTTTCCTTTTTCCTTTTTACCCGGGAATTGGAGGTCTTTTTATCCTTGTTTTCCGGAAACGTCGTAGCAGCCAAATTCAACAGTCTCAGATTCAGCGTAACATCAAAATCAGCTAGAATGTGTTGTCATCAACTTGGTAGGCTTAAAAGAAAACAGGTTTTCACCTCAAATTTTTTCCAAAGACTTGAGAAATGATCTTCGGAAAGATATGTCTCAAGAGGTTCAAGCTTTCATGTGAAACTTTGCAAACATCGACCAATCACTGTTTCCGAATCATCATCGGAAGGAAGTAACAACTGGCCAGGCCACCCAAACGTTGGAAATGGAAAAAGAAACCAGAGGAGGAACTACGACAAACCATTTGGAGGCCAAGACGTTGTCGCAACGGTTGTAGGTAAAAAAGCCAAAACCTTTTTTGGCAGAAAGAGAAAGGCTGCCATCTGGATTGTTTCAAGTAACGCAACGAATAAAGTCAGTTGCAGATGGATCGATTTTGAGGCTTTGACAGACAATAAAAATTACATAGAGGCAGGCGATTGCGTTAGGATGGAGGTAAGCCAAAGTAACATACCTTCAATTCAGGAATCCACTGACAAAAGGGTGAGGAGGCAAGGATAGTCCTCGTGTGAAAAACTCTTTATAGACTAAGAAACCTAACCCGAAATAATCTAAAGCATGGGAATCGTCTGTTGGAAGATAAATCTTGATGCCCGAAGGAACGGTGAGATCCTTTAAGACATACTCAAGAATTTCGAAGTAATAACAGAGGAAGAAACACTTTGCCGTTTCCTAAACGGAGCAGTAGGGGCTAGAAGGTCGCTGCGAACAACATCTATGGCGGAAAAACCCTAGAGACACAGATGACAGATAGGAGGAAACCGATTTGCGAGAAGAAGACTTAGAAACTGCGCCCTTGGAGGCCATCACTACGAGTACGAAAAGGTAATAAATATAAATTCGAAGCAAGCAACAAGGGAGCATATGAAATTTTGCGGAGATTTCTGGAAGTTGGGAGAACTGGAGGTATAGAAGTTTCAAAGCAGAGAATGCAAGGAGACGACAAGAGAGGAAAAGAAAAGAAAGAAGGAAATGAGAAATGGACTTTCAAATAAGTAAAGTTACCGTTACTACAGAACAAGTAAGGAAAAAAGTACTCCCGTAGATGGTAACCGTCACTCGTGGGACTATACTAGCAGAAGTTTTCTACTCTTTTTATTTTTTCTTAACAATTTCATGAAATGTCATTAGATTTTCTACAAATGTATGAAATATCATTATATTTTGGGAATTTCATGAAATGCCACTATATTTTTTGCTAATTCATGAAATACCACTAAAAAAAAAAGTCACGAAATGCCACTATATTTTCTGAAAAGTTCATGAAATGCCACTATAGATTGAAAAAAGACAAAAATACCCCACTAGTTAACAAAGTACTTTTAAAGTTCACAATATGCCCCTGAGTATTAAAAATTAACAAAAGTTAACAAAAATATCAAAAAAATAAAAATATAAAAAATTTTATAAAATTATAAAAAATAAAAAAATAAAAAAAAATTAAATTTTAAAAAATTTTAAATTTTTAAAAATGAAAATATCATTAAATATTAAAAAAATAAACATTTCCTTTTTTTAAATTTATTCAATACCATTAAAAAAATAATGAGTTCTAAACAAATAATTTATACCAATTTTTCTACCAATATAGTACCATAATTTATACAAAATGAGTACCATAAGTTTTATCATAAATTTTTTAATTATTATTTTCCATCAATTCAGATTATTTATTTTTTCAAAGTAAATTTTTTTTATATTACTGATAAATTTTAAAAACTAAAATTTCTAAATATAATAATTTATTGGAAATAGAGAGGACTGGGAATATATATATATAACATACAATATTAAATAGTAAAACTTGTTTGAAATGTAGAATAAAACGTTTTTAGAATAATAATATGCAACTTATTAGGAGCAAGTAATGATAACCAAAGAAATAATAAGTTGCATATTATTATTCTAGATACGTTTTATTCTACATTTCAAACAAGTTTTACTATTTAATATTGTATGTTATATATATATTCTCAGTCGCTCTATCTCAAATAAATTATTATGTTTCGAATTTTAGTTTTAAAATTTTAGCAGCAATATAAAAAAAATAATTTACTTTAAGAAATAAATAATCATAATGATAGCAAATAAAAAAATTATGAAAAAATTATGTTACTAATTTGGTATAAATTATGGTACTAAATTGGTAGAAAATTGGTATAAATTATTTATTTAGAACTCAATATTCTTTTTATGGTATTGAATAAATTTTAAAAAATGAATTTCTTTTAATATTTAATGATATTTTTATTTTTAAAATTTTTTTAAAAAAATTATTTTAAAAATTTTTAAATTTTATTTTTTTTTATAAATTATCATAATTTTTATAATTTTTTAAAATTTTTTTAAAAATTTTTATTGTATTTTGATATTTCTCTTAACTTTTGTTAATTTTTAACACTTAAGGGCATATTGTGAACTTTCAAAATACTTTGTTAACTAGTAGGGATATTTTTGTCTTTTTTCAATCTATAGTGGCATTTCATGGACTTTTCGAAAAATATATTGGTATTTCGTGACTCTATTTTTTTTAGTGGCATTTCATGAATTAGCCAAAAATATAGTGGCATTTCATGAAATTTCCCATAAATATTTTAAAATTTTTAGTTCTGTTTTGTAGATAACTTTATGACTTAATATTTTAAAATTTTTACTTCACAAAGTTTTCTGCAAATATAGAGTATAAATTTTAAAATAATTTTTATAAATATTAGTTAAAAAATTTAAAATATTTTATTTTGAATATATTATTTAAATGGCAGAAAAAAATAATTTATAAATGTATGATAAAAATTATGATACTTAATTGTATAAATTATGATATTGAATTGGTATAATTTAGTAGAAAAATTATTATAAATTATGTGTTTAAAACACTATATTCTTTTTTATGATACTGAATAATTTTAAAAAATCTACGAAATATTTACCTTTTTCAATTGAGATTTTAAATATGTTTTTTTATTTTATTTTTCAATTTTTGAAATATTATTTGAATTTTTTGTAAATTTTTTAACATTTAAGAGCATATAGTGAACTTTAAAAGTACTCTGTTAATTAGTAGGTGTATTTTTATCTTTTCCTTTCTGATGAATGACTATAGTGACTTTTACAAAAATGTAGTAGTATTTTATGACTTTTTTTAGGACAACTGCATAAATAAGATATTAGTTTAAAAATATAATGTATTTTATTTAGAATAAATAATTTAAATTGGTAGAAAAATATAATTTAAATATGTATGGTATAAATTACGATACATAATTAGTATAAATTATAGTACTTAATCGGTATAAATTAGTAGAAAATTTGGTATAAATTATGTGCTTAAAACTCTATCTTTTTTATGGTAGTGAATAATTTAAAAAATTCTACAAAAATATATACTTTTTTCAATATTTTATGATATTTCAATTTCTTTATTTCAATTTGTATAATATTTTATAATATATATATATATATATTAAATTTTTATAGAGTTTTGATTTTTTTCTTGAATTTTTATGAATTTTTTAACATTTAGGGGCATGTTGTGAACTTTAAAAGTACTTTGTTAACTAGTAAGGATATTTTTGTCTTTTTTTCTTATGATCAATGACTATAGTGACATTTTATGGACTTTTACAAATATGTAGTGGCATTTTTTGTCTTTCTTTTTTGGGAGACATTTCATGAATTAGCGAAAAATATAGTGACATTTCATCAAATTTTCTCAAGAAAGTAGAAACTTGTGGGACTCAATGGAGGAGCACAATGTAATACGGAAGCTAATTTCAAATTTTCTTCATCGGGAAGTTCTATCTTTTAATAGAAAAAGAAAAGGCTTGTGTGACTAATGTGTGGGCAAATGCCCAAGAAAACAACCTAAAGACTACCGAAAGTAAGCTCCAGACACATGTCTCCGGGAAAAAAAAAACATTATGACCAAGCAACGGCAAACCCAAGGATCAAAGATGGCCAGGGACTCATGAAACATGCAAAAGATCTTCTAACTGTCTGAAAAATGACCAGAAGTAGTGCAAGCGACGTCAAGTCAGTTCCAATGGTTTCTAAGGGCATCCACAATGGTAAAAGTGGATTCCACCCACCAACAAATATTTTTTTATTATCTCCTCTCACAATCTCTCTCTTACTTACCTAGGTTCTCTAAAAAGAGGGTGTCTTAGTTAAGAACCCCTCTCACATCCTCTCTCCTCCACCTCATCATTTTCTTTTTTCTCTTTTAACATTATGGGTGGAATCCACACCATTGTGGATGCCCTAAGGTAATTACCGGTACAGATATCAACAAGACAAGAATCTCAAAAGTAATAATAGAGCTCGCTTGGAAGAATCGAGAAGGAGGGCCAAGAGACAAAGTAAAGACAAGAGCAACTCAAATAAATCTTTGGAGAACACAACCGGAAGATCTAAAATATTAGGGATGGAATGGGTCGGGTTTGGGTCGGGTGGACCATCACCCGCACCCATCACCCGACTTCACCCGCTCCACCCGTACCTGACCCGTTTGTATCACTATCACCCGTTTCACCCATCACCTGCGGGTGAAGCGGGTGAACCCGTTTACACGTTTGTTTTCCTTTTTCCTTGTTTGCTAGTTAGGTTTGCAAATTACTGTGAGTGGAGAGAAAATAGAGGCCCAGAGCATGCATGTTCTATGTTCGCCAGTTAGGGTTGTGAAATTTACTTCAGAGAAAAGAATGAAATATTGCACAGAGCATGTACGTTCCATGTTCGCCAATTAGAGGCGTAGAGCATATATGTTCAATGTTCATCGAGGATTGCGAAATTACGTTTAGTGAAGAGAATGAAAAACTTCGCAGAGCATGTAAGTTATTTGTTTTTCAGTTAGGGTTTCAAAATTACCAAGAGTGAAGAAAGAAATAGAGGCACAGAGCATCTACTTTCCATGTTTGCTAGTTAGGGTTGCAATTACCTTCAGTGAAGAGAATTAAAAACTGCGCAAAGCAAGTATGCTAGGGCTGTAAAATTACCGAGAGTGGTGATATAAAGAATGGCGCAGTCACCTAGAGCATGAATGTTCCTTGTTCACTGGTTAGGGTTACAAAAATCGTGAGTGAAGGAGAATGAATAATAAGTAACAATTAATATATATATATATATATATAATCTATGCGGGTGAGCGGGTCGGGTGACGGGTGAAAAATGTTCACCCGTCACCTGACCCGTACCCGCACCCGTTCCACCCGTCACCCATTTTTCACCCGTTTTATACGGGTTTTTCATCCGGTTTAGCGGGTCGGGTGACCGGGTGAAATAGATACCCGCGGACCCATTGTCATCCTAAAAATATAGTTAAGAACTAGGCCACAAAAAATGTCTTAGACATAAAGCATTGTACCATAGAAAGACAGGTTGTGTCATAGGAAAAAGTTAATAAATCTATAAATAAGGCTTCACTCCTTATAATAAGAGAGACACAATACTTGACTCTTGACCAAGAATGTGAAACTCTCTTTTCTCTTTAAATCAGTAACTTTGGTGGTCTAGATACAAGGTAGGGGAAAATTCATCCTTCTAGGTTCCATCCGGCAAAAGAAAACGAATTTAGGAGTCGAAGAACAGTCATCTAGGATTGAGCACTCCATTACAATTTAAATATAGATCAACGTAACTTTAGGAGAAATGAATGCAACAACTCTCGCAGTTATATATAACCAGGGGCGGACCCAGAGATTGAAAGTTGTGGGGTCATTGACAAATAAAATTTACTATAGTTACTTTTTTCTAAAATTTATGGGGTCATTGACACATAAAATATCTAGCATATAATAAAAAAAACTACAGTAGAACTTACTACAATTATTTTTTATCACAAAAGTCATGGGTCACGTGACCCCGGGTGCACCCACTTGAGTCCGCCCCTGGATATAACTATATAAGCACTCAAAACATACTTGTTAAATAATCTCTCACTCTTGTGATCTCTTATATCTCTAAATATTCTCGATGAAAGCACACACGTTACAATGAAAGCAGGACTACTTAAATAATACAGGAAATCAGAATAATAACTCCTACAATGTCTTCGAGGCAGAGCGCCTTTGGCTAGAAGAGGAAGGTTGTCCTTGGTTATTTCCTGACCGTGTCTTGTCATACCTTTCACACGTCAGCACAAGTTGCTGTCATCCCTAACAGTTTGTCTAACAAAATATATGTTATTATTCTCGACAATGCGGATCATCAAAGCAGCTGCCTCTTCTTTGTCGATAAAGATTTGATTCATGCTGAATAGGTGACATGCATCTATATTCACTTCTATGTGGTCATATCCGACACCGTTTTCACCCTAAGTAACACAAAATAATGTTTGGTCAACTAAAGCTAAGAGCATTGTAAATGTAAACAATGGAAGTGTGTAATTAAGCAATCAGACACATAAAGAACAAACAGGATGAAAACTGTCAGCTTAGGTAAAACCTGATCAAATTTAGTCAAAAGCGGTCTAAAAAGAGGTCAAAGCTGGTCAAAAATGGAAAAGCCGCCCAAGCCGGTCAAAACCGGACGGTTCAGCCAGCGTCAACACCCGCAGCACAAGGCGCGCGCCAGAACCAGCCTTTTCCTACCACCGTCAATGCTTGTAGTTCTCAGCACCCGTCACCGCCCTCGTGTCGACGCGGGCCCCGCTGGGTGGGCATCGACGCTTGTGCCCTGGGGTAAATTTTGTCCCATTTTTTCATGTTTTTTTACTATTTTTTCATTTTATGTCCTATTTTTTTAACCTAAATTTAACTAAAAAGTACTGCAAATACTTAAAAAATACATCTAAATGAGCCCCTCATATGTCTTGCCGACAATAATGTCATCCAGATGTTCCTGAGATGTCTCTACAACGTTAACTTCATTGTTTTCGTCTATTTTGCTCCGACCTCCAGAAAGTTTCTTCAAACCCTTGAAACCCATCTTCCTCTCTTCTCTCTCTTGTTTATTGAATATGACTTCAAAGGAAAGGAGTGTTGTATATGATTTCAATCCACAACCTCACTATATTTAAAGGATTTTGGGCACGTTCTATAATATTGAACAAGTTCTGGGTCTATATCGTAATTTGTCAAACATTTTGAATGAGTGGCAAGAAGGTCATTTTCCAACCTCGCGAATTGGAAACCTGACTGTGTGTATTGACCCCTAGATTTATGGTAAATGTTTGTGTTTCTACCATAGAAATACTCCAACAAGAATAACAAATACTACTAGTTAACAAGAAAAGGCATCTTAATTGACATGGAGCAAACTAGTCCTTCATTATCAATTAAACAGATTTTCACTCCTTGCCAATAGCAATTCATTTCATATTTTCAAGACTTGAAGGCTAACAATGACATCATAATTATTCGTGTTCATTGGCGCTAATTAACATATACATATGTTTATGTGAGCATACATATAAAACATTACAATATTACTTCAAGTAATATACTACAGTTGTATGACTTGTACTATGCATACAATAATCTACGTACTTGATACATAAGATATACGTTAAGCGCGAAATCGTTTTACCCCCTTAAAAGGGATTACACCCACGTAATCTACAATTGCCTCATCTTTGAAACAACGATTTCAAGATGTTTAACTCTTATGATGTATTCTAGCTCCTATGTAGTCTCTACCATATTGTGATCCGACTAAAGGATCTTAACCATCTCGATGGTCTTAGTTATGTTTTCTCCAGTCCTTGTGTCATGAGCTCTTATTAGAGTTTGCGCACGTCTCCTAACTGGATTCAATTCCAGCCTCTCTGGCTATAATACCTGTGTCGGGTTAGGTATATTTATATATGTATACATATTTGATTGGGAGATGTGAAATATGTCATTTCCTTCCCAAACTGTTAGGTATATTAAACCTATATGAAATACCCCAAACTTAAATATGGTGATTAAATTATTCTAATATGAATTTTAGGGGCCTAATAGTGCCTAAAGAATATTGGTGAAGAAAATAAAACCAAAAGAAAAGAGAAAACGCTTAAAAAGCGTAAAACATAAAAATGAGTGTTATGCAACCATAGGAGCTATATGACCTCGGTTAGGGTCCTAGATGGATTCCTAGGGCTTAATTACGCTTAAATAATATGTGGGAACAATTCCCGAAGAAAACGGATCCAAATAATGGGTTAAAAACACCAATGAAGCTTTAAAGCACGTTTTTCGAGAAAACTCAAAAACGTGAATTTAAGTGGTCAAACATACCCGTAAAAATTATAGTTTACTATATAACTATAATTAGATATTAATGGAAGCTTAAGAACCATTAAAATCAAAGAAACGGGAAAAATCCGGAAAACGGGTCCGGTTAGTGAATAGTGCCAAAACCGGGAATTTAAACGTGTTTCTTGTAAAAAGACAAAACCGCCCCTGCCCAATTAATTAGTGGGGGCCGATTTTCATGTGAGTAGTGGCTCACCCATTTCCTTCAATTAATGACAATTAAATAAAGGAAAAGAAAAGAGAGAGAGAAAGTGAAAAGTGATAAAGTAAAAAGTAACAAATACTTACTGTTCCTCTCTCTCCTTCCATTTCTCTTGTCTCTCACGTACTCCCCTCCCCACCAGACTTCTTCTTCCTCCTCCTTCTCTGCAAGTGGCGATTTCAAGGTGCCTCCCATGGCTACTCTCCTTTCTCTTCATGCCCAAGCCACACCAAGGCTCCAAATGGAAAATAAATTACATATTTGAACTCCTCTCACCAAGTGCTACACTTCTATCTTTTCAAAATCTCAAATGGAGGAGTTTGCCCTCCATGGGTATATCTCATTTGAGAAGAAAATCACATGTTCTTGGAGCTAGACATCTCATCTTTCATTCAAGGTAAGAAAATCCAAGAAAAAAAACTCATTTTGCTCTCACTCTTGCCTTGGCCGATTTTGCCTCTCTTGATGCCTTGTTTCTTTCTTTGTGTGAGCTATTTTCCAAGCCTTCAATGGTGGTTGAATGCCCTCTTTTGATTCATGGATGAAGATCCATCTTAGAGCTTCAAAGGTAATGACCTAATTTTGTGCTCTAAACTCCCACTTTAAATTCTAGGGCTATTTTATGTGTCTAAGTGTCTTGACTTAGTCCCATTCCATCCTTGAATGTTTGCTAGAGAATTGGGCAAGTGGTTTGCCCTTGGCCGATTTTGGGTGTCAAGAGAATTGAGCAAGAAAGATGGAGAAGATAAGAAGAGAAGTGAAAAAATAAACCCTTGAAAGCTCAAGGTAAGAAATCTACCTTGAAATTATCTTAATGCTTAAGAACTTGGGAAGGGTAATTAAAGAATGAATCAAATTGTGTTGGAACATGTATTTGATTGTGGGAGAAGGAATTGTGATTATGTTAGTGTAATGAGAACTTGTGGGATGATTTAAGGGCCTAAGTGTCAAGCATTTATGTTATTGCATTATATGGTGCTTGATGAGATTTTGGATGAGTATTGATGAAATGTTGTGTGCTGGTAGAACCCAATATGGGTTTGGTTAGCTTTGAAGTAAGTTAGGTGAATGAAATGAGCATTTGGGAATGTTAGAATTGTAGGTGAACCATGGCAAAATTTCGGTAGAAATTATGGTGTTTTAAGAGATTTCATGAGTAAGGAATGACAGAGGGTTAACTAGGTGTTTGGAGAGGAACCAATTTGGTTAGTTAACCACCTAGGAGCTATTTAAGAGGTGAGTTAAGAAGTGAGCAAAATCTGTAGCAAAATGGGTGTTTTATTGTCTTGAATTTCTAGAAAAAGACCTAGTGTATGTGGCTTTGAAAATGAAGGTTTGAACTTGAGAAATGAAGTGCAAATGACTAGGAATGAATGGTTATGGTCATTAGATGAATTGGTAATGAATGGTAGAAGTGCAAACTGTCATGGAAATGTGTTTAGAGCATTAATGTGCAAAGTGTAAAATGTGAGAATGAAAACTTTGGTGGATTTGACCAAGATTTGGGTAAAGGAGTTGGGCAATTGTAACACCCCACTCGGTAATCACGTCATAATCACTCACGTAGCATAATTAAACATGTCTCGCAGCGGTAGACAAAACATCAAATAATCCTCACACGGGTGTCACATGCCATTACTCGTCCATACGAGTAAAGAAGCAGAAATGGAATAATTACTAAACAACGCTAACAATACATACACAGCCGCAGTGATAACGAGATACTAACCTATACATCAATCTAAAACCAACTGTAATCTTATTGACAAGTGAGCGTCTATATCTTCCCGTTTGTATACAACGTTGCAACATAGTACACTAACAACCGTCCTACTACACGATGAACCCTCGTGCGGTAAAATTAAATCCTAACTACCTGGTTCCCGCACTTCGGCTTCGACGGTAAACACCACCTGCACAAATGCCATAAAGGCTCAGCGATAAACGCTGAGTATGCCAGGTCTGGACCCTATTGGTCACTTAATAGTCATGGTCGTCATTATTAGGTTCGTTACATGCTTTTACCGGTGTACAGGTATATTAAAGCAGTAAACACATGAATGGCGGTAATATAAACAATTAAGGCAATCACTACAATTCACACACAACAGTCATTTCAATTATGCAAACATCATAGAATTACATCAGACAATAAAACTGAGGTGATAATTCACGCACGTTTATTAATTATCACATATCACATCGGTCGGTCCCCCGGGCCCTCACATAACACTTTAATTGGTTTGCACTGTTGGGCGTCAGTTAGGACAACCCGAAATAACTCACTTGGACGGTAGTCCCACGTACACACGAGGTGCTCATTGCCCAGAGGATCCGAAGATTCCGGGTCTTATTCACTTTACCTGTTTAAAGGCGTCCATATAGGTGGCCAAGGGCCTGGTGCCAACAGCAGCACACTCTGCCTGACGATCTATATAGGCTCGATCAGGATTTAACTAGAGTAAACCCGATCCGGGTAGTAACTCAAGAGATCTCTATGCGCAACCAGTAGCCAGTGACTAACTGGGTTTAGGTAAACCATCACACTCATTCACATCGTTCACACTCATTCACATCGTTCACACTCCAACGTTTGACTTAATCAGTCAGTTACCCAAATACAGTTTTAGGTATGGAGAAATCACATTTTACTTGGCTGCCCTGTGGGTCTTACGCATGCCTAGAAGTAATCTAGGTCGTATTCATGTTCGATTCAAAGCTCTAGAGATCGACAATGTCGTATCCCGTTCCTAAGTATTTTACTTAGGTTATAATTTACATAACTTATAATACTTAGAGTATTACTGAAATACCCCTAACCTTAACAACTTAATTAAATCATCTATTAATGACCTAAGAAGGTTAATAATCATCTTAATACCATTGGGGAACTATCTAAAAGATCTCAACAAGGCAAAACATGCCTTAAGATCGGTAAAGCCAAAAATGTGCTTTAAAGCACCATAAAGATTGTATGACCTCAAATAGGATCCAAAGTGGATTCCTAAGTATTATAATGAAGTCATGAACATTATAAAACCATTCTCAAAGGAAACCAAGCTCTAGAACATGTTCTAACACAAAATGTGCTCTAAAATTCCTTAAAGCACGGTTTTTGAGAAAATTGACTTTCTGAGTGGGTTTTGAGTAGTGTTAAGCATTGGATTAGACCTTGATATACTAATGTACTATAATGTACCACATTGGAAGGTCTAAATCCAAAATTTCAAAAAAATCGAAAATATGGCATTCATTTGTGAATAGTAACCCAAATAGTGCATTTTTAAGCAAATTGACCAAGTTTGGTCAATGGTCAATTAATTGACCATCCTTATACTTTGGCTGTCGGCAGGCATGGAGGAAGGAAGACAGCTCATTCAGCATTAGTGCTAAATATCTTCCTAATTTGATGAATCACCATGTTACTATTCCTTTTTCTACTTTTCTTTCATTAAATCACATTTCCTTTCATTCCTTTGCCTCTTGTCCCATTCCAGCCGAGCTCTCTGTATTCCCAGACCCTCTCAAGCTGTGTTCTTGAGTAAGGAAGACAAATCAATCTCTTAAGCACCTAAAGTAATGGTTTAAGGCTTATTTTAGCTCTTTTTCTTCATCTCTTCATTACCTACACTTGGAGCTCATGATCTATCACTTTCCATGGCTCATTCTCAGTGTTTTAAACCTTGAACAACAACCAATCTCGGCTGAAGCAAGTCTAGGGACCAAGGTTTCCAAAAATTGCATTATAAGGTAAAAACATACCTTAAGCATCTCCTTTCTCCATCCGGTTTGTTTCTTCTGATTTTTATGAGTTTATTCACTCATAATATTCATATTTACATGTTTATTCAGTTGGTTAACCATTTGGAGCAAGGGTGGCCGAAAATCAAAGGAAATACCATTCTTTAAGGCATTTTGCCAAGGTAAAACCTATTACCATGGCAGCTTGTTGTTGTCTAGCTATTTCCTATGTTTATATAGTGGATTTAACACCATGTGGTGTGTTTTATTCAGGCCGAAATCCTTTGGAAACTTCCTTGCATTTTTAAGGTGATTTTTGCCTTAAATCTTACATTAATTGTTCTTTATGGTTAAGCTCATGCTTGGAGTATAACCATATCTTATTTTGCTGTATTAAATATGTCTAAATGATGTGGTGAATTTTCCTCCAAGCTGCCGAGTTCTTACTAGGGAAAAACCAAGGTATAAACACCTTAAACTTATGATTTTATGATTTCTTAGCATATATATATTATGTGCCGAGAGTAGAGTTATATGGGTTATCTTAACCTAAGAATGGAAAAAATTGACTAAGATAAATTAAGCTAGTCATTTAAGTGATTTAATTAACATAATGGTCAAATTATGATATTATGTGGAAAAATAATTAAACTACAGCAAGGCCGAGAGTTTATGGTATATTTTGAGCTATTTATGTGTAATTTTATGTTATAAAGCAAAGTTGTAATAAGGCCATGTCATTAGGCCATTTTAATTTAAGTTTAAAGCTTATTTAGTTTAATTTATGCTTATATAATTAAGTTTGGGGTCAAACGGTAATTACTAGCAAATTATTAAGCCGTGGGCTTAATTTAGAGGAATTGAGGGTTTTTAAATGAATTTAATAAAAATTATAACATTTTATAAAGTTTTGGGTAAAAATTGTAAAAATAGAAAACTATAGGGAATGTTTGGTAATTACCGAAAGTTTGGTTCCAAATTGGTATTAGAAGTCAAAGTTGACTATATAGGAGACTTTGACCAAGTTTGGAGAATTTGAGAAATTAAAATACTACCTTATATTAAGATAGTTATTAAATTGTAAAAGATTTATAAGAGATGGGGTTATATTGTGATTTCCGAAAACTTGGGGTACTAAATGGGATTTAGTACAAACCTTAGGTTGTTAGGAATTTTTAGAAGTTTATTTGGTTTAATTTGGAGTTTATATGAATTATATAAGTATAATATACGATATTTCATAACATTGTTACAAATGGGTAACATATGTGTATAAACCGAGAATTATAGAAAGTATAAGGTTAGGAATTATATTTATAACCTTTTGGTATAGTTTGGTAATTTTTGGAGTTATATATAAGGTTTTATAAAGATATATGTATAATATATAGTTTTAATGATATTAGAAACTATATGTTATAAATGGGGTAATTTGGTGAATATAGAAAGTTAAGTGGTGGAAATTTAATTAGAATAGACCATGGGGTCTGTTCGGTTATTTTAAATTGTAACCATAGGTTATAATTATATTAAGGTTTAAGGATTATAATATAAGGTATATATTATAAGTGTAACAATAAAATATAATTTGGGGTTGATTTGTAAATTATGGAAGTATAGTGGGAATTAATTAAAACCGAGAGTTTAGTGGGCTATTTGGTATTTTATTAACAATATATAACTATAGGTTATAATTGTTTTAATGACATAAATGTCATAATATATGTTATATAACTATAATATAACATTATATAAATTATGTGGTGGATTTTGTAAATATTTAAGAAAAATAAGTGCTGTTCGGAAATATGAACATTTTTTAATGAAAATTTATAATATGGTTTTTAATGTTATAAGAGTTATAACATTTATAATATAAGAAATATTCATTAAAAGAGAATGAATATATTATAAGACTTACCATATAATAAATAGTCCCATAATACATGTATATCAATAAATATATGTTATGGAGTGGAAAAATATAATATGGTTTAATAACCATGTATTATCATAATTAAATGATATAAGATAAAGGGAAAAGAATTACAAACATTAGATATGGAAATTCTAATGTTAGGAGTGTACATGAAATAATAAGGATTTATATAATTCAAACTTTTTTTACATATGAATTATACTACATTAAACTTGGAAAAACAAACCTTAGAAAAATAAATACTAAGGTGAGATGTATAATACATGATAAAGAATTATACATGCAATATAGAAACAAACTATACAATATACAAGGGTATATTAAGTTACATGCGATGACAAAGTGCAACATTAAGTATATTAATATACGATACGAGACTATGCATGTAATATAACGTTTTTCCAAATCCTGAGTTAAGCCGAAAACCCGACAAACGTTTACAGTTAATGACGGGGGATTAACCGGGAGGTATTAGTGACGGTACGGGGTACCGTAGAGTTATATTGTTATACAGGATACTAATCAGTAGCGTTATGTATTGTTAGACTGTTAGAGACGACACGAGGAGCATCAGATCTAGTTGATTCATACTCCACTGTTATACAATCAGGGTGAACGGTATGTTGTTACGTGTCTCTGATTGTCTCTGAGGGCTTCCTCAGTTCAGACTTCTGTGTGATCTGTGATAAGATTGTTTGTCTGAATGTGTAAATAAATATGCATAAACTGTATATTTATAGCTGCTTATTATTTACTGTTGTTGAGTTAACAGTATTGGTTCGTATATATGAACCTATATATATAAAACGAACTAGCGGCTATGGTGCTATCTTATATGAAATATAAGGATCTTCATAAAAACGTTGTAGCACTAGGATAATAAGATATACATATTATCCGAGACTTTAATACGGAGCATTGGCCTTTCTAACGCCGCTCTCGTATCTTACACTGGATCCCGAGTTTACAGACTCCGGATTGGACTAATGACCTTAGTCTGTTGTGTTAGAAAATTGGTAATGCGATGCGATGGTATAATTAATTAAACATAACAAAGCCAAGAGGATGTGGCTCTTGGTGCGCGCTGTGATCACAAAAACGATACTAGGATGTCCGCGTACGGGTCCGCAAGTATCAAGAAAATTTCCCGTGAGCTAGGATGGCTCGTTGGTCGGAGACTCTACCGCTGGAGTGGCTACTGTCGTGGGTGACCCGCCATAGTATGTGGGTAACTTAGAGGCACGTCGTTTTTAACGAGACGTTGTCACTAGGTATAACTGAACATTTATTACAGTTGAGACTTGTACATTGGCGAACAATATTGGTTTTTATACCAAGGACGGGAGTTAATACTTGTTTATTATCCTCGTTGTTTCGCCTTGTTGTTCATTGGTTATACTGTGTGGTTTATATTGTGTATTGATGGTTGTGTTATTGTATGGATATTACTGTTAAATGTTTTACAGTTTAGATATTAAAACGGTATTGCATGTAACGAACCTCATGCTCTCGACCAATTAATTGAGGGGTTTGAGGAGGCATGACGGGGCATGTGATAACATACTCAGCAGGGGCTGATTCCATACCACAAACCATATTTATTTCAGGTGACTAGCTGAAGGGTCGACGCAAGGCGCGACAGTTGTTGTTTACTGTTGGTTGGACTTGGTACGGTTTGAGACTACTGTTATTCTGGACTCGGGTTGTAAACAGAGGTGTATATTTTGGTTAGACGCTCAGGTGTACGGTTTGGTAAGACGGTTGTTGTTTATGTTCTGGATTGTTTAAGCACTACTATCTACCTCTTGAGGTCACTGCGGGAATATGTTTCGTATGTTGATTATCATGTAACTCGTTATCACCCGTATGGGCGAGTGATAACAGTGACACCATTAGAACGACAGTCTGTTATTTACCGCTGCGATTTATTTACTAAGTACGACGTTTATATTATATTTAGGAGCCGGATTAGTAGGGGTGTTACAATTACATCAAATAACGGCAGTCACAAACACATTGCTCGTATATGTAGATTTATATAAGTCGATCTATAGTCGACGTAGTATTAGTCCCATAGGACATTTGCGCATAATTAAATAATGCGAGAAAATAAACAGTTAACATCACATCACATCACATTTCACACATACACATACATACATATATTCACACACGTTATATCACAAACAAATCTGAGCCCGAGGAAGTCCTCAGGACATCTCAGATCAAACCCCATTACATACCGTGCACCATAGACCTAGGATGCGCAGTAGACCACTAGCTCGTCGGCGCCTCCGTCTGACATACGATCTAAATAATCACGGTACTATAAGTCAATCCACATGACTTAATTTAAACTCGGTAAATCGAATAACACAAGTAATCCCGACCTTTCATCCCCGGATTCCAACAGTTATTTGTTAAGGTATCGTTATACGAAACCCGTTATCCGTAGTAACTACTAACGTCCGGGTTAATTTAAACACGTCGGTTATAGAAACGTCTTAGTTGTAGCGTTTTCGAAACGTTAGGATTTATTCTATTATTCTCCACAATATTCACGAGTATACGAACATACATTCACGTTTATACTTAGGTATTAAATTTCACCAATCCGGTTAGGTTTACGAGTATACTATTATAATATATAGTTGCATGTATACATGTAACGTAAATTCGCATCGTATATTATGCTCGTATACTAACGTTTATAATTCATTCCATGAATTAATATTGTTCTTATTTGAACTTAGATATGTAATATATAGTTGCATGAATGCATGCACTAATGTTCATATGCATGGCGTTGTTATTTAGCCATTTATTATAATACAATGTATTATAATATACAAAGATTATAACAAGTTATATTTAGTTTCCAACTAAATAACTTGTACTTTGTAAAGTTCACTAATGTAATAACATTTACTCTTTTATATAATATGGTTTCCAACTATACCATAAACTTATTATTTATATTTCCATATTTGCTTGCGCATTCATATAAACATATACATTTATATTTCATAATCCATGCTCTCATATTATATGTTACATTTTTAACATCTTAATGCAAGATGATTATTTTTATTTATTGCATTATATCATGCAATTTATATTAAGAACTTAACTTAATACTTTATAATATTTCATGACATATACTTATAATCCCTAAGGTTTATTTATACTAACCTTAGAATATAAATTCCATTTTCTCATCAATTGTCACATTATTTTATGTGAATGTTATTAATGATAATAGTTTCATTCAATCACATTAATATTATCTAATAGCTATAGTATTTTATATCATTGTAAACTATAGTTTAAAATTCATTTCCAACTCTTAGAAATTGCGCCAAGGCCCTTAAGTTTCATTAATTATATTTTGACCACATAATCTTATACAATGTCACATGAATATCATTATACCATATACTATGATATTTTATATTGCATTAAACATTATAACCTATGGTTTTAATAAAACCATATTACATTACCGTAAGGCATATGCATCAATATTTTGATTTTCATCAACTCCCTATATTTTTCCATTATTACAATATTGCCACATATTTAATATAATGTTATACATATCATATGTTATAACATTTTAACTTTATAATAAACATAACTTATAGTTTTATTCTAAGATATATATATTGCCGGTTTGGCACATATACTATAATCTCATTTTTCTTGACATTCCATACTTTTCCTTTATTACAATTTATACCACACATATTATATAATGTAACATATACTTTATATTATATCATTTTAACCATGTAATTAATATAACCCATGGTTATATGTTTGCAAAATTTCCGAACAGGCCACATAGCTGTTCTTATTTATTTTCAGCACATTGTAACTTCTTATATTTACATATTCACCACTTATTTCATGGTATGTCACATATACCATATGTTATAACATTTCTTCATTTAAAACATGTATAACCTATAGTTTAGGTTCATTTAATTTTTCCATACTTGCCAAACCGACCTATAGGTCTGTTTTGATTTATTTTCCAGCAACCTCATTTTCCATATTTACACTTTTACCACAAATATCATAACATGTAACATATAGCTTATGTTATAATATTTTAATACTTATAACTTTGCATAACCTATAGTTTTAAGTTTATTAATTTTCGAACAGACCCCTAGGGCTGTTCCAATTTAATTTCCGCCCCACTATACTTTGCATTTTTGCAGGTTCACCCAGTTTTATAACCTATACTTTTAATATCATTTAAATCCTTATGTTATACACTTATCTTAATGTATAGCCTTTTATTTAATTCCAAAAATTACCAAACTTTATACTAATGTTACAAAGTGTTATATTTACCTTATGAACACCCAGATTTTCGGTATTTACAGTTTATACCCCATAAATTTTATAAATTCAATATTTAGCTTATAATGTTATTATAAGTTCATAAATTAATTACTTATGTTATAAATTTTTGGTCAAGGCTCATAGCTTGGTCAAAGTAGACCTATAATATACTGGTTTGACTACAAGTTCTTCTAATTACGGTTTTAACCCAATATTTTCAGAAATTACATTTTTGACCCCAATTTTTACAAAACTTTATAAAATTCATAAAATAAGTTTTTAATACATAGTTTTCAGCTATATTTAATATTCAGCCTCAAAAATTCATTTTAATTACATACTAACCCCAAATTGTTTTTGGTAATTATTTATTTAATCGTATAATTAATTTAAACTTAATAAATCATAAAATTTAATGGCCTAAAATTAAATGGCCTTATTACGACTTTAGATTATAATATATAAAATTTATAGATGTCATAAAAGACATTACTAACTCACGGTTTTGATATGTTTTGTAACAACATTTTATAAATTGTGTTATAACCATTTAATTAATTCCTATGACATTATATGTCACATAAACATTAGGTTATCTACCAAAAAATGTTATAAAACATTTTAATATATAGTTTGGTTATAAAATTCCTTGAAACCCACGGTTTCCATTATTTTCCCCTCAATATTTTTATAACTTGCATTTTAACCCCTTAAATCATTTTCATGGCATTATAAGCCATCT
Source organism: Limonium bicolor (assembly GCA_023374045.1). Taxonomy (NCBI): domain Eukaryota; kingdom Viridiplantae; phylum Streptophyta; class Magnoliopsida; order Caryophyllales; family Plumbaginaceae; genus Limonium; species Limonium bicolor. The sequence goes on along the minus strand of CM041778.1, from coordinate 68,665,711 downwards.
TACAAGCTAAATAAGCTAGCCACATAATATATAGTATTTTAGCACATAACTAAGTCATTTACACCATCTCTTACCCACGGATAATATCATGACACAATCACATAATAACTTTATAGTATACATGGTTAATATACTTACTTGGTTTTGAACAACCAAATCAACCAAACAGCACTCCAACAGCTCACAGCTGTATATAAATGTTTTTAAATCAGCTTTGAACATTAACCCATATAAACACTTGGTTAACACATCATTTAGGTAGTATTTACCTTAATTTAACAAGCCATCTCACACACTTGTTCTTCACTACTTTGGGAAGAATTCCTTCCCTTGTTCCAGCATACATACGCCCCCATTTTGCAAGTAAAGAGAGGTGTATTAGTCACCTTATTACTAAGGGTAATTAATGGCTAATTTGAGCATAGTTTAACTTGATTTATTTACCTTGATAATGGTAAGCTTAGGTGGGTTGCTTACGCATGAAATTGGAGTTAAAATGAGGTGTTAAAAACACCACACAAACTAGTATAACTACCGGCAATGCAAGGTGGGAATTTGTTAGGAATTACCTTGTTACAAAATGACTTAGATGGAGTTTCTAGCACACCATGAAGCAGCAATTGAAGAGGTGACACTTCCACTGATTTCCTACGTAAAGAAAGAAGAGAAAAGGCTGGAGAAGTGAAGGAAGAAACCGGAAATTGAGTAGAGCAAGATTTACAACATAAAACACATTTTTACCTTAATTTATTACTCAAGCTAACTTCCCTTCTCTTTTGTGGGTTTCAGTCGAGAGTTCCCTTCATCTTAGAGCATCAACTCACACTAGAATGGTGGATGAAAATGGAAATGAGTTACACCATTAGAAGGAGGAAGAGAAGAGGAAGAAAATGGTTATAACCTTGATTTAAGAGCTTACCTATGGCAAGAGATCTTGCTCCATGAAGATGGCTGCTTGCTCACGGTGGAAGAAGAGAAAAGGGAGGGTTTGAGAAGGTAGAAGACGGATGGGAAGGAGGAATGAAAGGAAGAAATCAAATACCTATCCATTACGTAAAGTATTCTACTTAATTAGTATTTTATGATGAGTCATCATCCTTTGCTAGATATTTATTAAGTTTATAAAGAAGGTCAAGAAGGCTGGGTGAAGACTACTTACGGCTGGGAAGAAAATGATTGTAAAAAAGGTAGTTACTTTATCTTATAAGATAAGATAAAGTCACTTTATTAATAGTAAATGTGACTCATTAGTCTTGGTAAGTATTTTAAGTTGGAAAATGGACAGAGATGACACACTAGGCAGGCGGCAATGGCTGGTCAAACCCAAAGAATTAACATTGACCATGAATTAGATTAAGTAATTAAATGTTATAAAAGTACTATTCACATCAAAATCACCCATTTTGATTTTATTTGAAAACTTTGATTTAAAACTTCTAATGTGGTACATCATGACCCATTAGTTTGATAATGAATGTAATCTAGTCCTTAAAATGACATAAAACCAATACTTTTAAAGTTATACACAAAAATGTGCTTTAAGGTGTTTTAGTGCACATTTTGTGTTAAAGCTTGTTTTTAAGCTTGGTTTTCTTTGGTAATGGTTTTATTATATCCATTACATGATTACTAAACCTAGGAATCCAATTTGGAATCAAATGGAGGTCACAAGACCTTTAAGGTTTCTTAAAGCACTTTTTTGCCCTAAGTGACTTTTAAGTATGTTAATGCTTGTTATTGATGTTAGAGTGTTGTCAAATAGTTTCATTACGTTCATAAATGTGTTTATATTCTTAGGAATTAATTTTAGATCCTAAGGAATTCATTTGGGCATATATTTTCCCTAAACGGTCAAAGGGTGCAATATTTGCTTTATGTTGACCAGTGTTGTGTTTAAACTGGTTTTAAGGCATGTTTAAGCCCTAATTTAATTGATTAAATGTTTAATTAGTTAGGGGTATTTCAGCAATGACTTAAGAAGGTTTAAGGTGTGTTTTAGGGTGTTTAAACATGTAGAAAACATGTGGAAAGATTAGGGAATGATTGGGTGTGGATTAAAGTTGGATTAGGGGTTGAAATGCATTTTTAGCAGCTTTTTGGCAGGGTCAGGGACTTAGGGGCTGGATCAAGTCCCGGACCAACCCCAAGAACAACCCGAGAGTTGGAGAATGAAGTGGTCCGAGACTAGATACCCGGACAAACACCCGGACCAAGTGTTAAATGTGCCAAAAGTAAAGTAATGTATTGGTCCGGGACTAGAGACCCGGACCATGTCCTGGACCAGGCACAAATTGTAACCGAAGGTGGTTTTAAGGCATTAAAAGGCGGGGGACTGATTGGTAATGGTTTTAGATGTGGTTTAGGCCTTGTTTGGCGACATGTAAATGTCCTAAGAAGTATAAACAAGCGCTAGAAGTGACTGAGGAAGTTGAGAGACTTAAGTACACTTGAGTGAACCTAAGATAATGGGACAACGGGGTAAGTACGGGGGTAATAAGTTTATGTACCGTATGAGCTTGATATTAATAGAAATGTTTGAAACATTATCAGAGGATCAAGTGTGAACCGAGGAATGTAAGGTGACATGGTAGAGTAGCCCATGGTGTAAGGTATGATTTTCTCATGCCCCGTATGCTACCGGGATTACACTGATTTGTGTGCTGCTTGCGTGTATGCCGACCTAATCAAGATAAAAGCATGAAAATGATTTATCGCTTTTGATGTATATCTTGATGCATGTTGCATGTGCTAATTATCCTTGTTGATTGTGTGGTCTAATTTAGTGTTGTAGACCGACTCGTAAAGTAGTAATGTTTGGTTAGCGACTCATAGAAAGAGTCGAAACATGAAATTATTTAAGCGTGTGGAACACATAAGAATTCTCGATTAGAGAACCAGATAAACTCAACATTACGAACTCTCCCAAAACGTGAAGAGTGTTAAACGGGATTAATGAACTCCCTTTCATGATTAGTCAACCTCCCATACGGGGATCCGACTCAAAGTGAGAAAATAATTATAACTTTGAAGTTAATGGAAGTGTAGGGGCGACCCATAAATCGGTGAACGCAGAGAATTAGGAAAACCTCCTAAGTTGTAAGATGGCATCGAGAGGGATGCTACTGACTAATACATAATTATATATATATATATATGAGTATGTATTATTACTAACCCGAGAGTTGGGTTAGGGGGATTGTGAGTCACGCGTGCAAGGAAGAGGAAACAACAGAGCGTTTGTTTCCGAATCCATGGTCGAACTCCCTTGTTACCGGGCCGTGTGCCACATAGTGGTGCCCTGCGGGGCCGTGTGCCACATAGTGGTGCCCGATTGGAGTGAGACTGGCAGAGCTTACCCGTCTAAAGAGGTAAGCTGGGTATTATGGGATAGGAAAGAGGAAACATGAGAGAATGTTTCCAATCTCGTATTGAGATTATAAAAGCCCGGTGGTGAGACCTATATATGTCTCTGCCCGGAGGCCTATGAGGCTTAACCCAAAATTATTCAAGAGTAGAATAATTAAGGAAAGTAGATCGGGACCGCGAGTGTCTAAAGATCTAGGAGGCAAGTAAACTATCCGGTTGGGATGGATGAATTGGTGAATAACGAGAATGAGACCCCCTTGAGATAAGGTTTCTCAAGGTTTAAGTTTAAGGAAGATGAATTTACTGAGCTCGATGTGATATCCGTGTGGAATATATTACTTGTTTGAATATCTTTGAATGCGAGCATGTTGTGCTGTTGTGCATGATTACTATATTGTTAATGAGCATGATTGTTGAATTAAAACGAACCCCATGTTCACGACAAAGTAGTCGGCGTACCCCCGTTAGCACGCGGGGTATGCGAATTTCATACCAGCAATATGCTGAGCCCCTTGTGGCACTGTTTTTACTTTACAGGTACTTTGGAGCCGAATACCGTACGAGAGTAGAACGGGGATGGCGGTTAGTCATGGGTAGTTGATTAGGAACAATTGTAATTATTGTACTATTGTACTATTGTATTGTAAGTCCGAAATGTTGTCGGCAAATTGAGGATTGTAGAGACTCGGTATAGTACTGAATTGAAGTTTATATTTGGATTGTAAGCATTGAATTGAGTAACGTATGAGACTCGGGTTAGAGTCGGATTGAGAATGGTATTTTGGTATTAAGCACTCGGGTATTTCTAGTCCATCAGACCGGTATTGTTTATTGTTTAGGCCTTGTTAGTCATGTGAGCGACTAACGGCGATGTATCACCCTCCGCGTTCGTAGAATTTCCGCTGCAGTTGTATTGATTAATGAGGCGATTACGAGGTAATGGTGTATTTAGCGGCAGGGGTGTTACAAAAAGTTAGGGATTAGAGACCTAGGGCTAAGGGTTAAGTGATGGCGTGAGAGATACGCTAGATATGAATTACCAGTGTGATCTGGATACCTACAATACCAAACCCGCCCTCCACAACCCCCGTATTAAAAAGCTCGGGAAAGAACGCCAGAGAGACGGAAAGTCCGCTCTTACTCAGGAAAACCCGATCTGGCAGTTGAACAGTATTCTGTAAGACCACAAGAACCTGTCATATGGTAGATTCCAAGAACCGGAATCCCGAAGGCGGTCCCCGTTTGAACAAAAATACCGCACTTAATGGCGGGAGTTTGAGAAATTCTGTCCAAAGGAGACTGAAATTTACAACAGCATGGGGCGACATGCTTAGCAGTCGCGAGAACCTGGCTGCCCAAGCAGCAGCAAGAAGGGAAGCACTAAGCGTGTAACGAAGCGGATAAGGGAGTGGTAACCAAACCTGAGACACTAGTCTACGGGACCGCAAGTGTTTGAAAATACCACCAACGGAGTACCAAACGATTAAGGAAATGGTCAGGAGCGGTCAACTCCAAATCTATAACGCCAAAGAGGTTACAATACCTGGTCAACATGGCTCGGGACAACTACGAGAACATCTACGAGATATACACTACAATAGGACTACAACGTAGTGCCTAAAACAAGTTAAGTCTCGGCAACCACGGTAAATATATGGGAACGAGCAACAAGGGATGACACAAAACTAAGTAAATAGGGGCCTTCGGGAGTGGAGAAGCACCCGGATCGATGACAGTCATGTCAAGGCAAATGAAAAGTTACTCAGAAGATTGATTATCAACTAAGGAATCGAAGGAAAAGCCAGTAAGGCTACCGAATATGCATGGAAACAATACTGTAACCGGTATAGGTTAACCCAAAAACCGCCTGTATCGCGCACTTGCCACGACAAGTGCAGTAAGAACAGGATCATGTAGAGAAGCTTTCAACAAGCGACAAGTACTTAGTGAAGTACCAAGATGATGAATGGAGCAAACAGGGGATCTCAAATCTTAAGAATTTTAAAATGAAACCTTGGAAAGGCCTAATGGCCCGACCGTTGTATTAAAGGATATACCAGTCGGCAAGAAGCTAGAATTGGTCAAGACCACAAGACATGGTGATACCATGAAATTTTTTCTTTCGAACCCAATTTTTTCTTTTAAACTCAAATATTTCTTTTAAACTCGGATTTTAAAACCAAACCAGAAGGATCACAGTAAGCTATCAAAAGACGATACAAGAGGAGTTGACAACAGAATACTTCACTTAGGCGTGTGACGAGCACTACAAGTGTACAAAACGAGATGTGGAAAGACCGCACTCCGACAGGAGCTTGCGGGCCTGACAGACTTACTTATAGGTTAGCCGGGTAAGTAGTAATGTATCAGTATGGTACCCCACATATGTATACAAGTAGGGTACGAAACACGGGAAGTAGCCAACTCTATTATACGGACAACAAGTAAGTTTAAAACCATAATAGTTAGACACCTCAACGATCGAAGAGAAGAAACACAGTTAAGCTAACGAGTATGAAGGAATCAGTGATTCGTCTAAGGAAATGATTAAGAAGTAGGAAGTGCAAGAAGCACTAGTTGTTGAGTAAAGACATTGAATATGTCTCAAGAATCGTGAAGCAAATGCACGATAGCTAGAAGGAATACCCAGCCACAGACAGTAAGGCAAACGCCTAGCATGAACACACCAATGTCCAGCAAACGGGATAGCAATTCTAGAACAATCACAAAGACCAATGGGAAATATCATACTCCATTAAGAGGATATTAAGCCCAGCCAAGAATGTGAAGGAGAAAGCATTAATGGTCTACCCGAGTATGGGAGACATTGTAACCCTAAACGGGACAGTTCGGTATACGGTACCGCAAGGAGTGTAAGTAACTACACATACCCATAAACATTAGCCAAATGTAATGGTGTAACTTAGAAACACCCATGAGAATCCTTGAAGGGTACCAGAGTCAACAATAGTTGAACGGAATATCGTGATAAGAACACAAGTGTTAAAGCGAATACACGGTTAGAACACCGAAGGGATCCCACTACAGGGGATACCCTAAATTGCCAGAGGGCACCGATTAATATCAAGATACCTAGAGGGTCTCCTATGAACGGAAGCGTGATGCAACAACCGTATCAAAGAGCCCAGTATGACCTCCAACCCATCTGATGGTGTACGGAGAAGTTTAACTTATAAGGACAGCCTACAACGAGCATAGCTCGAGGCAATGTTGCTTAAAGGCCATGAACCAACTACATCGCGTAGATTTAGACGATTGCAAAACCCACATAAATAAGAAGAGGAATTTCCAGGAATAGCACCAGTAAGAGAAGGGATATTACCTTATGCAAATGAATAAAGTGGCGAACGAACCACTTTATTTGAATTCAATGTAATGAGCAGTTTAGAGTAAAGACGACTTCAGTGTCACTGTCACTAGAGCATCAGCCTAGTATACAATCGACAAGGATGTAGTTGCTTGGACATAAGAATCTAAGCGACGAAACCACTGATTTGGCCCACGCTCGGGCACTAGGAAAATCAGATGAGTGGGAATACCTCCCGTTATCATGAGACCGCTGGAGCGGTGAATATGTCGACCCTCCAGGAAGAGGACTCCACCTGGTAATATATTAAAGCTTGAGTATATAGTCATTGCCAAGGGATAATATGAACAAAGAAAAAGAGATTTCCAAGAATAGTATGGGGAGAGAAGCTTTTATAGCAACTGTCGAGAACTGAAAAAATAGTCGGTTTAGAGCAAACACAATATGTGTGCAATGTGAATTGTAGAATGACAACGCTCAAGGAGCATAGAAACTTAAAGAATAAGTATATTCTGTAATCAGCCAAATAAATGGTGAACCGTGGAGTAATGGTGGAAATACATGAGCAGAAGCTAACATGATAGCAGATGCCATGTAATTTGACGTTGTATAACATACACGAACGTGGTGCGCAGTAAGCGACTGTTACATAGTAATGTCAGACAATGACATGGGGAAACAAGCGGAATGATAAGTAAGACTCAGTGGAGTTGAGGAAAGCAAGAAATGGTAGATAGACTGGGCAGTAAAGCCAGTAGCCTGCACCATGTGATGAAGGATCTCACAGGGAATGCATTATTCATTTATATAGCAAGTGCATAGGAAACCGAAAGCGTATATCTAGTGGATCAACTTGATAAGTAAGTAATAGACTTTGGGACAAGAGTACCCAATTACTAAATAATCACCCGTACTGAATACGGAGGGCATACAACGCACTAATGAGTATGGTGCAAGCCGGTTAGGCGGAAACCTAGAAACAAATCGTGCGGCCTTTGGCCAAAGAAGCACGAGGAGTGTTGGACACACCAACAATCACAACAAGTGAATTAGACCAGAATAAAAACGGAAGGAAGCTTATGAAAGCTATCAGGACCAATGCGTATAAATTCAAGGTCATACAAATAAAAGAATTCTTGTACAAAATCACCTAAGTGAGCATAATTCAGAAGCCATTAACAGCGGAAGAAGCACTACACATTAGGTAGCAGCTCAACCTCAACCGACAATAAGTCGGAGGAACCAAGTGAATAATCATGAAGGTATACAACGGTATACGAAATAGATTTCCAGAGAACTGGATAGAAAATCTATAACTCATCGAATTCGCATACGATAGGAAATACCACGCGTCGATGGAAATACCTTCATTACCAAGCTAAAAGGGATAGAAAGGAGGTTACGCAATACATTTAGAATGACAAAGGGGCGAATTAAGCTCTATAGATATCAGGGTCACGCAGCAGAAGCTTGTGGGCCACAGCTCAAAGGTTGATCTACCTAGTAAATACGAGCGGATGGCTAATATCAATGCCTTGAAGCCTGAAAGGCTAGAACCGAACCTGGTTTTGAGTTAAACAAACTCCAATGAGAATTCTTGGTGCAGGGACTAACCGTTAATATGGTTAAGACCCTTTGACCAGAACGCATTGCGTAATAGACCGCATGGAAGCTAAAATACCTTTTAGCGGCTGAATGCCTTAGACCAATGTCCAGTGATGACATATGGTAGATTACGTGGGCGTAATCCCTTTTAAGGGGGGTAGAGTGAAAAGCTGCTTAATGTATGTTTCACGTATTAAGCACGTAAACCACTGCATGCATAGCACAAAAGAAATTGTTTTGATGATTGATACTTATGTTACATTGTAACACCTCTACCGCTAATTTAATCATCAACTCCTAACCCGTCTCAATTACCAACACCAAGCAGCGGGAATTCATACTCCAACGGTGGGTGATACAATGCCGTTAGTCACCCACGTGACTAACAAGGCCAAATCCAATCCAAATAATCAGTACAAATACAATATCGGTCTGATGGGTTATTATACCGAGTGTTCTAATCCAAACAATATTTCCATTCCTTGATCGAAACACAATGTAATTACAACCTCATTTCAATCCTTATACGAATACAACTCCAATTCAGTTCTATACCGAGTATCTACAATTCTCAAGTCTGCCGACAACCAATCGGACTCACAATTCAACATTACAATAAATATAACATTCCTAACCAACTACCTATGCTTATACAGCAGCCCCGTCTTACACTCTCAGACGGTGGTCGGCTTCAATGTACCTGGAAAATAAAAACGGTGCCCCTAAGGGCTCAGCAAATTGCTGCATATGAAATTCGCATACCCCGCGTGCTAACAGGGGTACGCCGACTACTTTGGTCGAGAACATGCGGTTCATTTTAATTCAAACAGCATGCAAGGCAACAATACATTATATATGTATATTGGCACAATCAAGGTTCAACATCGAATACAAACACTAACACACACATCAAGAGGTTAGTTTAATATATCATATACTTAGGCTTTGAGGGTTCTACCCCACTATGCCTTAATCCATTCTTCATTGTCTTACCCACTCTCTTGGGTTACACTTACTCAAGCCCTCATTTACTCAATGTCAATTCAAGTCCTACAATACTCAAACTTAATCCTCAACTCTCAAGCTCTCAAGTTTCAACTCAATACTCAATACTCAAATTCTCAAGTTAATTCTCAAAATACTCAAATTCTCAAATCTTAACTCAAGTTCTCAATTCAAATTCTCAAGTACTCAAAGGCATCTTTTAAGTCATTGCCCATGACCTCCGGGCAGAGTCATACACAAGACTCACCACTGGGCTTACAAATACAAACGGAGCTATACACTTAGCTCCTCAAATTCTCAAATGTCCGGTTCTCTACTGGACTACTCAAATTCCCAAAACTCCTCTCTCAGAGTTATTTCATAATCACATGGATTAGCCTAGAAGTATCTCTCTCGATAACATCTATTAGCTTAGGGAACTTCTCAATGTCTAGTATTCTCATATTTAAGGTTTTACCCAACTTATTGAATACTCTCATGTTCGGGACATTGTTTATATTAGTCGGATCCTCTCATTGTGGGTCGACTATCTTTCTAAGGGGTTTGGTGATCCCTTACCATTCTTTACTCCTCTCAAGGTTCATGTCTTGAGCATTCATTAAATCCTCTAATAGAGATTCCTTATATACTTCCACTATTAGTTGTTTTGTGGATTAAATCAAGTCGGTTCTCTAACCGTTATCGGGAGTTTACTAATTCCCGTACAATTCTCTCACGTTCTAGTGAGTTCATAGGTTTGCGTTATCGTTTCTTGGTTCGATAGTTTTAGTGTATTTCCGCGTTTCATTAATTCACAACTTGACTCTTTCTTCGAGTCTCTAATCAAACAAGACTCAACTATGAGTCGAACAATGCAACACATTCAACTTTCAAGCACCTTATTCACATTCACACATTTCATGAATTATACAAACTACAATTCAATAAACAGTCAAACAAGAGGTAATACATCACAAGCACAAGAAAGTGCAAACAATCTGATTCGTGCATTTATCTTGTTAAGGTGATCACACAATCAAACAAGCACACAAATCAGAGTAGCCAAGGTAGCATACGGGACATGAGAAAATCATACCTTTCACCTTGGGTTAACTTTACCGGTTCACCTCATGTTCCTCGAGTCTTACTCTTGAACCACTGATTACATGTCAAATGGTTATATTAATATTAAGGCGTTACGGTACGTAAATAATTACTACTCCCGTACTTACCCCGGTATCCGTTATTTCGGTTTTACTTAAGTGCACTTGGTTTCTCAACTTACTCACTCACTTCTCAACCTTTGTTTATACTTCTTAGGACCTTTACATGTCACCAAACAAGGCCTTAACAACATCTAAAACCATTACCCATCAATCCCCCATCTTCTAGGCACTTTAAAACACATACGGTGCATTTTTTGGGGTGGTCCGGGACTTGGTCCGGACCCAAAGTCCCGGACTAACTCATCTGTGAACTCTAGATCTCGGCCTGATTTTACTACTGGTCCAGGACTTGGTCCTGGACCTAGGTCCCGGACCACCTGCTGTCTCAACTCTCGGGGCATTTTTTGATGCGGTCCGGGACTTGGTTCCCAACCTAGGTCCCGGACCCTGCTAAAAACTGCTACTTAGGTAATTTTTCAACCCCAAATCAACCCTTAATCCACCCCTAATCATTCCATAATCTTTCCACATGTTTCCTACATGTTTAAACACTCTTTAAACCACCTTATATCCTTGGTCACATTCACTACCCAATTCTTGTTCAAATTCACAAATATCAATCCTCACATTTTTGCATTTTGCACACTTGTGCATTTCTACTTCCTTTTGATAGTTTCTACCCTCCCACCAACCTTACCAAGTCACTTAATGACCATTCCAATTCATTCCTAGATAATGCACTTCTAAAACCCAAGTCCAACTCTTATCTTCCTAAGTCTTTCACACTAACTCATTTCTAGAATTTCCAAGGTCCTCATAGTCACTTTGCTACAGATTTTTACCCTTCTCTTTCTAGTTCTCCAAATATCATCTCAAGGTTATTAATCAACTCTACTCAACCCAAATGGACACCTAGGTTCTCCCATTTACAAAGTCACCTAAAACACTTATTTTTCTACCAAAATTTTGCCATGGTTTCCCCACAAATCTTACATCCTCAACTTCATCAATTCTCACCAAAATAAATCCTAAACTAGCCACACCCATACGAGGGTCCTACCAGCACACAATTAATTCACCAACCTCATCCAAATCTCATAAAGCACAATATATCTCAATAGCTCAAAAGCTTGGCACCTAAGACCTTAATTCAAACATCAATTCACATTTTTATCTCAACTTACACCAAGCATATTACTAGCACAATTTTTGGTTTCATTCCTTTAATTACCCTTCCCAAGTTCTAAAACAATCAAAATAAGCATTAAGGTGAGTTTCTTACCTTAAGCTCACAAATTCTTCTTTTCTTTCCAATCTCCTCATTCTCTCATTCTTGGTCAAAATCGGCCAAGTTGGCCACTCACTTGCCAACCTCAAATTTAACACCCAAATGGGTAATTAGGTACTAATTAATACACCTATGCTTATTAATCAAGCTAGAAGGCAAGAGAAAGTGCTTAGAGCACAAAAATGAAGATTTACCTTGAAACCCTAAGATGGGCTTTTGGTCATGAATCAAAGAGAAGCTCTAACCCACCATTAGAGGCTTGGAGAATAGCTCAAAACAAGAAAAAGAACAAGGCAAAGAGGGCAAAATCGGCCACCCTAAGAGATGGAGAAAAAAATGAGTTTTCTTGGGAACTTTTTACCTTGGAAGAAAGGGGAGACTCCAAGCTTCAAGATGGTGCCATTTACTCTTAAAATGGGATATACCCATAGAGATGAAGTTCGTCATTTTTGGATTTTGAAAAGAGAGAAAGATAGAGCTTGAGGAGAGGAAGAAGAATATGTGATTATTTTCTCATTTGGAGCTTTAATGAAGCTTGTACAAGTGGGGAAAGGGAGGAAGCCATTGGAGGCTGTTGAAGAAGCTCAAAATCGCCAGTAAAGGGAGAGGAAGAAGAGAGATCACGGTGGGGAAAGGAAAAGAAAGAGAGAGAGAGAGAAGAGGGAAATGAGAGGAGAGAGAGGGTGGGGTGTCCTTTTTCTACTTTTTCCTTTTCTTTCTTTTCTTTTCTTTCTTGCTTACTAATAGAAGAGAGGGGAGGCTGTTTTAAGTAGTAAAAACCGGCCCCCACTATATATGTAAGCTGGAGCATTTTTCGTCTTTTACAGAAACACTCATTAATTTACCCGGTTTTGGCACTATTCACTAACCGGGCCCGTTTTCGGATTTTTCTTGTTTCTTTTATTTTAATGGCTCTTAAGATTCCATTAATGTTTAATTATAGTTATTTGGTTGACTATAATTTTTACGGGTTCGTTTGACCACTCAAAGTCACGTTTTCGGGTTTTCTCAAAAAACATGCGCTAAAGCTTTATTAGCGTTTTTAATTCATTTTATGGATTCGTTTTCTTCGGGAATTGTTCCCGTATATTAATTAGGAATTATTAAGCCTTGAAAATCCATCTAAGACCCTTGTCGAGGTTGTATTCCTCCTATGGTCACATAACGCTCAATTTAGCGTTTTTCGCTTTTTAAGCGTTTTCTCTTTTTCTTTTGGATTTATTTTCCTTACCAAAATTCTTTGGGAGCTAATGGGCCCTCAAATATCATATTAGAGTAATTTAATCACCCTAATTAAGTTCGGGGTATTTCATACATAAACATATGTAGTCATTCAGTGTGTAATTATGGTTATAGCGCACAAAAGATGCGAATACCATTGATATAAATATACTTATCTTGTAACTCCGGTGTGAGAAGGCAAGTGATAAAGGAGTAGAGAAACTCCGGGGAGAGTAAGAATCCCGATGATATATGTCTAGTTGAGATTAGACATGGCTTATGTTGTACGAGTCGGTATAAAACCGACGTCTATGAGGTATAATGAGATATGGGTCGGTGCGAAACCGATATAGAACTTAGTGGAATTTCCTAGGTGGTTGATTCAAGATAAATTAAGGATGATTGATGGACTGAGTTCCATATTTTGGAGATGTATTGCTTTGTTTTTATGACTAGATGATTAAAAGATAGAAAATGGTAAATGATTGAATTATCTGATTATGTGAAACTGAAGTGGGAAGTTGAACTTGATTTACTAGTGATCAAGGGAGACGGAACGCAAATTGGGGCAGAAGGATAGTTCATCACTGATGCTGATCACATCGGGGTTGAACGATTCTTGAAGCTCCCTGTAAGTGGTCACAAGTAATCTTGAGGATAAACGCAGTGAGCATGAATTGGGTTTAGAGTGGAATTGCACTGTGATGTACGGTTGAGCTGCACTGGTATGTGCACGGTTGTAAATTGTTTTGTGTTGTACTGGAATGCACACACGTTATACTGTACTGTGATGTACGTTCGTGTTGTACTGGTATGTACACACAGTTGATTGCTGTAAGTTGATTACTTTTGTGTGGTATTGGCATGTACACACGGTTGTTAATTGTATGGATAACTGATTGGTGTTGTACCGTATGTACACACTGGCTGGACTGACTTTGAGCCTGTAGGGTTATAGAGATAATGACTTTGGCACATGATATGTCTAAATGACTAACACTATTATATTCACCAACTTTGTGGGCAAAGTTCTTTAAGGGGGGTAGATTGAAATACCCCAAACTTAAATATGGTGATTAAATTATTCTAATATGATTTTTAGGGGCCTAATAGTGCCTAAAGAATATTGGTCAAGAAAATAAAACCAAAAGAAAAGAGAAAACGCTTAAAAAGCGTAAAACGTAAAAATGAGCGTTATGCAACCATAGGAGGTATATGACCTCGGTTAGGGTTCTAGATGGATTCCTAGGGCTTAATTACACTTAAATAATATGTGGGAACAATTCCCGAAGAAAACGGATCCAAATAATGGGTTAAAAACGCCAATGAAGCTTTAAAGCACATTTTTCAAAAAAAAACCGAAAACGTGAATTTAAGTGGTCAAACAGACCCGTAAAAATTATAGTTGACTATATAACTATAATTAGATATTAATGGAAGCTTAAGAACCATTAAAATCAAAGAAACGGGAAAAATCCGGAAAACGGGCCCGGTTAGTGAATAGTGCCAAAACCGGGAATTTAAACGTGTTTCTTGTTATAAGACGAAACTGCCCCTGCCCAATTAATTAATGGGGGGCGGTTTTCATGTGAGTAGTGACTCACCCATTTCCTTATATTAACGACAATTAAATAAAGGAAAAGAAAAGAGAGAGAAAAAAGTGAAAAGTGATAAAGTAAAAAGTAACAAATACTTACTTTTCCTCTCTTTCCTTCCATTTCTCTTGTCTCTCACGTACTCCCCTCCCCACCAGACTTCTTCTTCTTCCTCCTTCTCTACAAGTGGCGATTTCAAGGTGCCTCCCATGGCTACTCTCCTTTCTCTTCATGCCCAAGCCACATTAAGGCTCCAAATGGAAAATTAATTACATATTTGAACTCCTCTCACCAAGGGCTACACTTCTATCTTTTCAAAATCTCAAATGGAGAAGTTTGACTTCCATGGGTATATCTCATTTGAGAAGAAAATCACATGTTCTTGGAGCTAGACATCGCCTCTTTCATTCAAGGTAAGAAAATCCAAGAAAAAAACTCATTTTTCTCCCACTCTTGCCTTGGCCGATTTTGCCTCTCTTGATGCCTTGTTTCTTTCTTTGTTTGAGCTATTTTCCAAGCCTCCAATGGTGGTTAAATTCCCTCTTTTGATTCATGGATGAAGATCCATCTTAGAGCTTCAAAGGTAATGACCTAATTTTGTGCTCTAAGCTCCCTCTTTAAATTCTATGACTATTTATGTGTTTAAGTGTCTTGACTTAGTCCCATTCCATCCTTGAATGTTGGCTAGAGAATTGGAAAAGTGGTTTGCCCTTGGCTGATTTTGGGAGTCAAGAGAATTGAGCAAGAGAGATGGAGAAGAGAAGAAGAGAAGTGAAAAAAGAAACCCTTGAAAGCTCAAGGTAAGAAATCTACCTTGAAATTATCTTAATGCTTAAGAACTTGGGAAGGGTAATTAAAGAATGAATCAAAATTGTGTTGGAACATGTATTTGATTGTGGGAGAAGGAATTGTGATTATGTTAGTGTAATGAGAACTTGTGGGATGATTTAAGAGCCTAAGTGCCAAGCATTTAAGTTATTGCATTATATGGTGCTTGATGAGATTTTGGATGAGTATTGATGAAATGTTGTGTGCTGGTAGAAACCAATATGGGTTTGGTTAGCTTTGAAGTAAATTAGGTGAATGAAATGAGCATTTGGGAATGTTAGAATTGTAGGTGAACCATGGCAAAATTTCGGTAGAAATTATGGTGTTCTAAGAGATTTCATGAGTAAGGAATGACCGAGGGTTAACTAGGTGTTTGGAGAGGAACCAATTTGGTTAGTTAACCACCTAGGAGCTATTTAAGAGGTGGGTTAAGAAGTGAGCAAAATCTGTAGCAAAATGGGTGTTTTAGTGTCTTGAATTTCTAGAAAAAGACCTAGTGTATGTGGCTTTGAAAATGAAGGTTTGAACTTGAGCAATGAAGTGCAAATGACTATGAATGAATGGTTATGGTCATTAGATGAATTGGTAATGAATGGTAGAAGTGCAAACTGTCATGGAAATGTGTTTAGAGCATTAGTGTGCAAAGTGCAAAATGTGAGAATGAAAACTTTGGTGGATTTGACCAAGATTTGGGTAAAGGAGTTGGGCAATGATTTAAGAATGTTTAAGGTGTGTTTTAGGGTGTTTAAACATGTAGAAAACATGTGGAAAGATTAGGGAATGATTGGGCGTGGATTAAGGTTGGATTAGGGGTTGAAAAATGCATTTTAGCAGCTTTTTAGCAGGGCCCGGGACTTAGGGGCCGGACCAAGTCCCGGACCAACCCCAAAAACACCCCAAGAGTTGGAGAATGAAGTGGTCCGGGACTAGAGACCCAGACCAACACCCGGACCAAGTGTTAAAATGTGCTGAAAGTTAAGTAATGTATTGGTCCGGGACTAGAGACCTGGACCATGTCCCGGACCAGGCACACATTGTAACCGAAGGTGGTTTTAAGGCATTAAAGGCGGGGGATTGATTGGTAATGGTTTTAGATGTTGTTTAGGCCTTGTTTGGCGACATGTAAAAGTCCTAAGAAGTGTAAACAAGTGCTAGAAGTGAATGAGGAAGTTGAGAGACTTAAGTACACTTGAGTAAACCTAAGATAACGGAACAACGGGTAAGTACGGGGGTAATAAGTTTACGTACCGTATGAGCTTGATATTAATAGAAATGTTTGAAACATTATCAGAGGATCAAGTGTGAACCAAGGAACGTAAGGTGACATGGTAGAGTAGCCCATGGTGTAAGGTATGATTTTCTCATGCCCCGTATGCTACCGGGATTACACTGATTTGTGTGCTGCTTGCTTGTATGCCGACCTAATCAAGATAAAAGCATGAAAATGATTTATTGCTTTTGATGTATATCTTGATGCATGTTGCATGTGCTAATTACTTGTTGATTGTGTGGTCTAATTTAGTGTTGTAGACCGACTCGTAAAGGAGTAATGTTTGGTTAGCGACTCATAGAAAGAGTCGAAACATGAAATGATTTAAGCGTGTGGAACACATAAGTGAATGGAAGTGTAGGGGCGACCCATAAATCGGTGAACGCAGCGAATTAGGAAAACCTCCTAAGTTGTAAGATGGCATCGAGAGGGATACTACTGACTAATACATAATTATATATATATAAATATATATGTGAGTATGTATTATTACTAACCCGAGAGTTGGGTTAGGGGGATTGTGAGTCACGCGTGCAAGGAAGAGGAAACAACAGAGCGTTTGTTTCCGAATCCATGGTCGAACTCCCTTGTTACCGGGCCGTGTGCCACATAGTGGTGCCCGATTGGAGTGAGACTGGTAGAGCTTACCCGTCTAAAGAGGTAAGCTGGGTATTATGGGATAGTAAAGAGGAAACATGAGAGAATGTTTCTAATCTCGTATTGAGATTATAAAAGCCCGGTGGTGAGACCTATATATGTCTCTGCCCGGAGGCCTATGAGGCTTAACCCAAAATTATTCAAGAGTAGAATAATTAAGGAAATTAGATCGGGACTGCGAGTGCCTAAAGATCTAGGAGGCAAGTAAACTATCCGGCTGGGATGGATAAATTAGTGAATAACGAGAATGAGACCCCCTTGAGATAAGGTTTCTCAAGGTTTAAGTTTAAGGAAGATGAATTTACTGAGCTCGATGTGATATCTGTGTGGAATGTATTACTTGTTTGAATATCTTTGAATGCGAGCATGTTGTGCTGTTGTGCATGATTACTGTATTGTTAACGAGCATGATTGTAGAATTAAAACGAGCCCCATGTTCTCGACAAAGTAGTCGGCGTACCCCCGTTAGCACGCGGGGTATGCGAATTTCATACCAGCAATATACTGAGCCCCTTGGGGCACCGTTTTTACTTTACAGGTACTTTGGAGCTGAATACCGTACGAGAGTAGAACGGGGATGTCGGTTAATCATGGGTAGTTGATTAGGAACAATTGTAATTATTGTACTGTCGTATTGTAAGTCCGAAATGTTGTCAGCAAATTGAGGACTCTACTCGGTATAGTATTGAATTGAAGTTTATATTTGGATTGTAAGCATTGAATTGAGTAACGTATGAAACTAGGGTTAGAGTCGGATTGAGAATGGTATTTTGGCATTAAGCACTCGGGTATTTCTAGTCCATCAGACCGGTACTGTTTATTGTTTAGGCCTTGTTAGTTACGTGAGTGACTAACGGCGATGTATCACCCTCCACGTTCGTAGAATTTCCGTTGCAGTTGTATTGATTAATGAGCCGATTATGAGGTAATGGTGTATTTAGCGGTAGGGGTGTTACACTATAAGATATGGGCCCACTCGCTCCATAAGCTGTATAACCCAATGAATTTAGGGTTAAGTTGCCCTTTTTGTTCTTCTTAATGTATTTTACATGCTTGTATGTATGCATGTGCGAGCAACAAGTTCTTGTTGACCTCATTTCATGTGACGGTGTTCTATACAGTCTCCCTATAATTCTGGGAATAGAGTTATTCTAATCGACGCGTGGTGACTGTTATTGCACGCCAACTCAATTAGTTATAGGTTGTCTATCCATCTTCTCTGGAAGTTTGGTGCACATGCTCTTGGTATACTCTCAAAAGTCTAAATTGTTCTTTCCGAACTGACCTTCGGTCTAAGGGTGATTAAGTTATAGTTTAACATTTAGTGCCTCTTGCAGCTGTCTCTGAAATCTTAAGGCGAGTCAGATGTTTCGGTGCCTACTAGGTACTCTTTCATTGATATAAACTTGCATCCCTCGTGCATCGGTCCATAATACCGCATCTATGGTTCATACTGCCCTTAATCAGGGGGAATCCATATTCAATGTTCATAAATGTGTTCTACACTTTTCAGCATTTAGTACGGAGTTGGTCTTTTGACAGTTGAGGCATTTTGCGCCAAAGTCTATTACGTCCTTCTTCATGTTGATCCACCAGGAGTGTACTTGTAGATCTTTACACATTTTAGATGTTTCTGTGTGGATGTAACGTATTGAACAATGTGCTTGTTAGGTATTTTCTCAACACATGGTCTATCCTTTCTGTTATTTATACATAATTTGTTTCTCATTTGGTCTTCCCTTAAGATCGAGTCTAACTCATCATTATACCGTCTGTTTTCCATCGATACATTAATGTCTAACAACTACATATATTGTCGCTTTCTTACGCACCACACCCTTGTCCATTAGACAGGTATTTGTTATCATGGCGTGTGGGGAGTATTTGCTCTCCAGCTTAAGGCATCCTCTAGTATGCTAGTTCTGCCTTCCTCATATTGCATACTGGTGCCGCAATTTTGGGAATCAACTCGACATTTGTCTTATGTTTCAGCCCTAATTGGGTGAAATATACGAACACTCCTATGACCTGATCGTATGGAGATTGTTACACCATATGATAGTGTCGCTACATTTTTAGCGCGTATAATAGTTCTCCTTATGCCTCTTTTTGGGCTGCATTAATCCGCATCCCATATGTTTCTTCTGGAATGGTAAGATCTTGTGCTGATTTAGGCAAATATTTGAGCCCTTACAAGGATTTCACATAATTATCTACCCATTTAATGGGGTTTCATTGTCCTTGTCCTTAAGTTGACCATAGGCTTCTCTGTCTTTTGGAAAATTTTCACTACTATTGTGTATTAACTATTCTTATGCGGAGTTACGACCTTCTATCGTGTCATGGTCAAGATTTTAATTCCTCTATCTTTGTTGATTTGACTACGATTCTTCTCGTCAATATGTTTGAGGTAAATAACTTGCTCTTGTCAGAATTCACATCGTTGACTTTGGCACGGAGTGACTTCTTCTCGTGTTCTTTTATACTGCTCATTTATATATTTATGGGGTATCGTTTATGATACTTTTACCAATTACCTTACTAACTTATGAATAAGTCTCATCAAGTTCTACTAGCTCCTTTGGAGTGTGGTGATCCCATATCTCATTTTTGTACACTCTTATGTTTGTTTCTAGCGACTACCGCCTTTTTAGTTTTCGGTAATTGTTATAAAGTAGTCTTCTGTCTATCTCCTTTACAGACAATATTGGGACACCCAAAGAAAATTACTAGGGTCCATGGGTCCTTTTTCTCAATAGGCATGTATCTTATTTCTTCCCTTCAATAGGTGTTTGTGATATAGCGCCCTGATGGAGCGGTTTATATTAGGCAACTTTACGAGGATGAGTTTCTCCTCTATAAATGGTGTCATTATTTCCCATATACTTTAGAGAGTTTGTGACCACTTGTATCTACAAGTTTATAGTTGGTCTATGGCTTAATATGCCCCTTCTTGCAGTTGCTTGCATCATGAGCTTTTACATGGTAGTTACCTTTTTTCTCATAGGCTCTTACTGTTTGTTTTCGTGAGTGAGACTTAGTGTTTTGTTCACTATCTTATGATCTTGCTCATTTGTAGGCTATTTACGCCGCTTATGATATTAATTTATAGTTCTCCAAACTCTATCCAGCCAATTGGTTTACCTATTTTGGTGTAGTTCTAGACTCCATGACAAAGATCATCATGTTTCCTCTTTTTATGGAAGTCCTCTTTGTAGTATGATATTACTCAGTGCCCGCCATTTATCACCTTCTGGTCGAAGGTACTGATGTTTTAACGGCATCCATTGGAAAGTTGTCTGAGGAGATACTTTTGCTCTCACAGGCTTGTGTCCTTTCAGTAGTATTAAGGTTACCTTCTCTTAGGCCTATGCCTTATGTTGTTTAGACTTGGTATTTATTATGGTAGTTATATACTTTCATCACAATACTTCATTCGATCTTAGTTGGCTCTAGCACCATTTTAAAGGTTATACTTGGGTGTTAAAGAGTTAAGCAGGTACGTTGACTAGCGCTTACTGAAGCAGAGTATTTACTCTAAACCAATCTGCCCAATACATTGGTGTATTCAAACCAACATTCCTCTTCGGTTCAAGGCAACAACAATGGCGTCCTCCTTCTCTACTGACGCAACACTTCCTGACTTCCAGTAAGTTATGCTTTTAAAACCATTCCTGTTGAGGACTAACGTGTCACCTCTTTTCACAAGAACTTATAACATCTTTCATTGTTTGTGGTTTTGGTCACAACATCAACCCACATCGCTGAGCGGTCTTATCTTATCTACCATTCCCTTCAAGATTTGGGACGAGTTGTTATATTAAGTACTCGTGTATGATCCCTCATCTGATTAATTGGATGTGTTCTAACTTGTGTTATAGATTGTGCATCTGAATTCCTTGTTTTTCTTTCGTTAATGATGGTGGTTTCTCCACAGAGTGTTATGACTTCCTACATATGGTCGTGTCTATCTTAAGGACTTGGCACTTTCCACCGGTATTGTTTGGCATTTAATGTCTGATAAATGCGAAATATATCTATTTTCAAAGCTATATTTCATTTATATTTACAATGAATTGTGACATATTTCTCACTTATCATATGCTTTTTCTAAGATTTGTGATTAAATGAGAGCTGATATATTTTATGTGTCAAATGCAGAAAAACATCTAAATTTATATTCTTCAGTATCTATGGATTACAATGCAACAAACGTGATACATATATATATATCGTTATGGCATAGCAGCGTGCATCATCATTGGCAATTAAATTACTGAAGTATATAGCATCACTCACGACACAAGATTCATGGTATGTCATTGACAACCATGATGATATTTAATTTTACCAAATAGCACTGAGTTTTTGCTTAAAACACGATATACCACTGTGTTTTTAAAATCACATAGGATAACACTAAGTTTTACTTATTTCATCAGATAACACTCTGTCTCATATTTTGTTAAATGTTCTGTTAATATTTCAGGAAATGACTAAACTACCCTGTTATATTAATTAACAACTTGAAAGTGATCTGTCATACTGATAAATTTTATAAGACACCACTTTTGTTTAACTATTTAAATGGGTAGTTTAGTCTTTTTTAGGGATATTAATGGAACATTTAACAAAATATGAGACAAGTATAATCTGGTGAAATAAGTAAAAACTTAGTGTTATCCTGTATAATTTTAAAAACACAATGGTATATCATGAATTAAGCAAAAATTGAGTGGTATTTGGTGAAAAATATCTTTCAAAAGTAAAGGGATGTTTGTTAAATAATACGAGAATGAGGGTTTCAAACTTTCAATTGGGGGGAGATTGGGCGCCGACATAACATCATTCACGCCTCAGAGCTGGAGGCGTTCATTCTTTCTCATAATTTTTTTACATGGTCACATACATTCATTAACCCCTGCTGCACAGAGATCGTTACCACGGAAAATCACGCACGATCATCTCATCATCGCCAATTGTGCACCATCACCACATCCAAACACAAAGGGAATACTCCGTCGTTCCACCATACATCGGTCAGAGGGTATCAATGCAGAGACGAGAAGCCAAGCGGAGATCCAGATTAGGATTCTAAAGTGGAGTTTTCTCTTCTCTTTTCTTTTATTTGTTCAACGTTTCCTTTGTCGTTATTTGTCTTCTTGGATTCATGGTGAGTAGTCGTTTTAGTTCCCCGGGTTGTGGAAGCGAACCTATTTCGTAGAATTTTAATAGGGAAAATTACATGACCCCCCCATGACATTTGGCGCAATTACATACTCCACCCACGTGGTTTCACAAATTACTTTCCCCACCCATGTGGTTTCCCTCTTTTACATCCAGCAACTTTTTTAATTTTTGTTCAATTCAATAAATGCTTAAACATTGTCCGAAATTGATGAAACTTTACATGGATGATGATAAAATGATATATTTTGATCTTATGTCAAATCCAAAGTTTGTTAAGCTTAAATGTGACCTGTGGGACCCAATGAAACATGTGACTGTTCATTGGGTCCCACATGTCACATTTAAGCTTAAAAAACTTTAGATTTCTCACTAAACCAAAATATAACACTTTAACATCGTTTATGTAAAGTTTCATCAATTTCGGACAACGTTTACACATCTTTTGAATGAACAAAAATTAGAAAAGTTGCTGGATGTAAAAAGAGGGAAACCACATGGGTGAAAAGTAATTTGTGAAACCACGTGGGTGGAGTGTGTAATTGCGTCAAACGTCATGGGTGGGGCTTGTAATTTTCCCATTTTAATATGTAACTTTTCACTACTTTTATATTAATGCAATAGTTTAATTCCTATTCTTCATGCGCTTTGATTCTTTAGCTAATTATCAAAGTAACATTTGTAGTTTTATAATTAAAATGCGGTGCTGTGATTAGTTACAAAACATAAGAAGTTAAACTGAATTAATGACGAGAAGCATGACCCCGCCTATAGTTAATTTGTCTCCAATAGGAACCACTCTTAAAGCGATTGATATGTTTCTGGATTAGAGCATTAGTTAACAAACATAGGAAGTTAAACTGAATTAATGACGAGAAGCATGACCCCGCCTATAGGTTAATTTGTCTCCAATAGGAACCACTCTTAAAGTGATGTTTTCTGTTTTCTTAGTTAAGTTTAGGCTTCTCAGTTAGATTTAGAAATTGTTATTTAATTGAACGAGATCCCAAGATCGACAACCCACTTCATCACTATTCCAAAATGATAGGTACACTGCCTAGGTAGAGATAGTAACATATTTCTGCTACAATATCCGTGCAGGTTTCTGGTGTTAGGCTTACAAACCTTAGTTAGAGATATATTTAACATTTCATTCTGGTCCAGTTCTCTATTGATTGGTGCGTTCCTTGTAATTCATGACGGTCAGACCAATCGGGTCTTTCTAAGGTCTTATATCCCTCCAGTCTTAAGGGTTTGTGACTCTCTTCGGGATGATTGTAGTCTTTATCCCTTTATGTTACGGACATATTCAAAAGCTCAGTATTCATTCATAGCCATGATATTCTACTCTCCGGTCTACATGGTCTTCCATAATTGGTTCATTCACTACTAAAAGATAGTGGTTTAGAGACGGAAATTGAGACGAAATTATTTCCGTCTCTAATAGAGACAGAATAGAGTCGGATTAGAAACAAATGAAAATTAAAAGAATTAAGACAAAATAGAGTCAAAATAGAGACGGATTAGCTCGGGAATAATTTGGCATCACATTTTGCATCTGGCGATCAGAGTAGAGACAAAATAGAGACGAAAATATTATCTCTATATTGAAAAAATAGAGACGGATTATTTCTGTCTCAAACCGTGAGATAAAGTAAATATCCTCTCAGATCGACTCGAGTAGTGAGGGAATTTTAAATCCGCCGAGACCGATATTGTCCGACGCTACCTTATAACTTTAACCCACTGTAGAATTAGACTTATCGAACAAGCAAATATGTGAGTGATTCAGGGAAGATACTATTTTCCTGCACTTCACTGGCCGTAATTTTCTATCCCAGTTGGGGAACAAGTTCTACTCTACCCTCTTCCTCAAATTCTATTGTAAACCGTTTACGGTGAGCATCGTACACCTTCATTTAAATTCAACGTTGTTCAAGGTTTTGTATTAATTGTTCATTTATGTAAATTTCATCTGTTATGTTAAAGTTGTGTCAACTTTATATGATGGTTTGTTCAAATTAATTATGAAGAATGTTCGGAATCATAAACATCGTACACCCGGTTGTATGATGTCGGATATCTTCCTCAGGTCTTTTGGTTTACACTTTCCATACTCACGGTAATTTTGCAGTACTTCGACAAGGAACCTGCTCTGCGCCATCAATTCAAGAAGGTTTTCCATCTTCTCCATCTTCAATCGGACTGGCGAACAAGGAACCGGTGATTTTCCCTCTTCAATCTTCAATCACTGTAATTCTGCTATCCCAATCTTCACTCGCGGTTATCTTGCTACCTTAACTGGCGAAGAAGGATTCAATTTCCACACTCTAATTTTGTTATACTAGCAGGCGAAGAAGGATTTCACTCACGGTTATCTTGCTGTCCTAACTAGCGAAGAAGGATTCAATTTCACTCACGATTGTACTATACTACCAGGCGACCAGCAGGGAATTTTCACACCCGGTAATACTGCTATCGTAACTGTTAAAGAAGGATTCATCAATTCACTCACTGTAATTTGGCTATAATAACAGGCCTACAAATTCTTCGCTGTCTCTTGCTCTGACCCCTCTCTCGTCCCCCATGCTCTCTGGATGCCAATAGGAGATTCGTCTTCTCCAGCGAACCTCTCTTTATCTCCCGCGGGACTCTCGACTTTTAGCTGGAATATTCTCCTTCATTTGCTTTCCCTGCAGCCCTTTGCAAAAGAGGTAATGGCCTTTCGGAGCACCGATCCTTCTTTTTCATCTGGCAGACGTTTCTTATTTTCATCTGGCAGACGTTTATTTCGGTTTTATGTTCATAATTCTGCTGAACTCCAAAGCAATGCTTCTATAGATAAATTGGTCATCGGTTGATTATCTACTGCTAAAATTGACGATTCAGATGAGCATCTTATTTCCGTTGATATGTTCCGATTTGAGAGCTGGTTGTCTTACTCAAGTCAAGTATAGCGACTCAATTGCGATTGTCACCCTGATAGATTTGTTGATTGAATGACATTGGTTGTCTTATTACCTGTGAGGTCTGATCGTTTAATTAGGAATCAAGAGTGAGCCAGCCAGCTGTGAAAGGAAGGAAATTAGTGAATAATCGACAATACTCTTTTTGAATGAGTTGCTACAGAATTCATCTACATTGCATATGTTTGGAGAATTTTGAGAGTCTAGTTTATTAAGTTTGTTTGCAATAGCTACTGATGCGTATATAGAGCGACTGAGTGCCTGCCTTTTCCCGTTTCTCTGGGAACTGCATTCCTTTGACTCCTTAGTGCTTGAGAAAAGTTATAAACTTGTCTTCATTTATCTGTCTTATCAACTCATGTTTATGAGATCAACAAACTACTTAAATAGTCTTTCTTGTTGCTCTATAAAGGAATCTCTGGCGTCAAATTAAGTTTTGCATTTTAAATGCAAAATAACAGGCAGACAAGTGCACTCACGGTAATCTTGCTATCTTATTTTTGCTATACCAACAGGAAACCAAAATGAACAAGGAATTCACTCACTGTATGAACTGAGAAGCGAATATGGAATTCACTCACAGTCATCTTGCTATCCTAACTCCTTCACTCACTGTAAGTTTTCTATCTACACTGGTTTTGTAGAGATTATTAGTTACTGGTTTAGTTGTCCATCTGTCTTGATTATTTTCCTACATAAATGTTACAGCAATCCATTATGTATTTGTTAGTTGGGTACTGCAATATAGTGTGAGTGGGTGAATGAAAACTTTTATCTTCTGTTATGTGATTCACAAACTGTGAATCTCTATACTTCTATACTATTCTAACTCGTTCAAGCTCGAAAATGCAGACCAAACACTACTATGCTCCAATGGATTCGACCAAGCAAGGGCGCGACAAGTCTCCTTTCCTCCGTCGCTTCTGTCATCTCCTCGACTCCTACTTCTGTCCCTCACTCTCTCTTCAAGCGATGCGAATCTCCACCAGAAGCCAAACGCCTCCACCAGCAGGTCCTGGTCAGAGGTCTCCTTGCCCAGGGCTCATACGACGTACGAACCACTTACCTCGCCAATACCTCCCACTCTCTCGCACTCGCCCAACTCCAACGCTTGCCGCCTTGTAGTGATGGCGTTGTTTTCTGGAACACTATGATCCGTCGTTCTGTTGGCCTCTCTCGCCATGAGGATACTCTAAAATCTATGTTAAGATGAAGAGGTTAGGTTGGTCCCCTGATTCCTACACCTACCCCTTCGTCCTTAAGGCCGTCGGTGAGATACCATCTTTTGCTTTCGGCATTACGCTACATGGGGCGATTATAGTGTCTGGGTTCTCTACGAATGTTTTCGTCTGCAATTCTTTGGTGACCATGTATGGCAGGTGCGGGCGGTGGGATGGTCAGGGAAGGTGTTCAATGAAATGTCTGAGAGAGGGGTTTGCGATCGGATTTCTTGGAATGCAATAGTGGCTTCTTATGTGCAAAATCGACACTTCTGGACTGGTATTGAGTTTTTTAAGAAAATGAATCATTGTTCTGGAGTGAGTCCTGATGCCGTAAGCCTTGTTAATGTATTACCAGCTTGTGCTGCCTTGGGGCTGTTGCTAGGGAAACAGGTGCATGGCTTAGCTATTCGAACAGGCCTGGACGAGGAACTGTTTGTGGGCAATGCTCTGGTGGACCAATATGCGAAGCTGGGTATGATGCCGCAAGCAAATCAGGTTTTTGAAAGGATGGAACGAAGGATGTGGTTTCTTGGAATGCTATGGTTACTGGGTATTGTCAATCAGGCAAGTTTAAAGAGGCCTTGAAATTACTCGAGGAAATGAAGAAAGAGAAAATCGAGACAACCTAGTGACATGGAGTGCTGTGATTGCAGGGTATGCGCAAAGAGAGCGTGGCTATGAAGCTCTCGATGTCTTTCGCAGAATGTGTGTGTCTGGTTTCAAGCCAAATTCTGTCACCCTCATTTCGCTTCTTTCAGCTTGTGCATCTGTGGGGGCATTGCTACAGGGAAAGGAAATTCATTGCTATAGCATTAAACAAATACTCAATGTGGACAGGGGTGATCAGGAGGGAGAATCAATGGTGGTAACTGGCTTGATTGACATGTATTGTAAATGCAAAGAATTTGGAAAGGGTCGAACTATATTAGACCTCATGGGATTAGAAGATAAATGTTGCCATGTGGACTGCCATGATAGGTGGTTATGCTCAGCAAGATGAAGCGAGCCAAGCTCTCCAACTGTTCTCCCCATGATAGAGACCTCGACTTCACCAAACTCTTTCACCATCTCATGTGTTCTGATAGCTTGTGCTCGGTTAGGTGTTTTGAGGACCGGTAAAGAAGTTCATGCCTTTGTTTTACGGAATCACTTTGGCAATGAAACTGTGTTTGTGGATAATTGTTTGATTGACATGTACTCAAAATCTGGAGATATTGGTCATGCCCGTAGCATATTTGATAAGATGGATGAAAGAAATGTCGTCTCTTGGACTTCCTTAATGGCTGGTTATGGCATGCATGGATTTGGCGAAGAGGCTCTTGAGGTATTTGATAAGATGAGACAACAAAGTTTTGCTCCTGATGCTGTGACCTTTATTGTTGTCCTTTATGCATGTAGTCATTCTGGATTGACTGGTCGTGGAATAGAATATTTCGATGAAATGGAAAACAAATTTGGTGTTGTCCCTGCAGCAGAACATTATGCTTGCATGGTTGACCTTTTAGGTAGAGCAGGTCGATTAGATGAAGCCATGAAACTAATTCAAGATATGCCTATGGAGCCAAATGCTATTGTTTGGGTTGCATTACTCAGCTCATGTAGGCTACATGCCAATGTTGATCTAGCTGAATATGCTGCCAGTAGATTATCTAGGCTCGAATCTGAAAATGATGGGACTTACACTCTACTTTCAAACATATATGCCGCTGCCCAGCGGTGGAAAGATGTGGCTAGAATTAGATCTTTGATGAAGCACTCTGGGGTTAATAAGAGACCTGGTTGTAGTTGGGTTCAGGGGAAGAATGGAACGCAGACCTTCTATGTTGGTGATTGGTCCCATCCTTTATCCCAGAAGATGCATGAGGTTCTGTCGGACTTGATTCAACGCATCAAAGTGATGGGCTATGAACCTCAGACTAGCTTTGCTTTGCATGATGTAGATGAGGAGGAAAAGGGTGATCTTTTGTTTGAACATAGTGAGAAATTGGCCTTAGCCTATGCTATTGTAACGTCAAGAGCTGGCTCAACCATAAGAATCACTAAGAACCTGCGTGTCTGTGGTGATTGCCATTCTACCTTCACTTATATTTCTAAGATTGTGGATCATGAAATCATTTTGAGAGATTCTAGCCGCTTCCATCACTTCAAGAATGGATCATGCTCCTGCAAAGGCTACTGGTAAATGCTGTTTGGTCAAGTTGATTTGACCTGCCTTATGGTCATGGTTTCGTCGGGGGTGTATAGACCTATAAAATTAGGTCATGTATCATCTCTCAGAAATGAAAGCCTAGTGTATGCGAGTATTCATCTAGTCAATCACACTAGCACTTTAAAAGTTCAAGCTTTCGTATAACAGAATTTTGCTGTATGTGGGGGAAATCATCCTGGTATAGTTCTGATGTTGCCCCTGTCTTGATGTTGCTACCTACGACTATCCCAAACTGGGATGATACAGGCATTTGCATTGCCAGAGGCCCTTCTTCAGAACAAGGGGTAGTCGTTGAGAAGAGTGACATGCAAAATCAAGTTAATGTAGAAGATGACTACAGTGTTGCATGTCAGAATGTTGTTCAGATTGGAAGGCCGCCAGAAAACCATTAATCTTCTGTTGAGAATGACTGTACCGTTACAAGCCAATTGAGGGGATTCATATACAGCATCCTTCTAAACTGTTGATTCCGTAATGGACTGGCAAACTGCTTGACATTCTTGACCTCGGTGATGATTGTTAGACTTGATGGAAGAAGTAATGGCACCACTTATATTGCAGCCTTACCTGGCTACTGAATTACTGCCATGAGAAGCATGTGATTCACCAAGATATCAAGACTCGGAACCTTTTGGTGGGTGCAAAGGGTGAACTCCAAATAGCAGTTTTGATGGGCAATGCTTACTTTCAACCATAGAAGAACCTGTGTGGAGCTCTTGATTACCTCCCTCCTGTGATGGTGGAAAGTGTTGAGCATGATGCAGCTCTAGATATATTGGAGTTCCTCCTTTCAAGGCCAATCAACTCAGACTCATACTGGAGGATTGTCTTAGTAGACCTAAAATTTCCTCCGATGCCTGTGGTCACTTCAGCTGCTAATTAAAGACCATATCAGTAGATGCTCGTCATAGACTCTTCTCCGCGTCTGCCACTGCACAAGCTTCTTGAGCACCCATGGGTTGTTCCAATGTAGATCCTTCAGGTCTGTGCAAGATGTGATTTTTTCCTATGATACAATGTCAATGATTCTTTTGTAATCAATTCACATGCATTTTCATCCACACTGCTCATATGAGACAATTCATTGTTCATTCCATTCTGATGTACTTTCATATCATTTCATGATCATGTGATACATTGGTCTGCCATGAGACATTAGCAGTAACTGCCAGCCATGAGCCTACCAGTCGGTCAGGGTTCGGTAGATCATAGCATTACTTTAATTCTGTAAACAAATCCCTCCTTTATCAAAAATTCTGGCTCTCTGAAAGTATAATACATAAAATATCTCTACAGTGTGTAGTTGGCATGATTCCGAACTTGCAAATTCAATAATTTAATGAATATCAGACATGGTTTTTTTTTCCTCTGGTGAGGGGATGGGGACTATTTTTACGATCTGAGGATTCTTGTAGCGTATATCAATTGCAGTCGAGGAATTCGTCATCATTTGACTTCTAAGAAGGTTACCGTAATGATGGTGGATGGATAACAGATTAACAGTTGGTTGATTTGTCAGTTTTGTCTGTAGCACATCACATGCGTACATCGCAATTCTTAGGCCATGCACTGCTGCTATCATTATTTCTTTATTTGATGGCAACTGCTATCATTATTTATGCCGTTATTTATCGTTCTTATATGATCGATGCACCATTGCACATTAATGACTTTATATAAAAAAAATGTGAGGTTACAATGCTTTATGATCCCTTTGCCGCCGTAACTGACTAAATGAGTAAGTGACTAATAACATCCTAGAAAGGGACCCTGATATGAGCATGTATGTCTAGGCCTTTCTCTTTTGTGCTTTTTTCATGAGCATATGTCGTTGTAGGGAGGAAAAGGTTACAATAATATAACAGTTCGGAAGACCTAGAAATTTTTGATGACCTTTCTGTCATAGGCAGACAGGATGTAGTACAGCCACTCAAAGGGATGCCATTGGGTGTGATTGGTGCAAGACGAGAAATCACCCAGTGGAAAATAAGTGTTCATAAGCCCGAAGAGATATCTGAGCTGAATAACTTGATGAAGGACTTTGACAAGCTGGATGGTCGGCTGAAATGGTTACTAAGTTCTATATTGAGCAACTTTTATTTGAAGAACTTGAGAAGGATGTGATGAAGAAAACGAACAAAAAAAGACCAACGGAGTGCATGAAAGTCAGTTGTCATATCCTAGACTTTTAAGGTGAATACCCTGAAGCTTGAGTTGGGACAGCAAGTGAAAGAGTTGCGTGAAGAATGAATGGGAAAGAATGAAGCAAGGTTTTCATTCAATTTGTTGAGTTTGTTTTAGTTTCAGTTTTAGTATATGACTTGGTTAGTCTAATTCTTTCATGCTTCTAGTATAGTAGTGGTTTATTTTGACAGTAAAAGAATTTCGGCTAGCCTAAGAGACAAAAGATGAGTAGCATACTCATACCAGCGTCCCGCCATTCGCAACACATGACTGGCTCCATCAGTACACCAACGTCTCCCTTAGATCGGGTTCATGGAATGTCTCTGACCACCGGCTTTTGGTGATTAAGGCGGATACTGTGAACTGGGGGCCGCGGCCATTCAGATCAATTGATGCGTGGCTTGACCACCCAGGCTTTGAAAAATTTATACGACATCAGTGGTGTAGCATGGAAGCCGGGTCGACTGTAAACAAACTAAGAAGTTAAAGACACCCCTGAGGAAGTGGAACAAGGAAACATTCGGTGATGTAAGGCAGAAAATTCAACAATGCAAAGAAGACCTTAAGAGGGTGGAACGCAGGATAGAAGAAGAAGATGGCAGATCGACCCAAATTGAGAATGAAAGACTTTCAGCCATGTTAAATTTGGAAAAGGCTGAGAAGGCACAGGAAGCCTATTGGAAGCAACTATCCCGTGACAAATGGCTAAAAGAAGTGGACAACAATACTAAATACTTCCACAAACGAGCTACTCTCAACTACAGAAAGAAACTGATTGCCTGCTTGGTTACGAGGGAGGGTCTAATCGACAATCCAGCAAGTATTAAAGAAGCCATAGTTGACCACTTTAAGATGCTGTTTCAGGCCAAGAAATCTCGGGAGTCCAGCCTCCCATGTTGAACCATCCGGTTCTTACTGCAGAGGAAGCAGCCCAGCTGGAAAGTATCCCCACAGTCAAAGAGTTTAACAGGCAGTGAGTCAATGTAACAGCACAAAAGCTCCGGCTATGACGGGTTCAACATGAATTTCATAAAAAAGATGTGGCATTCATTGGAAAGAATTTGCGGCAGATGTACAAAAATTCTTTATTACCTCGAAACTAGAGAAAGGGGTAAACACCACATGGATAGCGTTGATACCAAGAAACCTGAAGCTGCCCAAGTTGAAGACTATCGACCGATAAGTATGGTGGGATCTGTGTACAAGGTCATAGCCAAAGTGTTAAGCAGTCGGTTGAGCCCACTCTTACCAAAGCTTATTGGAGAGACACAAACGGGTTTTGTCAAAGGTAGAAACATCTTAGAAGGCCCCTTCATTGCCAATGAGGTGATTACTTGGTTGAAGAAAAATAAGAGAAAAGGGTTGTTGTTAAAGCTCGATTTAAGAAGGCATATGATAGTGTATCATGGGATTTTCTTGATACAATGCTGGTGAGCATGGGATTCGGACAGAAGTGGAGAGGTTGGGTTCAAGAATGTGTCACAACAACGAAAATCTCTATCCTGGTGAACGGATCGCCCACAAAACCGTTCTCTCCTCGAAGAGGCCTACGCCAAGGTGATCCTCTCTCCCTTCACTCTTTGTTTTATTTTGAAGTACTAAACTGGCTATCCAGGAGATGGTGACGCAAGGACTGTTTTCGGGGATTAAGGTTGGTACAACCCAAGTGAGAATAACTCACTTACAATTTGCTGATGATGTCATGATATTCAGCGAGGTAAGTAAGGATGAATTGGTGCAATTGCATAGAATACTCATTGGCTTTGAGGAGT
This sequence comes from Limonium bicolor, assembly GCA_023374045.1. Lineage (NCBI taxonomy): Eukaryota > Viridiplantae > Streptophyta > Magnoliopsida > Caryophyllales > Plumbaginaceae > Limonium > Limonium bicolor. The sequence continues at coordinate 68,632,862 of CM041778.1, read as the reverse complement.
TGAGCAGGTTAAGTTTGAACATGGAAAAGTCGAAGGCATACTGTATCAACACAAATGAGGAGGAAACAAAAATGATAGAGCTTTTTTCATGTCGAGCGGATACATTGCCTACCACATATCTTGGTTGCCCCCTAGGAGCCACCCTAGGAAGGCAACAACATGGGAGCCGGTTTTGCGAAAAGTTGAGATGAAATTAGCTACTTGGAAAGCCGCTAGCCTGTCAAAGGCGGGTAGTGCGGTACTTATAAGGTCAGTGCTTGACTCACTTCCTCTTTATTATGCAAGTTTGTTTGTTATCCCTGATAAAGTAAGGAGGCGATTGGAAAGAGTGCAAAGACAGTTCTTTTGGTGTAAAAGAGGTAGCAAGTCATTGACAACAGTGGCCTGGTCAAGAATGACACGACCAAAGATGTTAGGGGGGCTTGGGTTTACAAATTTGAAGATGAAGAACTTAGCTTTCCTTGCCAAGTGGAGAATTTCCTTTGCAAAATCAACCCCCCCCCTCTGGAAGCGCACTGTACAATCTATTTACCGCCACGTAAAGGCCTGCATATGGGAGGAATAAATGATGTAGCATGTGCCCAGAGAGGAGTATGGTATGCGATTACTCGTGTCACTGGTGAAAACGATGGATTGCGGGGCATCCTTGATGATAACACTCATATTGTGCTAGGCGACGGGTGTGATATTTTATTTTGGCTCGACAAGTGGTGTTATGATATCCCGTTAAAGGACCGCTTCCCTAGATTGTTTCAGCTTAGCATGCAGCAGGAACACACGGTGGCAGACATGGGTGGTTGGTGCGATATGAGCTGGACGTGGAACCTGCTGTGGCGTCGAAATCTCTTTGTATATGAAGAGATATGCTTGCGAGCTTACGAGAGATAATAGCAAGCAGACTACCCACGGCTGATGTTAGGGATGAATGCATATGGAAGGGGACTGGTCGAGGCTCATTGACTAAAGACATCTCTCTCATGATGGCTAGTCCACCTGGGGAAGTAATCGATCAGGAAGTGATGAACCTGCAGAGTATTGGAAAGGGCTATGTGAGCCACGGGTAGCTATGACACTATGGTTTACACTAATCAGGAGACTTGCAACTAGAGAGCTGCTCTTCGAAAGAAATGCAGTACCGATCGGTGGTAGTCTATGCCCGTGGTGTACGAGGTCCATGGAAAAGGTGGAACATGCAATATTCTTGTGCCCTAGAATAAGAGAGGTCTGGTCTCAGATACTTCGTTGGTGGAATATACCCTTCAGTTTCAAGAATCAGTGATAGATATCTACCAAGATTGGTGTTCCCAGCCATTGGGAAACAAGGCAAAAGAATCTGGAAATCCACTTTATGTTATGGAGTATACTTTATATGGCTAAGTCGGAATAATGTCGTATTTAGAGGAGAAGCCTTGAATATTGAAAGACTTGTGATCCAGATCAAAGTGGGAGTTTGGAGGTGGACAAAATGCTGGTGGAAGGATATGGTTTTGTCCTCAGGTGTTCATGAACACTGAGTCGCTTCGGGATTATTTTTAGTTTGTCAGTGAAGTACTATATCTTGGTCAAACGAACATGTATGCTGCTGTTCCTTTATGTTTATGTTTTTGTTTTGTCTAGTATGGATTCTAGGTGTGTAATCGGATGAGGGGTACTCTTTTTCCTTCCTAAGCTTTTTCCTACCGGGTTTTGCTTAGGGAGGTTTTAATGAGGCCCATCAAACAACTCATCCTTCTATCAATAAAATGGCGAAAGCCAACAATTATCAAAAAAAAAAAACCAGCGTCCCGCCATCCTTTTCAGACGCTGTTATGAAAGTGATGAGCAGAGAGCCTGCACCTATTCGACGCTGGCACAAGCATGAAATGTTTTGTGTCAATCTGTGGTTAGTATGGTAAGATTATTGATAGTAGACCCATTGTCGGACACTTTCTGTCTACTGGGCGGAAGTTTTTATCCAGTGAATTATTTTATTCTTGTCTAGTACGTAAGAGAATGATTTTTGAGGATGGATGTTCTAATGATAACTTTTTAGGATTTGTGAATCTCTCTTCTCTTTTAGTTTAATTCATCCAAGGTTTTCAATCTCATGCTTTATTTTTTAGATTAAGAATTACGTGAATGACCTGAAGACATCTTTAGTTTTTATTGCTCACTGATTTCTGTAGGCACATCAGTTATCTTCTTTGGAAAAAATATTTTACTTCTGGTTATATGTATTCTTTAAAGAACTCTAAAAAATCATAAGTCAACTTTTGGGATGACTAGCGATTTTAGGTGTACGGAACTTTGATTTTCTTTTGTTTGATAGCTTGCTATGTCCCCCATAATCCATTTTTAATTTGATCTTGTTGACCATTAACTTTTGGCTCTTCTAGTATCACTTTTTTTTTTTTTTTTGCACAGATATTTGATAAAGAGACTATTTTGCCAGTACTCGAGTGTGTATAAAGAGACTTCTTCTCATTTTTACACATCCTAGCTAGAGACACAATTGTAAGTTCGACAAGGCATCTTCCACTCTTTTTCTTTCTTGTAAAATGGTACATTTAGGTTTAGATTTTTAGTAGCTAGGAGGAGAAGAGTGTTGGAAATTCTACAAGAGCTACAGAATTTTATTTAGAATTGTTCTATCATTGAGCTTAATAACTTCATTCATCATGTTTGTATTCCTTGTTCATGTTGTGTTTTTAATGTCCCAACGGAGTGGTGTGATTGTCTAGATTAAGCATACTTATTAATTACAAGGTGGAGTTGCGTTATCAACATACACCAACTGATTGGACGTATTAGTTTGGATTTAAAATGTTGCTGATTGATTTGGATCTCTGGAGCACGCGAGTTTCCTTGAATAGATATTTTTGACAATGCTAACCTTTATCATAGTAATTGGAATTCAGAGGCCGAAGTTGTGGTGGAGAAAAAAGTGGAAGCGAGGAGGAGGGAAGGCTGTCAATCTGGGTGGATGGGAGCTCAGTGCCTGGAGGAGGGTTTGGTGTGGGAGTCGTCTGTAAGGAAGGAAAGGAAAGGTCTTGGGAGTTGCTTTTGAAGGAAAGGGAAAGATCTTAGGAGTTGCTTTTGAAGGTGGCGGCTTTGCATGCTCGCCACTGGTGTGGTGGAGGCAAGGTTATGTTGGTAGGTCTGAAGCTGTTGAGTTTCATCCACGTAGACTTAGTTTGTCCAGCTGTATTCTGAGTTGTTTATATATTCTTAGTTTTCTTCTGTTGCAAGACAGAATAGTAAGTATTCATCATTACGCTGTACAGAGAATGAGAGTTGGTTCTATTGAATAATATCAGAAACCCTACTTTCTTCGTTCTCTTCCTGTCTTGCTCCTCTGTTAATGGCGATTGCTTCTCGCTCGCGATCTTGTCTATTCAACATGGTATCAGAGCAGTAGCTCTTCGATTCTTTTCTTCCGCGATCCGTTCTATTCAAGATGGCAGCAGAATCAAATGTTACTCTGAATCAATACTCCAAATGCTCAATGCAGTCTCTGCGGGGAGTAAGTTGAACGAGAGTGCCGATCCTCTTTTCGTTCACCCTAGCGATCATCCTGGAATGGTGATTGCCACTAACTTCACAGGAAAGAACTATCATTCTTGGAAAAGAGTGCGTGTCTTAGTTTCGCTTAAGGCGAAGAATAAGTTGGTTTCATCAATGAAAAATGAGAAACAATGTGTCAGATTCCGCATACCTGAACGATGGGAACGGCCTTGACAGTTCTGGTCCATTCTTGGATTGTTGGCGCGATGGGATCGATCGCGAGAAGGGTGATGATATCCGGTTCAGCGAAGGCAGTTTGGGATGATTTGAGCACGAGGTTCGTCGTCTTCGAACGGAGCTCAATTTTTCCAGGTTTAGGCGTGAAATCTGTAATTTGAAACAAGGAAAAAGACATCACAAAATATACGAAGTTGAAAACGCTATGAGAGCAGCGAGGCGTGGACTTTCCGAATGTCCTGAATGCTGCTAAAGATTCTCAAGACTTCTTCAAAAACAGAAGCTCGTAGAGCTTGTTAGGGGGACTTAATGACTCTTACAGCAACATTCGTGGAAATCTGATGATGAAATCTAAACTTCCTACTGTGGAGCAAGCTTATGCTATTTTGATTCAGGAAGAATCTCAAGCAGGCCATTTCTAAAGATTTGAGTGACAGTGTAGTTTTTTCTGTTACTAGCGGTAATAAGCCAAGTTTTGAGATGAAATGGCAGAATGATGGTGAGAGAAAGAATAGTGTTGCAGTCAAGTGCAGTTTCTGTGGAAAGAAAGGGCATACCGTTGAGAACTGTTATGCCAAGTGGGGGTATCCAAAGGGATATAAACACGGGAAAAATAAGAAAGCTAGTGTTAACGCTTGTGTGAGGCGAACGCTTCTAACAAAGCTAACAAGGATCCTTCTCCTGTTCCTGGTTTTTTCTATGGAACAGTTGAACTCGTTGAGTTCATATTTTGGGCATAACAAGTCTGAAACAGCTCTATGTAGTTTCGCAGGTACAATTATACTGATAATATGGTATATTGTTTGAATTCTTCTTCTCAAACTGGCGATCTTCTAAATGGGTGATAGACTCTGGTGCAACTGATCATATATGTTGCAATTTGAAGTTGTTTGATACCTATAGAAGACTTGATCCGTTGAGAAAAATAAGAATGCCTGATGGTCATATGCAGACTGTTTCTTTGGTTGGCAGTGTAGTTATAGGAGATAACTATACTATTTCTGATGTGCTTTATGTAGAAAATTTTCATTTCAATCTGCTATCCGTGAGTAGGTTGTCTGAATATTTGAATAAGCATATCAGTTTCAGTTATTAAGGATTGCTGTATACAGGACCTTTCCAGAACAAAAGTGACAGGATTGGCAGCTCAGAAGGCGGACTGTAATTTTGGATCAAAGTTTAAAGCTGGGCAAGGATGGGCTTGCTTCAGCTGTCAAGAGATTTCCAATGTTGTCGCCTATTGCTGTTTGTAATAAGGAAAAGAAAACTGATGTATTTTCTTTTCCTTTGATAGTTGGCATCATAAACTAGGTCACCTGCCTATTAAGAAGATGAAATCTTTAGAGTTGATACCTTCTAGTTTGTTTCCAGAATTTTTTACTTGTGATTCTTGTAACCGTGCTAAAGGTCACAGGTTATTTTTGCTCCAAGTGAAATAAAAACCTCCCAGGTGTTTGAATTAATACATTGGATACTTGGGGGCCATTCAAGGAAACAACGTATGATGGTTATAAATTTTTTATAACTATTGTGGATGATTTTAGCAGAGGTGTTTGGGTTCAATACTGAGAATAAAGCAGAAGCTTTTTCTGTCATAAGGAGCTTTATCTCATTAGTTGAAAACCAATTTGGTGTCACTTTAAGAAAGTCAGATCAGACAATGCGTTTGAACTTGTTTAAGTGCAGAAGGAAAGCAGTATTACAGATCTAAGGGCATTATTCACCAAACTTCGGTTCCAATACTCCACAGCAGAATGGCATAGTAGAAAGAAGGCATAGGTTTATCCTGGAGATTGCTCGCGTGCTCGCATATACTTTTCAAGAGTGGATTACCTCTTCATTTTTGGGGAGATTCAGTATTGCATGCTACTCATTTGATTAATAGGATGCCAACGAAGGTACTGAATTCCAAATCGCCTTATGAGATTCTATATGCTCAAAGCTGATTATCATCTGCTGAAATCATTTGGATGCCTTGCTTATGCTGCTGTAACTGGAAGAAAAGCACATAAATTTTCTTCTCGTGCTATTCCTTGCATCTATCTTGGTCAACCAGCTAATCAGAAAGGATTCAAGTTGTATAATCTGGATTCTAAATCTGTTATGATCAATCGGGATGTAAAGTTTCTTGAAGAAGTTCTTCCTTACAAGCAGTTACCAGATTACTTATTTTCTGATATCAGTCCACTGGTTACACAACAATCTGGCGACAAATCTGGAAGTTCTTCTCGTTTCCTTTCAGAAGTTCATGATACTCAAATCCTTTGTTGTTATGCCTGAGTCCCCTATGCGTACAGCAACTGATTTGCCTGTTACAGAGACTGATTTGCCTGTTACTCCAGCTTCGGCGGATTTATATTCAGAACAGTCTGCTACTGATTCTCCTCTAGTTGCAGAACCTGCGTCTGTCATACCTGCTCAAGGGTGCTCCCAGATCCTTCTGGTTTCATAAGGCGATCAACCAGACAGCGAGTTCTACCCACTCGTTTACACGATTATGTTTTAAATTCTATTTTTGACGATGATACCATTGCCACTATTACTGATGTTATTCCCAGACGGTGTCTATCAGTTTCTTCTTCAAATTCAGATGTTGACTCCGGTCTGTATGAGCCTCCAAATTATAAGGCTGCTGCGGCAAAGAAAGAGTGGGTGGAGGCTATGAATAAGGAGTTGTTGCTTTGGAAAGTAATGACACCTGGGATATTGTTACACTTCCTTCACGCAAACAGGCAATTGGAGTAAATGGTATACAAGTTGAAGCTTAAGGCTGATGGCAGTGTGGAGAGATGTAAAGCGCGTCTGGTTGCTAAAAGGGTTTCAGTCAAAGAGAAGGTTTCGATTATGAGGAACTTTTTCCCCTGTGGTGAAGATGACAACGGTATGTGCTTTGTTAATTGGTTGCTGTAAAACGAGGCTGGAATGTCAGTCAATTTGACATTAATAATGCCTTCTTGCACGGCACTTTAGATAAGGAAGTGTATATGAAACCTCCTCCTGGTTGATCTATCTTCCTGGTGATAGTCGAGTTGTAAACTGAAGAGGAGTTTATATGGTTGAAGCAGGCATCGCGTCAATGGAATTCCAGGTTGACTAATTTCCTTTCTGATTTGGTTTTCACCAGATCTCTCATGATTATTCGTTATACATCAAAACTAATCAGTCTCTTCTACTACATATCTTATAGTGTATGTAGATGACATATTAGTTACTGGAAGCAATCAGAGGAAATACAGTCTATTAAGGAGGCTTTGGATGCTCAGTTTAAAATCAAGGATCTTGTTTTATTAATTACTTTCTGGGCATGGAGTTCTTGAAGACTGCTGAGGGGATGATTGTAACTCAGCGCAAGTTTATGGCTGAAACTCTCAAAGAATTTTGTCCTGCAGATTTTTCCTGTTACAGCTCCTCTCGACCAGAATCTTTGAGTGTTACAGAGATGGTTGCCCTTTGACGGATCTACAGTCTATCGTCAGATAGTTGGAAAATTAAACTACATGACACATACCAGACCAGACTTAAGTTTTGCAGTACAACTACTTGAGCCTTTATGCATTCTCCCACTGATTTGCATCTCAAAGCCTGCTCACTCATACTCTGCTGGATGTGAAGGGGACAGCAGTTTGGTTTCTGTTGAATAATCAGAAGTTTAATGCTCTAATTGGGTACTCTGATTCTGACTGGGCGACCTATCCTTTAACGCGACATTCAGTCAGTGGTTTCTTCATTACATTGGGGGGTTGTCCTCTATCATGGAAAGCAAAGAAACAACACACTGTAGCCCTATCGTCTACTGAGGCTGAATATCGTTCGTTGAGGAGGTTAACAGCAGAGTTAGCTTGGTTAACGAGATTACTTCATGAACTAGAGGTGGAAGAGATCGAACCAGTTCCAGTTAAGTGTGATAATAAGGCTGCTGTTTACATAGCGAAAAATCCAGTGTTCCATGAGCGTACTAAGCACGTGGAGCTGGATTGTCACTATGTAAGGGAGAAACTTCAGCAAGGGTTGATCTCTGTATCTCATGTTTCTACTAAGCAGCAGTTAGCAGATCCCTTGACAAAGATTTTGCCTGGTTATAAGTACTCTGCCGTGCGTAATGATTTCAGTCTACTGGATTCCTCTCATTGTAAAGCAATCTGTTAAAGTTCTCTTTAATTTCGTACTTTTCAGATTGAGGGAGGGTGTTGAGTTTCATCCACGTAGACTTAGTTTGTCCAGCTGTATTCTGAGTTGTTTATATATTCTTAGTTTTCTTCTGTTGCAAGACAGAATAGTAAGTATTCATTTACGCTGTACAGAGAATGAGAGTTGGTTCTATTGAATAATATCAAAAACCCTACTTCTTCGTTCTCTTCCTGTCTTGCTCCTCTGTTAATGGCAATTGCTTCTCGCTCGCGATCTTGTCTATTCAACAGAAGCTGGGGGAGGAAATTGGGGGTTAGGGTTTTCTCGCTGATCTCGGATTATGCAAATCTTATCAATTTTGTGAAGGGTGAGCTAACTGTGAATCTTGATTGGGAGGTGGAAAGGGTTCTGGATGATCGGAGATGGATGATGGGTTGTTTTGACCGGATCGAATGGAAATGCGTTCGGAGGGGAGAAAACGAATTGGCTCATAATTTTGGCTAGGTGGGGTAGAAGTGGGGGAAGAAGTTTTGCTCTGTGAATAATATCCCGAAAACACTGGGATGTTATGTTAAGTTAAATAATACTCCCTCCGTTCAACAATAACTGTCATTTTAGAAATTTGCACACTTATTAAGAAAAGTAGGACAATGACGCATGTGCCCCTACTTTTTACTTTTTCATTTAGATAATAATTACTTTTATATTGAATAGTAGGGGTAAAAGTGGAAAGAAGTGTGTCAAAAAGCTAGAATGACAGATATTTTTGAACAAGAATCACATCTTAAAACGACAGATATTAATGAACGGAGGGAGTATGTTTTATGCTTTAAAAAAAAAGAATTCAGAGATTGTGAGATTAGAACCCCAAATACTTTATTTAGAGTTTATTAATTTTACTCTTGTTATTGCTATTTATCCTTTGTACAGTGTAACCCTTTCTATTTGACCATTGTTTATATATTTTTGTTCATTGATTAGTACTTGGGAGTAGACAACCCCAAATTCCTTACTTCGGAAACTCGAGTCTAGACATTTGAGAGTGCTTGCTACACGAGCGGTGCATAGTAAATGCGCATATATGTGTTTTTACAGTACTCTTGTTGTGTGCCAAATGTTTCACGATTGAGACCGCAACAAATGCTACACTATAAAACCCAAGTGTGGGGATGTGCTTTCTACTAACAACCACAAACTTTGTCAAGGAAGTATTAGTTTCACTTTTCTAGTTGTAATCGTTTTAGATTCCTTCACTTCATCATTTTCCCATAATTTTCAACAAAGGCATGATGAACTGTTTCATATTCCACATGTGAATTACTTCTTATTCAGGTCTTATGAAATCCTTTTTCCGTGAGGTAATGATTTCACTTATGTGTGGTGGAAGGAAACATTGACGATTCATAATATTTAATCTTTGAAAGTCTTGTAGAATGATTTCATACTTACGTTGAAACTATTAAAAAACAAGAACTATGCTTTTGGTATGGACAGTTCTCCCAAAAAAATGTTGCATGGGGTAGACAATGGTAAAGAATCTCCTAGATTACCTCATCCAAAATAGCAAATAATGGTACAAAATATGTCTCAAAAGTCTGTTAAATCTATTTTTGCCTAAAGCTCACCTGTGCCATATAAATGACTAGTGATAGTTGTACCTTGCTTGCTTTCTTTCTTTCTTTCATAATAATGTTAGATAGTTTTGAGCATGTTTATTCTGTGTATATGGTTTGTTTTTTGTGGACAAGCAAAATATAAGTGTCTAGCATTTGATAAGTGGAGTTAGTATCTATTTTTATAAGCCAATCCAATGTGTTTTCTTAACTATTTAGCCCATTTTCCTTCCAAATTCACTTCTCCATCCTTATCTTAAAGTCTAGTTTATCATGAAGTGATGCCATTTGTATGGCTTTTTAGATAAAGACCTTTAGATGCACTCTAAGAGATCAAAGAGTTCTTTTTTATATATAATTACGGTAACGGGTAGGTTTTGAACCCTAACGACCATTGGTTCTATTATACCACCCCTACCAAAGAGTTTATAGGATCCTAACAAATAGAATCCAAAGTTTAAGTGAAGATCGTTTAAGATGCAGAAGGATTCATGTGCATTTGACTACAAACCAGGCATGTACGCCTGCGGACACTCCTCTTCGACTGTGGGTCAGGTGATGGCTACCTAGCAACACTTCTGGACACGAGTGCACTAAAACAATAGTCTAAAATCTTGTCAAGAATTTACAAAGTGTTAAATGGTATTCGCCTAAGATCATAATGGCTGGCATAATACCCAAAAATAATCCAAAAATCATGTTGAGATTTCATAAAGTGGCGAAAGTGGATTAATGATCAAGACCGGAGTTTAGAAGACAGCAAATTCGACGGTACGGCAGGCCCATGCATAATATGGTGTGGCTCACTCGTATTGGATTGTTTTGTTGACTAGACTGTCTTTTTCCTATATTAACTTTAAATGGTTGTAACTTTTAATATATAAGTCTAAAATAATAAAAAATTATATCACTATTCACATAAATTCATGTTCTTCAAAACAAGATCAGACATGGATATCTTTTGACAACTTTGAAAAAAAACATATTTTATATGTGTACGGTGATACATTAAAATGATGTTATGATTCATTAAATTTGATATTATGATTCATTAAATTTGATATTATGATTCATTGAAATTGGAATTATGATTCATTAACTAATAAGTGGTTAATTAGATAACAAACTCTGGAACTGATAAAAAAAATCATTATTGTTTTTAGTGTATTATTATTGTATAGTAATATATTTTAAACCTTATATGGTGAATGATGTATTTTTCTTATGTACCAAATATTGTTTTGTATTATATTATTGTTTAAATTTTTATTTTTATATGTACTGATGATACACTTAAATGATGTTATGATTCATTGAAATTGGTAATATGATTCATTAACTAATAAGTGATGATTAGATAACAAATTTCGAAACAAATACCGAATCATTATTGTTTTGTGGTGTATTATTAATGTCATAGAGTGTATTTTAAATTGTATGTGGTGAATCATAACACTACAACATACTAGCTCAATTGGTGCAATAAAAGTTGCCCCATTTGATCAAAACATTGTTCTAAGAGGATAATTGGTGCAAGAATAATCTTGCTCTAAGGTTGCACTAATTGACTCGCTCCAACAACAGTTTTGGTGCAATTTTTTATTTTGCACTATTTTACTAACACTATTGGTGCAAAAAAGTATAACCCAATTGATCTAGTACAAACGGTGCAAAACAAATCGCACTAAAAGACTAAAACCAATTAGTGCAAGTTATATTTATCGCACAATTTGATACCTAACTAATAATGCGACTTTATAATATTGCACCATTTGATAACTAACTAATAGTGCAATATTATTTTATTGCACCATTTGATGAATTTCATGCGAGTGAAATGTGTATAGACCACATAACAAATAGGGCGACGGGTAAACCTTGCACTATTTGATTGTAATCTACTAGTGCGACATTTTTATTTTGCACCATTTGATAAATTACTAACAGTGCACCAACTATAAATTGCACTGTTAGTATTTTACAAATAGTGCAACTTTCTGCCTTGCCCCATTTGGAATAAGATACCATACCACATACTAGCCATACAAATAGAGCAATTTTTAAGTATTGCACTAATACATATAGTACAAAAGGAGCAAGGAGTTATTCTGCCCTATTTGATATCATTCAAGTAATGCAAGTTCACTCTCATTGCTCTATTTAATGCAACAAGTGGAGCAAAAATAAATGCACTATTTGATCATCCAGCTTTAAAAAAAATAATAAAATTTTGCATTGTTTATAAGATTAATAATCTCATTATTTGGTCAAAAATGTTAATAAACATGAAAAATACAAAAAGATGAGTCAAAATTGTTATTTATTATTATTTTCCATAAAAATTTTCATACAACCTTCCATAACTTTTCTATGTATAACCATACACTACCACAAAATCACACGGATGAGTTTCTTGTTTCTATGTATAACCATACATAACTTTTCTCATCTCTAAGTTTCTTGTTTCTATTTGAATGAGCTTCATAACCCACACAAACTGTAAGAACAACAAATAATAACCTTGAGGCAAGTTCCATAGACGCGCAAGACTACAAAAGAGTGAATGAGCACTAATCCTCTATTCTATCTCAGGGTCACGAGCACAAAGCATTGATGCGATTCCTTGAGCAGTGGCTTTAATGGTTGCTTCAGTAGCGGGTACTTCAATCTGATTAGATTGACCATGATTTTGTGAATTCCCTGCCTGCACAGAGAAGTCAATCATCAAAGAGAAGTCATTCACATACCACCAACAAAAGTTCTAAAATCAGAACCACCAAGTTGAGAGACAAAACTGAAAATCAGAACGAGATTGTAGTAGTGAGTTTCAGGGAATGAATTGTGGTAGCCCAGCCGCTGCTACAAGTATGCATATGCTACTTTTTGCCGTTCAAGACAGATGGACAGAGACATTAATAGATATTGTTATGATATTAGAACTAGACATACACTTGGATTAGTGCTGGTAAATAGAAGGTAGGATGCTTGGTTGTTCAATGATATTAGAACTAGACACTAACAGATGGACAAAGACCACTGCTGGAAAAAAAAGATTACAAAACGCTTATATTTGCCATATAGAACGTTTATAAAGCATAGTTTATTCCAGCGACGCAAATGATCAAACACTTTAAATGACGCTTGCAAAGCGTTCTTTATATTAGCTTTAAAGAACGCTTATTTACAAAGCGTTCTTTATAGTGCGAGAACGATGGGAACATAAAAAAAGCTTTATAATAACAAGCGTTCTTTATGCGTATCCAAAAACAACGCTTATATGTGATAAGCGTTTCTTATGATGGTTGGCGGGAGAGTTTAAAGAACGCTTATATGGATAAGCGTTCTTTATGTCTTTTTTTATTTCATTTTTCAAAAATCTCTCTGTTCCACACAAATGCTTACAGATCACAGATCGATAATGCAACAACTGCATTATTTTCAACACATCAGAAGCCATTACAACAAATTGTAACAGATGAAATCAACAAATTTACAACAATTACAACACATCAGATCCCAATTGCAATTGATCAGCCAGTATAACCACTACAACAGACAAAACAACAAACTTACAATTAAAATCCAACAGATCGAAGCCATTACATATAGTTGTACTCTCTGCAACCTGTAGAGATTTGATAATGCAATTAACAAAATGTATTTTTCAACACAATGCAAGTGTAGTTGACAATTATGCATTACAAGTGCAAAATGGTTCAGTTCACACAACTACAAAAAAGAAAAGATATCTACAGATAGCTACAACTCATGACTTCTTCTCCTGATCATGTAGTGCTTTCAACCAGTAAGAGCACATGTGCTCCTTGACAAGCTCGAGATCGGCTCATGAATAAGTACTTCCTTGTGCTGAGAAGAAATCAATAAGCTGCGCGCGAGAAATATAAAAGCAAGTAAACCATTTAAACTTATTCAAATATGCAGAAGTAGTTAAATTACCAATTCAAACACAACTTATAATACGTACCTGATTAATATTTTTTATGGTGTCGATATTGTCCTCGATGTCGAACATGTATCGCATCACAAAATATCCACAACTACTGCTATCCGGTTGCCTAGGACACTATTATCAATAAAATTATATTATTACATATATAATATATACAAACTAATATACAAAATATATATATTTAAGTATGCATGAGTAAATGGAATGATTTTTACCTTTGGAATATACTTTATATCCAATGGAATTCATAGCACGAATACTGGTCATACCATCTCTAAAACCACTGAAATTAATTAAACAAGCATTTAAGTGACAAGTAATAAAAAAAGTATAAAATTTTATTTTTGGAATGAAAATATGCACAATTTACTTACTTTTTCAGCAGCATAGAAATAGAGATGTTTCTCCTATATCCTTCAATAGGGTCAATCACTACACAGCTTGATGAGTATGTACACACCACTAGCAACAACCAGTGATTGCTACAAGTTTAAACAACAACAAATCAACTTCAGCTTCGAAATATGAGTTAACATAAAACAGTAAAGACAAAAGCATAAGGTGTGTCAAGCACGCTTACGTCTGATGATATGGTATGAGCAAAAATCAGCTACTCCTTCTAACCGCAACAATTGTGCCAATGCTCATGTGGTTCTGACACTCAACACCGTCTCTCATAGCGGCATCAGCAGACATGACTTGTGGACAACAATGCCCATTTTTCTTTGACATCAGCCTCGATAGTAAGGGCCTTTGATGACAAAGGCATTTAATTAAAATTATACATAAAACTTACAATTAACTTTGAGAGAGAAAATATGTGATACTTACAAGCAGTAGGCTTGAATCACCGAGATGTTCAGCATATCACCAAGCAGCAGCTCCTTCACATCGGTAAGACTGATCAGCAAATCCGTGATATCTTCGGCGTGGAACAAATACTTTGGAACCTTAAGCATGAAGTCAGTGAAACCATCACCCTTCGCGAGTATCGTGTTATATAATAGTTGTTGACGCTTTCCCAGTGACTTCACCACATTTTCATGAATAATGAAATTGCGCCGAATTGGACTGATATAGTCATCCTGCTCAGTCGATGGTCCCTTTCCTTTTGATGCACTGACTTGCTTACCTTTGTCAGCCATAGGAATAGGGGTCTAAGAAATGACAAGTTAGTATACGTACGTTAGAAAACTATTCAAAAAACTACATCTAATGAAATACTAATTAGTAAATAAATTTAAGTTTGTTTTGGGGTAATCAGGAAAGGGAATCGGAATGATTCCCTTTCCTGTTGTTTGTTTTGTCAGTTTTTCCAATTTTCAGGAAAGGGAAAGGGAATGGGATTACCCCAAAACCCTTTTTCCTGATTCCCCACCCCCTACCAGGGAATGGGATTCCCTTTCCCCAGTACATTTTGACCGGCAACATATGACCATTGACCAATGACTAATAACCATTGACCGGTGACCAGAGAATGTTGACCGGTAATTAATGGTCGTTGACCGGCAGCCAACAGCTGTTGACCATTGACCGGTGGTCGTTGACCGGTTATTTATTTTATTTCCCCAAGCTCAAACAAACAACCAGGAAAATCAAAGGGAATTCTTTTCCATTCCTCTCCATTCCCTTTCCTGATTCCATTCCGTTTCCCCCCTTTGAACCAAACACCCCCTAAATCCACCAGATGGCAAGGCCACGGTACTTGTGAGCCACGTGCTTCAACGACAGTGCTCCAATCATTCCACTCTATCGGTAGTGGAATGTGATCACAACCTTGAACGACACTGTCTACGAACACACAGACGTACCAGGCCGGAACCCGCCTAAAATGACACTGTGACGTCGAATCAGTCTGTAGAATTGTGCCGGATGCAACCTGAGAGGTGCCATGTTCACTGATCTGCAGAAGACGACACTTTTTTGGTTCCCTAATAAACAAACACAAACAATTAGAGGGCATGCATTGCAACATACATACTTTTGATTAATTGAAAAAAATGAATAACGATAAAACACTAAAATTCACATACCTGAAGCTTGGCATATGGGAATAGATCAGAAGGTGCAGGTACAGTGTAAGGAACCAAAACCTAAGAGGGCGCAGGGGTGGGAGCGGGTGCAAGGGCGGTAGCGGGTGCAGGGGCGGAAGCGGGTGCAGGAGCGGAAGCGGGTGCAGGGGCGGAAGCGGGTGCAGGAGCGGACACTGATGAACTACAAGATTGATGCCCCTGAAGTAGCTGTTGCATCAATCTCGCTTCCATTTGTTGGATCTGCTGTTGCATATCAGATTGGAACTACTGTGTCAACCTTGCTTCCATCTCCCTCAATGCTTCCTCCTTCCCCATCCGCTGGGAGCGAGGAAAAACATCCCTCTGATGCACTGCGGATCCAAATCCTCGAACTCTCCCAGGGTAATCCTTCTTGCCAAGAGCTTTGTTCAATGGATCATGCTGACTATGAGGCTCGCAAAGAAAAGATTCAACACCCTCAGCAGTCTTGTACATGAAAAAAAAACATGTAAATTATGAATTAGATCAAATAACTAAAACATGAATAAATTGTAAGAAAAATTTATAAACTATTAATTACTCGGGACACTCACAATTTTTGCAGCTAACTCTGCAGTCTCCTTCCGCGGATAATACATTTCGCCATCCTTCTCTAATTGCTGGCCAAGCTTGTATGCTTGTGCCCGATTTACCTCATCCAGACTCTGAATCGGCTCAACTGTGCCGTCCTCATGCATAAGCTTCAGATACCCCTTTTCAATCCAGCCTGGTATACGTCCCGCATACCCAGCTCCGCCCATGTAGTGTGGGTTCTGATCTTTCAAGCGATTCTCTCGAGCTTTTTCCTGAATTGCCCGTGGAAAGAATACAATTCATTTTAACTTTATCTTGTTAGATTAACAACATAAACTTAAAAGTTAATCTATTTAAACAATTACTTACCTTGAACTCAGGGGTGATATGGAAGTCATAGAATTCCTTCCACTCCTCAGTGATCATGCCAGCGTACAACTCATAGGGAGGCACCTTCTTCGGGTTGTTCGTATTGATCCAACCAGCGACTAGCCTATTTTTGAACGCTCACATACACAAAGCAAGCAGTGACAACACCTTATCATGTGCTTCATCTGGGATGTGGTACTTCTTCTTCAAGATCTTTCACATGGTCTTCTTTATTTCTAGATCTTGGTCCCTCCATTTTTTGTTGATACTGCAATGGGTCTTAACCAATCGACCCATGGCGCTGGCAAACTTCTGCTTAGACCCGCCAATGGGTCTAAGATACCTGTAATATATATATATATATGTTAGTCATACATAATAAATACTTATGTATAAACGTATAAATATCAGTATATGAAAAAATAAAATAGAATAACATATAAGTGTAAGATATACCTATCCCATACCAGATCAATCATTCCACTCTTCTTCTTCTTCTTCTTCTTCTTCTTCTTCCATTTAGACCACGTGACGGTCCATGTGTCTTTCGTGGAAGGTCCTGAGAGGTCATAGGAGGGTCCTGAGAGGTCGTAGGAGGGTGCTGAGAGGTCGTAAGAGGATCCTGAGAGGTCGTAGGAGTATCAACAACAACGGTGGTCTGTGTACGCTTCGCTAACTGCATCTCTGCATCTATCTCCATCTCCTCATCACAATGTAGAAGCACCTCGTCATCGACATCCATAATATGTATAATATCATTACATAAATATAGTCAGTGATATAAATAGAGTCATATATAGAGTCATAAATAGTCAAAAATTGTACATGCATGTGCTGACCATTCACTTTTAGGCCAAACTTACTTTTTGTTCATTTTTCCACCCACAACCCTTCTCCATGATCTGATCTTGTGCACTGAAAGTTAGTCACATTATCAAATTCCATTGGCATTTGGAGGGGAATATTGTCCATTTCATAGTCATAATCTTCCTCGTCCATAACACCATCAACAGCAACTATCCATCGCTTACTTTGTAATACAACTGACCATCTAGGATTAGATTGATCACGACAGTAGAACACTTGTCTAGCTTTAGAAGCAACTATAAACGGTTCTTCTGTGTATGTCAATGCGTTTAGGTCAACCCACTTCATACCGTGTTCCACCTGACGGTAACTACACTTATTGTCTACCCATTTACATTGAAAGACACAAGTTTCGTAATAGGTGTAGTTAAGGATCCAGATCTCCTGAATCACACCATAATACTATTTTCTCATTGTCACTCCCTTACTACCTGCATCTTGATATATTTCCTGTGAAGCAGTTAAATGAACACCTCTGTTTTGCTTTGTTGACTTATGGTCTTGGCGTTCAGTATAAAAAGTGAACCCATTCACATCGAAATCCTCATACGATAAAACATCAAGATTCGGACCGAGCGCTAATAACTTAACCATTTCAGCCACATTGTCTAAATCTTCATGTATAACTTTTTCTTTAAACCTTGTAACGAATGTAGCATTGTGCTCCTTCTTTAATCTCAAATCACTCATTAACGGATGTTGTGCTCTGAGAGCGCTCAAGTGTGACGCGAAGTATGGTTCAACATCTTCGACATGACTCAACACGGTTAGATGTGCTTTACACAATGCACCAAAATCAGGCCTTACCATTTTTTTCCTGATTGTACCAACACCCTGTAACTTGCCCTCATGCCTTGATCTCGAAAGTCCTATGTGGTCCACGCCTTCTAAGTAGTGGGTGCAAAAGTCAATCACTTCCTCAGTTACATATCCTTCAACAATGCTTCCCTTTGGACGTCTGCAGTTTTTCATTTTTTTTAAGCACACCCATGTATCTTTCGAATGGATACATATACCTGAGATATAATGGGCCACACTCCTTGATCTCCCTTACTAAATGAACAAACGGATGCACCATAACATCAAAAAATGAAGGTGGAAAATACATCTCCAACTGGCACATGGTGACATTTAGTTCAGCTTGCAACTTGTCCAGCGTCTGCACATCTAGAAATTTGACAGAAACTCCATTGAAAAACACGGACAAATTTGTAATGGTTTTCCTGACATCATGTGGGAGAATCCCACGAATTGCAATGGGAAGCAAATGTTGCATCAGAACATGGTAGTCGTGAGATTTCATCCCTACTAACTTGAGTTCAGACATGGCCACCCAACTTCTTATGTTGGAAGAGTACCCTGATGGTACTTTAATGTCAGAGAGGGCACTGTAAAAACTCTTTTTCTCCTCTTTGGATAGAGTGTGACATGCGGGAGGTAGGAAGATACAGTTCCTCTTTGTTGCGGGTGGAGCTCTTTTCGTATGCCCAACTCTACTAAATCTTTTCTCCCCTTTAAATGATCTTTTGTTTTCCCACTAATGTTTAGCAACGTTCCACCAAGACTTTCTCCCACATTTTTCTCGACGTGCATGGCATCAATACAATGCCTTACTTGCAGATGTTGCCAATACTCAAGATAAAAAAATATCGACCTTTTCTTCCAAACACTCTTCTCCGTATCTTTAGTTGGAGGACCAAAGTTTTTCACAATATCTTTCACCCGGTTATACACATCAACACCTGATAAAGGTTGCTAAGATACATCATGATTAGTGGTCCCGTCAAATTCATCTGTCATCTTTCGGTACTTATGATGTCTTGGAAGGAATTTTTGATGACCCATGTACACATTTTTTCCACTATGTTTCAATCGGATATTGCACGTGTTATCACCGCATATAGGACACGCTAATGCTCCTTTGATTGTATATCCAAATAGGTTTCCGTACGCTGGAAAGTCGTTTATCATACAAAACAGCATAGCACGCAGTGTGAAGTTTTCCTTTGCATAAGAATCATATACTGTTGCTCCTTTATTTCATAAGAGTTTCAAGTCATCAATAAGCGGCTGCAGAAACACATCAATATTATTCCCCAGTTTTTTTGGACCTGATATCAACATTGATAGAATAATATGCCTAGGCTTCATGCACAACCATAGTGGGAGGTTGTATACAGTCAACAAACGGGCCAAGTACTATGTACACTACTCAAAAGTGTCGTACGGGTTCATTCCATCCGTGCATAAGTCAAGTCTTAAATTTCTTGATTATGTACCAAACTCAGGATACATTCTGTCAATGTTTCTCCATTGCGGTGAATCAGCAGGATGTCTTAATTTACCATCGTCCACCCTATGTGTTGCATGCCACCTAAGGTTTTCAGCGTCCTTCGAAACTGCAAATAACTGCCTAAACCTTGGGATTATTGGCAAATACCATAACACCTTCGCTGGGGAACGAACCTTTGGCTTGTTGTCATCCCGATGATCTTTCTTTACATAACGTGATTCACCACATTTAGGACAACAATCATCTAGCTCATGCTCCTTCCAGAACAAAATACACCCCAATGGACAAGCATGTATTTTCTTGTACTCCATATCCATTGGACACATTAACTTCTTCGCCTCATAAGTAGTTGTAGTATGACATTGTCCGCTGGTAGTATCTCCTTAATAATTTGCAATAGTTCCATGAAACTTACATCGCTCCATCCGTGTTTCGATTCGACATTAAATAGTTTCAGGGTCACACTTAATTTGTTCAGCTTCAGTGCATCACATCCAGCATACAATGGTTCTTTACATGACTGCATAAAGTTTTCATGAGTATTTGGTTTGTTGGTAAAATAGTGTTCTACATCTTCCAACATTGAGTCAAGGTTCGCATCCTCTGTCTTGTCATTAATCGTGCAGTTATCATCATCCCCAAAGTTTTCTGTGTCATCCCCAAAGTTTTCAGTGCCGTCCAATTCTGATTGTTCTACTGAAGCTTCTATAGCATAGTCAAACGCATCCACTGCATGCTAACCATGCCATAATGCTATGTCTTCGTAATCTTTCGTAAACCCCGACGAATCAAATGATCCTTAATTTTCTCAATATCTCTATACTTGAAGTCATTTTTGCAGTCGATGCATGGACACAAAATATATCCCTTATCCCTCGGTTGAAGATTATTGACAAGGATCTTACAGAACCTATCAACCCCTTGTAGGTAATCGTTATCAAGTCTGTCATTGTACATCTTTGAACACTCCATCTCTTTCTGCAAGATGTATTACTTTACAGCCGATCGATATCGTTCATGTATATGTTGGTAGATATTAGTCTAGTTACTTTTTAAAATTTTGCAACCTAAACCCATCCAATCACGTTCAATCTCACATGCGAACAAGTTTATAAAAAACAGTTCATTGAAAATTTCGGCAGCATTTCCCTTCCGTTCTTCTAGTGTATATATGAATGTATACACTCGAAGAACAAAAGGGAAATGCTGCCGAAATTTTAAATGAACTGTTTTTTATAAACTTGTTCACTACCTAGAAGGTGAGATCAAACGTGATTGGGCAGTCTCGACGGGGACTATCCAAGATATACCTTTAGTAGGTATATCTCGGACGGGTGACTATGTTCGAGTAGATTTAATAGCTATTCAAAGAAACACTATATAAACAATTAAGAAGTAATTAGAGAAAAATTATAAAATAACCTAATCTAGTGAGTAGTAGTCTGAGTAGTCCTGATGTGAAAGAGCTAGACTTCAACCGGCCCGTATCAAGTGTGAGACAATAAAAAGTACTACCAATGCCTGGAGATAGTTTGTACATAACAATAATTAAATTACGAATCCAATAGTTTGACCACAATAGAAATAATCAACCATAATACACACAAATTTCAGTAATTTCTTAAGAACGTTGTAACAAAAATATATTTGATCGAACAAAATGCATCTTCCTATAATTTGGCCAACTAATCAACCATGCATCAATTATAGAGAATGAGGTCGTTTGGGGAACGTCAGCTGACAGCTTCCAGCAGCTGACAACTTCTCAATTTTTAAAATCAGTAGGTTTCCACCAAACACCCAAAACCAGCAGCTGACAGCTTTTACAAAATCATCAGCTGACAGTTTCTCAATTTCCCCTCTACTTTTTAAAACCATCATCAAACAATCCACCAAACACTAAACCAGCAGCTGTCAGCTTCTACAAAACCATCAGCAGACAACTTCTCAATTTCCAGCAGCTGGACCCAGCAGCTGCCCCCAGTCGCTGTCCCCAAACAAAGCCATATGTAAATCTCCTCTATCTAGCATTTTCAAATTAATATACTTAATTAAGCATCAATTCAATCTTCTCTAATTAATAAGCCTATAGTCATCTCATATTTGCACCCTAGGTTATACTATAATAATATAACATATTAAAAACATAAAAGCCTCAAAAACACTTAATCCCCATTTAATTTCTAACCAAATTTTGCCATAACTACGTGGCTGTATTTGTATGCATACCCAAATGCATTATATTTCTCACCTAATAAACACATTAATCCCAAGTCCATTTGGACACAACCAGCAAGTAAAAATTAGCACATAGTACAACAATAGAGGCGACAGTTTGGTCTGCATGCAAAATTAATCCCAAACATACACTTAATCCTAGCTAATAAACACATTAATACCAAACAGAGCATGTATGTTCCTGATCAACAAGTTTGGTTTACAAAATTACCTCAGCAGAATGAAGAATAGGGGCGATAGAGCATGGATGTTCCTTTCGCCAATTGGGGTTGTAAAATTAATGCCGAGAGTGAAGGGAGGCGACATGCATGTATGTTCTTGTTCAATTTTGCAAAATTAAATACCGAAGAGTATATGAAAAATAACGATAGGCATAAATGTATTCTTGTTCGCAAAGTTACAAAATTACCGAAAGAGAGGCAATCGACAAGCATGTAATTCCTGATCACCAGTTTGGGTTGCAGATTACCGATCAGAAGAATATTGAAGATGGCACGCGCAGTATCGGGAGAAAGCTAGAAACCAAGAGGCACGAGCAGGCTAGCGCCAGAGACGGAAAGCGGCAGTGGCACGGAAAGCGGCGGCGACGACAGTGGATGGCAGTAGGACGGTGGTAATTTCGTGAGCTCAGTCGATTGAGAAGTGAGTTACAGAGAGCGCGGGAGAGATTAAATGTTTCGAGCAAAAAGAGAGAAGTTAATTTAGGAAACATAAAGAACGCTTTACTTAAGAAGCGTTCTTTATGCTGAGCGTTCCAAAGACATAAAACACGCTTCCTTAGTGAAGTGTTCTTTATATGACACATATAAAGAACGCTTATTTACAAAGCGTTGTTTTTGTCTTTGGGCGCGATACAATAAAGAACGCTTCTTAAGAAAAGCATTTTTTAAAATGTCCGGCCTAATTTATAAAAACAACGCCTTACTTTATAATCGTTCTTTAATATGATAAAAAAATGATTTACAATATAACCATTTTTAAAAGGGTGTTGTTTATTCTTTTTTTTCCAGCAGTGGACACTGCTTTAGTTGTTAGAATCTAGTCTTCCATTATGAAATGTGCTCCAGACCTGGAAACCTCAATGCTATAGCAAAGTGCCTTTTTTAATAGCAGAATGAATACCACAACAGCAAAATAAATACCATAACAACATCAGAATGAAAAAAAAATCATCTTATGGTATAGACTTTACTAAAGAAAAAAAATAGCTTATCTAATTCTGTGATGATACTAAAAAAAAAAAAAGAGAACCTAACAAAAACTGAAAAAAGATACTAACAAAAACAAAAACTGAAAAAAGATACTAACAAAAACAAAAACTGAAAAAAGATACTAACAAAAACTAAAACTGAAAAGCAAAAGAGAAACTAACAAAAACAGAAGGGGATGAACATCCCATTCAAATTCCATAATGTGAATATTTTACAAAAAATAAACACCCCTATGAGGCACCAATGTAAAAAATAATAAAAGTGCATAAATCCCTTGAAATTTTAATATGCTATTGCTACCATAACATTTGACAGATAAGGGTTGAGAATCAACAATTAGAGAAGCTAAATATTGAGTCCACTGTACGAATGCTTATGAACTGTTATGAACTGTTACATTACAAGCATATTTAAAACAATAAAATCTAGTAGTACATACAACGCAAGTATTGTCTTCCTGCATCTAATATCTCAAGTGCACCATCATCATAAAAAAAGAGGATGAATTGAAATCAAGGGTAATGTGGTATGTAGCATACACTTCCTTTTGGTTTTGATATTCTCACTATTTAATGATCGGAATCAGCAGCAGTAGCAGTGAAATGAATAATAAAAGCTAGACATGTCAGAACTATATACAATAAAATGCAGAGAAGAGAGGTCATTCAATATTCCAATTGAATAGCTACTGTCCCAACAAAGTTTTAAAGACAAAGTATAAGACTTCCCAGTTTCGGATCAGCAAAATCAACTTCAAAGGCTCTTCCACGACGATCCTCGATTTTACTTTTAGGAGACTTGAAAACCTTCAAGAGAGAAATTTCACTTAAATCTCGTAGAGAAATTTCACTTAAATTGCTCATT
Organism: Limonium bicolor; assembly: GCA_023374045.1. Taxonomy (NCBI): domain Eukaryota; kingdom Viridiplantae; phylum Streptophyta; class Magnoliopsida; order Caryophyllales; family Plumbaginaceae; genus Limonium; species Limonium bicolor. Next base: position 68,609,004 of record CM041778.1, on the reverse strand, counting down.
TATCAAGCTCCAAAACCTGGTGGAAGAGGCTGGAGATTTGAGAGCTATTGCAGAATTACTGTGAGTGAGCCGCGGAGCATGGAGTTCCTTCTTCGCCAGTTAGTGTAACACCCCTCTCCATAAACACGTAGTAATCCCTCACGTAGCATAATTTAAATACGTCTCGTAGCGGAAATTAACTTACCATAATCTCACTCGGGTGTCACATGCCATTACTCGCCCATGCGAGTAACGAAGCATAAACGAAATAATAATAATCAACAACAACAATACACCGCAGTGATAACGTGTAACACCCCAACTACAAACTCCGTACTTAACACGTAATCGCAGTGGTAAATACGACCTTAACACTTACTAAACGGGGCGGTGTTACACGCCGTTAGCCACCCACGTGGCTAACAAGGCTAATACATACACACTGCACTAGTCTGATGGACTAGATTCCCGAGCAACTACACATTACAATTTCCATTCCATTTATAAACCGAGATAAATTCACTTACATTCCAAACTGTACCGAGTATACAACAACCTAATGCCGATAACAAGTTCGGTCTTATTCTACTAATAATTACATTTAACATGACATAACTACCCACGCACCACGGGCCCCGTCCTACTCTCGAACGGCAATTACCTCCGGGTACCTGAAACAATAATGGGTGGCCCCAAAGGGGCTCAGCAACTCTTGGCTGGTATGGTTAACGTGCAAGCCGCCGGCTAACGGCTACGCACAACTAATTGTCATAATGAACATGGGGTTGATTTTTTAAGCATTTAACATGCATAACATAACATCAATCGTTACATAACAACATACAAGAACAACATAACATTCACCACTTAACAACACGCATACATCATAGCTAGGGATTGAATCACGTGAGTATTGGAACCAAACAAGGGTTAGTCTACATTGGAGAGCCTAGAGAATGATTTCATCCTCATGTCGAGCTCGTTATGTAACACATGGTCATTCCGTTTATTGAACGAATAACTTACACAAGGTGTGTCGGATCTACAGGATCCAAGCACACCATATATAACATAACATCGTTCTATCTATCAAACGTATAAATTCTTTATGGTGTGTCGGATCAAGTAGATCCTGAGCACACCTTACATAACACAATACCTTTCTATTTATTGAACGTATAAGTTATTTATGATGTGTTGGATCAAGTAGATCCCGAGCACACCGGACACAAATTCCCCCTAACCCCGAACAATAGTCAAGGTAGGAGAGCCAGCTATAGACTCGTGGGAGATTGCATTCCAAGAAGAAAAACAACCAAACAAGGGAGAGAGTTGAATCAAATATAGATATCAACTCCCATACATACGTGCGCGACCGGAACTACCGGAGTCCTCACCCCCACTTATACACATGTTAGAAGCTCCCATTATGGGACTTATCACACCATAACACATTATAGTTATTCAAGCCAGTTAGGCACACAGGGGAGGTAAGATACAAACCCACATACATAAACATAACAACATACACGCAACACACGAATAGCCGTAGTTAGAATGATCCCGTAGGTTGGGACGTTAAATCCGAATACCGATCTCTTATGTGATCCTAGAGTCGGTTAGCTACAGTTTAACACATACTCGAGGTTTATACGGTATCGGAACAACGCGCCACATAAATGAGTTACAGTAAACTCATTACATGCTTTATCTTATAAAGTCATAACATACAGAAAAACAAACAACACACAAGCCGGTGTAAACCGGTAGCAAACAGTGTACAAGAAAACCATACCTTTCACCAAGGATTACTCTAACGTGTCATCCCACGTTCCTCGGTCAATTCTCGATTCAACTGTTATCATTTCAATGTTTCTATTAACATCAAGACATTAGGGAATTGAAATACCCCGAACTTAAATATAGGGATTAAGATTAATCTAATACGTAATTAAAGGCTTGATGACGCCTAAGTAATATTGGTAGGGAAAAATAAATCCAAAAGAAATAAAGAAACGCTTAAAAAGCGTAAAACGCTAAATAAGCGTTAAATGACCATAGGAGGTATGAAACCTCGGTTAGTGTATTGTAAGGATTCTAAAGGCTTAATTAAGTCTAAATAAATAGGGAACAAATCCCGAAGAAAACGGATCCTTAAAATGGATTAAAATCACTAACGAACCTTAAAGCGCGTTTTTCGAGGTAACCGGGAAAACGTGTCTTTAAGCGGGTCAAATAGACTCGTAACAATTTTGGTCAACTAAAATATCAGTAATAAATATTAGTGAAGCTTTAGGACCAATAAAATCAAGAAAACGAGAAATTAGTAAAAACTGTCAAACGGGAAGTTGTGGGGTAGAAGTATAAATAGCACAAACTTATGTCCAATATTGTAAATAAAATTTTAAAACCCCCATAGTTGCTGTGTGTGTCCGATTTTACATATATACACACACACACCCTACTCTCTTATTAGCTAAAGACAAACAATTAAAAATCAAAAAGTAAACACTCACCTCACTTTACCACTCTCTCTCCTATCTCATTCTCTTCTCCACGTAAGATCCCCCTCCCTCACTCTCTCTTTCCTCCTTCTTCAACCCATGCGATTTTCATGGAGTTTTGAAGACTCACACACAAAACTCAACTTCTCTCCTTTGTAACTCTCTCCAAACTTCTCCAAAAATTATAAAAATACCACCATTGTAATCCTCTCACCAAGAGCTACATTTCCACCTTTCCAAAATCCAAAAACAAGCACTTTCGATTTTATGGGTATACCCCATTTGGAGTTTCAACACCACCATTAGAAGGCCCTCCTTCTCCTTGTTCTTCTAAGGTAAAAATATTTTGAAAACTCCATCTTTTTCTAGCTCTTGTGGGCAAAACGAAAATCTAGACTAAACCCTTGTTGGTCTCTTGTGTTCTAGCCGATTTTGGCTTGTTGAAGGAGTTGGAAACCTTGTTCTTGAACCACTCCAAGCTTCATTTGAACCCTTGTAAGGTAATAAATTTTCTAAACCCTAAAACCTATATTAGAACTTACATAATGGTTAGGGTTAGTTTTAGTATTAAAATGGTGTATTGAAATGTATATGTGAATGGGTTGTAGTGTTAGAAATGGTTTACAAACCGGTGAGAAGAGGAGAGGAAGAGGAAAGAAGGAGCAAGGAAGGAGAGAAAGAAACTAGAAGAGGAAGAAGGTAAATTATGCTCACCTTTGAGTAGCTTTGTAAATGAATGTGTAACAGAGTTGGAAATGAAAATGTGCATGGTAAAATGGAGATGTATTGGTAGCGTAATGTGTAGAAGAAAATAAGTGTTTTGAAGCCTTTAAAAGACATTTTGAAACTTGTCAAAACAGATTGGGAATGAGTTATTAAGTGCAGGAATTTTAAGTGTTGTTTTAGTATTGGTAATGTACATGGGAGCTTGTATATTGATGTCTATTGAAACAGGTAAAATGAGTGTTGAGATATGAATTAGGACATGTGGTGAGGTATAAAATTATAGGGAGACTATGGCGAAATTTACCTAGGAATGGAACACTTAGTGTGTTAGAAACTAGGTGACTAAGGTGGGTATGTGTAACAGATTTTGATCAAGGAAAACAGTGGGTAAGTTGAGAGAGATGAATAATGTATTCTAATACATTAGGAGTGTTAGAAATGCCAATAGAAGAGGGAGATGTAGAAGGGGAGTGTAAGTGTGAAAATCTGTAGCAAAAGGGTATAAGAAATGTATGGAGAAGTTATGAAAGGTTAGTGTGTAAGAATTGGTAAAAAGGAGAGTTGGACTTGGGTGTAGATATTGTAGTTGCTTGGAAATGAATTGGGATGGTAAGATGGCATTAGGAGAGGGAACTATGCATGGAGGAAATAAGAACCCAAAATCTGTAGCAAAAACTACTTGGAGAAACTATTGTAAGTGTTGAAAGGAAGTAAGGAATTGTGTAAGTTGTTTGATGGATTTAGTAATGGATTTGGTGAATGAACTAAGGAGTATTAGGAGGTTTAATTAGTGTTATAACATGTGGGATTAAGTGTAGGAACAATGGGGAAGTAATGGGTGAAAGAGGGGACTGAAAACAGAATTTAAAATGCAAATACTGGGCCGGACCGAACTTGCGACCGGACTTGCAAGTTCGGTCGAGCCCAGACTTACAAAGACGTGAGCTACTGGAATCGACCGGACTTGCGACCGGACATGCAAGTTCGGTCGGACCAGAAATTTTCCCCGTCTGTAACCTACTGGAATCGACCGAACTTGCGACCGGACTTGCAAGTTCGGTCGGCCAGAAAAATTTCCCGTGCTACTGGAATCGACCGAACTTGCGACCGGACTTGCAAGTTCGGTCGGGCCAGAATTTCGGTACTGGTAGCTACTGGAATGGACCGGACTTGCAAGGTCGGTCGCAAGTCCGGTCCTGACAAAAAAAAAAAATTTTTAAAATAAATATATATATATATATATATATATATATATATATATATATGTATACCATACATATATATATGTGTGTATGTAAACTAGTAAGTAAGTAAAAGTAAAACTAAGGTAAAAATAAGTAAGTAATGTGTAAGTGTAGGAAGCTAAGGACTAGTAAGTATGAATGTAATAGTAAGAGCAATTGAATTGAGTAGTAATAGTTAGATTAATCATTTGAATGTATGTATATCATAGGATTTGAATTGTGAATACCGGAGGAACGTTGGGATACAAGTACAACGGTGAAAGGTATGATTTCTTCATGCCCTGTATCCTAATCTGGTTACCCCGATTTGTGTGCTTATTTGACCACCTAATAAGATAAATGCACGAACCGGATTAATTGCACTTACTGTGCTTGTTTATATTGTTCTTGGTATATTTCTCTTGAACAATAGTTTGTATAATTCATGAAATGTATGGAGGATGGTATGGTGTGAATGAATCTTGTATTGTACTTCTGTATTGTATTATATTTCGTATGAATGTATATTGGGCCTTGTATTTGTAATTGTGGCTTGAATGTTGACTTGTGCTAATTCCTAACTATCTAACTCCTAACTTAAGTGAGTAAATTGGAATGAGTACAAGTCCGATATAGCTTCGGCCACGCGTGAGGATGAGGTGACACAAGAGGTTGGATCCGATTCCTGGTTCGTAAGCTGGTCCACGGCCCAAATCCCTTAAGTGGGTAGCATCCTGGATTAGTGAACCAAGTAAATCCCGGTGGTGGGACGGAGTAGTCCCCGGGCCGGAGGTCCCGACGACTTAACATGAGTAAGAGTAAGAGTAAGTAAGTAAGTATGAGTATGAGAATGAGTAAGTATGTGTATGTATGGAGTAAATGAGTAAAAGAGTAATCTCCACCCGATTAACCCGGGTGGACCAATATGGGCTAACAAGTTATTGGATTGTGTATGATTGCGTATGTATTGTATATTGTATTGGGTATCACGGAATTCAGAAAGGTAAGTATGTATCGTTGGGCTATGTGGATTACTATGTATGAATGAAGTGTATGTATTCTTGCGTAGAGCATCGTAGTATAGTATGAAAGCATGTATGCATGTATGTATGAATAAAATGAACCGCATGTATTCGACCAAGTGGTCGGCGTACCCTCACTAGTACGCGGGGTATGCGGTTATCATGCTCGGCGAAAGCTGACCCCTTCGGGGGACATTTTTTAGTGTGCAGGTACCCGAAACGAATATGGTCAAGGAAGAGACCGGAGGCACATCCTGATATTTGGAAGTAAGTAGCGTGTGAGGAACGGGTAGCAAGTAGTCTCTTAGCGAGTATGTATGAACCTTAAAGAGATAATACATTGTATAGGATCTTAGTAAACTCGGTATGTAGATTATATTGTATTGTACTTGGAGTATTGTATTGAATGGAGATTGTAGCGTAGTGGTAAACGAAGGATGTATTGTAGATTCGTAGTACTCGGGATTCCGGTCCATCAGACCGATGCTGTATGTAGAATCAGTAGCCTTGTTAGTCACGTGGGTGACTAACGGCATTGTATCACCCATTGTATGTAAGTATATATCCGCTGCGAGTATCTGATTAGTAAGGAGATTGGACGTTAATGACTGTATTAATAGTAGGGGTGTTACAAAAAGTGGTATCAGAGCGAAGTATCGCTCTGATGACTGGAAATACCGAGTTAGGAATACCGAGTTAGGAATTAGAAGCTTAGGGCTAAGGGCTGAGTGTTAGCATTAGAGATATGCTAGTTAGGAACTACCGGTGAGTACCGGATACCTACAATACCAGTCCCGCCCGCCGCAAACCCCATGTATAACTTGGGAAAGGACGCCAGAGAGAAGGAAAGTCCTCTCATACTCGGGGAAACCCGATCTGGCAGTTGTGAAGCAATCACACTAAACAAGACCGACATATGTAATTCCAAGAATTGGAAGCCCGGATGGATCCCGGTTGAACCACAACCCGCACTTAATAGCGGCAGAATGAGCACTCCAACCACGAGGAGGCTGCAACTTACAACAACATGGGGCGACATGCTTAGCAGTCGCGAACCTAGCTAGTCAACCAACAGCAGGAAAGAAGCACTAACCGTGCAACGAATGGAAAAAGGGAAGTAACAGAACCCGAGACACAAGTCTACGGGATAGTAATACTTGAATATTACCACCAACGGTATACTAGCTGACTAAGGACATAGTCAGGAACGGTTAACTCCAGAAACACACAACGCTGAAGAGGTTACAATACCTGGCCAGCATAGCTTACACAGCTACAAGAACATCCACGGGATATAATCCGATAGGACTACAAGAGTAGTGCCTAAACAAGGTAGGCTCAGTAACCACCACAAAGTGTGGGAACGAGCCACAAGGAACGACGCAAAACCAAATAGAATGGGAGTCTCCAAGGATTGGAGAAACATCCCGATTATCAACAATCACGTCAAGATCATTAAGAAGCTACCTAAAGGAGCGAGTATACCAATTGCAGATCAACAAGATCAAGGGAAAGGTCAACAAGACTACTAAATACAAGCAGAAACCATACCAAGATTGGTATAGATTACCCAAAAACCACCGTACCACGCACTTGCCACGGCAAGTGCAGTAAAGACGGATATGTAAAGGAACACTAATACGTCACAAGTACATAGTAATGTACGGTGACTGTAACGAAACAATCCAGGATCACCATCCTAACAACCAGACGTATGGAACCTTGGAAAGGCCTAACGGCCCGACCACTGTACTTAGAGCATACCAGTCAGCGGAGGCTAGACTTGGTCAAGACCTCAAACATGGCTATGCCATGAGAGATTCTTTTAACACTGGACCATTGTTTTAAAACCCAAAATTTTCTTTTCAAAACCACAACCCTCTTTTAAAAACCTTGGATTTTAAAACCAGACCAACAACATTATGGTGAGTATCATAGAATGATACAAGAGGAGTTGGCAACAGAATACTTCACCTAGGCGTGTGACGAACACTACGAGTGTACCCGTTACGGGATGTGGGACAACCGCACTCCGAAGGAGCTTGCGGGCCCGACATATAGTTGGGTAAGTGGCAACGTATCAACATGGTACCCCACGTATGTACATGTAGTGTACGACCACGGGAAGTAGTCACTCCGTTCTACGGACCATCAGTAGTTCAAACCAGAACAGCTGGACACCTCAGACGATCAGTATAAAGGAACTCAGAGAATCCATCTGAAGATGAGGAATAAGAACTAGGAAGTGCAAAAGCACAGACTAAAAGTATAGACATTGGATATGTCTCAAAATCAAGCAATACCTGACAGCTGGATGGAATGCCCAGCCTAAACACATGAAGGCGAATGCCTAATGTGAACCTAACAATGCTCAATAAACGGGACAGAATTCCCAAGAGCAACCCCAAGATTACCACAAGTATACTCCATCATTGAAGGGGATATCAAACCTAGTCTTAAGCACTAGGAGCAAGTGTAAACAGTCTACCCAAGAACGGGAGACGTTACAACCCAAAAAGGGACAACTCAAGAACATACCACAAGACGGTACATGGACAACCTATCATAACCATTAGCCGGAAGTAACGGCATAATGTAACAACACCCAGGAGCGATCCTTGAAGGGTGTCTGCGTTAATGACAGTTGAACAACCGTAATGACATGAACACGGGAGCTAAAACGAACACCCGGTTAGGACACCGAAGGGATTTCACTTAACAGGAAATGCCCAAAATACTGAGAGGCACCTATTAACACCTGATTGCCTAAAGGGTCTCCTACGAACGGAAGCGTGATGCCACGACTTACCATGGAGCCCAATAATATCTCCAACCTATGACGGTATACATGGAGTGGAAACATGTATAAGCAGCTTGCAAAGAGCATAGCTTGCAGCAATAGGCTCTAAAGTCATAAACCTAATGCGCTGTAACCTTAAACGGTTGAAACCTACACCATTACTAACAAGACTTGACAATATTGCCTCATACGACAAGAAATCAACAACTGGACCATAAATCCAACCCAACATCCTGAGTGGCTTGTAGTAATGGCCACCTCAGTGTCACTGTCACTAGAGCACCAGTCTAGCATACAGTTGACGGAGTTAATACCCCTCATGCCTTCTGTAGCAATTGTACACAGAGGCATAAGAATCATGATAATGCCAACATTGGCCTAGTCCACACTTGGACACTACGAGAACCCAAGGGAAGGTACCCCTCGTTAACCAAGACCACCAATGTGGTGATGATGTGAAACCTTAGAAAGACTTCCATCTACTATAACAATAAAACCACGCAATAGATATTGCCAAGAGGGGATGGAATGGAAATGAGATTTCCAAACCATTACGACTTAAAGGGTAAGCATACTCCATGTGCACCCACATATAGGACCATTGTGTAAACACACATGGCAAACCTTGTCATTAACCTATGAGTGGAGACAAACCCCTCAACAAGAACCTTCACTTGTCAGTGATAGAATACCCTCCAGTTGGAAACGGGACCAGAAAACCCTTGAAGTTTCATGGGATGTCCTGGTAGTATACAACACAAGCAAAACTACACAGCCAGAGCCTATCATTAGTGCCAGCACTGGAAAGACAGTAATTGTCAAAACAATCAATGTGAATACACATTGAGAACCATGAATGACCAACACTCAAGAGAGCTAGTAACCCGATAAATTACTTCATCCATTGTCAACCAAGACACTTGGTAAATTGTATCACAAATGATGATAGGATGTGAGGTAAGCTAACCTACACATGAAACCTAATTGGGAACAGAACATCTCCACAATGGGAAGATGATAACGTACAGTATTCTACGACAACCGTCATACACACGAACACTAGGAACCTCCTAGTGTACACACCATAAGGAAATGGTGCCAATGACAATGGCAATGAGTAAAGAGAAACTATCACAGTAACAGAAACAGTAAAGACAATGTTGTACAGTGAGTAAGAACACGGTGCGCAACAAGCGACCGCTATGAGGGAGTAGCTAAGCAATAACACAGAGTATAAGTATGAGATGACACACAGAAATATTCTTTCCTATCACATAAGTGACTTACTGTCAAGCGTTTACGCCTCTGCACTCTGTAGGACTGAGTGTTTTGGTATTGCGTTTAGGCAGCTAATGATCTAATGGGATGGCTAGGGATATGGAGAATGTAAACCGTAGTAAACCTTTCTTTTCACCAACAAACATGGCACTAGCCAGTTAAGCAAACTTAGCAACAAACCGTGCGGCCTAAGGCCAAAGAAGCACGAAGAGTGTACAATACACTAACAATCACAAAGTGTGAATTCCAATGGAATGAGGAGTGAAAAGAGACTTAAGGAAGTCACTAGGACCGACGCATAGAAATGCAAGGTCATACAAGTAAAGAACACTTGTACTGAACCAGGGAAACTGGTAGAATTTAGAAGCTAGTGACACCAGAGGAAGCACTACAACTAAGTAGTGACTTAACCTCGCCCGACAATAAGTCGGAGGAGCTTAACGAATAATCGTAGAAGCACGAATAGCATGTGCAGAAGATTACCAGAGAGCCGGTTATAAACCTTAAACTCATTGAGTTCAAACACGGTAAAAGAATACCGCATTTGTTATAAACCTTATGCCTATAATAGACGGATAAAAGGTGATGCATAGTACATTAAGGATAGCACGAAGGGTAAATAACCCGAGTTATCAGGTCGCACAGCAGAAGCTGGTGGGCCCCAGCTAGTAAGTATAGCAAAATGGCTATTAATGCCTTGAAGCCTAATAGGCTAGAACCGAATTAATGATGAGTTAAATAAACTCATATAGAAATCCTTGGTGCAAAGACTAAACCATTGGTATGGTTAAGACCCTTTGACCAGAGTATATTGTATAATGTACCGTAGTGAAGCTAAACGCTTCAGATTGCCCAAATTGATTAAACCAATGTGTAATAATAATAACACATGGTAGATTACGTGGGCGTAATCCCTTTTAAGGGGGGTAGAGCGAAAACCGCTTAATGTAAGTTTTTATGAATAAAACACTTAAACCGTAATGTGCATAGCACAAATGTGAATCAAATTGATGATTGGTACTATGTTAAACAACATAAGTACTCATTCATTGTAATTATGGTAACTAGACATTAAACATGCAAATACCATAGGAGGAATGTACCTATCTTGTAACACCAGTGTAAGAGTATTAGTAAAAGAAAAGTAATGAGTAGTGGACGGAGCTCCACAAGTATTGTAACCTTGAAGAAGCAGTACGAAATGAATGAGGATAGTAGATGAATGAAGTTTATGAGTAGTGGAATCGTAAGTAAATTATTTGAAACAATTGAAGACAACTAAATCTTAGAAATGAGTATTCCTTAGTTAGAATGTAGGATATGATGGTGAGTAATGGATGAAAGCAGTGAAGGTGAGGAAGTGAGCACTTAGGATTGAACCACGGAGTAAAGCATTTGGGAAGTAGAGTGAGGATGATTGATGGATGATTCCATCCTTTGGAGATGTATGAATTTGTAATCACGACTAGGGAGTAAAAAGATAGAAAATGAAAACAACCAAATTATTTGCTTGTTTGAAATTGATGTGGGAAGTCGAACTTGATCCTGATCAGATCAAGGGAAACCGAACACAAATTGGGGTGGAAAGATAGTTCAACACTGATGCTGATCACATCAGGGTCGAACGATTCTTGAAGCTCCCCTCAAGTGGTCACAAGAATCACACCTAGGATAGAAGTAATGAATACAATTGGAATTTGGAGTTGTATGCTTTAGAAATTTCCAATTAGTAGTTGTAAAGATATTTCTTAGCCTGGAGAGTAAGTAATTGTTGGAAGTTATACCGGAGAAGATAGTAAGGTAGTATGTTGTATTATTCCAAGGGCAGCGGGACATAGAGGAGTCCCGTGTCTAGATGACCAGAGTGCCTGCGGGATTGTATGTGTATTGCATTGCTTTGGGGGATAGCTTTGCACTGTATGTACGTATAAATGTGGTAATGAGGAACCGGATGGTAAGTAGTAATATGGATTGGAATAGGTATTGTACATTGGTATGGTATGGGAAGGAGAAACCTGGAGTAACGAGTCTGGAATTGTAAGGAGGAGGAATGTATGGCTTTGGTATTAGGCAAGTATAAATGAGTAAGTACAGTAATCCCATAACCTCGAACAACTTTGAGGGCAAAGTTCTTAAGGGGGGTAGATTGAAATACCCCGAACTTAAATATAGGGATTAAGATTAATCTAATACGTAATTAAAGGCTCGATGACGCCTAAGTAATATTGGTAGGGAAAAATAAATCCAAAAGAAATAAAGAAACGCTTAAAAAGCGTAAAACGCTAAATAAGCGTTAAATGACCATAGGAGGTATGAAACCTCGGTTAGCGTATTGTAAGGATTCTAAAGGCTTAATTAAGTCTAAATAAATATAGGGAACAAATCCCGAAGAAAACGGATCCTTAAATGGATTAAAATCACTAACGAACCTTAAAGCGCGTTTTTCGAGGTAACCGGGAAAACGTGTCTTTAAGCGGGTCAAATAGACTCGTAACAATTTTGGTCAACTAAATATCATAATAAATATTAGTGAAGCTTTAGGACCAATAAAATCAAGAAAACGAGAAATTAGTAAAAACTGTCAAAAACGGGAAGTTGTGGGGTAGAAGTATAAATAGCACAAACTTATGTGTCCAATATTGTAAATAAAATTTTAAAACCCCCATAGTTGCTGTGTGTGTCCGATTTTACATATATACACACACCACCCTACTCTCTTATTAGCTAAAGACAAAAGCAATTAAAAATCAAAAAGTAAACACTCACCTCACTTTACCACTCTCTCTCCTATCTCATTCTCTTCTCTCACGTAAGATCCCCCTCCCTCACTCTCTCTTTTCCTCCTTCTTCAACCCATGCGATTTTCATGGAGTTTTGAAGACTCACACACAAAACTCAACTTCTCTCCTTTGTAACTCTCTCCAAACTTCTCCAAAAATTATAAAAATACCACCATTGTAATCCTCTCACCAAGAGCTACATTTCCACCTTTCCAAAATCCAAAAACAAGCACTTTCGATTTTATGGGTATACCCCATTTGGAGTTTCAACACCACCATTAGAAGGCCCTCCTTCTCCTTGTTCTTCTAAGGTAAAAATATTTTGAAAACTCCATCTTTTTCTAGCTCTTGTGGGCAAAACGAAAATCTAGACTAAACCCTTGTTGGTCTCTTGTGTTCTAGCCGATTTTGGCTTGTTGAAGGAGTTGGAAACCTTGTTCTTGAACCACTCCAAGCTTCATTTGAACCCTTGTAAGGTAATAAATTTTCTAAACCCTAAAACCTATATTAGAACTTACATAATGGTTAGGGTTAGTTTTAGTATTAAAATGGTGTATTGAAATGTATATGTGAATGGGTTGTAGTGTTAGAAATGGTTTACAAACCGGTGAGAAGAGGAGAGGAAGAGGAAAGAAGGAGCAAGGAAGGAGAGAAAGAACTAGAAGAGGAAGAAGGTAAATTATGCTCACCTTTGAGTAGCTTTGTAAATGAATGTGTAACAGAGTTGGAAATGAAAATGTGCATGGTAAAATGGAGATGTATTGGTAGCGTAATGTGTAGAAGAAAATAAGTGTTTTGAAGCCTTTAAAAGACTTTTGAAACTTGTCAAAACAGATTGGGAATGAGTTATTAAGTGCAGGAATTTTAAGTGTTGTTTTAGTATTGGTAATGTACATGGGAGCTTGTATATTGATGTCTATTGAAACAGGTAAAATGAGTGTTGAGATATGAATTAGAACATGTGGTGAGGGTATAAAATTATAGGGGAGACTATGGCGAAATTTACCTAGGAATGGAACACTTAGTGTGTTAGAAACTAGGTGACTAAGGTGGGTATGTGTAACAGATTTTGATCAAGGAAAACAGTGGGTAAGTTGAGAGAGATGAATAATGTATTCTAATACATTAGGAGTGTTAGAAATGCCAATAGAAGAGGGAGATGTAGAAGGGGAGTGTAAGTGTGAAAATCTGTAGCAAAAGGGTATAAGAAATGTATGGAGAAGTTATGAAAGGTTAGTGTGTAAGAATTGGTAAAAAGGAGAGTTGGACTTGGGTGTAGATATTGTAGTTGCTTGGAAATGAATTGGGATGGTAAGATGGCATTAGGAGAGGGAACTATGCATGGAGGAAATAAGAACCCAAAATCTGTAGCAAAAACTACTTGGAGAAACTATTGTAAGTGTTGAAAGGAAGTAAGGAATTGTGTAAGTTGTTTGATGGATTTAGTAATGGATTTGGTGAATGAACTAAGGAGTATTAGGAGGTTTAATTAGTGTTATAACATGTGGGATTAAGTGTAGGAACAATGGGGAAGTAATGGGTGAAAGAGGGGACTGAAAACAGAATTTAAAATGCAAATACTGGGCCGGACCGAACTTGCGACCGGACTTGCAAGTTCGGTCGAGCCCAGACTTACAAAGACGGGTGAGCTACTGGAATCGACCGGACTTGCGACCGGACATGCAAGTTCGGTCGGACCAGAAATTTTCCCCGTCTGTAACCTACTGGAATCGACCGAACTTGCGACCGGACTTGCAAGTTCGGTCGGCCAGAAAAATTTCCATCCTGTAACCTACTGGAATCGACCGGACTTGCGACCGGACTTGCAAGTTCGGTCGGGCCAGGAATTTTCGGTACTGGTAGCTACTGGAATGGACCGGACTTGCAAGGTCGGTCGCAAGTCCGTTCCTGACAAAAAAAAAAAAATTATTTTAAAAAATATATATATATATATATATATATATATATATATATATATATACATATATGTATACCCATACATATATATGTGTGTGTATGTAGGCAAGCTAGTAGTAAGTAAGAAAGTAAAATCTAAGGTAATGAAATAAGTAAGTAATGTGTAAGTGTAGGAAGCTTAAGGACTTAGTAAGTATGAATTAGTAAACATAGTAAGAGCAATTGAATTGAGTAGTAATAGTTAGATTAATCGTCTGAATGTATGTATATCATAGGATTTGAATTGTGAATACCGGAGGAACATTGGGATACAAGTACAACGGTGAAAGGTATGATTTCTTCATGCCCTGTATCCTAATCTGGTTACCCCGATTTGTGTGCTTATTTGACCACCTAATAAGATAAATGCACGAACGGATTATATTGCACTTACCTTGCTTGTTATATTGTTCTTGGTATATTTCTCTGAACAATAGTTTGTATAATTCATGAAATGTATGGAGTGATATGGTGTAAATGAATCTTGTATTGTACTTCTGTATTGTATTATATTTCGTATGAATGTATATTGGGCTTGTATTTGTAATTGTGGCTTGAATGTTGACTTGTGCTAATTCCTAACTATCTAACTCCTAACTTAAGTGAGTAAATTGGAATGAGTACAAGTCCGATATAGCTTCGGCCACGCGTGAGGATGAGGTGACACAAGAGGTTGGATCCGATTCCTGGTTCGTAAGCTGGTCCACGGCCCAAATCCCTTAAGTGGGTAGCATCCTGGATTAGTGAACCAAGTAAATCCCGGTGGTGGGACGGAGTAGTCCCCGGGCCGGAGGTCCCGACGACTTAACATGAGTAAGAGTAAGAGTAAGTAAGTAAGTATGAGTATGAGAATGAGTAAGTATGTGTATGTATGGAGTAAATGAGTAAAAGAGTAATCTCCACCCGATTAACCCGGGTGGACCAATATGGGCTAACAAGTTATTGGATTGTGTATGATTTGAGTATGTATTGTATATTGTATTGGGTAACACGGAATTCAGAAAGGTAAGTATGTATCGTTGGGCTATGTGGATTACTGTGTATGAATTGAAGTGTATGTATGTATTCTTGCGTAGAGCATCGTAGTATAGGTATGAAAGCATGTATGCATGTATGTATGAACCAAATGAACCGCATGTATTCGACCAAGTGGTCGGCGTACCCTCACTAGTACGCGGGGTATGCGGTTATCATGCTCGGCGAAAGCTGACCCCTTCGGGGGACATTTTTTAGTGTGCAGGTACCCGAAACGAATATGGTCAAGGAAGAGACCGGAGGCACATCCTGATATTTGGAAGTAAGTAGCGTGTGAGGAACGGGTAGCAAGTAGTCTCTTAGCGAGTATGTATGAACCTTAAAGAGATAATACATTGTATCAGGATCTTAGTAAACTCGGTATGTAGATTACATTGTATTGTACTTGGAGTATTGTATTGAATGGAGATTGTAGCCGTAAGTGGTAAACGAAGGATGTATTGTAGATTCGTAGTACTCGGGATTCCGGTCCATCAGACCGATGCTGTATGTAGAATCAGTAGCCTTGTTAGTCACGTGGGTGACTAACGGCATTGTATCACCCATTGTATGTAAGTATATACATCCGCTGCGAGTATCTGATTAGTAAGGAGATTGGACGTTAATGACTGTATTAATAGTAGGGGTGTTACAGGAATATAACTACTATTTCTCCCGTAATCAACCCCGTTATCCCGGTAATCTCGACTTTACTCGTGTGGTCTTAAGTTTTTGACTTCCACATTCATTCTAGCACTTGTTTATACTTCTAATGACCTTTACATGTCATGAAACAAGTCCTAAACATCATCTAATATCATTACCCATCAATTCCCCATCATTAGATGTCATTAAAACACTTATTAGTTGATTTTTGGTGTGGTCCGGGACATGGTCCGGACCTATAGTCCCGGAACAACACTGGAATACTCTTTCGGGTGAAATTTAACACTGGTCCGGGACTTGGTCCGCCCCCAAAGTCCCGGACCAACACTGAAATGATGTTTTGGCACATTTTTGACATGGTCCGGGACTTTAACCCTAGGCCAAGTCCCGGACCAACCTCTAACATGGATTCTCGGGCGTTTTTAAAGTGTGGTCCGGGACTTTATCCAAGGACCAAGTCCCGGACCATAGCAGAAACTGTTAAATTTGACAGTTTTCAATCTCTAATCCAACCCCAAATCACACCCAATATTTTCCTAATCCTTCTACATGTTTCTAAACATGTTTAAACACCTTAAACACTCATTAAACCTCCTTAATCCATTGTCTAAACCTAGCATTCGATTCTTGATAAATTCTAAAATTTCCACATTCATTTTTGCACATCATACAAACTAGTGCATTTCAATCACTCTCATGACAATTGTAACTTATCCTCAATCATTGCGACCATACCAAATCTACCTAGACATTTGCATTATCATTACCCAAGTCCATCCTTCATTTTCAAAGTCATGAACACTTGTTCTTCTTCTAGGAATTTCCAAGACACTACAACATAGATTGCTATAGATTTTTACTCAATCTTTCACATCCTCCAACTAACACTCCAAGGTGTTTAACTAACTTAAATAAATCCCTATCAACACCTAGTTAACCTTAGATCATAATAACCCGCCAAGTCACCTAGATTCCTTAGGTTTCTACAAAAATTTCGCCATAACTCCGTCACAACACCAACTTATTCCGAATTTATGGTCTTCATCACCTAAACCAAAACATTTTCAATTCAACTAACCAAACCCTTAGTGGGTTCTAACAGCACTCAAAATTCATTCAAGTCTCATTAAACACAACATAATGCAACAATCTCAATTTCAATGGCACTTAGGCCCTTAAATAACACAACACTTTACTAGGGGTGTTCACGGTACGGTTAACCGCATATACGGTTAACCGAATACAGGTTAACCGGCTAATAAGGTTTTTTAAAATTTGATACCGTTTCCATTCCATTTATACCGGTTAACCGCATTCAGGTTAACCATCTAATGCGGTACGGTAATTCAGGTTAACCGTTACCATTCTGTTTACGCAGTCTAAGAATATAAGGCAAAATCATTTTGCTTAGATTCGAACAACATAATTTATAACCTGCTTTCTCAACTGAATGATAGCAAAATACATCTCAAAATATTTACCGTGTTCTTCACCACACATAATATATTACGTCTTAGGTATGCAATGCCCTCTTTTTAGATAATCGTTGTTCAAGTTTTCAAAAGATAAGTCAAAGGATAAACAAAAGACTGTCACCTAGCAAATAATTTCAAAATATCAACGCCAAAATAGAAGACTACCCAAAAGCGCCATCTTCTGCTTCAATGGTCAAAAACATGTACCATGTTTGCTGCATCATACAATAGACAAAGTGAGCAAATAAAAAAACTGTCACAAAGTATTCAATTTAGTTTAATCAATAAAATAAATATATCACAAACTATCGAGTCAGTTTTATTTAGCACTAATACGTGTGACATTCAATCAAATTTGGTTTCATGATCAACCCAACTAATCTAACTTTTGGCTTCAATAAACATGCCAAATACTTTCATAAATTATATGATTCAGTTTAAGTACGAGAGAACCTGAAAAATGTGTTTGTTATTTATTTAGTGACAAAGGGACTTGAAACCTCACCAAGTAGTCCGCAACCGCTGAAATAGTAGTTCCTTGTAATGTAGAACGATAGCAGTTACAAGCTGGAAAAAAAAAGATAATCATATGAGCAATCAGCTAATATCATATAAACATAAACTTATACCGTCAAAACCAAGGTAGATTGAAGCTTACGAAGTAGCATTTGAACTAAAAAAAGACTCATCATCCAGAATAGATGACTCTTCAATCCTGATTGTGGGCTGGTTTTCAATTAATTCTTTCATTCCTACAAATTAATATACATGTAAGTGATAGGCACGATATTAAAAAAACAATAATAAACTTATAATAAGTAATACCTTCTTCCATCCTCTAATTCATGAAGGATATTATCTACCCTAATAGATTTAGTAGATGTTCGCATCCAATCTTGTGTGCATACCAGAGCTTCCACCATTCTAGGAGTCAAAGAGGTGCGAAATGAATCCAGAACACGACCTCCCGTGCTAAAGGCTGACTCTGAAGCGGCGGTGGAGACTGGCATAGCTAATACATCTCTAGCCATTTTAGCAACTATGGGATACCTTTTATTGTTGTCTTTCCACCATTGCAAGATGTCAAAATCACCAAAATTGGCTCAAGTTGCTCATCCAAATATTTGTCCAACTCAGACCTATTTGCATTGCCATCCATAGTGCTTTATCATGTGTTAGAAATTTCATACTGAGTTGTGTAAGAGTTGCCTCACAACCAGGTTGGTCTATCAATCCCGTATCCACATTCAGAAATAAAGATGTTGATCCACGCTTCTTAGTCTTCGTTTCAGGCATTGATGAAGCATAAAAAGCAAACAAGTCCTTCAATGTGTCCTTAATGTTGCCCATCAACAAGATAGCATTGACTTCATCATAAGCATTTCGCACCATCCAGTCAACATATGTCATCTTATATCTCGGGTCAACAATCAAGCAACAAAAAAAAGTTGTTTAATTTATGAATGTTGCCCCAATATTTATCATGCTTCTCTTTAATTTGTCTACCCATTTTTCTAACAGCTTCATCCTGATCTTGACAATAAGTGGAAATAAAATCACCAACTTCATAAATTTCAGGAACACAAATGTTACCTGTTACAAAGTGGCTTGCTGAAAATTTCATAGTGGTGTCATAAAAGATCTTCAGAAACGGCAAAAAGATATCTACTCGCTTCCAATCATCCTCAGTAGGATGACCACCGTACTTTTTCAGCTCATTATGACAACTAACATTCTTGATGCGCAAACTATTAAAAGCCGTCTTGAACTTAACAGCAGTCTTAAGCATGATGTAAGTGGAATTCCACGTTGTTTCAACATCCAAGCAAATAAGCCCTTTACACTCTATTCCCTCCTCTTCCACACAAGCTCTAAAAGATTGAAGTTTAGTTGGAGAAGACCTTACATATCTCACAGAGTTTCAAACTTTTAATGTAACACCCCATCATAATCCAATCGTGGTTATCGCTACTTAACAATGCACATATATAAACATCGCAGCGGAATTTAACTAACACCAAGACCTTGCCACGGTCTGAACTGACAGAATATACCGAGCTTGAATAATTACAACCTTAATCCAAAACATATGCCAACCGAGTTTCCAAATATCTCAAACAAAACATAATCCTCCACAAGTTCTAATACTAACCAACGGGTGTAACTGCCAACACCGTCTCAAAATAAACTCCCTCCTAATTCTACCCGCTCCTACTCTCGAGGTGGGTCTTCTGAGGACGCTTACCTACAAATATAAACAATTGCCCCCGAAGGGGTCAGCACCTTTGCTGGTACGATTCTCTTATAGCCCCCAAGCTAAAGGGGCTACGACGACTAATTGTCGATAGCATGGAGTTGATTAGATACAAAACATAAATAAGAAGTGCAATAAACAATAAGCCACATATGAACAATTATAGTTTAATACAACGAACGACTTAAAAGCGTTCCCTTAAAAAGTGAGTTAATTATTCAACTCTTTAAATTATGCTTTCTCTTAAACTCTGTCCATTCTTATCTTACCTCAATCTTAATCCTTATCTCAGTCTCAGTATACCAACTGTTCTTTAATTAGAATCGGTTGTTCCTTATCTCAATGTTTATTTTTGTCGGGTCAAAAGTAACCCTAGCCAATGAGCTATTAACTCCATTGGTTGAATAAACAACTTATCGTAAATTTGGGATTTAGGTGATCCCACTGCACCATCTTAATCTGCCTCCCACCTTGAGTTGTAGCCCAAGGTGGCTGAGCCGGCATCCGACTCTGGGCAACAAGTCCGAAGACAAGTCCTCAAGCGGAAGACGGATCTAATATAGATACCGACTTCCTTCTTTAACATGCATGACCCGAGTCAGTCCGGGATTCCTCACTCCCCCCCAAGTTAGTAGAAGTCACGAAGACGACATAAGTTAGTTAAACCACTTTCGGTTATTAACAAACTATATTGGGAGTGTTCAATGTTCTCATATCACCATTTACTAAACGTAGTTAGCAATTCCTCATGGTAATCGTGTAAGTGTAATACAAACACACACAACAATAATAATAAACCGGTTGCATGCTTTATCTTGTTTAGTCGGAACACATAAACACATAGCACACAAGCCAAGGGACACCTCGTTAGCAAGCAGGTTACAAGGAACCGTACCGTTCACCATTGGTCGTCCTTTGTCTAATCTCCTCCGGAATCGAATTCTCAAATCCTAAAACATTCATTCAGTTTTAGGTTATTAATTACTTAACTCAACCCAACTTACTTAGCCATTAATGTTTATCCACTATTAACCACTAAACCATTGTAGGTTTAAGCTTAATCACTTAAGTTGTTTACTTCTCATTACTCCTCACACTTTTTCACCACTCCAATGACCTTAAAACTTCACCAATCATGTCTTAACTATCTTATAATGACCTTACTTAACATCCCCTTCCATTTCCCATCTTAAAAACAACATTTCCTTTGTAAATTTGCCTGGTCCGGGACTGTGTCCGGACCTATAGTCCCGGACCAATAACTGGCATGTACTCTTGGCCTTAAAAATGGAGTGGTCCGGGACTTGTTCCTGGTCTGCAGTCCTGGACCACCTCTGAAGTTAACTCTCGGCATGATTTTAGTGCTGGTTCGGGACTTATACATGTGTGCAGTCCCGGACCATGATTATTATGCAATTCTTGACATTTTTAGCTGTCTTTTGACACTTGTTTCATTGCCCATTTCTTTCCCAATCATTTCACATGTTTACTAGTATGTTCTAATACCATGTTAGCACCTTGAACCTCCTCATCTCAAGGTCACAACTCCATTATACATTCACCCAAACATTGTGACTTATTCACACTTACAACCTAAAGCATTTCTTGCATCATCTCCTCATAACCTATTCCCAACCTCATGCCAAGTGATACTCCTTATCATATCTCTTCACAACTCTTCCTAGAGTGTGCTAACTTCACTTCTTCAACCCTAATTCCATATCTCAAAGTTTACTAACTTAGTTATACTAGACTTAGCCTCATTGCATCTCCATGCACAATTCCCTCTCCTTTACATTTTCTACTCATCATTTCCAAGCTTGTATACACATATGCATCTCTAAACATATCCTTAACACCTTACATTGTTTTTCTCCCAATCTCACACAACTACATAAACTCTTAACATCTCTTACTCCCTTTCTCAAGTCTAGCCATCATTTCCAAGCTTATACTTATTAGTTCACTACTAAACAATACCTTAGAATCTTGCAACATTTTCCCAAGTTATACTTCCTAGCTCATACCTAAACCATCTCCAACAATCTAAGACACCTTTACCTCATTTTTCTCACAGATTCTTACACAACTTAATTCACTTCTCATAACCTAAACTTGGTGTGTTCAATCCACCTATTCAACCTTAAATTCCTCTTAATCAATACTAGGTCATTATAACTCCCAAATACTCCTTAGTAACTCATTTCCACTCAATCAACCCTTGAATGACTCCTAGTAATTCCTAGGTCATTTTATCTCACTTAGCACCTAAAATACTTAGTTTCTACTCAAATTTTTCCATAACTTCTCTAGTATATTTTCATACCCAAATGCATAATCATTCTTCCTCAACAATCTCAAACTAAATCAAACCCTTAGTGGGTGTTCTTTACACATCAATTTTACTCAAATACACCAATTCTCAAAACAATGCATAAACCTTAAATTGCATAGCACTAAGGCTCTTAAATGACATGGCTCTTAGGCCCTTAAATGACATGGCACTTAGGCCCTTAAGTAACATAAACTTAAACATTGAATTTCCCACATATAATAGCTTTCAACCTGCAAATACACACATCAATGCTCCCAAGCAATATAAGTGTTCTTATAATCCACCTCATCCTCATTTTACTAACTGATTTACCATTGGCTCCTTAATCACAAGTTCACAAATATAACCACATTGTTTCTCCTAGGTTTCATAGTCCATTATAATGTAAGCTCTTAGGCTACATTTAACACCCATTTAAATCATATCCCTTAAAGCACTAAACCACCTTAAGGTAAGTAATTTACCTTGTTTTTCTCAAGCTCCTCATACTTTCCTCCTTAGTTTTTTCTGTTTTTTTTTTTTTTTTTTTTTGTTTGTTTTTTATTGATTTTCGGCCAAGGATTGTTCACTTGCCAATCTTCTAATCAACATTCAAATAATGTAATGAGTACTAAAGAACTTACTCAAACTCTTGAATTTACTACTGAGGTTAAAAGAGTGTTTTATGCATTAAAAGGAGTGATTACCTTAAGAACTTTGGAATGAACTTGATAATGAATCAAGGCAAAACCTCCTCTAGTCTTTTGGAAGGTTAATCAAGGCTAATTCCATGGAGTAAAACAAGACTCCATGAGAGACAATTTTTGGCCATATAAGAAAAATGATGGAAACTTAGTTTTTCTTTGAGTTTTCTTACCTTTAATGAATGGGGAAGCAAATGAGCTCTTCAAACTTAATTTCCCCCCTTCAATGGAGTTTCTCCATCGTTCCAAACTTGATCTCTTGAAGATTTGAAAGGATAGAATTGAAGGGCTTGCTCCAACTAAGAATAATCTATGCTCGGTTTGTGATTTGGAGTAGTATTGTGTATTTGGTGAGCATTTGAAGTTGAGAAACCATAAGAGGAGAGCTTGAACGTGTTCTTGGAAGGGAGAATGAAGAAAAATCAATTGAGGAGCAAGAGGATGAATAGGAGGAGATGAGAGAGAAGAGTGAATAAGAGATATTTGTCTTAAAGTAGTAAATAGTGAATTTCCTTCACTTTCTTCCTCCTTCCTTTGCTTTATAAGACTAAATGCTTCAAGTGGTGACTCACCCTTAATAAAAACGTTGCCCCTTCATATTTTAGGGTTATTTTGACCTTTGACTAATTAAAGAAGTCTTAAGGCTTAATTAGCCCTAATTTAGTCACTATTCATCTCTTAATCCACCCTTAATGATTTTACTTAAAATCTTTGAATTAAAACTTCTAATATGGTTTATCATGTCCCACTAATGATATAAAGAACGTAATCTAGTCTTTAAAGTGACATAAAACCCATATATTTGACACCATACACAAAAACATGCTTTAAGGTATTTTAAGGCATAATTTGTGTTTTAAGGTGTTTTTGAGCTCTGTTTTCTTTTCTAATTGTCTTATTATGTTCTTATCTTAAATATTAACCCTAGGAATCTACTTTGGACCCTAGTTAAGGCTATATACTCTCCGTGGGTTCTTAGAGCACATTTTTGGCCCTAAGGGGTCTTAAGGCATGTTTTTGCCCTAGATGTTTGGTCTTTGGTTTTTAACCATTATATATTGTTGAATATGCTAAATGAACTTATTTGGGAACTTATTAGGAGTTCTATACTCTCTTAGTGCTTCTAAAGCACACTTTATGCTTTAAGTGTCCTTAAGGTACATTTTTGGTTTAAATGTCCTTAAGTCACTTCTGAATGTTTCTAAGGCATTCTTTAGCCTTCTTAAGGTCATTAAGGTGCTTTTGACCTTATTTATCCTCATATATAATCCTTAATGTTCTTAAGACACATTTTTGCGTTTACTGTTCTTAATGCATGTTTTTGCGTTAGTTGCGTTCTAACCCTTTTCTAATGTTTCTAAGGCATGTTCTAGCCTTAGTATATCTTAATTGGACAGTTCATTGATATATTAAGGTTTGGGGTATTTCAATCTACCCCCCTTAAAAGAACTTTGTCCCCAAAGTTCCCATGCATCTATATCTCCTAGAATACCTGGGTAACTTCATACTTATAAGATCATATAGATCACTCAATATACGTATAGGCATTCTGACTCATAAGGTCCGCCAAATGAATATATATATAACTTCAAACTCATAACGTATCTTACATATCACACAACATGTCTACGCATGTATAGCAATCAAAATTCCCTTTGTTGCATACTCCCCATGTCACTGGTCTGGAGACAAAGGCTTTCAAGTCCACGGTTCGTGAGCGAGTAATGCAAGATTTTATCTGTAGGTACCAATTGCGCTGGACACTTATGCACTCAAGTCTGCGGTCCTTTGGAAGATTAAAACCATCACATAATTTTGTTGTATCTCCCCATGTCGTCGGTCAAAAGACAAAGGCTCATACGTCCACGCCTTCATGGGCTGAATGATACAAAACTTCATTGTTCTCCTCAGGTCACCGGTCCGAAGACGAAGGCTCTTAGTCCACGGCTTCATGAGCGAGAACTTCCCTTTTTACGAAAATACAAATCAACTCCAATTCCATTTTATGCTAATACCTCTATTCTTAACGTGATTAATTGTGACCACTATAGGGAGTTTCAGGAATCATCCAACCCTGATGTGATCAGCATCAGTGTTGAACTATCCTTCCACCCCAATTTATGTTCAGTTTCCCTTGATCTGGCCAAGATCAAGTTCCACCTTCCACGTCATTTTCAAACAATCAAATCATTCACTCATTTCCAATTTTCTATCTTTTAGTGATTCTAGTCATAATCAATACATCTCCAAGTGAACTCAGTCCTTAAATCATCCTTATTTCGCCTCTCTGTAATTACCTAGGGAATTTAATTCCTACTATGTCCTACATCGGTTTCATACCAATTCTTACCTCGATATATTACCTCATAATACTCATCCTGATTCTTATCTCATAATATTACCTCATAGTCTTACCATATTCGGTCTTATGCCGATTCATAACTCATACTCTTACTGCATTCAGTCTCGTATCTACATGTATAACTTAGGGATTTTAATTCCCCTGGAGTCTCTCTACTCTCTTACACTTGCCTTCTCACACCAGAGTTAGCAAGGTAGGTATATAATACGTATGGTATTCGCATCTTCTTTGTGCAATAACCATAACTAAACTAAGAATTTATACATATATCTATGCAACTTCACATCAAACCTCTCAACTAGTTGTCTTATGCTATGCACACCATAGTTTACGTAATCTATACGTGAAACATACGTTAAGCAATTTTACGCTCTACCCCCCTTAAAATGGATTACGCCCACGTAATCAACATTATATCATCCTTGAACATAAGTTCAAGATGTTCAGGTCTCATGGAGCATTTTCGCTTCCATGTAGTGTAGCTCACATTATAATCCGATCAGAGGACCTTAACTATGTTGTTGGCTTAGTCTCTGTATCATGGATTCTTATTGGTATTAATACCAATCTCACAACTGGGTTCGGGTTTAGCCTCTCAGGCTCTAAGGTATTTGGCGGATAAGCCATGCATCTGATTCAACTGGAAGATGTGAGAGACATCATTCCTTTTTCTCATTTGCTAGGTGTGTCAGACCTTTAAGGTGCTGTCCACTAGCTTCTGATGCGCACTCAGATAATCTTAAGGTTCAGTTTTTCCTTCTTATTCTTTCCAATGTGTTATACAGCTCCTTAGTACCCTTAAGTCTTAGGGATAAAGGTTTCTCAATGGACGTTTGGTATCTTTATTTATACACGGTCTCAATGAGTTGTAGTTTGTCTATCCAGTCTCTCTGGAGATCTAATGTTCATGCTCTTAGTGTTCTCTCAAGTGTCTAAATCTTCCTCTCTAACTGACCTTTGATCTAAGGTTTGAATGTAACCTGGAGTCACTGTTTAGTGCTCGTTGCCTTCATAATTTTCCCAAGTATATAGACGTGTCTGTTGTCTATGCTTAATAATTCGTGCTCCTCGCACTCTATA
Organism: Limonium bicolor; assembly: GCA_023374045.1. Lineage (NCBI taxonomy): Eukaryota > Viridiplantae > Streptophyta > Magnoliopsida > Caryophyllales > Plumbaginaceae > Limonium > Limonium bicolor. The sequence goes on along the minus strand of CM041778.1, from coordinate 68,582,867 downwards.
ACTCTTAATCATTTCATCCTGGAGTGATTTCTCTGATTCTCTTAGACTTGTTAGCTTAACTGAGTTCCTTCTCCTCAACTATTTCGCTGCTCTGCTCTTAACTTGCGTCGCTGACCGTGGTACGGAGTCGACTACCTCTCGTGTTCCTTACACCACTCATTTACATATATGGGGTACCCTATTGGTACATTACTACTTACCCGACTAACTTATAAATAAGTCTGTCAGGCCCACAAGCTCCAGTGGAGTGCGGTCGTCCCACATCTCATTTTGTATACTCATAGTGTCGGTCACACGCCTAGGTGAAGTATTCTGTTGTCGATCTCCTCTTTCATCGTCCTATAATAACACTTATTGTTTCCATTTACTGTGTTCTTAGATATATTCTTCTTTCTTCCTGCCTTCCGTACGGACTCAATCTTTTAGTAGTTGAGGTTTCTTCCCATAGGGCCTATTGCCTTGTTCCTCATGTTTGATCCACTAGAAATGTACTTCCAGTTCCTTAAGGAATAGACAATGTGCTTCCTGTGAATTCTTTCGCCGCATGGTCTAGACTATTGGCGTTAATGCTCAGTTCATCTACCATCTCATTTCTTAATTACATCTGGTTTAACTTCATAACTCTAATTGTCTTCATGTCAATACTTGACAGTTATATATACTGGTCGCTTTGTTGCGCCCATTACTTAATCCCTTAGACTGGTGTTGTCTTCACGGCCTCTGCTACTGTAGTAGCTTCACCTTTCTTATATTGCCTATTGATGGCGCAATCCTTCGACCATTTACTCCGGCATCTTATCTCATATTTAGTCCCTTCATGGTGTAAACACACAGGGAGTTCTCTAGGTTTAGGTGTGTGGCAGTTTCCGTATCGTGCCGTAAGAACACTGTCTCTTAGCATGAAATTGTTTTGCCTCACATCAGGTTCATGTGTAGGTTTGCTTCCTCTACGTTCTTTCATCATTTATGATATCGTTTCTCAAGTAATTTAACTGGCTAAGGAAGAAGTAATCCATTGAGTCACATGCCCTTCCGAGCGTTGGGTACTAAACATGCCATATTGTGCACTCGCGGTGTTTGTTCCTGATGATTACTGCTTTCCAGATTCCGGGCATCGGATATAGGTCTGTCCATGTAGTCTTCCTTCTTTATATATATACGGGAATATTCCAAGGAAATTTCAAGGTTTTACAGTTCCATCCTCTACTAGGAGAGTACCCTATCTCAGATAAGTGAAAGCCCTTTTTGAGGGGTTTATTTCCACTTCAAAGGCTTCACAACAAGGAGTGGTATCCCCACTCTAAGGTAGTGGTTCGTTCTCCACCTCCGTCAATGGTATCATCTCTCTAATCTCATCGGTGCCCTTTTTCTGGCAATTCCTCCTCAAATTACATTGTAGGTTCTGTAACCGATTGTATCTACAAGTTGTAGTTCGTTCATGGCTTAGTAAGCCCTCTTATGCCTTAATGCGCCTCGGGCTCTGATGTGGTTAACATCCTTAGCTTGTAAGCTCTAACCCTTAATTTCTTATGTGAGAGCCGGTGTTCGGTTCACTGTCATGCTCTTATTCTTTAGTAGGTCATCCTCATAGGCTTTTGGTTCTTGACTTCAATCAATCGTTAGGTTACATTGTTAGCTGTAGTATTGGATTTCACTTAAGTTACTGCGTCACGCTTCCCACTATGGGAGTTCGGTTAGGTATTCCGAAATACTCTATGTCTGTGACAATATCGTTGCCCTCATAGACTTACGTCATTTAGCCATTATAGGTAGGTTCGTATTAGGCCTCTGCCTTACGGTGTCTAAGCTGGATATTTATCCTGGCTATCACGTGCTTCCATCTCAATGATGCGCTCAACTTTCGTTGACTACGCCACCCGTTAAAGGTTATTCATTCTTGGGTGCTAATGAGTTAGGTAAGTAATACTAACCATCACTTATGGTTTGTGTTCTGCTTAATTTTACCAACTATGTGGTGCAGCTCCTTGAGCTTCCCTCTCTCGGGATTATACATCTCATGATCCTAGATAGGTCATGGCTTAAGTTCGTTTTCTCTGATTCTCCTTCTGGGGTTTACCAACATCTTCAATGAAGAATGTTGTTATTCATATACTTGGTGTTCATCCTAGGAGTTCTATCTCGTTGTTGTTGAAAGTTGTGTGTCATCCATCTTTATCATATCCGTAATACCTTCCTTATAGGTTATTACTTTTGAATAGTGTCTTCCTCGCATCGTTGGGCGGTCCCTTCGGTTCTTCTCTTCGAGGTTTGGGATTGGGGTTCTTACCTGTAGTGTCGGTTGTTCGTCGGTGGCGCACGCCTGCTGGGTCCTGGGGTTATTAGTAGCTTGTGGTGAATTGTTGCTCATGTTTACGTCGCTTATTGTACTAACCAAGTTCAGCTCCCTGCTGACTGGTGTATCTACTCAGTTCATCATGGTTAGGCCGTCAGACCCTCCCAAGGTTTCATTCTCCAATTCTTAAGGATTGTAATTCGGTATTCGTATATACGTAATGGTGGCATCTTACCATCCATCCATTATGGTTTCCTATATAGCTTCATTGCGGCAGCACTTGCTATTGCAAGTGCGCCATGCAAGATGGTCTATCGGTACATTTTCCTAATCTTAATGTAATTTGTAGTCCACTTGACTCCTTCTTTGCCCTTGTGGTTCTGGATAGTTGATTATTCGGGTAGTTCATTGATTGCTTCGACAGTGTAGTCATTTTCCAGAGCGTTCATCTTTCTGAGGGAACCCTATTCATTGTCTTCGCCTTCCTTGGCGCTCTCGGCTCCACACATTATGTCGTGGTTTTTGGAGTATTTACTCTACCATTGGCACTACGTCGTAGTCCTATTTTGGTATATCGCTTGCATGTGTTTTCATGGTCGTCTGGCCGTTGGTCAGGTCTTGTAACCTTCCGAGTCGTATAGGATTTAGAGTTACCCATTTCTTAATAGATTCTTGGGTAGTCCTTGCGCTCGTGTGTGGTACTTTCCCGCTGTTAAGCTCCTATCGACTGTTGTCCTGCGTTCGTGTTTCTTCTCCTTTCATCTCCACTGCACTCGTAGTGATTCCTCTTTTCATTGATATGGCAGGTTATCTCGACTGCGTAGCATGTCAACCCATGTTGCCGGTAATTTCCGTTCTCTTATTGATGGGATTCCATTGGCAGCGCCTGTTCCATTGTTGCACTCCAATTTAGGACCTTCAATTTCTCATTATCTGTTGCAAAACGAGATGTTTCTCGTATTGCTTACTGCTAAGTAACTGCCAGATCGGGTTTTACCCAAGGAAGAGAAGGCTTTCTTCTCTCTGGCGTTCGTTTCCCCGTATTTTAAAGCTAGGGATGTGGAGGGCGGGTTTAGGTACTATGGATATCCGGTAAACACCGGGAAGTCCTAACTATCGCACCTCTCGCACTATAACTCAACTCTTAACCCATAACTCAAACTCAAACTCAGTATTCACCTTAATCTCGGAAATTCTAGTCATCAGAGTGTAACTACGCTCTGATACCATTTTTTGTAACACCCCATCTTATTCCAATCGTGGTTATCGCTACTTAACAATGCACATATATAAACATCACAACAGAATTTAACTAACACCAGGACCTTGCCATGGTCTGAACTGACAGAATATACCGAGCTTGAATAATTACAACCTTAATCCAAAACATATGCCAACCGAGTTTCCAAATATCTCAAACAAAACATAATCCTCCACAAGTTCTAATACTAACCAACGGGTGTACATGCACAACCCGTTCTCAAAATAAACTCCCTCCTAATTCTACCCGGTCCTACTCTCGAGGTGGGTCTTCTGAGGATGCTTACCTGCAAATATAAACAATTGCCCCCGAAGGGGTCAGCACCTTTGCTGGTACGATTCTCTTATAGCCCCCAAGCTAAAGGGGCTACGATGACTAATTGTCGATAGCATGGAGTTGATTAGATACACAACATAAATAAGAAGTGCAATAAACAACAAGCCACATATGAACAATTATAGTTCAATACAACGAACGACTTAAAAGCGTTCCCTTAAAAAGTGAGTTAATTATTCAACTCTTTAAATTATGCTTTCTCTTAAACTCTGTCCATTCTTATCTTACCTCAATCTTAATCCTTATCTCAGTCTCAGTATACCAACCGTTCTTTAATTAGAATCGGTTGTTCCTTACCTCAATGTTTATTTTTGTCAGGTCAAAAGTAACCCTAGCCAATGAGCTATTAACTCCATTGGTTGAATAAACAACTTATCGTAAATTTGGGATTTAGGTGATCCCATCGCACCATCTTAATCTGCCTCCCACCTTGAGTTGTAGGCTAAGGTGGCTGAGCCGGCATCCGATTCTAGGCAACAAGTCTGAAGACAATTCCTCAAGCGGAAGACGGATCTAATATAGATACCGACTTCCTTCCTTAACATGCATGACCCGAGTCAGTCCGGGATTCCTCACTCCCCCCCCCCAAGTTAGTAGAAGTCACGAAGACGACGTTTGTTAGTTAAACCACTTTCGGTATATTAACAAACTATATTGGGAGTGTTCAATGTTCTCATATCACCATTTACTAAACGTAGTTAGCAATTCCTCATGGTAATCGTGTAAGTGTAATACAAACACACACAGCAATAATAATAAACCGTTTGCATGCTTTATCTTGTTTAGTCGGAACACATAAACACATAGCACACAAGCCAAGGGACACCTCGTTAGCAAGCAGGTTACAAGGAACCGTACCGTTCACCATTGGTCGTCCTTTGTCTAATCTCCTCCGGAATCGAATTCTCAAATCCTAAAACATTCATTCAGTTTTAGGTTATTAATTACTTAACTCAACCCAACTTACTTAGCCATTAATGTTTATCCACTATTAACCACTAAACCATTGTAGGTTTAAGCTTAATCACTTAAGTTGTTTACTTCTCATTACTCCTCACACTTTTTCACCACTCCAATGACCTTAAAACTTCACCAATCATGTCTTAACTATCTTATAATGACCTTACTTAACATCCCCTTCCATTTCCCATCTTAAAACAACATTTCCTTTGTAAATTTGCCTGGTCCGGGACTGTGTCCGGACCTATAGTCCCGGACCAATAACTAGCATGTACTCTTGGCCTTAAAAATGGAGTGGTCTGGGACTTGTTCCTGGTCTCCAGTTCTGGACCACCTCTGAAGTTAACTCTCGGCATGATTTTAGTGCTGGTCCGGGACTTATACATGTGTGCAGTCCCGGACCATGATTATTATGCAATTCTTGACATTTTTAGCTGTCTTTTGACACTTGTTTCATTGCCCATTTCTTTTCCAATCATTTCACATGTTTACTAGTATGTTCTAATACCATGTTAGCACCTTGAACCTCCTCATCTCAAGGTCACAACTCCATTATACATTCACCCAAACATTGTGACTTATTCACACTTACAACCTAAATCATTTCTTGCATCATCTCCTCATAACCTATTCCCAACCTCATGCCAAGTGATACTCCTTATCATATCTCTTCACAACTCTTCCTAGAGTGTGCTAACTTCACTTCTTCAACCCTAATTCCATATCTCAAAGTTTACTAACTTAGTTATACTAAACTTAGCCTCATTGCATCTCCATGCACAATTCCCTCTCCTTTACATTTTCTACTCATCATTCCCAAGCTTGTATACACATATGCATCTCTAAACATATCCTTAACACCTTACATTGTTTTTCTCCCAATCTCACACAACTACATAAACTCTTAACATCTCTTACTCCCTTTCTCAAGTCTAGCCATCATTTCCAAACTTACACTTATTAGTTCACTACTAAACAATACCTTAGAATCTTGAAACATTTTCCCAAGTTATACTTCCTAGCTCATACCTAAACCATCTCCAACAATCTAAGACACCTTTACCTCATTTTTCTCACAGATTCTTACACAACTTAATTCACTTCTCATAACCCAAACTTGGTGTGTTCAATCCACCTATTCAACCTCAAATTCCTCTTAATCAATACTAGGTCATTATAACTCCCAAATACTCCTTAGTAACTCATTTCCACTTAATCAACCCTTGAATGACTCCTAGTAATTCCTAGGTCATAGTATCTCACTTAGCACCTAAAATACTTGGTTTCTACTCAAATTTTGCCATAACTTCTCTAGTATATTTTCATACCCAAATGCACAATCATTCTTCCTCAACAATCTCAAACTAAATCAAACCCTTAGTGGGTGTTCTTTACACATCAATTTTACTCAAATACACCCATTCTCAAAACAATGCATAAATCTTAAATTGCATAGCACTAAGGCTCTTAAATGACATGGCTCTTAGGCCCTTAAATGACATGGCACTTAGGCCCTTAAGTAACTTAAACTTAAACACTGAATTACCCACATATAATAGCTTTCAACCTGTAAATACACACATCAATGCTCCCAAGCAATATAAGTGTTCTTATAATCCACCTCATCCTCATTTTACTAACTCATTTACCATTGGCTCCTTAATCACAAGTTCATAAATATAACCATATTGTTTCTCCTAGGTTTCATAGTCCATTATAATGTATGCTCTTAGGCTACATTTAACACCCATTTAAATCCTATCCCTTAAAGCACTAGACCACCTTAAGGTAAGTAATTTACCTTGTTTTTCTCAAGCTCCTCATACTTTCCTCCTTAGGTTTTCTTGATTGATTTTCGGCCAAGGACTTTTGTTCACTTGCCAATCTTCTAATCAACATTCAAATAATGTAATGAGTACTAAAGAACTTACTCAAACTCTTGAATTTACTACTGAGGTTAAAAGAGTGTTTTATGCATTAAAAGGAGTGATTACCTTAAGAACTTTGGAATGAACTTGATAATGAATCAAGGCAAAACCTCCTCTAGTCTTTGGAAGGTTGAATCTAGGTTAATTCATGGAGTAAAACAAGACTCCATGAGAGACAATTTTCGGCCATATAAGAAAAATGATGGAAACTTAGTTTTTCTTTGAGTTTTCTTACCTTTAATGAATGGGGAAGCAAATGAGCTCTTCAAAATTCACCCCCTTCAATGGAGTTTCTCCATCGTTCCAAACTTGAGCTCTTGAAGATTTGAAAGGATAGAATTGAAGGGCTTGCTCCAACTAAGAATAATCTATGCTCGGTTTGTGATTTGGAGTAGTATTGTGTATTTGGTGAGCATTTGAAGTTGAGAAACCATAAGAGGAGAGCTTGAACGTGTTATTTGAAGGGATAATGAAGAAAAATCAGTGGAGGGGCAAGAGGATGAATAGGAGGAGATGAGAGAGAAGAGTTAATAAGAGATATTTGTCTTAAAGTAGTAAATAGTGAATTTCCTTCACTTTCTTCCTCTTTCCTTTGCTTTATAAGACTAAATGCTTCAAGTGGTGACTCACCCTTACTAAAAACGTGGCCCCCTTCATATTTTATGGTTAGTTTGACCTTTGACTAATTAAAGAAGTCTTAAGGCTTAATTAGCCCTAATTTGGTCACTATTCATCTCTTAATCCACCCTTAATGATTTTATTTAAAATCTTTGAATTAAAACTTCTAATATGGTTTATCATGTACCACTAATGATATAAAGAATATAATCTAGTCTTTAAAGTGACATAAAACCCATATATTTGACACCATACACAAAAACGTGCTTTAAGGTGTTTTAAGGCACAATTTGCGTTTTAAAGTGTTTTTGAGCTCTGTTTTCTTTGCTAATTGTCTTATTATGTTCTTAGATTAAATATTAGCCCTAGGAATCTACTTTGGACCCTAGTTAAGGTTATATACTCTCCATGGTTTCTTAGAGCACATTTTTGGCCCTAAGGGGTCTTAAGGCATGTTTTTGCCCTAGATGTTTGGTCTTTGGTTTTCAACCATTCTATATTGTTCAATATGCTAAATGAACTCATTTGGGAACTTATTAGGAGTCCTATACTCTCTTAGTGCTCTTAAAGCATACTTTATGCTTTAAGTGTCCTTAAGGTACATTTTTGGTTTAAATGTCCTTAAGTCACTTCTGAATGTTTCTAAGGCATTCTTTAGCCTTCTTAATGTCATTAAGGTGCTTTTGACCTTATTTATCCTCATATATAATCCTTAATGTTCTTAAGACACATTTTTGCATTTACTGTTCTTAACGCATGTTTTTGTGTTAGTTGCGTTCTAACCCTTTTCTAATGTTTCTAAGGCATGCTCTAGCCTTAGTATATCTTAATTGGAAAGTTCATTGATATATTAAGGTTTGGGGTATTTCATTTAGAATAGATCCATCGAGCTCCTTCAGACCATCCCTCACAACCAAGTTAAGAATATGAGCAGCACATCTCATATGCAAATACTTACCATCTAGAAGACTACTCTCCCAATGATCACTTCTTCTTCTCAAATACTGAATAGCCACATCGTTTGAACTTGCGTTATCCACTGTCACTGTCAATATATTTTTCAACCCCCATTCAAGTAAGCATGATTCCACAGCCCTACCAATGAATGCACTTGAGTGACCAGCTATAGAGCAGAAATTGATAATTCTTTTATGTAACTTCCACTTGTCATCAATAAAGTGAGCTGTAGGACACATGTAACCCATGTTTTGACCTGATGTCCAGCAATCAGTAGTCAAAGACACTCTAGAAGTCATTTTACTGAAACAGTCTTTCAACTTCTTCTTTTCCTCAATAAACATTCCAAAACAATCTCTACTAATGGTGTTTCTTGAAGGAATGACAAACACAGGTGCAACAATCTTACAAAACAGTCGAAATCCTTCTTTTTCAACAAATGGAAAAGACAGCTCATCAAGCACAATCATTATAGCTAAGGCATTTCTCGCAGCTACTTGATCAAACTTCCACACTTTAGCATCATTAACTATTTCAATTGTCCCATCTTCATGAACAATTGTTCTATGCTCCAATTCAATAAACTTTTATTTCTTATCCACATTAGAAGGAAACGACTTACATCTACTCAAGTGATTGCTCAATCCACTTGTTCCGTTCACCGGAATATATTTAACCAAAGATTTGCAGTGTACACATCTTTGTTTGAAAGGATCATTAGATTCAACAAAATGTTCCCAATGAGCAGAAGTTCTTCTCCTTTTAGGCTCATGATCTTTGCTACTTACTTTAGATGGGACAGGTTGGTGTATTTATGATTGTGTCCTTTCAGTTTCCTCCACATCAACTTCTGGGAAGCTTGACATAATTCTGCAGACAAAGAAGATAACTATTAGATATTAAAATAATTTAACATGTCATATTAATGCAAACTAATTAAGCACTTTTAGTTCAGAATTGTGAAAAGAGTAAATATAAACTTACATTCAAAACCTAGGTCGTTGATTAACCGTAGAAATCAGAAAGTAGCAGCAACTATGGACAGAGTTAGGCAAGCCAAGGTGTTATTGGTTGCATATGGTGGTGTAGTCGACAGTAAATAATAGCAGCAACAGTTGCTACTCAAAGTAGTAAGCAGTAGTAAAGTACTCTAAGAGTCAATAGCAACAGTAGCAAGCGGTGGCAGTGGTAACCATCGTCATGGATAGAACAGGAGGTGATGGGGTAAATAATCACAAGAGGCACCGTAGACTGTTAGTGCTGAGTTTATGTTTGAGTCGTCGAGCCAGTAGAAAAATGGAAAAGGCAAGCAAGCGCCTCGACGACGGCGACAAGTTTCGGTAAGAGCGGTAAAACAATTTTTTTTTTCAACCCTAACGTGTTTCACTGAGAATTTTGGCAGTCATCTCACTCACACGCCACATTTAAAGTATGAGATGGTGTTTGGCCAATTTTTAAAGGTTTACGTAGGCCAAAACCAGCCCATTTATATATATATTTTTATGTGAGTTGGATTTCTTAATCACGTACAACAATTTGAAAGTTCAATTTATATATGTTATGTTTATAGTACTAATATATGTTTATATATATATATATATATATATTTAATTATTGGGAAATTTCATGAAATGCCACTATATTTTTGGTTAATTCATGAAATACCATTAAAAAAAAGAAAGTCACGAAATGCCACCTATATTTTTTGAAAAGTCCATGAAATGCCACTATAGATGGAAAAAAGACCAAAATACACCTACTAGTTAACAAAGTACTTTTAAAGTTCACAATATACCCCTAAGTGTTTAAAATTAACAAAAATATCAAAATACAATAGAAATATAAAAAAATTATAAAAATTTGTAAAAATTTATAAAAATTTTAAAAAATATAAAAATTAGAAAATTTATAAAAAATTAAAAACTAAAAAAATTAAAAAAATCAAAAAATATAAAAATTTAAAAAATTGTGAAAAATGAAAATATCATTAAATGTTAAAAAAATAAATATTTCATTTTTTTAAAATTTATTAAATACCATAAAAATAATATTGAGTTCATAACAAATAATTTATACAAGTTTTTCTATCAATTTAGTACCATAATTTATACCAAATAAGTATCATAATTTTTATCATGCATTTTTTAATTATTATTTTCTATCAATTTAGATTATTTATTTCTTCAAAGTAAATATTTTTTTATATTACTGATAAATTTTAAAAACTAAAATTTCTAAATATAATAATTTATTTGAGATAGCGACTGAGAATATATACATAACATACAATATTAAATAGTAAAACTTGCTTGAAATGTAGAATAAAATGTTTTCACAATAATAATATGCAACTTATTCTTTCTTTGTATATCATTACTTGCTCATAATAAGTTGTATATTATCATTCTGAAAACGTTTTATTCTGCATTTCAAACAAATTTTACTATTTAATATTGTATGCTATATATATGTATATATTCTCAATTGCTCTATTTCCAATAAATTATTATATTTAGAAATTTTAGTTTTTAAAATTTATCAGTAATATAAAAAAAATTGTTTAATTTGAAGAAATAAATAATCTAAATTGATAGAAAATAATAATTAAAAAATAATGATAAAGATTATGGTAATTATTTGGTACAAATTATGGTACTAAATTGGTAGAAAATTGGTATAAATTATTTATTTAGAACTGAATATTCTTTTTTTTAATATTTAATGATATTTTCATTTTTTTCAATTTTAAAATTTTAAAATTTTTAATTTTTTTAATTTTTATTAATTTTTATAGATTTTTATAAGTTTTATTGATTTTTTTAATTTTTATAATTTTTATAATTTTTTTATCTTTTTATTGAATTTTGATATTTTTGTTAATTTTTTAACACTTAGGGGCATATTGTGAACTTTAAAAGTACTTTGTTAACTAGTAGGGGTATTTTTGTCTTTTTTCCATTTATAGTGGCATTTCATGGACTTTTCAGGAAATATAGTGGCATTTCGTGACTTTCTTTTTTTAGTGGCATTTCATGAATTAGCCAAAAATATAGTGGCATTTCATGAAATTTCCCATAATTATTTATATATAACCGGTTAACCGTGGTTAACCGTGGTATAGAAATTACATACCGTTACCTAAACCGCAATTGTTTAACTATAACGGTTCGGTTAACCGGTTAGACGGTACGGTATAAACAGGTTACGGTATGGTACCGCGGTAACAGGTTTTTTTGGGCACCCCTACACTTTACCAATGCACTAAACATACACACAATTCTCTCTCATCGTAATCAAACACATTTCCATCACAAGTCTCAATTCATTACTTTATTTACCCATCCCCAAGACTTCTAAAAAAATATAGAATAAACATTAAGGTAAGTTGTTTACCTTAAGTTCTCAAGTCCTTTAATTCACTTCCTTCCTCCTCTTCTCTTTGTTCTTGATTGACAACCGGTCAATGGGGTTATTGTTAAGCTAAAGGCCATGCCCAAGAACAACAATAATCACTCACTAGTACAAAAAACGTCTATTTCGGCGCCCCTATTTCGGCGGTTGTAGATAAAACCGCCGCAATAGGGGCCCGAGATGTATACCGTATGTAAAGAAGGGGTCTATTTCGGCGGTTCCTAGATATAAACCGCCGAAATAGGCCCTTGTTAATAAAAAAAAATTAAAGAGACCTATTTCGGCGGTTCCTTACACGAAACCGCCGAAATAGGTGTTTCTATTTTTCTTTTTTTTAAATTTAATCATCTATTTCGGCGGTTCTTTGTTAGGAACCGCCGAAATAGGTCTCTTTAATTTTTTAATAATTAAAAAGGGCCTATTTCGGCGGTTCCTAACAAGGAACCGCCGAAATAGGTCCTTTTAATTAACCCCCCAACCCCGATTCGAAACAATTACGATTTCGGTTAATTAACCCCTCTTCTCATCTCTCTGTTCAACGGCGATTGCGAACCAACACCGCCACCACAGCCGTCTCCCGGCCGCCCTCCTCCTCCTCTCGCTTTCGCCGGTGTCGCGCCGTAGGTGGTCGTCTTCGGTTGGCGTCGCCGGCCTCATTCCGCCACTCAACAGAGGCGAACAGAGGTGAGAGCAACCCTAACTTTCCTTTTCGATTGTGTTTATTTAATTGTTAATTTGTTGTTAAAATTGATAGATTGTTGTCACATTGTGATTGTGGATGATGATATTTATTGTGTGTGTGAAATCTTTGCAAGATTTGGTTGTTAAACTATTAAATTTATGTATGCACACAAGGTGTTCGACGAAATGTCCGAGTGAATTTTTGTGCTGTTTTTGGCCCTTCTTTTAAATGGGTGTGAAAGAAAGTAGCAAACGCAGAGTAAGTAGTGTAGTTTGTAAACGTATGAATGAGTGTTGTAATATGTGCAATAAATATAAGTATAGTGATTGCGAGTAAAAGATATGTTGTTAATTAAGATGAGCATTAAGTATGAGTAGTTTGTTTCTTATATATTTAAAAGTATTGCGTGTGGAGAATTAGAGAAAGTGTTATGAAATGTATATGTACAGTGCAATGAAAACATGATATTAAATTAGCAACGAGTAATGATTATAGATGTGTCGCGTGTAGTATGATGTCTGGTTGTGTCATAGTATAAAATATTATTGTGTTATTTGTGTATATGACGATAAGTGAAATACAAAGATAAAAAGTTAGTTATTAGTTGTCTGTAATAGTAGGTGAAGTGAAGAATGCGTGTGTGTATGTGTTGAAAGTAGTAGCTTGTGTGAGCAAGTGAATATGAAAGTTGTAAACGCAAAGTAAAAATAATCAAATTTTGTAGTGAGTTTAGAAGAAAGAAATAGTAAAGAAGAAAGAGTGTATAAAGTAATGAGTGAGCAGAATGATGATTATAGTAGATAAAAGTAGTAAAAAAGTGTAGAAATGATAAGTAGAAAAAGTGCTAGTAAAAAAGAGTGGAAGACCCTGAAGTAGTGTAAGAAGTTAAATGCGTAGTAAAAGTGTTAGCGTAGTAATAGACAAGTGTGTGTAGGGGGTGAAAATTTCGTATGTATGCGTTAAGTTGATTTCTGTGAAGTGTTAAGTGGTAAACAATTATATGTGCAGCACATGAAAGATGTAATGTAAGTGTAGAAAAAGAGTAGAACGTTTCGTAGTGTATAATTGAATAAGAGCGTGAACAAGCAGTCATAGTAGAAAAATATTGTAGTAGGTGAGGTATTAGCCGTTTTAGTAGCGGTTTGAAGTAGAGGTGTGAGAATGTATTTATATATATATATGAGTATTGTATAGTCGTTAAGTTTAATATAAAATTATTCTAATTGATCTGAATGTTGTTCAATCTTTATGCGTTGCCTCTGTAGAGATTGGTGTTGCTACACAAGTCTCGCACGCCCGATTGAGAAGAGGGGCTGAAAACAATTCATTTATGAACCGGTATTTTTTTTTAATTTAACTCTTCATTCTCTTCATTCTCTTCACTCACTGTAATATAATCTAACTTATCATTTTTCTCTTTTGTGTCTCTACAGATAAATACTTAAGGAGCTTCTTTACCATTTGATGGTAGATTGAAAGCGGAGCGGAGAGCAATTCATTTTCGAACCGGTAATATAATCTAACTTATCATTTTTCTCTTTTGTACTTTGTATTTGATTTCCACAAATTATTGGAATTTCGTTTGATGAATGAATTTGGTATATATTAGTTTGGTTTATGATTGAAATTTGTGTTGTTGAATAATTGGTGAATGCTTAATAATAGGCATAGTTGTGTCTTTTTTTACTTTGTATTTGATTTCCACAAATTATTAAAATTTGGTTTGATGGATAAAGTTGGTATTAGTTTGATTTGTGATGGAAATTTGTGTTGATGAATGGTTGGTGAATGCTTAATAATAAGCATGGGATAGGTAAAATTATGCAAAAGTCATGCCGTTTTTTTTTAAATCTCTTCGTAATTAATATTGTTTGATGTATGTGTATATGTCTAACAATATCTAATTTTTTTTATCAGGTCCGTGTCAATCACCTCTCTTGTTTCCCGCCTTCTTCCATTACTGTTCCTCTTTCCTCCTCTGTGCACAAGTAAGTAACTAAACCTTATTTTTTGTTTAATAAATGCAATTATGTATTTAAATATAAGTGCTAGTACATAATTTAGCTTCATTCCCTATTTGTTGATGCATTTCTTTTTTAATTTATTTTTTGTTGCTCCCTTGCAGAGACATATCAGAAGTGGTATTGCTGCATCTCTCGCACAGAAGCCTACCTCTCAGGCACCAGTCTCCCCTGTCCATAAATCCTTAAAAAACAAGTACGTATTCTAACTCTCGATTCTTTGTTAATCTGTAAACCGGTTTGAACTTATACAGTGGAGAATTGAAAGCGTTGATTTGATGATCTGAATTTGCAATTGGTTTTCAGTTAGCTAGTAAAGAATTGATTTATTTTAATTGTTGGTTGCTGCCATTGTTGGAATGTTTGTGGTTGTGATGACTTTGGTGAGTGCTGAATAATAAGCACGGATGTGTACAATTATGCAAAGGTCATGCCAAATTTTTTGTAGAAAAAGTATTCGTAATATTGTTTTAAACACCGGTTTCTGTTTTAGAAGTGCAACAATTTCTTAAATTTAAAATGGTAGTTTATTTTGTGTTTGCAACCTTAGAGTTAGGCTAGACTAATTGACAATCATCCCAGTCATGCTCCATTAGGAAATAAACATGTGCAACTTAATACAGCCATATTCTACAAAGGATCTAACTCACACCTGTGATGTTGCACATGTAGTATGGAGCGTGACTGGATGTATGGTGATAGAGGCGAACATTTTGACAAAATGCTGAAAGAGTTTTGCAAAGCTGCAGTGCAACACAAGGACAGGACAAAGGCGGAGAAAATTCCATGTCCTTGTGTTGATTGTGGTGTGGTTAGACATTATTCAAGCATCAACCTCGTACAACTCCATGTGAAGACCCGTGGTTTCATGCCACATTATACAAAATGGATTTTTCATGGAGAACGTGTTGAAGATAATGCTTCATCTTCCTACAGTCACGATCGGTGTAACTCAAGAACCGAGCAGACATTCGATACTACTAACGAGTCAGAACTCCCAAGCGCTTCCGGAGTCAATGTTGACAGTGAGTCGACTTATCATGATGAACAAATTGACGAGATGCTTGGTAACGTTGAGGATAACTTTGTCGACCGGCCGGATGAGTATCAAAGGTTGTTGGACGCATCCAAAACGGCGTTGTATCCTACTTGCACTAAGTACACGAAATTGACAGCTATATTGAATTTGTTCAACCTGAAGGGAAGATATGGATTGAGTGACAAAGGTTTCACGGCATTCCTCGAGCTGATTCATGATATGCTACCGGATGAGAACGGTCTCCCTACGACCACGTATGAGGCAAAGAAATGGGTGTGTCCAATGGGAGTAGAGTACAAAAAAATTCACGCGTGTCCAAACAACTGTGTGTTGTACAGGGGTGAATACGAACATCTGGACAATTGCCCGAAATGTTCGTTGTCCCGGTATAAGCATAAAGATGGTGAGTACTCCTCCGTTCAGAAAAAAAGCCCTCCAGCAAAACTTGTTTGGTATTTGCCGATTATACCCAGATTCAAACGGTTGTTTGCGAATCCGAAAGATGCAAAGAACTTACGATGGCATGCGGAGGGTAGAAAGAGTGATGAGAAACTAAGACATCCAGCAGATGGGCCTCAGTGGAGAAACATCAATAGACGGTTCAAAGAACATTTCGGACATGAAGATAGGAATCTGAGGCTTGGGTTATGTACTGATGGAATGAACCCGTACGGCACATTGAGTAGTCAACACAGTACATGGCCTGTTCTGCTAGTGATCTACAATTTGCCCTCATGGTTGTGTATGAAACGAAAGTACATCATGTTATCGCTCCTGATATCTGGTCCCAAGCAGCCGGTAATAGCATTGATGTGTACCTTGCCCCTCTGATCGACGATCTGAAGCTATTGTGGAATGAGGGGACCGTGGTATATGATGCTTATGCAAGAGAGAATTTCACGCTCAAGGCTTTGTTGTTCTGTACCGTCAATGACTTCCCTGCGTATGGGAACTTGTCCGGTTACACGGTTAAAGGAACATTTGCATGTCCCATATGCGAGGAAGACACTTGTTCGGACCGTTTAAAACATTGTGGGAAGAATGTTTATATGTGTCATCGACGTCTTCTCCCCGAAGATCACCCTTATCGAGTAACGAAGAGAAAGTTGTTCAATGGTCAAGCCGAAACTCGTGTGGCCCGTCTACCTCTGACCTCTGAGGAAGTGTACGAAAAGGTTAAGGACATTGTAAATGTATTTGGAAACACATCAAAACCGGCGAAAAACATTTGGAAAAAGTGTTCTATCTTTTGGGAACTACCTTATTGGCGTCATCTTTCTGTGAGGCACTGCTTAGACATCATGCACATTGTGAAGAACGTTGGTGAGGCAGTGAGTGGGACTTTACTCAATATACCCGGCAAAACAAAAGACGGATTGAAAATCAGAAAGGACATGCAAACCATGGGTATACGAAAGGAGTTACACCCACAAGAGAATGGGAAACGAATCTACCTACCTCCTGCATGCTACACGCTCTCAAAGGCTGAAAAGATTAGTTTCTGCAAATGTCTGTACTCGGTAAAAGTACCGTCTGGATACTCTTCAAACTGGAAGAACATTGTATCGATGAAGGATTTAAAACTTTTAGGCATGAAATCTCACGATTATCATGTACTGATGTTACATCTTCTTCCGGTCGCAATTCGAGGGATATTGCCATCTGATGTCAGAAATGCTTTAACTCGGTTATGTTTCTTTTTCAACGCTGTGTGCTCCAAGGCAATTGACGTAACCTCTCTAGATGATCTACAACGTGAAATTGTTATCACATTATGTCAACTTGAGATGTATTTCCCACCATCTTTCTTTGATATAATGGTACATCTAATTGTGCACATCGTTCGAGAGATACAGTTCTGTGGTCCGGTATACTTACGGTACATGTACCCTTTTGAACGGTACATGGGTATTCTGAAAAGTAGAATGAAGAATAGGTATCGACCAGAGGGGAGCATTGTTGAAGCAACAGTGACTGAGGAAGTCACGGAGTTTGTGACCGATTATTTGAGTGAGGCAGAGTCTATTGGTATCCCAAAACCACGACACTATGGCAGGTTTAAGGGTAAAGGTGTTATTGGTAGAAAGATCGTGCAAGTTTCGCGTCTACTTATTCATCAAGCACATTTGTTTGTCTTACAACATCTTGAGGTTGTTGAACCTTATTTGGAAACCCATATGGTTGAGTTAAGGCATCAAAATCCTTTGAAAAACCACATTTGGCTGACAAAAGAACAAAACCGAGTTTTTATCCAATGGTTCAAAGATCATGTGTTGACATTAGCATCATCAGATCCAGAAGCTGTAAGCGAAGAGATCAGATGTTTGGCAATCGGACCTGAAACTAATATTACATCTTTTGAGGGGTATGATATTAGTGGGTATACATACTACACTGCACGCCAAGATGCCAAATCGATAAACCAGAATAGTGGGGTAAAAATTGAAGCTGCTGCCACTGAGTACCACAGCGGTAACCGATCTCAACCAGTTAGTAATTGGTATTATGGTGTCATCGAGGACATCTGGGAACTAGACTATGACATTGATTCCTTTCTGTTGTTCCGGTGCAAGTGGGTGGACAACCGACGCGGGTACCAAAATGATGGAGGGCTTACCATGGTTGATCTTTCACGGTTACACTTATAATGATGATCAATTTGTTCTGGGAAAGGATTGCGAGCAAGTGTGGTATGTTGAGGATCCGAAAGACTGCAGATGGTCTGTTGTTCTTCCAGGAAGAAGGCCGGTTGTAATGGAAAATGAAAATGAGGATAACGATGAAAATGGGACTGTAGAGGAAACATCCTTGTTTCCTACTGGATTACCGGATTCGATTGATGATACCGAAAACGATTTGCTCTACGCACGATCAGACCATGATGAGGGTGTTTGGGTAGAAAATATGAAATGATTTATGTTTTTGTACGTGTCAGGTAATGTTGTTAGTAGAATGTAGACTGTAATATCATCTTAACTGTTATTGTTATGCATCATAGTATTTATGTTATGAGTTTAACTGATGAAAATGCTTTATGATTTTTTTTTGCAGTGGATGATCACCCTATGGATGACCCCATTGGACGGCTTATCTCGACTGGAGAACCTGAGCCACAGCCGAATAGACCAAGTAAGCGGGTCACGAGAGGAGGAAAGAAGAAGAAGGACCAGTTAGCAGTACACGAGACTGAGGCTGGCCCTTCACAGCAGACCGAAGAGGAGTCGGTTGTGCCACCAGAGGCGAAGAAGCAGAAGAAGAGAGGTGCAACACGTGGGCTGAAGGCTAACAAGGGCCCTCCTACAAAACCGGTCGACTTCAATCAATTCAACCAGCCCCATGGAAATTGGAAGAATGACTTCACCGCTTACGGTAGCCATTTGGTGAAGTCATATTGCAACATAAACCACACTGGAAGCAAGTGCCTCAATCATTGAAGGATACTATGTTTCAGCGTCTTCAGGTAAATCTCTACATTATTACTATGATCTTTTGTGAAATAATAGAACATTTATGTTTACTTTACTAACTGAATGATCATGTACGTAGTCTCGTTTCTCCGTGGATCCCGCACTTAAAAAGGATGTGCTATCAGCGATGTCGAAACAGTTCCGGGACCACAAGAATAAGTTGGCTGACAAGTACATCTACAAGATGCCTACTCCAGAAGATCCAGATGAGCCCAGATCATGGTGGAGACGGTGAGAGACCACCATGGGAGGTTTACGAGGGCATCAGAAGAGCAATGGCTACAATTTGTTGAGACGTCACACACCGAGTTCCAGGTGCACTTTATTGTCATACATACATAAATTAATCTTAATTTCTTATGTTTTTTTGTGTTCAATTTCACTTAACATGATCCCATTAATTTATGCAGGCTCTCCGTGCGAACAACAAGCAAATGCTAAGAATCTGTACCCTCACCACTTAGGTGGAAAAAGTATTGCTCAAAGGGTACCAGAATGGGAGCAAAAGGGATATCTGCCCACGGATGGCTCATTGGATGCCAGTGGCAGAAGAATGAAAGTGTGGGAGTTAAGCCACATTCCGAAGAACTCTACTCCCGAAAATCCTCAATACGATGAAGCCACGAGAGCAGTTATTGCTCAAATGGTAAGTGATATCATTTCATTTTCAGTCAAACTGTTCATTTCCTTTGTATATGAACTTATGTTAAACTAATAACTGTATTTGTGTGTTGTATTAGGGTGAATTAAGCTCTCAGCTCACCCAGGGCACCTGGACCTCACAGAGGAATGATGATCCTCTTACACGCGCTCTTGGTAAGAAGGATCATCCAGGTCGTGCCATTGGGTTTGGTGGGCACGTTGGTATCCGCCAGGCATTTGGCGCACCCGGGTCCAGAATCAGCCAGGGAAGTCGATTAGCTACGAGGAGCACCTGAGAGCGTTGGCTGAGATGGAGCAGAGGATTACTCAGAACGTCGACGAGAGGATCGCTCAGGCTATATCAAGGATTCAGCCACAGCAGCATGAAAGCCAAGAGGTTTCTCGACCACCAGTTGAGTCACCCATTCAGCCAGAGTGCACCGGTAGTGAGAAGTAGTGTCCACTCGGCTGATCCGTTTCCCTATGCATCTCTAAGGTTAGACTAACATTTCAATTGAGTACATGACGATTATGATTTTTCACTTGATCACTAATATCATCATAGAAGAATTCTCAATTTTTATCTAAACAAGTTCCACATAACACTCAGGCACCCACTGAGTGCCATCTGTTTTTACAAATTGGAGTAGAAGAGGTCATGGTTGCATGGGGAAAACTTTTCCCCTCTCGTCCAAGTGATATTGTGCACGGTGAACCACTCCGACATTACCATGCACGAGTGCTTCTGACGAATTTGTTGCAGAGCATGCTGACGTCGGTTTACCGGTGCCGATCCCACAAAGACCTACCTGCGTTCTGCACAAACTGCGACAGTGCAGTGGCCTGCACGATTGGTCAGACTCCCTGGGCAGGTATTACTCTTAACCGTTGCTATAAAACTATTGGTGTACCACCTTGCATCCATATACTTAATTAGACTAATATCATAGGATATGACCGACCGAAGACTGATAAGGGCAAAGGAAAAAGAATTGCCACACCTGTGCAATCAAAGGCATCCACAAATTTTGTGCTTAGACCTGCTTTGGTGGAGAAGAGAATATTGGCCGGCTTGTCGACCAATATGCAGATTCTGCATTCCTCGTTGTTGGTGCTACCACCGGATAGTGATTCCCTCATTGTGGAAGATCCCGAGCGGATATTTCACTATATAGTTCAAGGAGAAGATATACATCGATTTGGGATGTATATGTCCGACTTCGAGGAGTGCTTCAGGAGGGATTGGTTGAATGTGTCGATTATCAAGTCGGCCGCCATGTGAGTGACTTCTACCTTTTATATTTTGAATTCATTATTGGTGATGAATTAGATGTTTGAATAAAAGTTAATGACTAATGATATTGCCTCATAGGTGGGTGCATGATAAGGCGATCAATGTCTATGAAGATCAAGATTTGGATTCCTGTGTCCTGCTATGTGCAGTGAAGTCCAGATGACAAGTGATATGGAAGGCCTTATGCAATATATGACGAATGCCCTCTTGAATGTTCGAACAAGTCATTTATTATGCTGCCATATCATTCAGGGTATGATATTTGACTATTTCTCTTAGTATTATCTAAAACATATAGTTTGTGTTAGTTGCTTAATGATTTCAACACATTGTGTAATTTGTGGACAGTCGACATTGGTCATTGCTTGTGCTGGTGATGGAAGCACCCACGAATCTTGCAATTTGACTCACTTGGTACGGGTGCCAAGAGACCGAAGATCTCCACCGCAATACTGGGGTAATTAGTTTGTTTATCGTAAACAACAATTATTTTACTTAACATTAACTGTTTCATAACTTGCTACTGATGCTTAAAACTATATATATTGCTGATGTATATAGTTCCATGAGAGCTGCATTATCTCTCCAGGGTATAAACAATGAAGAGTAACATCCCTTGGAACATTGTCAAGGTACTCTATTAATTGATAAATTTGTGTGATAATGTTTAAACTTGTTTATAACTGTCAATATGTGTGTTTGTATAGTGTCCGGTGCAGCCTGGGGGTTCAGAATGTGGATACTATGTCATGAGATTCATGAGTGACATAGTAGGAGCGGCGAACCTTTTACCAGAGCACTCGTTAGACAGGGTAACATTCTTTGAAAGTTTCAGTTATGCTCTTTACATGTTGTTAGACTTGTACGTTTTAGATTAATGTTCATTTTTTTTCAAGGCTTACGAAGAAGTGTTCAAAGGTGGTCAGTATGATGATGCTCAAATTGTTGAGATGCTTGAGGAATGGTCGGAGTTCGTCTGCACAAGTTTAATGAATTGATGATCATGAAGATGTTTTGCTAACTTTTTCGAGTATGTAAATGTAACTCTGTACACTTGTGGATGGTGTAATGGTAGATTTGAATTGTAATGGTGTTTTTTATTTGTATTGAAAGTGTGAAAGTAAGTGTAATTGCATTGGTTTTGTTAACTCTCAAATTGTGGTGCGTCGTTGGTATTAATTGGGAGCTTTTATAACTTTTTAAATGTGTGCTGGAGCTCCCTGTATGGATGAAGCATTATTACAGGTCTGATTGAATCAAATGTGGTGAATATATATATATATATAAGCTGGGATGGAAAAAAACAAAAAAAAATATACCTATCTCGGCGGTTCTTAGAGAACAACCGCCGAGATAGGCCCCTGGGATTGACCGTGTGTGAGATTGACCATGGTCTATCTCGGCGGTTCTTAGAGAACAACCGCCGAGATAGACCCATGGTCAATCTCACACACGGTCAATCCCAGGGGCCTATCTCGGCGGTTGTTCTCTAAGAACCGCCGAGATAGGTACTTCTAGTTCGGCGGTGCTCATTTCGGCGGTTCACAACCGCCGAAATAGGCCCATTGGAACCGCCGAAATAGGCCTTTTTTCTACTAGTGACTAAACAAGTATTTAAATTTTGGGATAAACCCTAGAACACAAGAGAGTGCTTAAAGCACAAAAATGAGGGAATTACCTTCTCACTTTCAAATGAAGTGCTTTGGAAATCAAAGGGGCAAGCTCCAACACCTTCTTGAATATTAAACAAGGCTAAAACAAGGAGGGAATGAAGCTTAAAATCTGAAAAAATCGGCCATGGAAGGAAACTAGGAAAAAGAAGGTGTTTTGAAGATTTTCTTACCTTAGAACAACCAAGAGAATATTTGGCTCTCAATGAGCTTCTTCTTTCTTCAGTTGGAGATTTTCCATGGAGGTCAACTTCAATGTTTTGGGATTTTTAAAAGAGAGAAGTGTAGTTCTTGATGAGGGGAACACAAATATGCAATTTGTTTCTGATTTGGAGCATTGGTGTGACTTGGGCAAGAGGAGGAAGATGAGAAGCCATTGAATGAGCTTCTTTGGCGTGAGGAAGAAGAAGAAGGAAGAGAGTTCTGCAGGGAGGGGGAGTCTCACGGTGGAAAGGAAAAGAAATGGGAGTGAGAAGAGGGAAAAGTGAAATGAGAGGAGAGAGAGGGAAATAAAGTAAATTTGTACTTTTTTATTGCTTTTTGCTTTTCTCAATAAAATAGAATAAATATAGATAGGAGGGAGGGGGTTAAAACGTGTGAGTGCAATAGGGAGGAGTTCAGATTTTACAAAAGTGAGTGAGGGGCAATTTGGTCATTTAGCAAATAACACCCATAAAACCCGAACAGTCACTATTCACTAATCCGGGTCCGTTTTTCGGATTTTTCTAGTTTCTTATTTTTTTAATGGTGCTTAGGCTCCCATTAATGTTTAATTATAGTTATATGATCAACTATAATTTTTACAGGGTCATTAAACTGTTTAAAGTCACGTTTTCGGGTTTTCTCGAAAAATGTGCTTTAAGACTCCGTTAGCGTTTTGACGCATTATTTGGATCTGTTTTCTTCGGGAATTGTTCCCACATACTATTTAGGCCTAATTAAGCCCTAGGAATCCCTCTCGGATCCTATTCGAGGTTATATACCTCCTGAAATTGCTTAACGCGCGTTTTTATGTTTTGCGCGTTTTGCGCGTTTTCTTGTTTCTTTTGGTTTTAGTTTATTCACCAATGTTTCTCGAGGACTTAATTAGCCATAGAATATCATAATTACATGATTTATCAACACATTTAAGTTTGGGATATTTCATAACAAGATATCTACCTATACATCATACTAAGTCCATACCGAATATACAAGACAAGTGAGCGTCTATTATCTCCCGAGTACTTACAACCTGTAACATACCAAATTCTAACAAGTGTGGTAAATAAAAAGGTGTCGTCGACTACCCCAAGTTCCCGCACTCCGGCATCAACGGTTGATCAATAACCTGACAAAAATGCCGTGGAGACTCAGCGATAAACGCTGAGTATGCTAGGTTCGCATTCAGACCCTATGGGTCACTTAGTCATTTTAACCATCTTAAATATTAGATTGCTTACATGCCTTGTCCCGTTTACAGTTATAATAAATACTATAAATAGCATGCGTAAACACAGAGTCATCCAATCAATATATTCACCACATTTCACAACAATAGTTGCACAACCGAACAAATCGAATAAGTGCAATAAACTGTGTAATCGCTTTTAGCGAACGGTTTTTATACTTGTAATAATATTCAGCCTTTAAGGACTCACCAACCACCACATTACTTATATCACCAGTTGGGTGTCATGTTAGGACAACCCGATTTAACCTTTTTAAATGGACAGTAGTCCTCCCGTACACACAAAAGTGCTCATGTTTGCCAGGAGGTCCGGAGGCCCCCTGGTACCTCGTAAGGTGTCCATAAATAGGCCATAGCCGTGTACCAACAGTAGGTACCATCTGACCCACGATCCAATTGGGCTCGTTGGGAATTTCCTAGAGTGAAACCTGATCGGGTATCCACTCAGTGATCACAAATGCGCAACCAGCTAGTTCGTAAACTAGATTGGATTTCCTCCCTCATCTCATACCAATTCTCTCATGGGATTAAGTATCTTAATCACTTCCTAAGATATGCTCTTAGTTTTATGGAGAATACATTTACCATTTATATAGCTGCCTTCGAGGTCTTACGCAAATACCTAGAAGCAGTCTAGGTCATATTCATGTTTGAGATCCATGCTCTAGAGACTGACAATGTCGTATCTCGTAAGTGTTTTACTTAGGTTTATATATATACGTAGTTTATAATACTAAGTGTATTATGTTGCGTATCCATAATCTCATCACATTGCTCGTATATTTATGTTTATATAAGTCGAACTATAGTCGACGTAATATTAACCCAATGGGCATTCGCGTAGAATAATAACATAGCGCTAGAAAACGAGCAGCTATCACATAGCATTTCATGCATACACATATATATCACAACATTGTTGTCACAGCAAGATTGTCTGGACCCGAGAAAGTTCTTAGGACAATCCAGATCATAACCGTCCACATACCGTACACCTTAGACCAAGGATGCGCAAAACCCTAGCTCGTCAAGCGCCTCTGTCAGTCGTACGATCTATACATCAATAACACTATAAGTCAATCCACATGACTTAATCTAACTCGGTACTTCTGAATCATACTAATAATCCCGACGTTTCATCCCCGGATTTCAACAGTTGATTATTTAAAAATACTGCTACGTAAAACTTGTCACTCGTAGTATTTACGTACATTCGGGTTTAACTGAATAAGTCGATTTTAAAAACGTCATGGTTATAGTATTCGTAACGTTTAGGATTTATTTTCATTGTATCTTATTATATTTATAAGTATACTATATACATCCATACTTATATTATATAGTTGCATGCATGCATGCAACTTTGGTTCATGTGACATTTCTATTTCTTTATCCATTGTCACTCCTTGAACTACGTAACTCATTAATATTTGTAACAAGTTACTATTGAATTTAAACTTAGCAATTGTAGTTTATAACAATGTAATAACATTTACTCTTTTATATTATATAGTTTCCAACTATACAATATACTCGTCTTATATTTGTATATTTATATATATACTTCGCGCATTACATATATACATTTATATATGTTTATTTCATGAGTTTTAAAACATTACACGTTTATATTATATCATCTTATGTGAGATGATTATTTCCCACTAGTTGTATTTCTTATACAACTTATATTAAGGTTTATATCTTAATAATAGGTTACACCTTATGACATATTTTATAATTCCTAAGGTTTATATTTCCCATTTATTTATTCCTTGTCACATTATTTCATGTGAGTATTACTAACGATATTAGTTTTATTTAATCACGTCAATACCTTATAATTGTTATAACATTTATAACATTGTAGACATAGTCTAAATTTCATTTTCCAACTATTATATATTTCGCAACAGCACTATATTTCTCTTTAATTTCATTTTGACAACATAACATTTTATAATGTTACAATTATATACTTATATCTTATAATATGATATTTTTATCTCATTATAACTAATAACTTATAGTTTTATATAAAACTAATTATATTTCCGAAAAGGCACAATGTTATAACTTTATTTCTTTCCATCACCCACACTTTTCTTTTATTACAAATGTACCACATTCATAATATAATGCTATATATCATATACTATAATATTTAATCTTTATAATAAACATAACATATAGCTATATTTATTCTAAATTGCCGTCTAAATTATTTTTCAACCCCTTTTACTTTCTATATTTGCCAATTGGCCACATTTATAACATATAGTTTTATAATGTCATAATAAACTATATATTATACAATTTTCTTATTTAAGTCTCTTATATTATTCCAAAAATCACCAAACTTTACCAACATGTTATAAACTATATTATTCACAGTTTCTACCCAGAAACTTTCAGTAATTACGTTTACACCCCATATATTTTGTAATTTTTACATTTTACTCCTAAACTTAGTTTTAAACCACTAATAAATTATATACTTGATATAACTTGGTGAAAATTACTTATATGGTCAATATTAACCTCCCAAGTTCTGTTTTGACCAGAACTTTTATTAATTATGAATTTGACCCCATATTTTGCACAGTTTCCAATTTACCCCAAAACTTTATAAAATCTTATAATTTTTTATTTAAATTCCATTTAACCTCTAATTTTCAGCTTTATCTCACTACAGCCCTCTATATTTTTATTTAATTTCACTTTTACCCCAAAACTTATGCTATGTGCATAAAATAAATTAAATACACTTTTAAACTTAAATAAAATGGCCTAATGACATGACCTTATTACAACCTTGAACTTGTAAAATAAATTACACTTTGAATATCTTCAAAAACTTATAAACTCTCGGCCCTTACACCAATTTATTCATAAATTACCAATCTTCCACATAATGTCTTAAATTTGATAATTATGTAATTAATTCACTTCATTAATTTAACTAAGGTTTCTATAACATTTTCAAAGCCAAAAATGACCATTTGGTCATGTCCTCTCACAGCAACATTTTTATAATAAGCTCCAAAACATAATAACATTATATTAAGATATTATACCTTGATTTATATATCTTTCAAGCTCCTTTGTCCACGGCAGCTTGAGGGATTAATTTCCACAACACTTGAACATATTTTAGACATCAAAACAACACATTATTACACTCTAAACATGAGTTAATCATAAGGAGTTTTTATACAAGATTTAAGGTAAAATTTACCTTAAAATGACAAGGAAGTCAAGGCTGATTTTTGGCCTATTTTAGATCAACAAAGGGTGTCAAAATCAACACAAAATTATGGAGATTAACAAGATGACAACAAGGAAGTAAGGTATAAGGGTTTACCTAGGAAAAATGCCTTAAGAAATGGATTTTTGCCTTGTAAATCGATCATCCTTGATCAATATGATTTACCCACTGAATCAACATGTCATTGGGAATATAATGAGCATATAAAATCAAAGAAATCATCAAAAGAAAACCGTATGAAGAGTAGAAACTCTTAAGACACATTTTAACCTTAAAGTGAGATTTTTGCTATATTAGCTCCATGAACTCATACCAACGTTTTAAAGATTCATTCCAACATTAAATCACTGAGATTGAGCCATGGAAAGAGTATGGAAGTTAGTTCATAAGGTATCCCTTGAAGAGAGGAAGAAAATGAGCTAATTTATGCCTTAAACCATTAACTTATGAGGTGGGAGTTGATTTTCTAACTTACCAGCTCAAGAAAAGCTTGGGAGATTCTTAGAAGTGCAGGAGCTCGGCTGGGACAGGTGCAAATGAGAAGGAATTGTGCATGGCATGAAGAAGAAGGAAAGTAAGTAAAAGTAAGATAAAGTAATGTTATATTATAAAATGGAATAGTAACATCCCATTAAGTTATGCTTTTACGTATCATGCTTGTGCAAGCTGTCCTCTTCTTTTTAATGCTGCCGACCTCACATAGTCCAAGGAGGGTCAATTTTGACCATTGACCAATTAAGTCAATTAAGGCTTAATTTTTGCACTATTTGAGCACTATTCATTATTTTAATGCCTAAATTCCTAATTTTTTTAAAACTTTAATTAGACATTCTAATGTGATATATTATGTCAGATTAGTATATTTATGGGTAATCCAGGCCCTAAAGTCCATTGAAAATCAATTTGGAAGACAATCTCGCAAAAATGTGCTTTAAGGAGTTTTAAAACACATTTTGCGTCTTAGCGTGTTCTTGAGCTTGGTTTTCTTTGGTAATTGTTTTATTATGTTCTTAGCCTCAATATAAGGCCTAGGGATCCACTTGAGACCCTAGTTAAGGTTACATAAACTCTAAGGGTTCTTAGAGCTCATTTTTGACCTAGGGGTCTTAATGCATATTTTTGTGTTATATGATTGATATTTGATTCCCAATCATCTTGTATGGGTTAGTGTAGTAAACTAACCAACTTTGGGGTTTATTTAAGGTCCCAAAGTCTTTTAGTGTTCTTAAAGCACATTTTTGGCTTTAAATGTTTTTAAAGCACATATTGTGTTTTGTTGTTCTTTGGTGCCTTCCAAGTGTCTCTAAGGCATGTTTTCGCCTTGTTATATTACAATATGATAGTTAATTATCATAATTGAGGTTTGGGGTATTTCAATCCACCCCCTTAAAAAGACTTCGTCCCGAAGTCGTCTTTCTCGAATAGTTTATATATAACTACCCGTATAACCTATAATGTATATCTATGTGATATAACATTCACACGTCATGTATTGTGCTTATACAGCACATATCCCTCAGTTGTGGCGTTAATTCAATCATATATGGATATAGGCGATCCATCAGCACCATTACTCTTATCAGTTCTACAAACCCTGACAACCTCCCCGAGGTGTCCACATCATTCCACATTCCTTCATTCCATCATTCCATAACTAATGATTCATTATGTATCTAAATGATACTATATGTAATCAGTCTATAATGAAACATGCGTATATCATAAGTATCTTGAAGATACAACATACATAAATGCATTCATAACGCAATCAAGTATCTCATAGGATACATACGTACATGCAAGTGCACTAAGTCATTTATACAAACGAACAAACATCACAATGTATGCCTCGCATACCAACCAACTACTATATGCCCCGCATACGAACTCACAAAACTAGTGCACAAGTGCGCCATGCGCACACAAACAAATAAACATAGATAAGTATGCCCTGCATACGAAACAACAAACAACACATCGTATGCCCCGCATACCAACAACAAACAAAATTTAGTGCACACACGTGCACAGCCCAGAGGCTCTACCCCCCTTAAAAAGGGTTACGCCCCCATACCCCACAAGTATACAACAGCTGCTCTGGAAGGAGCGCTGGATACTTGGCTCTCATAGAGTTCTCCAACTCCCATGTGGCATCTTCTGCCCTGGAGTGGAGTCACCTCATATCTGAGAGACGGGTATGGCTCTAGCACCCCCGGGCTCTAAAACATATAAAGGGTGAGGCACGCAGTTCTTTGTGCTCTCTCCCGAATTCATTCTAATGGGCCCACTCACTCCGTAATGAGGTGCAGACCCATGAATGTAGGGCTCAGTTTGGCCCCTTTTTTTGTCGACATATTGTAGACTGTTTATTAGCAGCAAGTTATTGCTGACCTTGTTCCAATATGACAGTGTTATACACGGTATTTTGTTAGTTTGGAAACAGAGGTATCATAATCGGCGCAGTAACATAGATTGTGTGTGTTCACGATTAGATCTAAGTCGTATATCCTATGGTTGGATTACTAGCGTATGTGCGCGTATCTTTTCTCACTGATTTTCAGTTTGAGGTGCAATATGACATTGGCTATTATTAGTACGTAGTGCTCTCTGCACTCGTCTCGGTAATACTGAGACGTACTAGTCTTTATGTCCACGGAGATTGCACTTGTCATCCGTGTCTCCAAGTGGTTTTGTTCCGGAGTAATACATTGTTGTAGTCCTTGCTACAGACTTCTTGTTGATATATATCATCTTCCCGTGCATCGGGTTAGAAACAATGTTCGTATGGTTCACATCATTCTATTGGTTCCTCTGGATGGAAAGAATTTGCTTGATCCTTATGAGGTCTTCTCATATTACTTGCCCCTTTTTTGGGTTTTCATGTCTACGCCATCAGCGTTCACGTCTTTGAAAGGTTTCCTTTGTCTTCACTGTGTATTAACCACTCCGTTGTGGAGTTACGACACTGGTCATATTGTATTCAAGGTTCTTGGTTCTTCTAGCCCGTTGGTTTAACTGCGGCTCTTCTCGTCGATATTCGAGGTAACGAGTTGCACTGGTCTGGATTTGCATCACTGACCTTGGCACGGAGTTGACTACTTCTTGTGTTTCTTACACTACTTGTCTACATACATGGGGTACCCTACTGATACATTACTACTTACCTGACTAGCTCATAAATGAGTCTATCAAGCCCACATGCTCCTATCGGAGTGCGGTCGTCCCACGTCTCATTTTGTATACTCGTAGCGTTAGTCACACGGTTAATGAAGTATTCTATTGTCAATACCACACTTTTAATTAGTGCGTCTTCGTTGTATTAATTAGTTCCTGTCGTCTTGTCATCTTGTCGTAGGTGTTGTTGTCCTAGCAGCATGGAATGGAAAGGTGGTTGGAGGTGATACTTCACTCTCCTGGACTCGTGTCCTCCTAGTTTCTAGACTTGGTGTTTTGTTCATATTCTAGTTGGGTATGGTACTCCTTTGTACAGGTAGTACTTGGATGTCAATTGGTTAAGTATTTAATGCCGATTTGCGTTTACGACTGCAATCGGTTTAAGTAATATTTGTGCTATGGTATAATATTTCTCGTCTTTCTTTCATCGTGATCGACAAGTTTCCCGTCATTACGGTGGTTTATTATTTGGCTTCGTGCCTTTGCTCTCCGTACTGGTAGCAACATCGGTAATCTTCGTTATCACTCCTGTTTCTAAGTATTTATTGTACATTGGCATACGCCGTTACGGGCATAACATCGGCCCTGATCATTATATGATAACATCTTGGTATTTATATTTGTTCCCTCATCCGTTTAATTGGATGTATTGTAGATTGCATTAAAGTTTGAGCAACTCGGCTCTTTGCTTCTCAACCATCCTTAATGACGGTGGTGCATCTACGAAGGGTATGGAATTTCATACGGGGTCACCTTTGTCCTAAGGACTAAGCATTAATCATTAGTAGTGATTTGACATCCAACGCCGGTATACATCTATGGTATTTGGCTCATGAGCCATAGTAAAAGAATCATTACTATTTGAACTGGTGTGGCTTACAATGGTCTACCTGGTCATTTAATATTGAGTGGTAGTTGCAGCACTTGCTGAGGCAAGTGCACAAGGAAAATGGAAATTTCAGTGTATGGACTGTTAGAGCGCTTGCCGTAGCAAGTGCGCCATGCAGGTTGAGGTATCGGTTTCGTAACTGTTGGTCTCGTTGATTCTTTCGTTGTTACGTATTGCTAAGGTGCTTTCGATCTTAAATGGTACAATTAATAGGTATTTAAAAGTATCAAGGTTTGTTGTGTGTACATAGTTAAGTTCAAAATTCATACGTAAGGGACGAGTGGGTAACTAATTGTAACACCCCTACTCCTATTCTCGTAATATCGCAGGTCGTAGCATAAATAAAAAAAAAACATAATTCGCAGTGGAAAATAAAACTAACTAACGTTTGGTGTTACATGCCGTCACTCACCCATGTGAGTAACAAGACAACCTTATTCCATCAATTGACTCCATCTCTCCACCGCTGTGATGACCAGATACTGAGCACTCTTAAATTACAAACCAAATCCAAACCATACAAATGAGCAACTAAACCAAATACAACCGAGTCTCCATAATATAGTACATAATAAGTCTAAAGGAGTTTATTGAAATTACAACAACTACCCCGCGTCCCGCTCTCCGAGTTCGATGACTCTGTTCAGCAACCTGTAATGTGTGGCCCAATGAAGGGCTCAGCAAACTATGCTAGTATGCTAAATGTGATCTTAAATCATTTGGATCCCTTAAGTCATTTAGCCATCTTGATATTAGATTCATTACATGTTGTACCGGTTTACAATAATAGTAACAACTGTAAATGCTCAAATAAACACATAGCAGTCCATCCAACAATATCATTACATAATCAATAACCAACGCCAAACAAGGTACGCGTATTAATTAACCGTTCTTGTCTTTTGGCCCTATGGCCCCTTACCTTTTAACCAACCATTTAATCTCTTTTTATTCAATTTCCACCTCGGGCGTCATGTTAGGACAACCCTTAATAACTTGATACTAGACAGTAGTCCCCTGGGTCCCAAATAAATGGAACCATTTGCCAGCTGACCCTTTGGTCCTGGTCTTCTTATTTGCCTTGAAGGCGTCCAATTCGGCCGAAGCCTGCACCAACAGCAGCGCCCTCTGACCATCATCGAGTGTGGATGTATGGATTTCCTTGAGTGACTCTTGATATCAGTCCCTCGTAGTGATCACGCTGCGCAACCAGATAGTCGAAACTAGCAGGATTTCCTCTTCTCCAAACCTTTATGTAACTCAGTCCTTTAATTACTGACTTAAGATCCAATCCTTAAGTTTAAGACTATGACAATTGACCGCCAGTTAGGTTCTCGTATACCTAAAGGTCATCTAGTCTTGTTCAAGTTCAGATTTATAAACTTTCAATCATAAGTCGTTCGCGTAGAATAAAATGCAGTGGTGTCGAGCAACACAGTTTACATAATCATATGTATAAATCACAGATATCGCTCTTAACAATTAAACACACAATGTCTGGACCTCAGGAAAATCCTTAGGACATTCAGACCACACAATTAACATACCGTTCACCGTGACAGTTGCTAGTGCGACAGTTCACGCTCAGTAGGTATCCCCCCGTAATGCTGTTATACGTACATGCAAATACTGGGTAACGTTAATATGACTAGCGCTAACTATTACAGTATAGTTGATACAGAATTAATACCTATGGTATGCTAACCCCGTATGTCCCTTAATTTCTCCTGGTTATTGAACGATGGTTCGAGGTAGTTTAACAGTTCGTTATTTTATGTAGCAACTACATGTGATAATGAATTTCCACCTTATAGTATATCTCCATTTCATTAATTATATACTCATAATTGTTTTCACTCATTCCATGTTTATACAATTCGGGATGAATTATAATTCCAATTTATAACAATTAATGATATACTTATCATTTTATGCGAGAGGTATATTATTCAACCACGTAACAGTACTTATGTATTATTTTCTAAGGTTATAATATTAGTTGTATATATTGTTACATATAAAGTTATATACAATTCACATTATTTCTTGTAGCTTGTAAGGTTTCTAACCTTATATTATAATTCTTGTTCTCATAACAACTCACATGCATTATAAAATTCATTTATATAATAACCCCCTTCTTGTCACTTACTCATAAATCTTTTATTAAAGACTTGTCTCAATATTATACTATAAGTTTACTACATTATAGTGTCCCTTATAATATATGGTTTCTAGACATATATTATACTTCCTAAATTTCTAATTTAATCTCATTATTTTATGTGATTATTTATAAGACTTAATTAATATCTTTATTCTTAATTATTATATCCGTTTACTTATCACCTAATAATTCCTTAATAAAATCCCAAATAATTCCCACAACAATTACTCTACAATTATAACTTACCCTCTTCTTAATTTCCACCATACTTTTGTAAAATTACCGTTTTACCCCTCCATGTAATTAAATACACATTTAACCCCTAATTTCTTTACAACTTATATTTTAATCCTATTCTCACCTAACTTTTGGTCAATACATTAATTCCTCCTAACTTTGACCTTACAATTTCTCCTTTGACCAAACTTTTCCGTAATTACCATTTTTCCCCTAAACTTTTAAAAAATTACATTTTACTCCCAAACTCATTTAAAATTCTAGTTTTCTCCATCTAACACTAATTTACTAAAATACCCTCCAAACTTAATTTATTTACACTTTAAACCCCAAACTTTTGGTAAATACCAATTATACCCCTAAATAACTTTTAAACCACCATAATTCCTATTTCGACCCCTATTTCACCAAAACTCTTTATTTAAATTCGTAAGTATTTTTATACCAATGTTTCAAGGACTCCAAAATCACCAATTTACCCTTTTAACACCAGATTTTTCCCTAACCTTTTACTATTATAATCTTAACTTCTAAAGGTTTTTAATACACCAAGATATCCACAAAATTACCCAAATCACCTAGATAAATTCTAAAATTATTTATACACTTATAATATACCAAAACTCTCCTAATTTCACTTAAAACTTTTGGTAATCATATTTACTTACCATATAGTTTTATAAATTCTATTTTTCACCCTTAAACCTTATAAACTCATTATTTTATGTACTTAAATATTTTATTAAGCTACCTAAATGTTTCTAACACTTTTAATAAATCATATTAGGCTTATAATATACTAATTAAACTCTTTAATTCTCAGCCATAATTTTAGCTACCAAATTATTTTCTTAAAATTACTAAAATCAACCTTTAAGTTTTATTATTAACTTTAATTACCCAAACCAAGTATTTAAAGCCTATTACCCAGGGCTTTAATTAAATAACAAGGTAAATAATTATTAGAAGTGTTGAAACTTAACTTAAACACTAGATCTAGGTAATTACCCAAGGATTAGTACTTTACCTTCTTGATTTTCCTTGGATCTTGGTTGCTTAAGCTTGATTAAACCACCAAATATCTAGGCCCTATTAAGAGGTATATGATACCACAAAATTCAAAGTCTTAAAACTTAACCAAGATCTAGAGAATTACTTAAGTTTAATTCATAAATCATGTGCTAAGGATTATGTATTACCTTGATCACTCAAAATTGAGTTGAGAATGGTTATGATCTCAGCCTTGCCTAGTAGAAGAACTTCATGTTAGTTCTTGGATTGTTCTTTAGGTAGAACTTGATAATAACTCATAGAAACCTTAGAAACCTAGATTTACCTTAGGTAAAAGATGTAGATGCTCACGGCCACCTTGATGGTAGATGATTCCCTTGTCGAACCTTGGATAAAAATGAAGGATTTGATGGAGAAAAATCAATGGAATTCGGCCATGAACTTAGCTAGGGTAAAAGATGAAGTTTTTGATATTTTTGTTACCTTAACCCTTCAAGAAGCTTAATAAGCTAATTCCTTTGATAACCCACGACTTCCTTGATCAAACTGATGTGATATCTCGTGCTTGATCATTGGAGAAAGATAAAGATAACTCCTTGGTGAGTTTTTACCGAAATTACTAAGAAAATAAGATAAAATGAAAGTTAGGTAACTTAAGAGGAGAGAGATCTTACCATGGGAGCTTACCTGACTAAGATTCTCACAATGGCGTGAGAGAAGAGGATGAATGGGGTTGGGATCAGCAAACCCAAGACAAGGGAGGAAGTGGCAAAATTAGGTGAAGTAAAGGTGTTTATTTTATTCATAGTGAAGCACTTGCTCCTAGTGGAATTTTAGTGGGATGTTAATGGTGCACTCAGGCCTTATGGTGGGTGTGGGTCAGAAATGATCAAGGGAGCCAGAAGTAGTGGGCAATTAATGTGGATAAGTGATTATGTTACATAAAATGATAAAAATAAGGTATTTGTATAAGTAAAATCGGCAGCCATGGTCCATGTGTTCCCCGCCTGATTTTGTTTGACTAAGATGTTCAAAACCTGACCATTTTATGACACAATTTCGTGGCTTATGAAAAACTACAAGGTAAGAGTGTAAAACGCGTTTCCGAGACACTGTTTTGTACTTTTATTTATCTGTTGTGAAGGAGGGTTACAATTGTCTTCTTCCTTTTGTTATTTATTATTTTCTTAAATGAGAGATTTATTAATCTATTTTATTTCCTCCTTCTAGCTGATTCTAATTAACGATCACTTGTTTTCCCCTCTCCTTCATATTCCCATCGACAGTTATCACGTCATTCTCTTTCTCTCTCAATCTTTCTCCCTTTGCTCATCCTCTTCTTCAATTTCTCATTCCTACAATCCAATGGTGCTGCTGTTTCATTGTTCGAGTCCATGAGACCTCTAATTAAGGGTTCGAGTTCTATTTGATGTTTCTTCGCTCCCTCTCCGTCGTTGGTCTTCTCCTGATGTTGATCGAGTGTTCATGGTTCAAGTAGAGATTCAAGTGGAGATTCGAAGAGTAATAATTGTGTGGTGTCCTCTGAGATGGCTTAGCTACGGATGTGAGGTAGGTGGTAGATGGATTCAGTTGTGTGTGTTCACCCACGGGGGTTTCGATCAATGTTTATGAATATGTTTATTTGACTCTCTGATTTGTGGTGTTTTTGGGTGATTTCTGATTTGCATTTTTAATGCGTTAAAAACCCCGTGGGTAGTGTTTTGATTCGCGTATTTTGTTATGTAAGTAATGCTTTGACAATGGTGAATCTACATCTGTAAATTTCCCTCTGTTTTGTGAATTCTGAGTGCTGCTGATTAGGGATTTATAAGGATTGTTCATTGATTTGTGTGTGAGATTTAATGCATTGTGTTTGCGTTTTTGAGTGGCTAAAACCCCATGGTTTCTCTGTATTTATGTCTGATTTGGTGTGGGTATTACATTGGCAAAGTGTGGTGAGATTTGTGTAAACTTTATGATCAGTTCGTCACTTCGGTTCTGCTGATTTCGCACTGTCCGAGCTTCTGTCCGAGCTTTAAAGTTCGGACAGTGCGTTCTGCGCTTCTGTTTTTTTAGAAATTCGGGTTGTCCGAACGTCTGTCCGAACTTCAATGTTCGGACACCCCAATTTCTTCACCACGTAAGTTTTTCGTAAAGTGTCCGAACATCGGTCCGAGCTTCGATGTTCGGACACTTCTAAATTGTTCCTCGGTTTTCAATTTGAACTGTGTCCTAACTTCAACATTAGGACACAAGTTCAGACAATCTACTGATTTTGAAACTGTGTCCTAACTTCAACGTTAGGACACAAGTTCGGACAATCTACTGATTTTGAAACTGTGTCCTAACTTCAACGTTAGGACACAAGTTCGGACAATCTACTGATTTTGAAACTGTGTCCTAACTTCAACGTTAGGACACAAGTTTGGACAATCTACTGATTTTGAAACTGTGTCCTAACTTCAACGTTAGGACACAAGTTCGGACAATCTACTGATTTTGAAACTGTGTCCTAACTTCAACGTTAGGACACAAGTTCGGACACTCTACTGATTTTGACATAACTTCTTCGTTTGAACTCCGTTTTGAGTGCCGTTTACGGCGTTGGATTCCTCTTTTGGAGTACTATTTGTTTTGACAAGTTTTAGCATGTGTTTAAGTATATTTTGATTTGAAAGTCTTTGATATACTTTTGAACTCTAATTTGCTCTAAAAGTGTGTTCAGCATCTGACTTTAGTTTGATCTTCCATATTTCGTTGGTCTTGGTTTAAGGCATCGGTTTCAGCTATGACTTCTGTTTTGATGTGTTTAAGGCCTTGTACTATGGTGTTTTGTTGTACAACACCATCCGTTATGCTTTGTCAAGCTTCTGCTTTCTACTCTGATCTAATTAAGACTTCTACTCTGTTTTGTATTAAGATTTGATCCGTTTGATTAAGCCTCTGTTTTGGGACCTAGTTACTCCGCTTCTGAGCCGTGAATGGCTGGGTCAAGCTATTCCGTGGTATACTATGTAGACGTCGTTCTGAGTGTGGGTCATGCCCAATCTGTTCTGTGGGGTTGGCGAACCCTTTGGCCTTCTGGTCATTTCTGCGTTGTCGAGGGATCTGTTAGATCCATGGGTCTCTGACCCATTCTGAGTGTTGTGCTTGGTGCTAGTGTCCCACTTCTGATTGTTAAGTGATCTGCTTCTGTCTGCTCTGTCTGTTTTCAATCATTGACGGACTGCTGTGTGCTTTCTATCTGCTGAGGATTTCTGTTTTATAAACGCTCTGCTTCGTCTGCTCTATTAGTATTTGATTTGAGATGGTCTGCTGTGTGCTTACCGTCTTTTGCTAAGCGTCTGATTTTGTTTGAGCTTTGAGTTGTTAAGCTTCTGATTTCGTCAAGATTTCAGTTTCAGTTTACCTTCTGTTATTGAGTATCTGTTTTGACCATCGCTTAGCTCCCTTCTGTTTTAGACTTTTGTCTATTTGAAAGACTTCCGCTTTGACTCTGATTTTGCTCTGGCTAAGTGCTTTCGTATATGTATGCTCAGTATCTGTTTTGAGCATGCTCAGCTGATGAAGTTTATCACCTGCTGAGCTATAGTTTTGCTCACCCCTATCTCCGTCTGATTTGCAGGTTTTAGTTCGTGCTTGGAGATTCAGTTTCTACTTTCTGTCTTGGCATTTGGGTTTTGTATTCAGTTTATTTGGCCATGGTGCCCAGTTGTAATTAGATTCTGATTAGTATTTCAGTTTGGCTTCCGCCTGTGTAATGTAAAGACATGTTGTAATCGTTTATTTGATCAATATATGAGTTTCAGTTCTGTTTTGGGATTCGCTAGTGTAGCCTTGCGTTGTCTTAGGTAATAAGCGTGCGACGTGTAACGGTCTCTCAACCAGGTGGTTTTGGGGTCGTTACACTATATGTTATAGAAGAAATCTGAGGTGTTTGAATACTTCAAGAAGTTCAAGGCTCGTGCAGAGAGACAAAGCAGTTACTCGCTTAAGGTTTTGCGCACTGACGGCGGAGGTGAATATGTCTCTAATGAATTCAAGGAGTACTGTGAGGAACAAGGGATAAAACATGAAGTGACATGTCCCTACACCCCTCAGCAAAACGGTGTCGCTGAACGGAAGAACAGAACCATCATGGATATGGTAAGAAGCATGTTGAAGACCAAAGGGATGCCAAATTCTTTCTGGGCGGAGGCAGTCTCCTGTTCAGCTTATATATTGAACCGCTCTCCGACGAAAGGTGTCTCAAGTATTACCCCTGAAGAAGCATGGACAGGTGTCAAACCAGGAGTAAAACATTTGAAGGTATTTGGCGCTATAGCTTATGTGCATGTTCCAGCGGAGACAAGAAAGAAGCTGGATGATAGAGCAGAGAAAGCAGTATTCATTGGATATGAAAGGGGAGGATATAAACTATTCAATCCAATGACGAAAAAGGTAATATTCAGTCGTGATGTTACTTATGCTGAAAATGAATCATGGGATTGGATTAATAGTGGTGCCATAGATCCCAAGAGCCGTAATATCTCCCTTGCTGAAGAGTTAGAAGAGTCAAATCCAGAGGGAGGAGACTCAACACCTGATCAAGTTCAGACAAATGCTAGGAGACCACAACGTCATCGCCGACAACCAGTACATCTTCAAGATTATGAGGTAAACCTTGATGATGAAGATACTGATGATGAAGAGATTGTGCATTTTGCTCTATTCGCAGATCTTGAGCCAGTGACAGTGAAGGAATCACTTCAAGATCCAAAATGGATGGCGGCCATGCGTGATGAAATTGACGCAATCGAAAGAAATGGTACATGGGTTCTTACCGACCTTCCACCAGGTCAACAAGCCATCGACGTGAAGTGGGTTTTTAAGACAAAAATGAAACCAAATGGTGAGGTAGAAAGATATAAAGCAAGATTGGTGGCAAAAGGGTTCAAGCAGAGACCAGGCCTTGACTACCAAGAAGTTTTCTCACCAGTTGCTTGAATGGAGACTATAAGGCTGATTATTGCCTTGGCTGCTCAAAATAAGTGGAAGATTCACCAGATGAATGTGAAGTCAGCTTTCCTCAATGGTCCACTTGAAGAAGAAGTGTTTGTCAAGCAGCCTCCCGGCTTCAGTAAATCTGGAAGTGAAGGGAAAGTATTCTAGTTGAAGAAGGCTTTATATGGCTTAAAACAAGCACCCAGAGCTTGGAATAAGCATATAGATTCTTTCTTTAACGCGAGTGGTTTTACAAGATGTCCTTCAGAGCATGCCCTGTATGTGAAGGTAGATAAAACTGGCGGTATGTTAATCATTTGTCTGTACGTTGATGATTTGATTATTACAGGCAACCGTCCCACAATGATTGAATCCTTTAAGAAATCCATAATGAAGGAGTTTGAGATGTCCGACCTTGGGTTAATGTCATACTTCCTTGGCATTGAGGTGATTCAAAGAAATGATGGCATTTTCATCTCTCGGAAGAAATACGCTACTGATCTCTTGCAAATGTTCCAGATGTCAGATTGCAACCCAGTAAGAACTCCTGTGGAGGTTGGAACCAAATTATCAAAGAATAAAGAAGGAGCCCATATTGATCCAACTTACTACAAGCAGATCGTTGGCAATCTCAGATATCTTACTTGTACGAGACCGGATATTACTTTTGGTGTTGGCTTGATCAGTAGATTCATGGAGACTCCCCGATCACCACATTTGCAAGTAGCAAAGAGAATTCTACGATATGTGAAGGGAACTTATGACCATGGATTACTTTATGGGTTATCTAATGATGTTTCTATTGTAGGATACTCTGATAGCGATTGGGGTGGAGATGTAGACGATCGAAAGAGCACTTCAGGCTACTGCTTTAACTTTGGAATGACTGCGTGCTCGTGGTCATCCAAGAAGCAGTCTATTGTAGCGTTATCAACCTGTGAAGCAGAGTATGTAGCACCAACAACAAGTGCTTGCCAAGCAATGTGGTTGCGGTACCTAATGAATCACATCAATATTCCACAAAAGAAGCCCATGATGATCTTTATTGATAATACTTCAGCACTTAACCTGGCAAAGAACCCAGACATACATGGAAGAAGCAAGCACATCAAGACCCGTTATCACTATTTAAGAGATCAAGTTGTAAAGACCGAGATAGAAGTGAAGTATTGTAGATCTGAAGATCAAGTTGCTGACATTCTCACCATACCTCTAAAGTATGATGCCTTCGTCAAACTAAAGGAAAAGATGGGGATGAGATTCTGAAATCTCCAGATCAGGATTAAGGGAGGATATTGAAAATAATAATCATGATCTGTTTTACCTACCCATCTAGAAGAGGTAGGCACCGTCCCTTACTGTTCACGCTCCCATTGTTGAATATTATGCTAGTAGATTTTCCCAGCCTCTTATTTTGACTGCATAAAGATTTCTAACGAAGTAATCCTCTATAAATAAACCTTGTAATACATTGAATAAGATATTCCATTCTGAAATACAAAACTCACCTCCCATTCTTGTTATCACTTTCTGGTCTTCCAGTAAAGGATTCTTCCTTTTCTCTTAAAAGATGGGTAATGCCATATTGATATTAAACTTTCTGCTCGCAGTGGAACTGGGATTGTGTCAGAGGAAGGCTTTCAGCCAAAGTAGAGCAGTTCGAGCTTCTTTTACATTAGTGCTCGAGAGCTCTGTCAAAAACTGTTATCTCGGTTCTCCTACCTAGAGCATTTATGCACTATTGCAATCGGGGTTATTAGAGCAATAAAGTAAATCAAATCGCGAGTCTCATTTACAACTCTTTTTTTATACATTTGCCGCAACATTTCGTGTCCACGGTAACAAGGAGCACCAACTATGCCTACAACGTCTTTGCTGTTGGTCTACAGGACTTGCCTAATCAGCTTTCAGCTTGTCATCGGGGTGATCCACAGATGACTTAGAGCAATAAAGTAAATCAAATCGCGAGTCTCATTTACAACTCTTTTTTTATACATTTGCCGCAACATTTCGTGTCCACAGTAACAAGGAGCACCAACTATGCCTACAACGTCTTTGCTGTTGGTCAACAGGACTTGCCTAATCAGCTTTCAGCTTGTCATGTTCACTTGATTGTTTCTGCTAAGCATCCAAGCGAACATCATGGGAATATAAGAGAGAGACAATAAATCGACTTGTAAACATATAATTCTACTTCAAAATGTAGATAGAAATTGTTCGAAAACTAAACATTCAAATGATCTTTCAGATAGTTCATATTACTTCATAATATCCATCAAGTCCACAATGAAATTCATGTCCATCTGTTAAAAGCCAACATCCATCCTAAACAAAGAAGCAACAAGTGCAGTCACCAAAACCTTATGAAAGTCAACTGAATAAGAGCTATCACTTCACGGTGATCCATACGGATTTAAGATGCTTCTGGGGCAACCTGGGTCATTCCATGCTTGACCAGCAACTTACTCAAAGAATCAGGAGAATGAACCTGGTACTTCACTAGTAAGGCACAGATTTTTAGGTTACTGTATTGGGCAAAGACTGCCTTGTATTACTTGAGTAATCGTATATATATACAAGTGTAAACTGAGATATAAATGGACTGACTATTCTTGGACTAGTCTAGATAACTAAGTGGGCTTGTTATTTTATTACAGTATTAGGCCCAACTGTATCATGGGTTTCTTTACCCTCCCTCGCTCCATTATGTTGTAAACAGAGATGAGAGCGCAATCGGAGAAATCGATTTGGGGATAAGGGTTTGGTCAGTAGATCGGCTATCTGATCGTTTCCATGGATGAAGGCGACTTGGAGAGACCGATTTTGAACGCGTTCACGAACGAAGTGAAAGTCGATGGCGATGTGTTTGGCTCGTGCATGCATCACCGGATTTGCGGCCAAGTAAGTGGCGCCAAGATTATCGCACCAGATGACGGGAGCACGATGAAGAGGCACTCGAAGATCTCGCAGCAGGTTTTGAATCCACAGCACTTCACAGGTAGTGTTTGCCAAAGCTTTATATTCTGCCTCTGTAGTTGATCGTGCCACTGTTGTTTGTTTTTTTGATTGCCATGAAATTAAGGTGTCGCCCACATATATACAGTAGGCAGTAGTACTTCGTCGATCTAGTGTGTTGCTAGCCCATTCGGCATCAGTGAAAGCCGAGATTTGTAGATTGTCGTTTTTTTTTATGAAGTAGGATAGATGTTTTGTAGATATGAGATACCTCAGGACGCGCTTGAGTTGCTGCCAATGATGGTTTTGAGGGGTGTGCATGGATTGACATAGTTTGTTGACTGCATAAGTAAGGTCAGGTCGAGAGAGATTGAGGTACTGCAGGGCACCTAGAATGCTTCTGAATGTGGTGGGATTTGGGTAGGGTTTGGTATCTGGATTAGGGGCAGAGCTGTAGACATGGGTGTCGAGACAGATTTTGCTTGCTGCATGTGTGATTTCTGTAGAATTGTGTTTATGTACTTCTACTGATTGAGGAGTAGACCATCTGTTGTTCGTTGAACTTCCATGCCTAGAAAGAAGTGAAGTCCACCCAGATTTTTTACAGGGAAGAAATGGGAGAGTTTTGTGATGAAATGTTGAATGAGTGAGGAAGAGGAGCCTGTGATGAGTATATCATCAACATAGACTAGGCAATAGAGTATGTCTGATTGTGAGGTATAAACAAACACAGAGGTGTCTGATTTTGAGGATTCAAAACCAAGATTAATCAAGGTTTCACTCAATTTAGAAAACCAGGCCCTTGGAGCCTGTTTTAAACCATAGATGGACTTTTTAAGTAGGCAAACATGATGTGGATATTGAGGGTGAGAAAAACCTGGTGGTTGAGCCATATAGACTGTTTCATGTAGGTCTCCATGGAGAAAAGCATTGGAGATGTCTATTTGATTGATATCCCAATTTCTGGCCACTGCAATAGTGAGAACAAGTCTTATGGTAGTGGGTTTTATTACTGGGCTGAAGGTTTCTGTGTAGTCAAGCCCCTCTGTTTGATTGAAACCTCTTGCTACAAGTCTTGCTTTTCTTCTTTCTATCTTGCCATCTGCTGTTTTTTTGGTTTTGAGAATCCATTTTGCTGTGAGTATGTTTGCTGTGGCTGGTCTGGGAACAAGTTCCCAGGTATGTGTCTGTTGTAGGGCTAGAAACTCTTGTTGCATAGCCTTCCTCCATTCTGGATGTTTTTTTGCTTCTGTATAACAAGGTTCTTCTGGTATGATCTCGGTTGTGTGAGCTTGGGGCCAGTTAATGGTCTCATCTGTCCGCATGAGAGGTTTTCTGATGTTATGCTTAGCTCTTGTTAGCATAGGGTGATGGTTAGGTTGGTCAGGTGTGGCATCAGGTGATGATGAATTTGATGTTGAGGGTGTGGATGTTTGGGAGGATGAGGAGTTATT
Organism: Limonium bicolor; assembly: GCA_023374045.1. Lineage (NCBI taxonomy): Eukaryota > Viridiplantae > Streptophyta > Magnoliopsida > Caryophyllales > Plumbaginaceae > Limonium > Limonium bicolor. The sequence goes on along the minus strand of CM041778.1, from coordinate 68,538,700 downwards.
CTGTGTAGGGATGGGAGAGGGATGTTCTGTAGTTGTTTCAGGTGTGGATGGTGATTGTGAGTGGGTAGGTGAGATGGTTATTGAAGGAGATGGTTTAGGAGTGATAGAAGCTGGAATTTGTTGAATGGTGGAGGTAAAGTAGGGTAATGCAAGGGTTTGGGTGGATGGGACTGGTTCAGTTTTGTGTGTGGAGAAAGGAAAAGTATCCTCATTAAAGAGGACATCTCTGGATGTGTATGTTTTGGATGAATTTAGGTCATAGCATAGGTATCCTTTGTGGCTTGTTGCATACCCTAGGAAGAGACACTTGGTGGTACGGTAGGAGGTTTTGTGTTTGTTTTGGGGACGAAGGTTTGGCCAGCACTCACATCCAAATACTCTTAAAAGGTGATATTCTGGTGGTTTTTGGAATAGAGCTTGGAAAGGACTTTTGTGAGACAGTGTAGGTGTGGGTGTACGGTTGTGAAGGTATGTGGCTGTGTGAAATCCTCTTTCCCAGAATTCTAGAGGTAGATTGGCATGGGCTAGAAGGGCCAGACCTCTGTCTACAATTGTTTTGTGTCTGGTTTCTACACTTCCATTTTGCTGGTGAGAGTAGGGACATGTGATCCGATGTAGAATTCCCTTTGCTTTTAGAATAGGTTTGAGAGCTGTGAACTCACCTCCCCCATCTGTTTGAATACTTTTGACAGAGGTCTTAAAAAAATTGCACACTAAATGGAGGAATGTAGTAAATATGAGTGGAACATCTGATTTGGCAGAGAGAGAGAAAAACCACACAAATTTACTGTAATCATCAACAATAGCCAAATAATATTTTGCTCCATTTAGGGCCAATGCTGGGGCAGGACCCCACACATCTAGAAACAGAAGATCAAATGGTTTTTCAGATATAGTAGCCGAGAGAGGATGAGGAAGAGCATGTGTTTTTCCCAGTTTACAAGCATCACAGTGTGCAAAAATGGTACTCTTAGATGTAACTGGTAAGCTGTATTTATTAATAGTAAAACTAGTAACTCTAAAAGATGGGTGGCCCAGTCTTTGGTGCCAGATTGTTGGGCTTGTTTTTATTGCTGAAAGAGCCTGATAGTCCACAGGTCTCTTGGGTAGTTGAGGTGAAAACAGTATAGACCTTGTCTAATTCCTCCCTTGGCCAAAACTCTCCCCGTGTTGGTGTCCTTCATAATGAAACAGTTTGGGTGAAATTCAAAAAATATATTATGATCAGAGGCTAGTTGTCTAACCGATAATAAATTTTTTGTAAGGTTTGGAACATAGAGAAGAGGAGAGAGTAAGTAGTTTCCTGTGGGAGTTGGGAGAATGCCTGAGCCTTGACCCTTAACTGGTAGAGAGGTGCCATTGCCAAAGTTGACAGTCTCTGAGAGATTATGAAGGTCTGAATCAATACTTAGATTAGACATGTCATGAGTGAAGTGGTGAGTTACTCCACTGTCTGGATACCAAGTTTGGTCAGTGGGTGTGGTGGAGGTGTAGTGGGCAGTATAGTTCTGTGGTGGTGGGGCTTGGTAGGAGTGGTCAAAACGGTGGTAGCAACGATCAGCAGTGTGACCAACTTTGTTACAGACTTGGCAAGTTGGTCTAGTGTCTTGTTTGCCAGAGAGATGAGTGGTAGAGTTATAAGAGAAATTACCTCTACCCCCACCTCTTCCTCTGTTTCTTCCTCCTCGTTGGTTGTTTCCTCTGTAGGATCTTCCTCCTCTCCCATTATAAGAAGTGTTGTTGATGGATATTTGGGCATTTGAGAGGGTTTCTGTGGTTTTATCTGCGAGTTTGGATTCATAAGTGAGAAGGTAGCTATAGGCTGTTTGAGGAGATATGGATTGAGGCATCATGATGAGATTAGTGGCAACGGTGTCATAGTCAGAGGGAAGACCACGAAGGATATAGCTTATGAAATCTTGGTCTGAAACCGCATAACCAGCAGATGCAAGAGAGTTGGAGATATTTTTGGTTTTAGCAAAGTAATCAGCTATAGTGTTAGCACCTTTTTTTAAGCTCATGAGTTGAGACTTTAGTTGCATCACCCTAGCATTGATCTGAGCAGATAGAATATTTTTAACTGTGTCCCAAACATCTTTGGACGTTTCACATGGGATTACCTGGTTCACGAGACCATCAGTCATTGAGGTAGTTAATACTGCCATGATTAGCTTATCGGTTTGCTTCCATTTGATGTATTCTGGATTGAGAGCATTGTTGATTTGTTGTGCAGGACATGGTGTGGAGCCATCTATCCAGCCGAAAAGGCCATGCCCAGACAGGTATGGCTCGACTTGTTTGAGCCAGACTTGGTAATTATCTGGAGTGAGTTTTGTGAAGTGCTGAGATGTAGAGACGAGAGAAGGATGAGGAGTATTGACTGAAGAGGTGGAGTTGGCGCCAGAGCCCGATGAGCCTATCCCAGAATGAGGTGTTAGGGGAATATCCGCCATTGGAGGTTGTATTAGTTAGAACAGTGAGAGAATGAGAAGAAGAGAATAAATGACGCTAGTCGGCGGCTGCTGATACCATAGTAAGGCATAGATTTTTAGGTTACTGTATTGGGCAAAGACTGCCTTATATTACTTGAGTAATCGTATATATATATACAAGTGTAAACTGAGATATAAATGGACTGACTATTCTTGGACTAGTCTAGATAACTAAGTGGGCTTGTTATTTTATTACAGTATTAGGCCCAACTGTATCATGGGTTTCTTTACCTTCCCAGAAGGTATAAGACTAACCTCAGCCAGCTCCAGCCTTCCAGATGTCAAGCTGGTACTATCCATTGATTTGCTGAGTACCTTTAGTGCCAGCTATACTGCCTCCTCTCTTCCGATCTCATCCTTATAGTCCTGCTTGAGCATCCTGGTTATTCGCCCCATCGCAGCTGCCTTCCACCCACCGTAGTTCCCACTCGGGTCACTCATGTAAAGCTGGAACCCATAGTTCTTGTCCCAACCTACAAAGAGGAATGAGACACCAAAGGGATGAAGAGCACCAAATTGGGTGTACCCTTGTTTGGTGTCACACAAGGATTGGACCAACTGTTCAACAGGCATCGGCTCCTGGTAGGAGAAAGTGTAACGTTGGGCTTGGACCCGAGCAGTGTTGATCAGGATGTTGGCATCGGACATTATTCCTGCCACTGCGCAGGCAACGTGATCATCGACCTTATACATCTTTTCGGTTGAGGAAGTGGTTTGTAGCAGCTTTGAGGTGACTTTTTTCTCACCCACGAGAACTACCCCGTCTTTAGCTAGGATGCCGATTGCACTGCCTGCATTGCCAATGGCTTCCATGGCATACTCGACCTGGTAGAGACGCCCTTCAGACCGGGGGGGGTGTGGGGGTTGGGTTTAGGAAGGAAGAGAAATAAATTAACGGGCCATTCAAGGGTATAATGACATGCACCTAGTGCGCCTCTTAAGCAAGTAGCACAAGTTAAAAACAGAACACAAAGCCCAATTTCTGGAATACCAAAGCACCAGGAGAAGTCAATTGGCAGAGATAACTCACGGATCTTTGTAACAAAATTCGCAGGGACAAGTTGCATTAATCGAAGGCACAGGTGTTTGAACAGAAGTCTACCAAATGAATTTCCTCAATCTCTCAACATAATGCCTTATCCTCAAAACAAAATAGAGACACGGTCTCGTAAATACATTAACCTACAACAAGTTACAGCGTCCTTATGCGGCTTGCCCATAGTTGAATTAAGCCCGAAATCGAACCTCTAAACTGGAGTAGAATAAAGGATTATTTAAACCAAGACCCCACATTTAGATTAATTTTATTCGAAACCAACACCAAACTCAGTTTCGGGATTCTGACCCCTAGAAATCAGAAGCATTTCGAGGGGCAACTCAAGTCTCAAACCACGATCCCAATTTGATATGAGGCACTGCATATTAATCGATCTCAAACTGAATATAAGTAAGTGGAGATAAGAATCGACCAAAGAACGAGTGACCTCAAATCGGGAGGGGTGTAAAGCTAGGTTGAGACAGCTTCGAAAAAGATCAAAGCATACAGGATGATCAGTTCAAGCCTCAAGATACGAAGGTTAGTGTAACAAGGGAATACCTGGAAGTAACGGACGACGGAGAGCTTTTACTTTTCAGACTTTTCCAGGTAGCCAAAGCCAGATATTAGATAGAAGTTCCATATTGGTTTATTTTTAACTTTTAACAAATGGAAAAGCTGAGCAACAGATTCATGAAATTATAAACTGAATCGAGGTTACAATGTAGATGTTTTGATCTAGGATATATAACTTATGAGTGAACTGTAACACTAGTAATCTGTGTAACTTTTAAGCTGCACTTATTTGCTTGGTAGTGCTTAAGTTTGAGCATAAATTCGGTTAGTATTATGGTTGATAAGGTTATGTGGATATTAAGTTTTTTTAATCTAATTACTAAATCTATTTTTAAAAGTAAATTGATAGCACAATTATCATACTATTTTGACATGCATTTAAGTTACTACTTTTGTAAAAAAAAAAGGCATATAGTGTTCAAGTATTCTATTGCATTAATGGTAATATTGTGAGAGTTTTTTCTGTTGTTTAAGATAGTGCATTGCTTCCCATTAAAAAGTACTCAGTGCCGGACCTACGTTCAAATCTGTGGTGTCACACGTTTTTGAAAAAAAAATACAAGTAATGTTTCTATTTATATGAAAATAGATAATAAATGTTAGTTAAATAGTATAGTTGGAATATGATGGTCTGTCATAGTAACTATAGTTAAAAGAACATCCCTACTTATAAAATACTACCTACTCCTATCCAAAATATATGTCATTTTAATGATAATCTAAATACTTATTTAGAAGTAAATATATTTTAGTCTATTAACAATAATATTATTATGTATCATTTTCACATGATAAAGCTGATGTAAAATTATTATAATTTAATTATTAAACATTGTTTTAAAATTTAATATTATATTTTGTTTGTGAGATTTTTATTTGATGAATAATGCCCCCATAGTTTTAAATTTCAGGGAGGCCACTTGTGTCATAATTGTATAGAGACTTTTAAAAAATCATGTATTATCTATATATATAAAAATAAACTATGTGTTGATGTAGACAACTGTTTTTTAAAAAATATATATGATGTAGACAACTTATCTACTTACATGTAGTCAAAAACAAATCGACTATGGAAAGAAGTAATAGACCATATTATGAGAATGGTGTGCAGCAAAGGTCTATAAAGTGGACCATGCATCGTTATTTTCTAGCAACTTATTATTAAAGGAAAAATTATATTTTTCATCTATGAAGGTTTTAAAAACTACTCCTCGTTTTACATTTGACAATTTTTATAATTTTAAGTTGATTTTTTCTAATTTTTGTTCAATTTAAGAGATGCTTACACGTTGTCCGAAACTGAAAAAACTTTATATGAACGATGCTAAAGTGTTATATTTTAGTCCTATGTCAAAGCTTGGTAACCTCACATGCGACGTGTGAAACATAATGAAAACACGTTCAAAGTAAGTTTTTTGCGGATTATGGTGTAAGTTGGTTTTTTCTAATTTTTGTTCGATGCTTACTATTCAAAGTTGATGAGACTTTACATGGACGATGATAATGAGTTATATTGTGTAACTAAGCCACCTTCAAAGTTTTTTAAGCTCATATCACCTGTGGAACCCAATGAAAACACATTCAGAGTAAGTTTTAATCCGAAAAAAAACTTTGAATGTGTTTTCATTGGGCCCCACGGGTGACATGTGAGCTTAAAAAAATTGGATTTGGCGTAGGTACGAAATATAACACTTTGGCATCATCCATGTAAAGTTTCATACTTTGGCTAGTGTTTAAGCATTCCTAAATTGAACAAAAATTAGAAAAAAAAATCAACTTGTGCCAGAATCCGAAAAAAAAACCTTTACTTTGAACGTGTTTTCATTGTGTTTCACACATTGGATTTGACATAGAACCAAAATATAACATTTTAGCATCGTCTATGTAAAGTTTCATCACTTTTGGACAACGTTTAAGCATCTCTTAAATTGAATGAAAATTAGAAAAACCAACTTGTCGGATGTAAACCAAGAGAACCATACGGGTGAGGAAAGTATTTTTTAAAACCTCATAAATAAAGTTTAATATTTTGTCAAACGTCATAGATGGAAGTGTAGTTTTTCGTATTATTAAAACTACCAATTGTTTATATTACTCATCAAATAAACATAATTTAAAAACATATCAGCTTATACAAAAGTGCCCCCCTATTAGGTAGTATGCTTATAGTTGAACAATAACCTTCAATCTTAATCTTTGTGCTCGAAGTATTATGACTTTAAGGGAAAATTATATCTTCATCCATGACGTTTCACTAAATTATACATCCTACCCATGAGATTTCAAAAATTATTTTACTCACTATTCCCTGATTTACATTCGGTAACTTTTCTATTTTTCTTTCAACTTATGGGATGTTTAAATGTTGTCCAAAACTGATGAAACTTTACATGAATGATGCTAAAGTGTTATATGTTGGTCTGATGTCAAATCCAAAGTTTTTTAAACTTTCATATGATCAGTGGAACCCAATGAAACCGTGTTCACATGTCACATGTCCCATTGAATCTCATAGATCACATGTGAGCTTAAAAACTTTGATTTGGTATTGGACCAAAATATTGTCTATTCTTTAGCATCGTCCATGTAAAGTTTAATCAATTTTGGACACCATTTAAATTCTTATAAGTTGAACAAAAATTAGAAAAGTTACATGATGTGAAATAGGGGAAACCATATAGATAGAGAAAGTATTTTGCGAAACCTTATAGATGAATGTATAATTTCACCAAACAAGCATCTAATTTTCCCTTTTTTTTATTACATGCCCATCTACTGGGTCTATTCTTTGGTATCGAGATGTACATTAATTCAATGTTTGGAATGTCCAAGAGACAATATGTTAGTTTCGGAATATGTCAGATTAATCAAATAAAATATGAAATGCATGTCGATAAATTATCTTGAGTATTATCTATAGCTCGACTGGTCATATTCAAGGAAGTGGAATAAAACTATATTTTATCTCATGAGTAATCGTAGGTGACAGATGCTAAAAAATACAGCAATATACTTGAGCGTACATAATGTAATTCGTTGGCTCATCATTTTTTGGGATACTTCCAGATTGACCTTTTTGCCCAAAACTTTTATGAGTAGGTTTTACAATCCGAAAATGTTTTTTTTTTCTTCCTTCAAAAGTCTTCAAAAATTACATTATGCACTCCGTACTTATAATAAAGTACAATAACCTTAATGTAATCCAGAAATAATAAAGATAGTGCTATTGATGAATCTTCGGAAAATGCGAATGTAAATTATACTGTCCAGCACATGCAATGAAACTATTTTAAGGTATTTTTTTTGTCAGTTTCTATAGTTTTTAACTATATTTAACTTGAAATAAGTTTAAAAAATAAACCAAAATATGAAAAAACAGATAAAATTGGTTAAAAGTTTGCCAACACCGGTGGGTGTAGTCAAATCGGTGGGTATTACTCAAAACTGGTCAAAATAAGTCAAACCGGTCTAAAAAAATAAAAAAACTGTCTAAAACCGGTCAAACCTATCAAAAGCGGTTAGTTCACCCGAACGCCGCGCGCGCCCCATGACACCCACACCTAAGTCACTGTGTGTGAGCCAACCCGCACACCCGTGTCGCGCACTTGTGTGTCACCGTGCGTGCCAGATACACACCGCCCTTGGACAGTTGTCCCTGATTTCTAGCATTTTGACTGTTTTTCCTTATTCTGTTTTATTATTTACCAAATTTCAGTGTAAATCTTTTTCTAACATGTAAATTAAGTAAGAAAAAATATTGAGAATTTAGAATTATTAAAATAAGGCTGTGTTTGGTTATTTAGGGTCATCCTCATTTATGACATTTTCATTGTTTTTTTTATTTATCCAAGTTTACCATATTTCATATTAGGAAAATTTCATGAAATGTCACTATATTTTGGCTAATTCATGAAATGTCACTAAAAAAAGAAAGTCACAAAATGTCACTATATTTTTACAAAAGTCCATGAACTGCCACTATGTCATTGACCAGAAGTAAAAAGGATAAAAATATTTCTACTAGTTAACAAGTACTTTTAAAGTTCACAATATGCCACTAAGTGTTAAAAAATTCACTAAAGTTCACAAAAATTACAAATACTATAAAAATATAAATAATAAAAAATATTTAAAATACTATAAAACATTATAAAATATATAAATAAAATAAAATAAAATAAAAATTATATTTTTTAAAAAATATATCTACAAATTATACAACAATATTAAGTCATAAAGATATCTATATAATAGAAAATAAATATTTTTAAAATATTTGTTAAACATTAGTTAAATCATTTATATTGAATAAATAAAAATTAAATTATATTTTTTTTAAATATAAACTATTCTGATTATTATTTAACAAAAAAAAGATATATTATATTTTTTGAATAATATTGATAAATTATTTTAAAATTTTATATTCTATTCTTTTAAAATGACTTTATGGAATAGTATTTTATAGATAACAAAAATATTATGTCACAAACTCAAGTGCAAAGTAGAATATAAATTTTTAAAAAATCTATTTTCTAAATATTAGTTAAAATAAAAATAATTTATTTTGAAGAAATAATTTAAATTGATAGAACAAAATAATTTAAAAAGTGCATGGTAAAAATTATTGTATTTAATTAGTATAAATTATGGTACTTAATTGGTCTAAATTACTAGAAAATTTGGTATAGATTATGTCTTTAAACACTATATTTTTATGGTGATAAATAATTTTTAAATCTAAGAAGTATTAATATTTTTTCAATGTTTTATGATATTTTGTTTTATTTTTCTAATTTTCAATTTTTATATTTTTTATATTGTTTTATAATATTTGAAATTTTTTTATAGTATTTTGTTTTGTGAATATTTGTGATTTTTTTAACATTTAGTGGCATATTGTGAACTTTAAAAGTACTTTGTCAACTAGCAGGGGTATTTTTATCTTTTTTGCCTCTGGTCAATGGCATAGTGGCATTTCATGGACTTTTGAAAAAATATAGTGGCATTTTGTGACTTCCTTTTTTTTAGTGGCATTTCATGAATTAGTCAAAAATATAGTTGCATTTCATGAAATTTCCCTTCATATTAAATCCTTTTAAAAATTATAAATTAGGTAAAAAATTATTAAGTATTAGGAATAATGTGAATAAGGCCCGTTTGGTTGTGTAAGATCCCGTATATTTGATTTTATAAGTAAGGACAAGAACGTAAAGTATTTTATAATTTTGCTACATGTATTGAAAATTCGACTGCGCATACGAGTTCACTTATTTTAAAATTTTTAAAATAAAATTACATCATGCTTACTTAACGTTTGGTGAAACTATACACTCCGCCACTAAGGTTTCAAAAATTACTTTTCCCACCAATGTGAATTCCCCGTTTTACATCCGGAAACTTTTCTAATTTTTGTTCAACTTATGATATGCTTAAATGTTGTTCAAAATTGATGAAACTTTACTACAATGCTCACGTGTTGTATTTTGGTCCAATGTCAAATCAAAAGTTTTTTAATCTCACATGTGACATGTGAGACTCAATGAAAACACGTTCACATGTCACATGTTTCATTGGGTGCCACAGGTCACATGTGAGTTTCAAAAACTTTGGATTTGGCATTGGGCTTAGGATAACATTTTAGCATCGTTCATATAAAGTTTCAACAGTTTTGGACAATATTTAAGCATCTTCTAAGTTGATCAAAATTAGAAAAGTTGTTGGATGTAAAACGGGGAAACCATATGGATAGGGAAAGTAATTTTTTTAAATCTCATGGGTAAGATGTGCAATTTCACCAAATATCAAGGTTGGGACATATAATTTCCCCTTTGTTTTCATAGACAAATCATCCATTATACAAATTTAAGTGGGAGCCCCTGATGGTAATTGATTGACATGATGAAATATGTATATATATTTATTTCTAGCATCACACAAGTCTAGTAGGTTGGACAATGAGCATATGTATGAAAGATTTTAAGTGCAGCGGTTTTTAATCGTGGAAAGTTGTGTTGAAATCTTTCAATGTATCGGGAATTTTTTAGTCAAAGACCATCTCATTTATCCCTCGGATGCGTCTGTCTCTATAATTCCCATGCAGGTGCGAATTTTACTTTTTGCTGTGGAGGAGGCGCACAATAGATAGGAGTTAGCAGGGAGGCGATTCTCTCATATGCGCCTCCTTTACAAAAGGAAAAAGAGCCGCTGGGTCATATACAAAGGAGGCACATACTGCAGAGTCGCCTCCTAGCTGACTCATATGCATTTTGCGCCTCCTTTGCCAACAACTCTTTCCGCCCTCAAAACTATATAAAACAGACCTCCCCCAGAACACTCTCACACACTCACTCGGAATTATTTTCTCACACACCCTCTCTCTCATTTCCTCCCACACGAAGCAAGATAGGTATATATAGACAAGAAGAGTAAAAGCTTATTTGCAAAGGAGGCACACACTGCAAGTGAGTCTGTTGGGAGGCGACTCTTCCGTTTGCGCCTCATTTGCAAATGAGCTTTTACTCTCCCAGCAGGCTCATCTGCATTGTACGCTTCCTTTGCAGTCAAATATAAAAAAACGCATCTGGCAGGGAATAACCCAGACAGACGCCCGCGATAGAGAAATGAGATGGTCAAACGCCCTTTGATTGGAAATTTTCCCAACGTATCGTTATGGGTATCATGCAAAACTATCTACAAGAGACTTTGTAGGGTTTTAAGTGGTAAAAATTTCAATAAAAGAGAGATATAAAGTGTAATATGTGGAAGAAAGCTTACAAGCAATGTACTCAAAGTGTGTTTGTCATGTGAATTATCATCTTTACGTCATCATTCTGATATAGCATTTCGACTCCATTTGAAACTATCTTATGGGTGCCTTTGTGGCGAAAGGCTGGCGTATGTCATCAATTTCAGTGTCGATTCCACTATTTTTTCTCTATTTTATTATGACAGTTGTATGTGACAACTGATGGAACCTAATTTAAATTTAAATTTTGAAGTTTAATTAGTGTTACCAAATTTTGAATTTAAGTTCTAAAAGAAAAACGTTAAAAGTTAATGTTTACAAACTAGTTTCAAATGGAGTGCTATTTCAAAATACAGATTATAAAATTTAGGAATACATTTTTTTAATGATATTGAGTATATAGTTTCAAAACGTAATTATCTTATACTTAGAAATCCTCCATATAAAATAATTTTGTTGCCACAAAAAGAATGCTATATGTTTGATTGTTTTTTAACTTACCTTTTACACTTTTAAAAAGAACCCTAAGAGATTCTACTGAAAGCTTAGTAAAATAATTTCGAATTGGAAAAAAGAGATCAATATATAACTAGACCTGGCAAAGGTGACCCGAACCAGAAAAACCGAACCGATCCAACCCGATCCGAACCCGAATTTAAACCTAATGATGTGACCCGAAAATCCGAACCGAACCAAACCAAAACCGAATCAAACCGAAATTTGGTATGACCCGAATCCACCCGAACCGAATCCACCCGAACCGAATCCACCCGAACCGAATCCACCCGAACGAATTCACCCGAACTATACATATCAAACTAGACAAACTTCCATTATTCTTCTATTCATTATTGACATGTACGAACACATAATTTCCATGAGCTGAGACTAAAATAAGGGAAAATTATATCTTCAATCTTAATCTTTGTGGCCCCCCTATTAGGTAGTATGCTTATAGTTGAACAATAACCTTCAATCTTAATCTTTGTGCTCGAAGTATTATGACTTTAAGGGAAAATTATATCTTCATCCATGGCGTTTCACTAAATTACACATCCTACCCATGAGATTTCAAAAATTATTTTACTCACTATTCCCTGATTTACATTCGGTAACTTTTCCATTTTTCTTTCAACTTATGGGCTGTTTAAATGTTGTCCAAAACTGATGAAACTTTACATGAATGACGTTAAAGTGTTATATGTTGGTCTGATGTCAAATCCAAAGTTTTTTAAACTTTCATATGATCTGTGGAACCCAATGAAACCATGTTCACATGTCACATGTCTCATTGAATCCCATAGGTCACATGTGAGCTTAAAAACTTTGATTTGGTATTGGACCAAAATATTGGGTCTATTCTCTAGCATCGTCCATGTAAAGTTAATCAATTTTGGACACCATTTAAATTCTTATAAGTTGAACAAAAATTAGAAAATTACATGATGTAAAATAGGGGAAACCATATAGATAGAGAAAGTATTTTCCGAAACCTTATAGATGAATGTATAATTTCACCAAACAAACATCTAATTTTCCCTTTTTTTTATTACATACCCATGTACTGGGTCTATTCTTTGGTATCAAGATGTACATTAATTCAATGTTTGGAATGTTCAAGAGACAATATTTTAGTTTCGGAATATGTCAGATTAATCAAATAAAATATGAAATGCATGTCGATAAATTATCTTGAGTATTATCTATAGCTCGACTGGTCATATTCAAGGAAGTGGAATAAAACTATATTTTATCTCATGAGTAATCGTAGGTGACAGATGCTAAAAAATACAGCAATATACTTGAGCGTACATAATGTAATTCGTTGGCTCATCATTTTTTGGGATACTTCCAGATTGACCTTTTTGCCCAAAACAGTAGGTTTTACAATCCGAAAATGTTTTTTTTTCTTCCTTCAAAAGTCTTCAAAAATTACATTATGCACTCCGTACTTATAATAAAGTACAATAACCTTAATGTAATCCAGAAATAATAAAGATAGTGCTGTTGATGAATCTTCGGAAAATGCGAATGTAAATTATACTGTCCAGCACATGCAAGGGAACTATTTTAAGGTATTTTTTGTCAGTTTCTATAGTTTTTAACTATATTTAATTTGAAATAAGTTTAAAAAATAAACCAAAATATGAAAAAACAGATAAAATTGGTTAAAAGTTTGCCAACACCGGTGGGTGTAGTCAAATCGGTGGGTATTACTCAAAACTGGTCAAAATAAGTCAAACCGGTCTAAAAATATAAAAAGCTGTCCAAAACCGGTCAAACCTATCAAAAACGGTTAGTTCACCCGAACGCCGTCGCTGGTGCGCGCCCCACCACACCCACACCTAAGTCACTGTGTGTGAGCCAATCCGCACACCCGTGTCACGCACTTGTGTGTCACCATGCGTGCCAGATACACACCGCCCTTGGACAGTTGTCCCTGATTTCTAGCATTTTGACTGTTTTTTCTTATTATGTTCTATTATTTACCAAATTTCAGTGTAAATCTTTTTCTAACATGTAAATTAAGTAAGAAAAAATATTGAGAATTTAGAATGATTAAAATAAGGCTGTGTTTGGTTATTTAGGGTCATCCTCATTTATGACATTTTCATTTTTTGTTTATTTGTCCAAGTTTATACCATATTTCATATTAGGAAAATTTCATGAAATGTCACTATATTTTGACTAATTCATGAAATGTCACTAAAAAAAAGAAAGTCACAAAATGTACTATATTTTTACAAAAGTCCATGAACTGCCACTATGTCATTGACCAGAAGTAAAAAGGATAAAAATACTTCTACTAGTTAACAAGTACTTTTGAAGTTCACAATATGCCACTAAGTGTTAAAAAATTCACTAAAGTTCAAAAAAAATTACAAATACTATAAAAATATAAATAATAAAAATATTTAAAATACTATAAAACATTATAAAATATATAAATAAAATAAAAATTATATTTTTTAAAAAATATATCTTCAAATTAGACAACAATATTAAGTCATAAAGATATCTATATAATAGAAAATAAATATTTTTAAACATTAGTTAAATCATTTATATTGAATAAATAAAAATTAAATTATATTTTTAAAAAAATATAAACTATTCTGATTATTATTTAACAAAAAAAAAGATATATTATATTTTTTGAATAATATTGATAAATTATTTTAAAAATTTATATTCTATTCTTTTAAAATAACTTTATGGAATAGTATTTCATAGATAACAAAAATATTATGTCATAAACTCATGTGCAAAGTAGAATATAAATTTTTTAAAAATCCATTTTCTAAATATTAGTTAAAATAAAAATAATTTATTTTGAACAAATAATTTAAATTGATAGAACAAAATAATTTAAAAAGTGCATGGTAAAAATTATTGTATTTAATTAGTATAAATTATGGTGCTTAATTGGTCTAAATTACTAAAAAATTTGGTATAGATTATGTCTTTAAACACTATATTTTTATGGTGCTAAATAATTTTTAAATCTAAGAAGTATTAATATTTTTTCAATGTTTTATGATATTTTTATGTAATTTTATTTTATTTTTCTAATTTCAATTTTTTATATTTTTTATATCGTTTTATAATATTTGAAATTTTTTAATAGTATTTTGTTTTGTGAATATTTGTGATTTTTTTAACATTTAGTGGCATATTGTGAAATTTAAAAGTACTTTGTCAACTAGTAGGGGTATTTTTATCTTTTTTGCCTCTGGTCAATGGCATAGTGGCCTTTCATGGAATTTTGAAAAAATATAGTGGCATTTTGTGACTTCCTTTTTTTAGTGGCATTTCATGAATTAGTCAAAAATATAGTTGCAATTCATGAAATTTCCCTTCATATTAAATCCTTTTAAAAATTATAAATTAGGTAAAAAAATTATTAAGTATTAGGAATAATGTAAATAAGGCCCGTTTGGTTGTGTAAGATCCCGTATATTTGATTTTATAAGTAAGGACAAGAACGTAAAGTATTTTATAATTTTGACTACGTGTATTGAAAATTCGACTGCGCATACGAGTTCACTTATTTTAAAATTTTTAAAATAAAATTACATCATGCTTACTTAACGTTTGGTGAAACTATACACTCCACCCCTAAGGTTTCAAAAATTACTTTTCCCACCAATGTGGTTTCCCCGTTTTACATCCGGAAACTTTTCTAATTTTTGTTCAACTTCTGATATGCTTAAATGTTGTTCAAAATTGATGAAACTTTACTACGATGCTCACGTGTTGTATTTTGGCCCAATGTCAAATCAAAAGTTTTTTAATCTCACATGTGACATGTGAGACTCAATGAAAACACGTTCACATGTCACATGTTTCATTGGGTGCCACAGGTCACATGTGAGTTTCAAAAACTTTGGATTTGGCATTGGGCTTAGGATAACATTTTAGCATCGTTCATATAAAGTTTCAACAGTTTTGGACAATATTTAAGCATCTTCTAAGTTGATCAAAATTAGAAAAGTTGTTGGATGTAAAACGGGGAAACCATATGGATAGGGGAAGTAATTTTTTAAAATCTCATGGTTAAGATGTGCAATTTCACCAAATATCAAGGTTGGGACATATAATTTCCCCTTTGTTTTCATAGACAAATCATCCATTATACAAATTTAAGTGGGAGCCCCTGATGGTAATTGATTGACATGATGAAATATGTATATATATTTATTTCTAGCATCACACAAGTCTAGTAGGTTGGACAATGAGCATATGTATGAAAGATTTTAAGTGCAGCGGTTTTTAATCGTGGAAAGTTGTGTTGAAATCTTTCAATGTATCGGGAATTTTTTAGTCAAAAACCATCTCATTTATCCCTCGGATGCGTCTGTCTCTATAATTCCCATGCAGGTGCGAATTTTACTTTTTGCTGTGGAGGAGGCGCACAATAGATAGGAGTTAGCAGGGAGGCGATTCTCTCATATGCGCCTCCTTTACAAAAGGAAAAAGAGCCGCTGGGTCATATACAAAGGAGGCACATACTGCAGAGTCGCCTCCTAGCTGACTCATATGCATTTTGCGCCTCCTTTGCCAACAACTCTTTCCGCCCTCAAAACTATATAAAACAGACCTCCCCCCAGAACACTCTCACACACTCACTCGGAATTATTTTCTCACACACCCTCTCTCTCATTTCCTCCCACACGAAGCAAGATAGGTATATATAGACAAGAAGAGTAAAAGCTATTTGCAAAGGAGGCACACACTGCAAGTGAGTCTGTTGGGAGGCGACTCTTCCGTGTGCGCCTCATTTGCAAATGAGCTTTTACTCTCCCAGCAGGCTCATCTGCAGTGTATGCTTCCTTTGCAGTCAAATATAAAAAAAATGAGCTTTTACTCTCCCAGCAGGCTCATCTGCAGTGTACGCTTCCTTTGCAGTCAAATATAAAAAAAACGCATCTGGCAGGGAATAACCCAGACAGACGCCCGCGATAGAGAAATGAGATGGTCAAACGCCCTTTGATTGGAAATTTTCCCAACGTATCGTTATGGGTATCATGCAAAACTATCTACAAGAGACTTTGTAGGGTTTTAAGTGGTAAAAATTTCAATAAAAGAGAGATATAAAGTGTAATATATGGAAGCAAGCTTACAAGCTATGTACTCAAAGTGTGTTTGTCATGTGAATTATCATCTTTACGTCATCATTATGATATAGCATTTAGACTCCATTTGAAACTATCTTATGGATGCCTTTGTGGCGAAAGGCTGATGTATGTCATCAATTTCAGTGTCGATTCCACTATTTTTGCTCGATTTTATTCAAATGCTGCATTTAAACACTAATTGAACAGCTTTCATCAATTTAATTGTCGATTCCCTATTTTTTTTCTCTATTTTATTATGACAGTTGTATGTGACAACTGATAGAACCTAATTTAAATTTAAATTTTGAAGTTTAATTAGTGTTACCAAATTTTGACCTTAAGTTCTAAAAGAAAAACGTTAAAAGTTAATGTTTACAAACTAGTTTCAAATGGAGTGCTATTTCAAAATACAGATTATAAAATTTAGGAATACATTTTTTTAATGATATTGAGCATATAGTTTCAAAACGTAATTATCTTATACTTAGAAATCCTCCATATAAAATAATTTTGTTGCCACAAAATGAATGCTATATGTTTGATTGTTTTCTAACTTACCTTTTACACTTTTAAAAAGAACCCTAAGAGATTCTACTGAAAGCTTAGTAAAATAATTTTGAATTGGAAAAAAGAGATCAATATATAACACTCGAATATATATACTTGAATATAGGCCTCAATTGAACTGGGCATTTTGACCGGACCGGTTGGATCGCTGCTCGCCGACGCTTCTTCGCCAAATTGGAGCAGAGAACCTCGGCGTCTGCGTTAAACCCTATACACAGAGAATTTCCTCTACCTCCATCCTCCTCAGCAATGCTCTCACGATTTATTTCTAAGCCTTCTCGCCACCTATTGCTGCTCACTCGCTACATCTCCACCAATCTCAGCTGTCCGGTCTACCCCTCACTTCCACCATCTCACTCCCCATCCCTTCTCAACCCAAGCCGTTGTATCCCTTCTCCATTCTACGGTCACCGTCGCTTCTCTTCCGGCAATGGTGACAACAGCAACACCAAGGACCCACCAAAAGAAAAATTTTGGAGTCTCTCATCGGAGAACGATGAGTTGAATGTCTTCGGCAATGAAGGGGTTGATCTACGAGGCATGGGGGTCGAAGATGGAGTAGAGCAAGAATCTAAGGGTAGAAGGGAGGAGCCTTCGTGGACGGCAGAGAGCGGTGGTGCTGAAGGGGATGTGCTCCAAGGGTTGACGAATGAGTTTGAAGGAAACGGCGGTGGAGCGAACGAGTGGGCAGCGGCGGCGGGTGATGATTTCCAGGCATGGAAATTGGAAGAATATGAGAAGGAAGAAGTGTTTGATATAGGGGGGTAACTGCTAGGAAGGAGACGGCTGGGGCTAGATTGGAGACACTGGAGGAACCAGAGGATCTGGAGAATAAAGCTGCGGAAATTGTGAAACTCAATGAGGAGGAAGAGAAGCTGAAAGTTGTAATCAAAGGTAAGATTTCTGTTTCGGTTTACTTTATCCGTCGGTTATTTTGTAGTGTAGATTTGCTTTTGTGATCTACTAAGCGTCAATTCATTCGCCAACTCTGAATGAATTGGTCTTTTAAAGACCTTAAGGTGGATATTTCACCTGACTAAAGGGATGATTGAATAGGTGAACCTGCACTATGTTAACTTGTGCATTTTAACTCTTTTACACTATATATAGAACGTGCGTTTAACTTGGTATCGAGCTTATCTCAGTTGTCCTCTAGCAATTGCCTTGAAACTTCATGATAAGAATGACACAAATATGTCATCTGCAAAATGAGAGTGATGTATACATGAGTATTGAAACTGGAAAATATTTGGTTGATTGTATGACATTTAAGTCTCGAAGATTGTTTGAGTCATAAAACTTAAATTTCTTGACCAAGGGACATCCTTCTAAAGTTGGTGAAACCAGGTGCTTATTTTAAGATTATGGAGAAGTTCAAGTTCATTTATCTTTGGGGGGTTGCGCCCACTAACTCATGCTATAAATTTTTCATGCATAATTCTGTCAAGTGAATAAAAAGCTATATTGCTATTCACTGTGCAATTAAATTGTTGAGGGGATTCCAGTAGGTACTTTTTTTATTGCTTCTAGTATTTGATCTAATCCTTCCATCATCAAATGGTTATAGAATTATCTGAAAAACTTAGAGCTTATTTTAATGGCGAAATTGCATAACATGCTCAAGATGGTTCTAACATAAAATAGAGATTTCTGGGTGAGAGTTGTTGTATCTACTGAAACGAGGCAACATAATGCTTCCAGCTATGTTCGTCTTCCGTTATGGACTCTCATGGCATTCTGAAGTTATTAGATTTTACAATTCTATCTACTTTAAGATCTCTTTCCCAAGATTTTTCAAGCTAAAAGATTCTGTGATCTCTTTAACCTATTTCAGGTCCCAACCGTGCATTTGGTGATCTTATAGCTGCATCCGGCATAACAGATGCTATGTTGGATAGTTTGATGGCCTTAAAAAATTTTGAGGATATTGAGGGACTGCCCCCTCTGTCCGAGATAGAAGACTTGCGTTATGAAAAGACTACAAGGAAATCTTCTAGGTATGAAATGGAACGCTTGAAGCAGGAGGAAGCAGCCAAGTCAAGAGTTAGGATAGTTGATGAGAAGGACAGGGCTTATGGGACAGGGAAGAGGAAATGTAGCATAGCGAGAGTGTGGGTTCAGCCAGGTGAAGGGAAAGTCTTGGTTAATGATAAGGAGTTTGGGTGATGAGTTAGGGGTGATTATTGATCCATTTATTTTTTTTGGGTTGGGTTAGGGTAATAAGATAATTTTGTGGGTTGGGTTAGGGTAGAGATTTAAACTCATCACCCAACCTGAAAATCTATTTGTTAATTATAAAAAAATAAAATTATTAATTCATATATATATATATAATTATTTTCATATCAAACTATACTTTAGCCTTAAGTTCAAGTGCAAATGTTGTTGAACTATCTAACCTTTAATAATATCACACAATATTAACTAAGTAGACGGCCCAACCAGCTGCATATCAAACAAAGGGTCCAAACAGACCTTAACATAATGTTGAGAACCCTAATGCTCTTGTCTTGCAGACTCACATCCATCTTTAATCTCTACGCCACTGTTCATGTCCATGTCGCTCTTCATCATTGTCAGGTTTAGATATGTTTAGATTATCTAGAATGGTGAATAAAAGTAGGTGATATATATTTTTGAGTAAATTACTCATAACCCCCTTAAGGATTGGACATAATACAGTTAACCTTCTTGTGTTTATCATAATTATTGGTAACCACCCTGAGGTTATGGTATCTCTGACTATGAGCCCAAAACTATAACTTCGTTATCAAAACGTTAACTATGTACTGACCCATCAGCATAATCACATTATTAATGCCATTCTGGATAACAAAACTGTTTAATCAACATCGTCTTACTCCCCCTCATCCTAATTCAGATGTATTTTCGAGGTAGGGCTGACGTTTTTTAGAAAATAAAAATGTTGATTAAGCAGTGTTTTTTGTCCAGCATGTCATTAATAATATGATTAAGATGATGGGTCAACACGTAGTTAACGTTTTGATAACAGAGTTATAGTTCGGGGGCACATAGTCAGAGATACCGTAACCTCAAGATGCTTACCAACGATTATGATAAACACAAGGGGGTTAACTGTATTATGCCCAATTCTCTAGGGGGTTCCGAGTAATTAATTTTGATTATAGACATCTAAGTGAATTCTAAAGCCAACAGTGCAGATAACATGCTGCATAAAAGTTCCTCAACTTTTGATAACGATTAAGTGATTGTGATTGTACTTTTATCAAGCATGAGCACTTAGTTTAAATGGGTATAATTATTTTAAAACTATCACTCATAGTTTAAGGTTTGAGCACTCAATTTATAAATTATTTCTAAATTTAGAAGATTTGTCTTTAGTGTATTTTTCTAATGCATAACGAAGATTTTCATTTTTCGTTCCCTTTTGTATTAAGGGCACTAAAGTCATGTGTATATCTATATAGGATTCCTTCCCAACAGAGGAGAAGCTCTAGGCTCAGATGATAAAAATAAACTTATAGAAAAAGGATGAGCTATTCTATTCATGGGAAATTGGTGTAATACTTTGGATTCTTCGCATAACATGAAATTCGTTTAAAGTTGGGTCGATCAAGCAAGATTACTTCTCTTCCTTTTGTTCCATTCTAATTAGTATGCCAACTAGCACTAGATGTTTTTGGATTTTGTATTAATTTCTACTTCTAATCCATCTAAATTATTGTATGCTTAAAAAATTGGTTGAGTAGGTTGGATTAGGGTCAAAGGGTTTTAAACAGGTAATTTTCTTACCCATCCATTTTTGAGTTGGATTGGGTTGACAATATTTTAAATACTTTTGGTAGGATTGATATCAACCGGCCAATGGCCATCAATACAAATTGTCAGATCTATAGACCCTTAAGCTTGGGCCTTAATGGGGGAAGGGGCCTAAAACAAACGCAACAAAAAGGAGCAACAGTGAGCTCTTCAAATGAAAAACAAACCAAAACACTGGCCAAGATCAAGTAAGGTTCTGATGAATCTCACAATTTATCAGTGGATCCATTATTCTTAATCATCACCATCCATTTTAAAAAGAAACGTTGGTTCCACCAATGTTTTGAGTAGATCAATAATCTAGATTATGTCATCCATGTTGAGAACGGAGCCTACAAAGAAAAACACTGGCAGGGCAGTCCACAACAAGGGTTCGAGAAGAAATTGCAAGGTTGTGGACAGAAGACAACCACAGTGCCTCTTGTCGCGTCCTTCAATCAACAGACAATTGTTTAAAAACTTGGGACCTCTTATGGTGTAAAAGAACAAAGAAAAAAGACGTTAATAGCTGAAAGATTAAATCCATACAAAACCCAAGGAAACAAACCAACATTATTCCAGTTCACAAATTTGTTCACGTCTTTCCTTACAGCTGACACTACAGACTTTTTCAAATTATAATTTGCGGCCAATAGGAACATGAAAAGCACAAAAGGGTATGGAAATTTGAGATAAGCACCACCAGCAGAAAGACAACTGAGGAGCTGGCTAGTGCAGAAGAAAACAACTTCCTCCCCAAACTTCTAAATTAAAAGAGAAATACAGGGCTATTGGCCATGTAACCTTTGTTGACTAAACACTAAACGAGGAGAAGTGCTATATATCATTGCCCATAGAGAACTGCACCGGCACAAGTTTTGTTCAAGATAATTATAACCATCACCTTACCATGAAAATACTCTCAACTGAAAACCGCTATAAACGCTATGAAACTTCTCTGTCACCAAACAGCACCAGCATGTTGCAACCTGTAATCTTCTATCCGCGGCAGATTACACAAAGATGATCTCGGCAATCAAAATACATGCAGAAGTATGTATTTGGATTTCAACGTTTGACCCATTGGAAACTCTTTCTGGCTTTGGCTTTTCCAGGCTTTTTCCTCTCCACAACACGTGAATCCCTAGTCAAGAAGCCAGCTGAAACAAACAAAAAGACAGAAACAGGTACAGCCCATGAGACATGATAAATATGAGTGCAGCACTGGTAGTAATGGAGCAGCGGCATGTACGGACTGTTGTGTTTTCCTGCTGTTCATACCTTCCTTGAGCTGACCACGTAGCCCAGGTTCCCAGTTTTGCAAAGCTCTGCTGATTCCTAAACGAATTGCTCCAACTTGACCTGTTTCACTTAGTTGGTGAGTAATAAAACAAGCAGTAAACCATGTTATTAGACAACCATAACAGAACAGTAGCATCCTTATGAAGAAACAGACGATGCAGCAAAAACTATCTGCAATCAGTTAGCTAAGACCAACTTCATGATCAGCCAAAGCAGTGTCCTTAAAGATTACCAACATCGGGAACTGCATTTACAAAATACAGTATCAGAACGTACTCACCAGAGATACCACCTCCCTTAACAGTACACTTAACATCCCAAAGGCCCAAGGTATGTGTTTCAGAGAATGGTCGGAGAAGAGCAGCACGGTGATCAAGCATGGGGAAATAAACATCAAACTCCTTATCATTAACCAAGACTTTCCCTTCACCTGGCTGAACCCACACTCTCGCTATGCTACATTTCCTCTTCCCTGTCCCATAAGCCCTGTCCTTCTCATCAACTATCCTAACTCTTGACTTGGCTGCTTCCTCCTGCTTCAAGCGTTCCATTTCATACCTAGAAGATTTCCTTGTAGTCTTTTCATAACGCAAGTCTTCTATCTCGGACAGAGGGGGCAGTCCCTCAATATCCTCAAAATTTTTTAAGGCCATCAAACTATCCAACATAGCATCTGTTATGCCGGATGCAGCTATAAGATCACCAAATGCACGGTTGGGACCTGAAATAGGTTAAAGAGATCACAGAATCTTTTAGCTTGAAAAATCTTGGGAAAGAGATCTTAAAGTAGATAGAATTGTAAAATCTAATAACTTCAGAATGCCATGAGAGTCCATAACGGAAGACGAACATAGCTGGAAGCATTATGTTGCCTCGTTTCAGTAGATACAACAACTCTCACCCAGAAATCTCTATTTTATGTTAGAACCATCTTGAGCATGTTATGCAATTTCGCCATTAAAATAAGCTCTAAGTTTTTCAGATAATTCTATAACCATTTGATGATGGAAGGATTAGATCAAATACTAGAAGCAATAAAAAAAGTACCTACTGGAATCCCCTCAACAATTTAATTGCACAGTGAATAGCAATATAGCTTTTTATTCACTTGACAGAATTATGCATGAAAAATTTATAGCATGAGTTAGTGGGCGCAACCCCCCAAAGATAAATGAACTTGAACTTCTCCATAATCTTAAAATAAGCACCTGGTTTCACCAACTTTAGAAGGATGTCCCTTGGTCAAGAAATTTAAGTTTTATGACTCAAACAATCTTCGAGACTTAAATGTCATACAATCAACCAAATATTTTCCAGTTTCAATACTCATGTATACATCACTCTCATTTTGCAGATGACATATTTGTGTCATTCTTAGGCAATTGCTAGAGGACGACTGAGACAAGCTCGATACCAAGTTAAACGCACGTTCTATCATATAGTGTAAAAGAGTTAAAATGCACAAGTTAACATAGTGCAGGTTCACCTATTCAATCATCCCTTTAGTCAGGTGAAATATCCACCTTAAGGTCTGTAAAAGACCAAATCATTCAGAGTTGGCGAATGAATTCACGCTTAGTAGATCACAAAAGCAATTCAACACTACAAAATAACCGACGGATAAAGTAAACCGAAACAAAAATCTTACCTTTGATTACAACTTTCAGCTTCTCTTCCTCCTCATTGAGTTTCGCAATTTCCGCAGCTTTATTCTCCAGATCCTCTGGTTCCTCCAGTGTCTCCAATCTAGCCCCAGCCGTCTCCTTCCTAGCAGTTACCCCCCCTATATCAAACACTTCTTCCTTCTCATCTTCTTCCAATTTCCATGCCTGGAAATCATCACCCGCCGCCGCTGCCCACTCGTTCGCACCACCGCCGTTTCCTTCAAACTCATTCGTCAACCCTTGGAGCACATCCCCTTCAGCACCACCGCTCTCTGCCGTCCACGAAGGCTCCTCCCTTCTACCCTTAGATTCTTGCTCTACTCCATCTTCGACCCCCATGCCTCGTAGATCAACCCCTTCATTGCCGAAGACATTCAACTCATCGTTCTCCGATGAGAGACTCCAAAATTTTTCTTTTGGTGGGTCCTTGGTGTTGCTGTTGTCACCATTGCCGGAAGAGAAGCGACGGTGACCGTAGAATGGAGAAGGGATACAACGGCTTGGGTTGAGAAGGGATGGGGAGTGAGATGGTGGAAGTGAGGGGTAGACCGGACAGCTGAGATTGGTGGAGATGTAGCGAGTGAGCAGCAATAGGTGGCGAGAAGGCTTAGAAATAAATCGTGAGAGCATTGCTGAGGAGGATGGAGGTAGAGGAAATTCTCTGTATAGGGTTTAACGCAGACGCCGAGGTTCTCTGCTCCAATTTGGCGAAGAAGCGTCGGCGAGCAGCGATCCAACCGGTCCGGTCGAAATGCCCAGTTCAATTGAGGCCTATATTCAAGTATATATTCGAGTGTTATATAGTGAGCATTATCATCTTTGTTCGTCAGAAAGGCTTGCAAAATTTATTGTGACTGAACTGAAAAGAAGACAAGTTAAGAGTATATTACCGCTGCCCGAATGAAGTTTTCCAGCCGCGTCTTCAATTTGGTGTGCGAGCAGCAGTGAGTCAGAGACTAATCTCTGCACATAACATACACAAGAAGTGAATCAAGACAGCAGCACTGAGCATTATCATCTTTGTTCGTCAGATAGGCTTGCAAAATTTATTGTGACTGAACTGAAAAGAAGACAAGTTAAGAGTATATTACCGCTGCCCGAATGAAGTTTTCCAGCCCCGTTTTCAATTTGGTGTGTGAGCAGCAGTGAGTTAGAGAGTAAACTCTACACATAACATACACAAGAAGTGAATCAAGACAACAACACTGAGCATTATCATCCTTGTTCGCTTGTTAGGCTTGCAAAATTTACCGTGACTGAACTGAACAGAAGACAAGTTAAGAGTATATTAATATTACCGCTGCCCGAATGAAGTTTTCCAGCCGTGTCTTCAATCTGGTGTGCGAGCAGCAGTGAGTCAGAGACTAATCTCTGCACATAACATACACAAGAAGTGAATCAAGACAGCAGCACTGAGCATTATCATCTTTGTTCGTCAGATAGGCTTGCAAAATTTATTGTGACTGAACTGAAAAGAAGACAAGTTAAGAGTATATTACCGCTGCCTGAATGAAGTTTTCCAGCCCCGTTTTCAATTTGGTGTGCGAGCAGCAGTGAGTTAGAGACTAAACTCTACACATAACATACACAAGAAGTGAATCAAGACAACAACACTGAGCATTATCATCCTTGTTCGCTTGTTAGGCTTGCAAAATTTACCGTGACTGAACTGAACAGAAGACAAGTTAAGAGTATATTACCCGCTGCCCGAATGAAGTTTTCAGCCCCGTCTTCAATTTTGTGTGCCAGCAGCAGTGAGTCAGACTAATCTCTGTACATAACATACACAAGAAGTGAATCAAGACAGCAGCACTGAGCATTATCATCCTTGTTTGCCAGTTAGGCTTGCAAAATTTACCGTGACTGAAATGAATCAAGCGAGCAGCAGCAGAATAGACACAAAATTACTGTGACAGAATACAAATCACATATAGCAGTACGTACGTGGATATATAATTTTGCTATTATAACTTGATTCATGGGCTTAATTCGTTCACTAATATTTAAGTTGCGCTGTGAAACAAGCAAGCGACGGTAAATTTGGACAGAAGTGAATCAAGATAGAAGTGAAGAGAAGAAGACAAGTTAGGATAACAAAATTACCGTGACAGCAATGAAGTGAAAATGACAAGTTAGGCTCTCAAAATTATCATGAAAGAAATGAACAGAAGTAGAAAAGTTAGGCTTGCAAAATTACCGTGACAGAAATGAAGAGAAGAAGACAAGTTAGGCTTGCAAAATTACCGTGGCATAAATGAGAAGAAGAAGATAAGTTAGGCTTGCAAAATTACCGTGACAGAAATGAAGAGAAGAAGACAAGTTAGACTGAAGAGAAGAGATTAGTTTAGAGTTGGAAATTTACCATGGATGAATCTCTGCAGAGGCGCAGAGCCAGACACGCGAAGAGAAGAGAATGAAGATAGGGTTAGGGCTGCCAAATTACCGTGACTGAAGAGAATGAAGATGAGTATTTTTTTTTTTTTTTTTTGAAAAAGGAGAATGAAGATGAGAATCTGACCGTGAAAACTTAACTATAATCTCATTTCCATAATTGTTCTAATTTTTTCTCTTATATCAGCATCTTTAAAATAAATAAATATTAATATATATATGTGGTATCAATCTTATATAAGTGTTAATAATATATATATATATATAAAAAATTTAAAACTATTAATATTAATATTTATATCTAATAAAAATATTAATATATATTATTTTAAATTTATATAAATATGGATATGAAGATAATATACATCCATTCCGTTTTTTCTCTCAAAGTGAACGCACTCTAATTTATTACAAGAATATTGACGGTTTATCCGTTGAATTTTTCAAATATTAAGGAGCAAATTTCTTGGCTCCAGTATTATCACCAATTCACATGATTCTTGTTTTTTTATCAATCATTCATTCATTCATACTCTAATATATCACCAATAGTTTAGTGTTCATACTACCAACTACAGATGTTTTATTTTAAAATATTTTATAATACAAACAAATGTGTATCATTACTATTTTACAATGCTCTACTAATTTAGATTTTAATAAACTTAGGTTTCTTTATATTTAGGACATGAGACTTAGTAATGGTTTAAATGTTCATGAAGTTTAATTATAAAACCTTTTCTGATGCGACATTTACTAACCAGGATCGATGAGTATATATAATATACCTAAAGAAAATGACGTAATAAAATGAGGAAAATAAGTATTCTAAATGGTAGATTATTGTGTGTCATTATTATTTTATAATACTCTATATTTTTATAAACTTTGGTTTCTTTATGTTAAGGATTTAGGGAATGGTTTGAATGTTGATGAAGTTTCAATTATAAAACATATAAACTTATCAGTTAAGAAATATAATAACCACGATTGATGTGTAGATGTTGAAGAATAAATATTACAAACTTACACCTTACTTAAATAAAGAATACAAAACCAAGATTGGAAATATTTTGAACGTGTATGTGTATATATCATCACATCACTACTTAGGTAACTTATTAATATCACAAAAGAATAAAGATTACAAAACTAACATCTCACTTAAATATATTTGTATGTATAATTAAATTAGGGTTAAAAAATGACATAATAAGAAGATAAAGGGACAACCCCCGCCTGGGAGCTATAAGCTACTGGAGGATGCCCGTACAAGGCGCGCACGCGAGACGATGATAGTCGGCGCACACACAACACGAAGTCACGGGCGCAAAGTGGTGACGGGCGCATAGGGGCACAAGCGCTAGGGGTGAGCATTTGGATAATTCGGTTAACCAAAATCCAAATTGTAAAAAAAAAATTGGATTTCGGTTAATTCGGTTTTTAACCGAATTATCCAAATTTTGATCAAAACCGAATTAACCGAAATCCAAATTATCCAAAATCCGAATTTTTTTTAAGTTGAAAACCGAAAACCGAACCGAAATCCAAAATTTCTTTCAGCTTGGATTTCAATTAACCGAAATTAAAAAAAAAACCGAAAACCGATTTGTATAAATCGGATTTTAGTTAACCGAAATTTCAGAAAAAAAAAACAAACACATTTTTTTGTTTCATGCTCATCATCTCAGCAGTAATAACCATGAAGCTGCTAGAAAATTGTGAATTCAACCAACTGCAACAGATCAGTTTAGAAATTCTTCCTAGATTCCAAATAATCACAACAGAAAAGAAAGAACTCACTCAATACTTTGCATAATTACATCAAGCATTAGACTAGATACATTAATGTTCCAAAACAATCAGTTACTGTTAGCAGTCAAAACATTTTTAGTCACAAATGTTTCAGCAAAATGCTCCTTCTGTATACATCATAGATGCTTAGAGAGGCTGGTTGTGCAGCCAGCCATTAGATGCTCACACACTTTGCCACGAACGATGCACAGAAAAAATTAACATAAAATCATTAACATAACTAAGCACAGCAGCAGGTCATAAAACAACACCTTGTCACAAACAACACCATGTCATAAAACAACACCAGGTCATAACTAAGCACAACACCTTGTCACAAAAAACTCAGCTTCAACAGAAAAGAGCAAGACAAGTCCTATCAATTCAGTCACAATTCTAAGAAGGCAGTCCCAATTCAGTCACAATTCAGCTTCAACAGAAAAATAGAAAAGAGCAAGACAAGTCCTATCAAGAGAAAAAATTAACATAAAATCATCAACATAACTAAGCACAGCAGCAGGTCATAAAACAACACCTTGTCACAAACAACTCAGCTTCAACAAAAAAGAGCAAGACAAGTCCTATCAATTCAGTCACAATTCTAAGAAGGCAGTCCTAATTCAGTCACAATTCAGCATCAACAGAAAAACAAAAAAACAGAAAAGAGCAAGACAAGTCCTATCAAGAGTTACATTGATAGACACGGCTCTATTATTAAAACTTGCAACAGAAAAACAGAAGAGACAAGTCCTACCGGTCAGCAAGACAAGTCCCAAGGTAAGAAGTTTACAAAGTAAGGAGTTACAACATTAATTACTTTCTCAACAACTTAATGGTAAGTAAAACAAAAGAGCAATGAAGAAATCTTACCAAGAATATTACTCCATCGTATCACTCAAGGTTGTCGGATTGATTGAGCACTGGTTCATTCCTTGAAAAAAAAGACATAATGTCAAAATATAGTTCATAATTCATTTCTATTAATAAACAAGACAACGTTTCTTCGACATACAAAAAATAGTCTATTAAATATTATGTAGATATTGTTGATTGTCTGATCATATAACCAATTGTGGTGCTAATTAGACAGGCCCTACATAGGAAATCAAAAGGCGCATCTTTCCCTTCTTTTAGTTTATATAAGCACAATCACGAGCCAGCAAGCAAACACATGCATGAGGTGAGATTTCAGAGTTAACAACATGATGAAAAGGAAGAATTTGAGGATGTGAGAGTTTGTTTAAGTGCGAGAAGCTATCAGTTCCATTCATCTACATAGTGCAGGAACATACAAGTAATAGTAAAAACATTATATAGTCTTCTGAATTCTATATATGGATGGAAGTGGAATTCCCTCCAACAATGGGGTTGTGATCAGATTTGATTGTGAAATAGTTAGACATCACTGTCATTTTTGGTAACGAATGAGGTGAGATTTCATTTTCCACCGGTTTTATCCACCACCACCATGTTTTGGATCTACAAATACAGCATTAATATATACACATTTTTAAGCAGAATTATATGATTAATTTAAATAAACGTGAGATGACAAAATTTATGGTGGTGGAAATGGTAAATGTCTTACTAATATTTTCACTTACAGTAAAGAAGAAACTGATGAAAATAGGACCCTGAATTAAGAGACCCTTGAGCGGAGTAAAAGGAGTCACACCATATCTGTGGAATTCATTGAACAAGAAACAGAAAGTTAAAGAATATGGAAGAATTCATAGGAGCAGGAAACAAAATCATTCCAGAAACCAAAAGAATCAGGAGATGTATCTACCCCTCATGAATAAAACAGTCAACATCAAAAAATCTATCTCGTTGCACAACTCAACAAATCTAGTATGTCACTAAAAATGCTAGTATCGGATGCTGTAGCCAGGAGGTCTTGCAACAGTAACTGGAGGGTACTCTATTTTTGTATTCACTTACGAGGCAGCAGATCGGAATAAAATTTTTGAACGTTAGATGTGGTTATAATGTCATTGTGGTGTGCGATAGTGGTTAACCTTACCAATTAGGAGTGATGATATCCAACTCACATACCTTTTGCTCCCAATACCATGCCGATGCCATTTACAATACCATGCCGGTATAGTTCACTCCGTCGTCGCCCAATTGCCAGCGGGACTGCTTCTTTGGGTTGGTTGGGAACGAGGAATGCGAGAGCAGGGGTGAGGCACTGAGGTGAGTTCGACTTTGATGACGATAATATCAGATTATCGATAGAGATAGAGTAACTGAATTCTGAAACTGAAGTGAAGGTTGAAGAACATAGGTGACTGGTGGTGAGACTGAGCGTGAGCGAGGTTGGACTTGGCGAGCCGCGAGGAGAAACTAGAAAGCGAGAGCGAGATGGAGATATTAGGGTTTTGAGTTTTGAAGTTTAGTTTGTGTATTATATTTAGAGATTTTTCTTTTAAAAAAGTTTGGATAATTCGGTTAACCGAATTTTATAAGGTCAAAATCGAAATCCAAACCGAATTATAATTTGGATATCTGAATAACCGAAATTTTAAATTCGGTTTTAAAATTTGGTTAAAAATCCAAAAAAAAAATTCGGTTAATTTGGATTTTGGATAAATCCAAATTATCCAATCCAAATGCTCACCCCTAACAAGCGCGAGGTGGTGATGGATTGGCGTGGGCTCGCGACGCTCGCCCGCTCGAGGTGGCGGGAACTGACGCAGGACGCGCGCGGGGTGTGACGGGCAAGGGATGGCGGGATAGACTGGGCGTCGAGTGCCGAATATTGACCACTGATTCACCAAATTTTAAATTTATACTTGGTCGATGCAATTAATAATCTATAGTTTAAAAGTAATATTAAAAATATTGTCATCCAATTTGATTATGTATAACTAACCAATACACAATAGCAATCTTCATCAAGAGTAACACTATATTAAGAGAATTTGGATCCAAATATGAAAATCAATACAAGTTACAAAGGTTGCTTTAATTCGTACTTTAAAATTTTTGTCAATTATGCATAACACGGATAAGTCACCCGAATTTGACCCATAACCCGAAAAAACCGAAAATCGTAGAGGCTAACCCGAACCGAAAGCACCCGAACCCGAAATCAACCAAACCGAAGTCAGCCGAATCTAATTTTAACCAGATAACCCGACCCGATCCGAACCGAATAGTAAATATCTATAAATTGACCCGAACCGAACCGAACCCGAACCGAGTGACCCGAATTGCCAGGTCTATCTATAATTACGTTCATCCAGCGAGTTCATGAAGGATGCTACATCAGTACGTCCGTCACGGTCCTCTCTTCTAAATTTTGCAACCAGATTATGAATTGATGTCTTGTCGGTCGTGCTTTCAGGGTTTTGGCCATGCAAGTGGGCCCACATATGCCTAGGTGCAACACCACTCCTATACAGACTTCTCATGCTTACTCTTTCGTCTACACTAAAACGAGGATGCACGAAGTGCGACTGCGGATTACTAGCCAACTCGTGGTTGTGGGTCGACTGCATCACAAGTATAGACCACCCCGTACGGTCCCCACCTCGGACACTTAGTCGGAACGGGCAGTTGCATTTCTTTGTGCCACGCCGTGGCCTCTGACTAGATGACGACGATCCGCCTTGGCTGTTACGTGGTTTATTCTTGCCATACCTCTCACACGTCAATACTAGTTCATCGTCGTCTCTCGTAGTCTATCTGATTAAGAAGATGTTGTTATTCCAGCCAATGTATATTGCATGGGAAGCAGCTTCCTCTCTATCCGCAAATAATTGGCTCATACTAAACAGATGTCCAGTGTCTATGTTAACTGATTCGTCATCGAATTCAGCATCATTCTCACCCTAAGCACAATCAATCAATACTTCTGTTTAGTCACGTGACACCACTCGTAAATCGGAATACTAATTACTTAAGAATAAATACCACATACATCGTCCAAATTAACAACAAAATATATCATCACGAAGTACACGAAAAGACGAACACATCAGCGCAAACGGATCGAGAAACGAAGCTATAACGAAGAAGATATAGCAATTTGAAGAACACAACCCGGCGCAGGCACCAACAAAGAAAGGCCGGCGCCGGGGACAAGGGAGGCGTGCCAACGCCAGGTACAAGAAGGGCCCCCCAGCGCCGGGAATGAGTGGGGTGTGCCGACGCCAGCTATGATGGGGGGCGCCGGCGCGGGGTCTCGTCTTCTACTCGGGAATGCGTTATTTACTTTTCTCAGACTTTTTTACCTAATTCTGACTACATTTGTATATAAATTACTTAAACAATAATAAAAAATACCTCATAATGGGCCCCTCGTGAGTACTCCTCGGTGTTAACATCATCTGTATACTCGTTATGCATTTCCGGAACGCCACCTTCATTATTTCCTCCATCTTTTTTACTCTTCTTACCGAAGATTTTTCTCAAACCTTTGAAAACCATTTCCTTTCTTTATCTCTCTAACTATAAGATTTCTGAATTTGAATATGATTTCATAACGTATTCACTTCGTTTATATAATGAAATTTGGTTGCACCTCGTAAATTGTCACAAATTGTGGGTAAATATAGTAATTTTTGAAAGATATTAAAGCAGGGGCAAAATGGTCATTTTCTGACTGAGCGAAGTGAAAACGCGACTGAGCGTAGTGACCCTCTTTTTTTTTGGTCAAACGTAGTGACCCTCTTTGTTAGGTGATCTGATCCCTACTGTAGGTAAATTCTGCGTTTTAATTTCTAAATATATAGACGATTTTCAAAAAAGAGTGTAAGCATATGTATCAATTTCTAACTATACATTTTGGTTCAAAAAAATCCTAACTATATACAAGATAAAATGATGATCTTATTTCTTTAATTTTAAGTCACTAATTTACTGAAAAGATATTTACATAAAAGATGTGTAAAACTAAAAGTAACACATTAGACAAACTTATATAACGTCTTCTTAATAAGTTAATTATCTCATGAATTGATGCTGTTATACTCGAGTAATGTGTATTCCATGCGAATTAATAACTTTCATGAGAAACTTCTTTTATACGCATTTTACATGACAGTAGATCAGAAGTCAGGTAGAGAGTGATATCCTAGAACTAAAGGTCTTGGTTCAAAATCCTACTACGTAATTATAAAAAAAACGACAGATAGATATCGGAAACCAGAAAACTTGTTATATCATACGCCAAAACATCGGAGGCGTTCTAGAGAAAAGAAATATTAAAAAGATGTTAGATCGATTCCATATTCAAATGGGAATTGAGACCCTAGAGCTTGCTCCACCTTGTAATATGGCTTCATGCCACATGTCAATAAATTATTGGCCTAATTAAAAATAAGAGAAGAAAATGAGAAAAAATAAAAAAAGAAAAATAAAAAAAATTATACAATTGTTCATCATTTTTCGAGCTCTTCAAAACAAGATGCATCATGGATATGTTTTAGTAAACTTAAAAATTTATAGTTTTAGAATGAGTATATATTAGGTATTTTTAAAGTGAATCTTATTCATTGGCAAAATGAATCTTCTTCAATAATAAAATGAACCATATTCATTAACAAAATGAATCTTTACCCCAAACACTCTAAAAACCACCATAGTAAAGTTAAAAACGTCGAGGCATTTTATGGTTTATAGTATAGGGTTTAGGGTCTAACGATCCAAACCTAAACCCTAACCACAAACCCTAAAAACCTGTCGAGTCAGTAACAACAATATAAAGTGTATAACTAATACCAAAAAGATTACCCTACCCCCAAACACCCAAAACCACCCTAGGAAAGCTAAAAACGTCGAAGACATTTTTAGGGTTTGTAGTGCAGGGTTTAGGGTAGACCCTAAACCACAAACCCTAAAAACTGTCAAGTCAGTGACGACAATATAAAGTGTAGAAATAATGCCATTACCCTACCCCCCAAACACCCTCAAAACCACCCTAGGAATGCTAAAAACATCGAAGGCGTTTTTATGGTTTGTAGTACAGGGTTCAGGGTCTAACTAAACCCTAAACCACAAACCCTAAAAAACTGTCGAGTCAGTGACGACAATATAAAGTGTAGAACTAATGCCAAAAAGATTACCCTACCCCCAAATACCCAAAAACCCACCCTAGGAGAGCTAAAAACTTCGAAGGCATTTTTAGGGTTTGTAGTGCAGGGTTTAGGGTCGTTAGACCCTAAACCTTAAACCACAAACCTAAAAAAAATTGTCGAGTGGTGACGACAATATAAAGTGTATAAATAATACCAAAAAGATTACCCTACCCCCCAAACACCATAAAACCCACCCTAGGAATGCTAAAAACATCGAAGGCGTTTTTATGTTAGTGAGTGGGTTTAGGTCTAACGACCTCGTATTCACTTTTTAACAACCTTTGGTTCACTTTTTAACAACCTTTGATTCATTTTTCTTAGACTTAAGATTCACAATGAATCTTAAAATATATGTACATACAAAAATTAAAAAAAAAATTAAATTTACCAAAACATATCCATGATGCATCTTGTTTTGAAGAGTACGAAAAATGATGAACAATGGTATAATTTGTTTTATTTTTGCACTTATATTTTATAAGTTATGATATTTTAAAAAAAAGTATTTTTCTCTCTCCTCTCCTCTCCTCCCCCCTCTCCCGTACGCGCCTTACTATTCCCTTATTCTCTCTTTTTCTTTTTCCATTATTTCCCTTCAATAGAGTATTGACATGTGACATATCTCCATATTAAAACCTGGCGCAAGGGTCAGGTTCGAAATCGCCATTCAAATTTGTACATTCCACATGTATATAGATACTAGAACGGTGATTAAACTTCATACTTTTTTCTTAATTTAACTGTAGAAATGAATTATTAAAGGTCAGTTGGTGAGTTATCCTTAAAAAACCGTAGCAATGAATTGTAACAAGTGAAATATAAAAAGACTAAACGATTAGCATTTGCCTACAATTATTACTACTTTTTTTTCTCTTTTTAAAGGTTGTTACTTTTGTTCTTATTAAAGTGCTTTTATAAATTTATACAAACAAGTTTATCATACTAGTTTATTTTTCATATATGTTAATATATCGTAATTTTTTACTTTTTTCTTATACATATTTTTTAATTACTTCATTCAACATAAACTGATAAGTGACAAGTATAGCTATCAACTTTCAAAAAAATAAGTCCTAAATCATTTATAATGTTTTAGCTACGTTTTTGAATTGAATAAGAATTCTTAAACTTGTCCCAGTGACTTGTTACTAAAAGATTCAGATCAAATTATACAGTAATATTAATAGGCTGAAGTGGTAGGTGAAGCTTCCCTAAAAGAATATAGTAGAATTTTGTTAGAAGAAAGAAATACATAAATATAAGAGTAAATTACTGAGAACTCCTTTGAGGTTATAGGATAATACAATTAACCCCTTGTGTTTATCATAATTATTGGTAACCATCTTGATGTTAAGGTATCTTTGACTATGACCCTCAAACTATAAATTTGTTATCAAGAAGTCAACTACGTGTTGACCTGTGAGCTTAATCACATTAATAATGCCAGATTGGATAAAAAAACTACTTAATCATCATCGTCTAATTCTTCCTCATCCCACTTCAGATGTATTTTCGAGGTAAGGTTGATGTTTTTAGGAAAATAACAATGTTGATTAAACAGTGTTTTTAGCGAATTTGGCTGGGTCAATATCCTCCAACATTGTTTAGCAAGAAGAGCTCGATTAAAACATGCTAGGTCCCGAAACCCCAAACCCCTTGCCTCATATTCTTACACATATCAACCCATTTCCTCCAATGTATGCTTATTTTATCCAAAGTTCCACCCCACCAAAAACGTGAGATGACTCGAGTAAGATCAGAAATAAGACCCGGAGGCAACTTAATAATACTCATAACATGAGTCGGGGATAGCTTGGAGCATGCTTTTAATCAAAACGCCTCGCCCAAACTGTGAAACCACCTTGTCCCAACTACAAATCCTGGACATAATCCTATCTCTGATACATTCGAAGACACGATGTTTATTACGACCAATAAAGCTCAGGAAACCAAGATATAAGCCAAAGTCAGCAACTTCTTGTGTAGCAAACAAGGAACTAATATCATGCCGAACATTCTTTGGTACACCCGCAGAGAACATAATACTAGACTTTGTAAAATAAATACACTGACTCGAAGCCTCTATAAAATCATCAACGATATTGGAGATTGCACATGCATTGTCATGATTTGCCATACCAAAAACCATACAATCATCAGCAAACAGAACGTTCGAAAGATCATAATCCAATCCTCTAATTTGAAAACCACGAATCATACCACCATCCGAAGAAATCCTTAAGCTAGATGTCAAAACTTCCGTGCAACATATAAAGAGAAAAGGTGATAACAGGTCTCCCTGACGAAGCCCTCGCTTTGGATAAAAAACTTGTCCTGGGTAGCCGTTAATTAATACCGACATAGACACAGAAGATAAACACTTTTGCACAGGAGTTACCCAGTTCCGGTGGAATCCCATGCTAAGCAAGACATCAACAACAAAAGTCCACTCTACCCGATCGAATGAAATACCCTACTTAATTAAACGTGGATTGGATATATAACCAATTAAATTATGGCCTAAACAACAATGTCTACATTATTACGGTCACATACATATATATGTACATATACACAACGTTACAAAATTATAACGTTGTAAGTATAAAAAAAAAACGCGACATGACAATATAGTCGCATAAGTACATATAGCAAAAATACGACAAATAAAATAGTCGTATTCACACATAGGTATAGTAATAACGTGACGTAACAAATAACCGCTTATATATGTTCATGCAGCTGATAACGCGACATATTAATACGGTTGCACATATACAAGGGATAAGCATAAATAAGGCTAAAACAAAAAAAATGAGCAAACCTGCTCTAGACGGGATTTGAACCCAAGGCCTCTCGTACCATTCCCGAAGCCTTAACCGATTGAGCTGTACTCAATTTCAAAAAGATAAGGCAACGATTCAGTACAACTATCATCATGCTATTACATAATATCAACAACCTAATAACTATTCCTACCGTAGCTAAGCTACCTAATCTAACCCAACTTGTTCGACATTCCTACAGCGAATAAGTGAATTCCCTTCTCAAGACATGGGAAACTTCCCAAAGTAGCTTAAAAAGATGTAATTAGTTTATACCTGCTCCTACCCATACCTGCTACCCACCATCGATTCCTTTTCTTTTGTTCAAAACCTTTCTCTTCTATCGGTATTTCCCACTCATTCTTGGGGGTCGTTTTCTTTCTTCTCCAACCGAAGACTCCAAACACTTTAACATTCCAGAACCAGAAGGCTCGCTGCTGTTCCTTCCTCCATGAGCGGATGCTCATCTTCCCCGGCTACTACATCAGACGCAAGGCTTCATGATCGACGCATCCACTTCTTCCACTCCCAGCAAGCGCATCCCAGTTTCTGTCTTCCTTCGTTGTTATGCCAGAGAAGAGAACGAAGACGGTCCC
This sequence comes from Limonium bicolor, assembly GCA_023374045.1. Taxonomy (NCBI): domain Eukaryota; kingdom Viridiplantae; phylum Streptophyta; class Magnoliopsida; order Caryophyllales; family Plumbaginaceae; genus Limonium; species Limonium bicolor. The sequence continues at coordinate 68,501,225 of CM041778.1, read as the reverse complement.
TGCTGTTCCAGAAAAAAAACACACCGATGCCACGTCCCCAACTCTTCCTGCTGTCCCGGAAGAGGAAAACAAAAATCCTTGCTGCTCAGTACTCGCGTACGAAAACAGGAGTAGATGTGATTCCTTCCCTTGTTTTTCTTCCACGTACATGTACAACAGAGGGAGTCCCCCAACCTGTGCACTACTACTTCCAAGTGCAAACAGCGAGAACTTCCAACCTCATATGAGTTTTCTCCCTGTCTGTTCAAGCATAAGAAAAAAACCAGAGAGGTAATTTCCTTGCTCCATTACGTACAATGCAGAGGAGGTACCACTACCTTTCTTCCTTGATCTATCGGTAGTACCACCAATTCTACTGAACTTCTTCTCCTCGTTTGTTTTTCACGTTCGACACCAGAGAGAATACCCAGCTGGTCATGAACCTTCCATCTCGTTTTCTTCACGCAACATCCAGAGGAAACATACTCGGTTCTCCTGACTGGTATCTACTCTCTTCACATAAAACCAGAAGAAGGAAACAACTGACTCTCATAACCGGTTCAAAGTAATCATAGCAGCTCCATCCCTTTCCTATCACCGATGTTCCTTCCGGTTGTCCCCAGCTTCTCATAGCTCCTTCTTCCTGTTTTTCCCCACGTACAAACCAGAGGAGAAACACCACCAATGCAAAGAAAAATTTCAGGCGCAAAGCCTCCCATTCACAGCCACCATCGGTGAGTTTTTCTTTTCCCCTGTATACTCCTGTGCTATTACCGCTGATATACTGTCATCATTCCAACTATGTTTGAGCTCCCTCTGATATATTTACGTACAACAGAGAAGAACACTTACCTTGATGTAAGCTCTTCCCCTTCCGTTTGCAACACGTACAAAACAAAAGAAACGTTAGCAGCCTCGAGCTATTTCTTTGCGTGCTCCACATACTGAACCAGAGATGGTTACACAACCTGGTGAGGAAACAAACCGTCACCAACTCCTTACTGCTGTTACTCGACCGTGAATGGTATTATCACTACAATGACTATCGACTTTTTCTCTCTTGCGGTAAAGTGCTCCCAATATCCCCCAGCTATACATGAGTTCTTCTACTGATTTCTTCACGTATCAAAACAGAGAAGAAACGCTCCAGTTCAAGCAATGGCAAATCCAGGCAAACTACCTTGGTTAGTAGGCTCTCGGTAAGAAGAAAAAAATTCACTCCCTTCTCCTTGTGCTACCGTGTGCGTGTGCTACTTAAGCTCCATTATAACATCTGTTATCCCAGCTCAAAACTCACCTATTGCACGTACTCAACAGAGAGGAAAGAACCTCCTTTAACCATGCAATTGCAACGTGAGTAATGGGAGCTGACTTCTCATCCTTTCGGTAAGGAAACCAAAACTTATTCTTCCTTGTAATACCGGTAGCATATGTGAATATAAGTAGTGAGTGACTCACGTTTTTGTCCACTGAAGGCAGGCGTAAATGCCTTGTGTAGCAGCAACACCCAAACAGAAACCCCCTTGTGGTGCCGTTTTTGGTAAGGGGAAAAGCTTGCCTATTTCCTCCATATATTACCGAGAGCATATACTGCTATATACACTAGTGTTAACACTTCCTGTTACCTACAAAAAACAGGCGTATGTGAGCCTTACAAACCTGCTTCGCACCAAGCTCAAACCGAGGGGAAATCAGTTCAAAAAAAAAACATACACAAGCCGAGAGTTACATGGTGCTGTTTGGAGAGTTGGAAGCTTGAAGAAAAAAAAGGAATCATAAACTAGAGGTGAGGAATACTTACCTCATGTTATAATATGGTTTTTATGAAATTTAATTACACATATGTAGCCGTGGGATATATGGGGAATATGTGATTCACTTAGGTATTAAAATGTTAAATAACATTTTTGAGTTGACTAGTTTGGTGTGCTAAAGACCTATAAGGTCAAGGAAGTTTATTATGGGTCAAAATATGATTTATAAAAATATTAGTGTATGAGTGATGTGAACCGAGACCAAACATGGTCTTAAATAACTAAACTATGTATTATAATGTGTATAACATTTTTGGTTGATAATACAAAGTTGAGATGACGTATAATGTCATAGGAAATAATTAAATGATTTTAGAAAGAATTAAAGAAAAACTATATATTTTACCGTGAACAATATAGTTTTTATAACATTTATGTGTAATTTTATCCAATGAAAATTAATGTAATAAGGCCAAGCATTTTAGGCCATTTAATTTAATTGCTATGTTAAGCAAAAAAAAATGGCTTTAAAATGAATTTAAAACAAATGATGTTACCGTAAGTGTGTGGAATTTGATTTGCAAATTAAATAAATTTCGAGGCTGGAAATAAATAAAACCGAGAACCATATGTTAAAAGAATTATCTTATGAATTTTATTAAGTGTTATAAAATTTTGAGGGTCAATTGTAATCTTTTGAGGAAATGTGGTCAAACCGCAAATACTTGAATAAATGGTCAAACTAGTGTAGATTGGGTCAACATTGACCAAAATAAAAGTCTTGACCATGTTAATGTCATAAAATAAATAATTTATGAACTTATGTTACATTATAAGTGGAGTGTTGAATTTATGAAAATTATGGGGTATACAATGTAAATACTGAAAAGTTGAGTGTAGTTTGGTTAATATGTGATTTATATCCTAAGTATGAAATTTGGGAATTTTTGGAGTTATAAAATGGGTATATTGATAAAAGGGTATAATATATGATTTTTGTGATATATGAAAGTATATAATATAATTTGGGTAAAAATGTAAAAGAAAAGAATAGTGACTGGGAAAAGAAATATACCAAACAGCTATGGGCTGTTCGTAATATTAAGGAAATAACATATAAAAACTATATGTTATAAATAATATAATGTTTGGAATGATATAACATATAATATGTAAAAAAATATTATAAGATTGTGGTAAAGATATAAACATGGGAAGTTAAGGATTAAAACAAATAAAAACAGAACCTAAAGGGTTTGTTTGGATTCTTCGAAAATATTGAAACTATAAGTATACATACTATATAATTCAAATGCTATAATATATATGGTGAATTAAGTGTGTGTGACTATATTGTAATAAATGAGGATTATGTAAATGAAGAAGTAATAGTGTATTGTAAGTATATGTCATTTTCGGTACATAAATATAAGTACTAAAAACTATATGTTATAAACTAATGGCGTATAAAATATCATACGATGTGACATCAGGATATAAGTGTAAAACTAAATATTGTTATGTGGTCAAAAGCATAGTTGTAAAACCAGCATGCTAGCACTTATATATATATATATATTATATATATCAAAATGAAGATATAAAACTATAGTATACAATGACACAAAAAAATACTACGGTTAAATATGATTTTTAGAAGGTTAAATAAACCTTTGGATGAGGAATGAACATGCACATAATATAGGCTTCATGTTTCATTAAGAAACCAATGCGTATATATACAATATGCAAACCGGTGCAAATAATATGCACATATATATTATGGATTACAAACCATATAATAAAATAAAGAACATTGACTTGTTAGTATAATTATATACTACAAGCCATAAGGTTTTAAGTAAATACAATTTGCCACATAATTGGGAAGTTGTATAATATAAGGTATATTAAAGGATAGTAATGTGCTATGTAATATAAACTAACGTTGCATGAAATGCAAACAACCAGAGGTTATAAAATGTAACCATACATGCAACTAAAGGTTATAACAATACCCATGCATGCGATGTAACAGTTGAAGTAATGATACGAGAACGAACAATCTCGGATGAGGCGTAACGTTTAAAAATACTATGGGATAGGAAATATAATTCCTACGTTTAAAAAACGTTAGCCACGACGTTCAAGTAAAAAAAAACCGACGTCCTCGTAAACCGTATATTAATACATACTACGAGTAAAGAGTTTTAAGAGTTTTAAGGATAATGATACAGTAACTACTAACGGTTGAAAATCCGGGGGTGTAAAACCGGGGTTACTGACGTTATTCGGAAATACCGAATCGTATTGTCATGTGGATTGACACTTAGTATTCTTCGTATTGTTAGACCGCCTGTCGGACGTGCGCGCTCGAGAAGCTTAGAAGTCCACATTGCGCATCCTTAGTCCACGGTGTACGGTATGTAAAGGGATTTGATCCGGGTTGTCCTGAGGAATTCCTCGGGCTCGGATTTGTTTGATAAATAACTTGTGTGTATGTATGTATGTGATGTATGTATGTGATGTGTAGTTATGTTCACTGCATTATTTACTTATGCACGAACGTCCTACGGGACTAATACTACGTCGACTATAGATCGACTTATATAAAACTACATATGCGAAATGTGTGTTGTGACCACTGTTGTCTGACCTAATACGCTAAGTATTACAAGTATGTAGTTATAACCTAAGTAAAATACTTAGGAACGGGACACGACATTGTCGGTCTCTAGAGCTTTGACTCGAATGTGAATGTTACCTAGAATAATTCTAGGCATGCGTAAGACCCATAGGGCAGCCAACAAATTAAGTGATGTACTCCATAACTAAAACTGTAACTGACTATCTAACTAACAAAGCTAACAGTGGAGTGTGAATGAATGTGATGATGTACCTTAATCCAGACAGTCACTGGCTGCTGGTCGCGCGTAGAGATCTCTTGGGTTATCCCGTATCGGGTTTTACCCTAGTGAATCCTGAACGAGCCTATATAGATCGTCAGGCGGAGTGTGCTACCGTTGGCACCAGGCCCTTGGCCACCTAAATGGACGCCTTTACAAAGGCAAAGTGAATTAGTCCCAGAGTCTTCGGATGATCAGGGCAGTGAGCACCTTGTGTGTACGTGGGACTACTGTCCAAGTGAGTATATTTCGGGTTGTCCTAACTGACGCCCGACAGTGCTAACTAAACTAATAATATGTGAGGGCCCGGGGGGGCCGAATGTTGTACAGTGATAACTAAAACTAATGATATGTGAAGGCCCGGAGGGCCGAGTGATGTACTATGTGGTGATGTTAACATACGATGAATGAGTTCTCAATACCATTGTATTGTATGATGTGTGACAGTAATGTGTATCTCCATATATGACTGTTTGGATTGGTTGAATGATTATATAATCATGCATATTGTTACAGTATTTATCATATCTGTAAAATGACAAAGCATGAAATCAATCTAATATCAAGACGGTTAAAAATGACAAGTGACCAATAGGGTCCAGATCCGGCATACTCAGCGGCTATCGCTGATACTACACTTTTGTGCAGGTTGTTGAACACGTTGAAGCCGAAGTGCGGGATTGGGTAGTTAGGACATTGTTGATTTTGGATTATTTGTGGTTCATACCTCGTTATGTATTAAATGATTCCACTAAAAAGGGGTTGTAAGATTTGGATTATGTTTAGATGCTCACAATAGTTATGCTTTTGATATTTAGATAGAAATGTAGGTGGTATCTCGTTGTCACTGCGGATTGTATCTTTATGTTTAATTTGTTAAAATGTCGTACTGCTACATCACTCGCATGGGCGAGTGGTGGCAAGTAACACCCATGTGAGTTCTATTACTGTAATTACTTCCGCTGTGAGACGTCTTTATTTCCTGTTCACGTGAGCGACTATTACGTAGTTATTATGAGGGGTGTTACAAAAGTGGTATCAGAGCGGAGTACCGCTCTGATGACGAGATACTAGGTTAAGACAGTGAGCTTAGGATTTGGGAAATTTGGGAAACGTTTGTGAGGTACGAAACGTCTGTGTCTTAATGAAATCATGTGTTAGCAGAGCCTTTGGCCTGCAAGTGTTAGCCCTTGGGGCACACAAATGAGTTGATTGTATTATGGTGCGTTATTGAGAAGACGAACGGTGATACCGACATCTAGTGGTGATGTGAGCCAGAAGCTGGCCAAGGGCATAAAGGCCCGGGAACATTACCCTTGTTAAGGACCAGCTGAGAGCTCAGCCAGGAGGAGACACAAACGTCATGAGTACATTGGCGACAACCCACTTGCATGTGGAAGTCCAGCACGAACTACCACCGACAGTACCCCTCCCACCACAGCCCAATGAGTAGAATACAACTATGAAATATACTCCCCGAATGTAGGGAAAAAGGGCTACCAAGCCCAACGGACTGTGTAAACACTCTCGCAGCGAATGAATAATTCCTGCTCCTGTAACATTAATACAACCTCAATGTCATACCTCCATTGACGACCAAGCGCCGCATCAACAGGCACTGCCAGGGGCGAGCGCCACTACTACTATAACATCGTGGAAAGAGTCACCCAAGAACACTAGGGCAAGCGAACCGAGAGCACCATGAACTCCGCGAGACCGTCGCCCGTAAGGGGACCTTTAACCACCAAACTGTGAAAAGAAATTATCTTGAGAATGAGGAAGAACTTTATGAGAATACTGTCCTGTTATGTTCAAACTTCAATCCTAAACTTGTGTGCACACAATACCGTGACACTAGGACCCCGTCGTGGCGGTACCTATAGGGAGACAAAGTCCAAACGTTTACACTATTATAAATATAATGTGAGGGAAGACTTGATTATTCAAATGACAATGTGGTCAGGAAAATTTCCCAAATCCAAATACCGTCTTATTCATGAATAATCTTTTTAACAGTGCTTAACAAACAATGCAGCAGTGAAACAAACAAGTCAGGAACCGGCAACTCTACCTGCATGGCGCGCTTGCCACTGCAAGCGCTGATTTAAACAACGTACCAGTAATTTCGCCTACCCCGCGCACTTGCCACTGCAAGTGCTGCAAATAATTACTACTGCAGTTACCACTGCTATTATCTTACAAACGAATACTGTAAACTGAGTAGACCTGTGGTACGACACCATGGCTACCAATAATCACCAAACAATTGTACACCTCGAGTATAAACTACATAACTACAATTGTTACAACAAAAACCTCTAAGATACGAGGCCTACAACCTCTGTAGGACCGACGAGTCCGAATAACGCAATGAAAATGGCACCAGCCCATTACAATTATAATTATTAAGCAAGACGAGTCAAATGATAGGCTGAGAGCCAAGATAACATAATTTAATTAACAAACCATTAAATGGCTGAATTGGAAGTGGACGGTGAAACCTGATTCCCGGGGATCAAGGGGAAAACCAACCACAAATTGGGGTGAAAGGCTAGTGCAACACTGGTGCTGATCACACCAGAGTCGTATGGCTCCTGAAACTTCACAAGTTGCCAAAATTAATTATAGTGAGGATAAACAAAACTGCAGTATCCTAGTTACAAACAGCTAGCAACAATTTAACAATAAGATATTAAATAAGGAAACTTGCGATTAACAGTTCACGTTGTATATAAATCATACAAATAAAAACTATGTAGAGAATACGATCTTATGACGATCGCTGCCATACAGTTTCCAACTATATCGTATGCGCAGTATTTATACTATTCACTTACATTCATACCTCATGATTTATTCTCCTATATTATATGTCTCAATTTCATCATCATCTTAATGTAAGATGATTATTTGATTCGATGCATTATATTATGCAATATATTAAGAACTTTATCTTAATATCTTGTCACATTTCAGGACAAAAAAAAATTTTTTTTAAAAAAATTCCTAAGGTTCATTTTATACTAACCTTAGGTCATAAATTCTATTTTCTCACTACATATACTATAACCCATACTTTTAATAAAAACTATATTATTGCCAGAAGGCATGTACATCGAGTTCCTACTTCCATCAACTCCTGATATTTTTCCATTATTACAGTATTACCACATATTTAGTAAAATGTTATACATATCATATGTTATACATTTTAACCTTGTAATAAATGTAACTTATAGTTCACTAACTACATGTACGTATACGCCAACCTGTGATGAACACAAGAGAGTTGGTAAAACGTAGCAGTCCACAGAGGGACCAAGAGTGAAAAGAACTATTCTACCCTAATACGGCCGTAACCAATACCTTCGCAACAATAAACGCGAATCAACACTGAACACATGAATAATTACCACCTCTGAGCACTACCCTTACCAAGGAGTGCCATGTATGATTATGTACAATTAATAATGATCAACGCCAAGATTAAGTTCTATATGTATTATCAATATCGTACTGATTATGAAACAAGTCCTAAGTAGAAGAATGGCTACCGCCATTGGCGTCCCGCCATGTAAGAAAATGATAAGTATCAATGTATGTTAAAGACATGTCGTTTACTACTGTGATGACTGTCAGTGACGAAAGAATGTGTAAATTGAACCAATGACAACCACCTAAATCGATATCACGGAACACACAATCAAACGCTAAATAGCGTAAATAAGCAAGCATCAAATGTACAAATAAGGGGCATAAGCTCAGGAGACCGGGAACACCGACTCCAACTACATTTCCAGGCATATTACTAACATAACAATGTCTAAGTTAATATAATGAAACAATGGAGCTACGGTACATACCGTAAGCAATGTGAATGACAATGATGAATTACTAACAGGCGCCAAACCGCGCACGTGAAGTATAAATAACTACAGTTACAAGTAACTAGCACTAAACAATAAGTAACAACAAAGACATTACTCACTAGCTGAATACCAGCATGTAATGTTAATCACTAATAGTGATAAATGTTTAGTCCTAATGGACAAACCTAAACTTATGAAAAATAGCATACCCTTTGAGGATGCAGTACCATCAACGAGAACAGTTGGAAAAATGAAGAGCCAAGTTGCTCAAGCAACCACACAATCTACAATACACCCAATTAAACGGGAGAAAGAACGCGTATAAATACCCAGGTATGAGAACTTACCCTACGCCGTATTGGGAAGCATAGGTAAGATATGATAATGATTAAACTGAAGGAAAGAATTAGGTATATACTCATGGAGATCGAGATATGAGAACTGACATTGCTACCTCAGCACCAATATTATATAAACGATTGCAACCCATACAGACGAAGCAACGTTCAACTGGTTAGCAACCAATATTACCACTAATATGCTACTAAGGACATGAGTCCAGGGAACAAAAATAATGTTCCAACCACCTTACCACCATACTACTAGGACATTCGCACCTACGAAGAGATAACCGACATTGCGGACCAATCAACATCGAACTACAACAAGGACATCCATCAAAAGGGAGATTGACAATAGAATACTTCACAATAGTCGTGTGACGGACACTACCATTTACTAAATGAGACATGGGACGACCGCACTCTGATAGGAGCATGTGGGCCTGACAGACTTATTTATAGGTTAGTCAGGTAAGTAGTAATGTATCAGTATGGTACCCCATGCATGTAGACAAGTAGTGTTAGGAACACGAGAAGTAGTCAACTCCGTACTACGGACAGTGATGCAGATTACCTCTAAGATGGACGAGAAGAGCCGCAGAGAAACCAAGAACCTACAACACAGAGTAGTAGACGATACACAGTGAAGACAAGGAGACCCTTCAAAGATGACGAGGCAGACGACAGAAACAAAACCACTATATGGACGAATAATACGTAGAACCCTCATAAGGATCATGCAAGTTCTTGCAATCCAAAGGAAATCTACCAGATGTAAACACAAACGCATGACTACGCAATGATGAGAGACAAGCTAAATGCTAGCAGATACCTTAAGAAGGAATAATGGACTTGGAATGTACCACTCACATGATGATCGCTCATCTTATCTGTTTGACTCTTTAGATATTAGCTGCTGAGTTTACGCCTCTGCACTCTGTAGGACTGAGTGTTTTGGTATTGCACTTGTGCAGTTATTGATCTAGTAGAAATACAGAAAGATGCAATGGATATCAACAAGAGTGTGTATCAAAGAACTACAACAGTGTATTACTCTGGAACAAAACCACCAGGAGACACGGATGACAATCATCATTTACATGAACATATAGGGTGGTACGTCTTGGTACTACCAAGACAAGTGCAAAAGCACCAAGTACTAACAAGAGCCAATGTCATACTATACCTCAACTGAATATCATTGGGAGAAGACTCACAAATGTATGCTAGTGATCCTAATAAGAGGTTACACAGTAAAAAAAAAGGGAAATTGAGACTATGTTCATGGGTCTGCACCTCATACAGAGCGAGTGGGCCCTTTATACATATTTAAGAGCCCAAGGGGCTAGAGTCATACCCGTCTCTCTGATATGAGAATAATCTACTCCAAAGGTGAAAACACCACATGAGAGTTAGAGAATCTATGAGAGTCAAGTATCCAGCGCTCCTTGAGGAGCGGCTGTCGAATACTTGTGGGGTACGGGGGCGTAACCCTTTTTATGGGGGGTAGAGCCTCTTGGCTGTGCACATGTTTGCACTAAATTCTGTTATTTCGTATGCGGGGCATACAATAGTTTATGGGTATGCGGGGCATACGATGTTGATTGTTGGTATGTTTGTGGGTGTGCGAGGCACACGATGTCGATTGTTGGATGTTGTTTGTGATGTTGTTTGTCCATTTTATTGGGTTGTTGGGTACGCAGGGCGTACGTGGTTGATTTGTTTGTGTAAATGTGCACTTGTTGTATGTATCTTGTGAAATACTTGTTGAAATGATGTGTCTACATACATGAATGTAGTACTGTTCTTTATGATATGTGTGATATACATATTTATAGTACCTTGTAGATTGATTACTTAGGATATCGCTTAGATACGAAACGAAAAATTATATACGAAATGTGGAATGATGATATGGTATGACACCTTGGGAGGTTGTCACGGTGGGTAGAACTGATAGGAAATGATGGTGCTGATGGATCACCTATATCCATATATGTCTGAATTAACGCCACAATTGAGGGCTATGTGCGGTATTAGCACAACACGATATGCGTAAATGAAATATCACATAGATATTCATTATGGGATTATATGGGTAGTTATTAATACACCTAATAAGTAAAGCGACTTCGGGACGAAGTCTTTTTAAGGGGGGTAGATTGAAATACCCCTACTTAATTAAACGTGGATTGGATATATAACCAATTAAATTATGGCCTAAACAACAATGTCTACATTATTACGGTCACGTACATATATATGTACAATACACAACGTTACAAAATTATAACGTTGTAAGTATAAAAAAAAAACGCGACATGACAATAGTCGCATAAGTACATATAGCAAAAATACGACAAATAAAATAGTCGTATTCACAATATATAAGTAATAACGTGACGTAACAAATAACCGCTTATATATGTTCATGCAGCTGATAATGCGACATATTAATACGGTTGCACATATACAAGGGATAAGCATAAATAAGGCTAAAACAAAAAAAGCAAACCTGCTCTAGGCGGGATTCGAACCCGAGACCTTTCATACCCTTCCCGAAGCCTTAACCGATTGAGCTGTGCTCGATTTCAGTAAGATAAGGCAACGATTTAGTACAACTATCATCATGTTATTACATAATATCAACAACCTAATAACTATTCCTACCGTAGCTAAGCTACCTAATCTAACCCAACTTGTTCGACATTCCTACAGCGAATAAGTGAATTCCCTTCTCAAGACATGGGAAACTTCCCAAAGTAGCTTAAAAAGATGTAATTAGTTTATACCTGCTCCTACCCATACCTGCTACCCACCATCGATTCCTTTTCTTTTGTTCAAAACCTTTCTCTTCTATCGGTATTTCCCACTCAGTTTGGGGTCGTTTCCTTCTTCTCCAACCGAAGACTCCAAACACTTAGCATTCCAGAACCAGAAGCCTCGCTGCTGTTCCTTCCTCCATGAGCGGATGCTCATCTTCCCCGGCTACTACATCAGACGCAAGGCTTCATGATCGACGCATCCACTTCTTCCACTCCCAGCAAGCGCATCCCAGTTTCTGTCTTCCTTCGTTGTTATGCCAGAGAAGAGAACGAAGACGGTCCCTGCTGTTCCAGAAAAAAAACACACCGATGCCACGTCCCCAACTCTTCCTGCTGTCCCGGAAGAGGAAAACAAAAATCCTTGCTGCTCAGTACTCGCGTACGAAAACAGAAGATGTGGTTTCTTCCCTTGCTTTTCTTCCACGTACATGTACAACAGAGGGAGTTCCCCAACCTGTGCACTACTACTTCCAAGTGCAAACAGCGAGAACACCCGACCTCATATGAGTCTTCTCCCTGTCTGTTCACGCATAAGAAAAAAACCAGAGAGGTAATTTCCTTGCTCCATTACGTACAATGCAGAGGAGATACCACTACCTTCCTTCCTTGATCTATCGGTAGTACCACCAATTCTACTGAACTTCTTCTCCTCGTTTGTTTTTCACGTTCGACACCAGAGAGAATACCCAGCTGGTCATGAACCTTCCATCTCGTTTTCTTCACGCAACATCCAGAGGAAACATACTCGGTTCTCCTGACTGGTATCTACTCTCTTCACATAAAACCAGAAGAAGGAAACAACTGACTCTCATAACCGGTTCAAAGTAATCATAGCAGCTCCATCCCTTTCCTATCACCGATGTTCCTTCCGGTTGTCCCCAGCTTCTCATAGCTCCTTCTTCCTGTTTTTCCCCACGTACAAACCAGAGGAGAAACACCACCAATGCAAAGAAAAATTTCAGGCGCAAAGCCTCCCATTCACAGCCACCATCGGTGAGTTTTCTCTTCCCCTGTATACTCTGTGCTAGTACCGCTGATATACTGTCATCATTCCAACTATGTTTGAGCTCTCCCTCTGATATAATTACGTACAACAGAGAAGAACACTTACCGTGATGTAAGCTCTTCCCCTTCCGTTTGCAACACGTACAAAACAGAAAGAAACGTTAGCAGCCTCGAGCTATTTCTTTGCGTGCTCCACATACTGAACCAGAGACGGTTACACAACCTGGTGAGGAAACAAACCGTCACCAACTCCTTACTGCTGTTACTCGACCGTGAATGGTATTATCACTACAATGACTATCGACTTTTCTCTTTTACGGTAAAGTGCTCCCAATATTTCCCAGCTTTACATGAGCTCTCCTACTGATTTCTTCACGTATCAAAACAGGGAAGAAACGCTCCAGTTCAAGCAATGGCAAATCCAGGCAAACTACCTTGGTTAGTAAGCTCTCGGTAAGAAGAAAAAATTCACTTCCTTCTCCTTGTGCTACCGAGTGCGTGTGCTACTTAAGCTCCATTATAACATCTGTTATCCCAGCTCAAAACTCACCTATTTCACGTACTCAACAGAGAGGAAAGAACCCCCTTTAACCATGCAATTGCAACGTGAGTAATGGGAGCTGACTTCTCATCCTTTCGGTAAGGAAACCAAAACTTATTCTTCCTTGTAATACCGGTAGCATATGTGAATATAAGTAGTGAGTGACTCATGTTTTTGTCCACTGAAGGCAGGCGTAAATGCCTTGTGTAGCAGCAACACCCAAACAGAAACCTCCTTGTGGTGTCGTTTTTGGTAAGGGAAAAGCTTGCCTATTTCCTCCATATATTACCGAGAGCAAATACTGCTATATGCACTAGTGTTAACACTTCCTGTTACCTACAAAAAACAGGCGTATGTGAGTCACAACCTGCTTCGCATCAAGCTCAAACCGAGGGGAAATCAGTTCAAAAAATATACACAAGCCGAGAGTTACATGGTGCTGTTTGGAGAGTGGAAAGCTTGAAGGAAAAAAAAGGAATCATAAACTAGAGGTGAGGAATACTTACCTCATGTTATAATATGGTTTTTATGAAATTTAATTACACATATGTAGCCGTGGGATATATGGGGAATATGTGATTCACTTAGGTATTAAAATGTTAAATAACATTTTTGAGTTGACTAGTTTGGTGTGATAAAGACCTATAAGGTCAAGGAAGTTTATTATGGGTCAAAATATGATTTATAAAAATATTAGTGTATGAGTGATGTGAACCGAGACCAAACATGGTCTTAAATAACTAAACTATGTATTATAATGTGTTAAACATTTTTGGTTGATAATACAAAGTTGAGATGACGTATAATGTCATAGGAAATAATTAAATGATTTTAGAAAGAATTAAAGAAAAACTATATATTTTACCGTGAACAATATAGTTTTTATAACATTTATGTGTAATTTTATCCAATGAAAATTAATGTAATAAGGCCAAGCATTTTAGGCCATTTAATTTAATTGCTATGTTAAGCAAAAAAAAATGGCTTTAAAATGAATTTAAAACAAAATGATGTTACCGTAAGTGTGTGGAATTTGATTTGCAAATTAAATAAATTTGAGGCTGGAAATAAATAAAACCGAGAACCATATGTTAAAAGAATTATCTTATGAATTTTATTAAGTGTTATAAAATTTTGAGGGTCAATTGTAATCTTTTGAGGAAATGTGGTCAAACCGCAAATACTTGAATAAATGGTCAAACTAGTGTAGATTGGGTCAACATTGACCAAAATAAAAGTCTTGACCAAGTTAATGTCATAAATAAATAATTTATGAACTTATGTTAACATTATAAGTGGAGTGTTGAATTTATGAAAATTATGGGGTATACAATGTAAATACCGAAAAGTTGAGTGTAGTTTGGTTAATATGTGATTTATATCCTAAGTATGAGATTTGGGAATTTTGGAGTTATATAAATGGGTATATTGATAAAAGGGTATAATATATGATTTTTGTGATATATGAAAGTATATAATATAAATTTGGGTAAAATTGTAAATAAGAAAAGAATAGTGACTGGGAAAAGAAATATACCAAACAGCTATGGGCTGTTCGGTAATATTAAGGAAATAGCATATAAAAACTATATGTTATAAATAATATAATGTGTGGAATGATATAACATATAATATGTAAAAATATTATAAGATTGTGGTAAAGATATAAACATGGGAAGTTAAGGATTAAAACAAATAAAAGAACCTAAAGGGTTTGTTGGATTCTTCGAAAATATTGAAACTATTAGTATACATACTATATAATTCAATGCTATAATATATATGGTGAATTAAGTTGTGTGACTATATTGTAATAAATGAGGATTATGTAAATGAAGAAGTAATAGTGTATTGTAAGTATATTCATTTTCGGTACATAAATATAAGTACTAAACTATATGTTATAAACTAATGGCGTATAAAATCATACGATGTGACATCAGGATATAAGTGTAAAACTAAATATTGTTATGTGGTCAAAAGCATAGTTGTAAAACCATCATGCTAGCACTTATATATATATATATCAAAATGAAGATATAAAACTATAGTATACAATGACACAAAAAAATACTACGGTTAATATATGATTTTTAGAAGGTTAAATAAACCTTTGGATGAGGAATGAACATGCACATAATATAAGGCTTCATGTTTCATTAAGAAACCAATGCGTATATATACAATATGCAAACCGGTGCAAATAATATGCACATATATATTATGGATTACAAACCATATATATAATAAATAAAGAACATTGACTTGTTAGTATAATTAATACTACAAGCCATAAGGTTTTAAGTAAATACAATTTGCCACATAATTGGGAAGTTGTATAATAAGGTATATTAAAGGATAGTAATGTGCTATGTAATATAAACTAACGTTGCATGAAATGCAAACAACCAGAGGTTATAAAATGTAACCATACATGCAACTAAAGGTTATAACAATACCCATGCATGCGATGTAACAGTTGAAGTAATGATACGAGAACGAACAATCTCGGATGAGGCGTAACGTTTATAAAATACTATGGGATAGGAAATATAATTCCTACGTTTAAAAAACATTAGCCACGACGTTCAAGTAAAAAAAAAACCGACGTCCTAGTAAACCGTATATTAATACATACTACGAGTAAAGAGTTTTAAGGATAATGATACAGTAACTACTAACGGTTGAAAATCCGGGGGTGTAAAACCGGGGTTACTGACGTTATTCGGAAATACCGAATCGTATTGTCATGTGGATTGACACTTAGTATTCTTCGTATTGTTAGACCGCCTGTCGGACGTGCGCGCTCGAGAAGCTTAGAAGTCCACATTGCGCATCCTTAGTCCACGGTGTACGGTATGTAAAGGGATTTGATCCGGGTTGTCCTGAGGAATTCCTCGGGCTCGGATTTGTTTGATAAATAACTTGTGTGAATGTATGTATGATGTATGTATGTGAGTGTAGTTATGTTCACTGCATTATTTACTTATGCACGAACGTCCTACGGGACTAATACTACGTCGACTATAGATCGACTTATATAAAACTACATATGCGAAAATGTGTTGTGACCACTGTTGTCTGACCTAATACGCTAAGTATTACAAGTATGTAGTTATATCCTAAGTAAAATACTTAGGAACGGGACACGACATTGTCGGTCTCTAGAGCTTTGACTCGAATGTGAATGTTACCTAGAATAATTCTAGGCATGCGTAAGACCCATAGGGCAGCCAACAAATTAAGTGATGTACTCCATAACTAAAACTGTAACTGACTATCTAACTAACAAAGCTAACAGTGGAGTGTGAATGAATGTGATGATGTACCTTAATCCAGACAGTCACTGGCTGCTGGTCGCGCGTAGAGATCTCTTGGGTTATCCCGTATCGGGTTTTACCCTAGTGAATCCTGAACGAGCCTATATAGATCGTTAGGCGGAGTGTGCTACCGTTGGCACCAGGCCCTTGGCCACCTAAATGGATGCCTTTACAAAGGCAAAGTGAATTAGTCCCAGAGTCTTCGGATGATCAGGGCAGTGAGCACCTTGTGTGTACGTGGGACTACTGTCCAAGTGAGTATATTTCGGGTTGTCCTAACTGACGCCCGACAGTGCTAACTAAACTAATAATATGTGAGGGCCCGGGGGGGGGCCGAATGTTGTACAGTGATAACTAAAACTAATGATATGTGAAGGCCCGGAGGGCCGAGTGATGTACTATGTGGTGATGTTAACATACGATGAATGAGTTCTCAATACCATTGTATTGTATGATGTGTGACAGTAATGTGTATCTCCATATATGACTGTTTGGATTGGTTGAATGATTATATAATCATGCATATTGTTACAGTATTTATCATATCTGTAAAATGACAAAGCATGAAATCAATCTAATATCAAGACGGTTAAAAATGACAAGTGACCAATAGGGTCCAGATCCGGCATACTCAGCGGCTATCGCTGATACTACACTTATTGTGCAGGTTGTTGAACACGTTGAAGCCGAAGTGCGGGATTGGGTAGTTAGGACATTGTTGATTTTGGATTATTTGTGGTTCATACCTCGTTATGTATTAAATGATTCCACTAAAAAGGGGTTGTAAGATTTGGATTATGTTTAGATGCTCACAATAGTTATGCTTTTGATATTTAGATAGAAATGTAGGTGGTATCTCGTTGTCACTGCGGATTGTATCTTTATGTTTAATTTGTTAAAATGTCGTACTGCTACATCACTCGCATGGGCGAGTGGTGGCAAGTAACACCCATGTGAGTTCTATTACTGTAATTACTTCCGCTGTGAGACGTCTTTATTTCCTGTTCACGTGAGCGACTATTACGTAGTTATTATGAGGGGTGTTACATCGAATGCCTTAGACATATCAACTTTTAAGGCAAAAGATCCATGCTAAATCGCCTTAGAGCCACACATCAAATGCACTACTTCATTAGCAACAATAATATTATCCGTAATGAGTTGAATTTTCATAATGGCAGCTTGTTCTGGGGATATAACATATTGCATAGCTTCTCTAACCCAATTCACTAAAACCTTAGCGATCACCCAATAAATTGTGTTACAAAGAGAGATTGGCCTGAAATCAATCATAGAACACACACCTTTCTTATTTGGAATAACACAATGAAGGTATGATTAAGACCATTAGGAAGTACTCCATTATTCAAAAAATCAAGACCCGTATATGAAATCATCCTTAAGAATATGCCAAAAGGAGTGGAGGAAAGTACCGTTAATACTGTCACACCCCGGGGCCTTGGAGGGGTACATACTCTTGAGGACTGCAACAACTTCATCACTCGTATATGGCTGAGCAATGAACAAATTAACAAAATCAGGAATACGCCTTTCAACGCATGCTAATAAATGTGGGTTTGACATAACATTTGTAGAAGTAAACAACTCTTGGAAAAACCCACTAGCCACCCCTTCTATATCATCCCATTCAGTAACCATATGTCCCAAAGGAGACCGCATGAAATATTTTGTGTTCCTTCTTTTCCTAGCCTTAAAACAACGAAAGAAAAACTTTGTATTCTGGTCACCAGTAGAAAGCCAACACATTCTTTATCATTGTCACCAACGAATTTCCCGCTTATGTAACAAAAAATCCAATTGGGATGAAAGGTCTGCCCAAGTTTGCAAGTTACTTTTAGTAGGAGCAGCTATTGCAATATTATTTAACATAGTCTTAAGAGTATTCACCTCAGAAGCCTCAAACCTCACTTTTTTGACCCCTCATTTGCGCAATTGACGTCCACAAAGGAACACTTTGCTTTGGTAACATCCACGTGAAGAAGCTTTTAAATGGACAGTAGTCCTCCCGTACACACAAAGGTGCTCATGTTTGCCAGGAGGTCCGGAGGCCCCCTGGACTTCCACTGTACCTCGTAAGGTGTCCATAAATAGGCCGTAGCCGTGTACCAACAGCAGGTACCATATGACCCACGATCCAATTGGGCTCGTTGGGAATTTCCTAGAGTGAAACCCGATCAGGTATCCACTCAGTGATCACAAATGCGCAACCAGCTAGTTCGTAAACTAGACTGGATTTCCTCCCTCATCTCATACCAATTCTCTCATGGGAATAAGTATCTTAATCACTTCCTAAGATATGCTCTTAGTTTTATGGAGAATGCATTTACCATTTATATAGCTGCCTTCGAGGTCTTACGCAAATACCTAGAAGCAGTCTAGGTCATATTCATGTTCGAGATCCATGCTCTAGAGACCGACAATGTCGTATCTCGTACCTAAGTGTTTTACTTAGGTTTATATATATACGTAGTTTATAATACTAAGTGTATTATGTTGCGTATCCATAATCTCATCACATTGCTCGTATATGTATGTTTATATAAGTCGAACTATAGTCGACGTAATATTAACCCAATGGGCATTCGCGCAGAATAATAACGTAGCGCGAGAAAATGAGCAGGTATCACATAGCATTTCATGCATACACATATATATCACAACATTGTTGTCACAACAAGATTGTCTGGACCCGAGAAAGTTCTCAGGATAATCCAAATCAGAACCGTCCACATACCGTACACCTTAGACCAAGGATGCGCAAAACCCTAGCTCGTCAAGCGCCTTTGTCGGTCGTACGATCTATACATCAATAACACTATAAGTCAATCCACATGACTTAATCTAACTCGGTACTTCTGAATCACACTAATAATCCTGACGTTTCATCCCCGGATTTCAACAGTTGATTGTTTAAAAATACTGCTACGTAAAACTTGTCACTCGTAGTATTTATGTACATTCGGGTTTAACTGAATAAGTCGATTGTAAAAATGTCATGGTTATAGTATTCCCAACGTTAGGATTTATTTTCATTGTATCTTATTATATTTATAAGTATACAATATACATCCATATTTATATTATATAGTTGCATGCATGCATGCAACTTTGGTTCATGTGATATTTCTATTTCTTTATCCATTGTCACTCCTTGAACTACGTAACTCATTAATATTTGTAACAAGTTACTATTGAATTTAAACTTAGCAATTGTAGTTTTTAACTTGGTAATGTAATAACATTTACTCTTTTATATTATATACTTTCCAACTATACAATATACTCATCTTATATTTGTATATTTATATATATACTTTGCGCATTACATATATACATTTATATATGTTTGTTTCATGAGTTTTAAAACATTATATGTTTATATTTTATCATCTTATGTGAGATGATTATTTCCCACTAGTTGTATTTGTTATACAACTTATATTAAGGTTTATATCTTAATAATAGGTTACACCTTATGACATATTTTATAATTCCTAAGGTTTATATTTCCCATTTATTTATTCCTTGTCACATTATTTCATGTGAGTATTACTAACGATATTAGTTTCATTAAATCACGTTAATACCTTATAATTGTTATAACATTTATAACATTGTAGACCATAGTCTAAATTTCATTTTCCAACTCTTATATATTTCGCAATAGCACTATATTTCTCTTTAATTTCTTTTGGACCACATAACATTTTATAATGTTACAATTATATACTTATATCATATAATATGATATTTTTATCTCATTATAACTTATAGTTTTATATAAAACTATTTATATTGCCGAAAAGGCACAATGTTATAACTTTATTTCTTTCCATCACCCATACTTTTCTTTTATTACAAATGTACCACATTTATAATATAATGTATATATATATATATCATATATTATAATATTTAATCTTTATGATAAACATAACATATAGCTATATTTATTCTAAATTGCCGAATGTTCTAAATTATTTTTCAACCCCTTTTACTTTCTATATTTGCCAATTGGCCACATTTATAACATATAGTTTTATAATGTCATAATAAACTATATATTATACAGTTTTCTTATTTAAGTCTCTTACATTATTCTAAAAATCACCAAACTTTACCAACATGTTATAAAGTGTATTATTTATAGTTTCTACCCAGAAACTTTCAGTAATTACGTTTACACCCCATATATTTTGTAATTTTTACATTTTACTCCTAAACTTAGTTTTAAACCACTAATAAATTATATACTTGATATAACTTGGTCAAAGTCACTAATATGGTCAATATTGACCTCCTAAGTTCTGGTTTGACCAGAACTTTCATTAATTACTAATTTGACCCCATATTTTACACAGTTTGCAATTTAACCCCAAAACTTTATAAAATCTTATAATTTTTTATTTAAATTCCATTTAACCTCTAATTTTCGGCTTTATCTCACTACAACCCTCTGTATTTTTATTTAATTTCTTTTTTACCCCAAAACTTATGCTAAGTGCATAAAATAAATTAAATACACTTTTAAACTTAAATAAAATGGCCTAATGACATGACCTTATTACAACCTTGAACTTGTAAATATCTTCAAAAACTTATAAATTCTCGGCCCTTACACCAATTTATTCATTAATTACCAATCTTCCACATAATGTCTTAAATTTGACAATTATGTAATTAATTCACTTAATTAATTTAACTAAGGTTTCTATAACATTTTTAAAGCCAAAAATGACTATTTGGTCATGTCCTCTCACGCAACATTTTTATAATAAGCTCCAAAACATAATAACATTATATTAAGATATTATACCTTGATTTATATATCTTTCAAGCTCCTTTGTCCACGGCAGCTTGAGGGATTAATTTCCACAACACTTGAACACATTTTAGACATGAAAACAAGACATGATTACACTCTAAACATGAGTTAATCATAAGGAGTATTTTTATACAAGATTTAAGGTAAAATTTACATTAAAATGACAAGGAAGTCAAGGCTGATTTTCGGCCTATTTTAGATCAACAAAAGGTCTCAAAATCACCACAAAATTATGGAGATCAACAAGATGACAACAAGGAAGTAAGGTATAAGGGTTTACCTAGGCAAAATGCCTTAAGAAATGGATTTTTGCCTTGTAAATAGATCACCCTTGATCAATATGATTTACCCACAGAATCAACATGTCACTGGGAAGATAATGAGCATATAAACTCAAATAAATCATCAAAATAAAACCGTATGAAGAGTAGAAACTCTTAAGACACATTTTTACCTTAAAGTGAGATTTTTGCTATATTAGCTCCATGAACTCATACCAACGTTTTGAAGCTTCATTACAACATCAAATCACTGAGATTGAGCCATGTAAAGAGTATGGAAGTTAGTTCATAAGGTAGCCCTTGAAGAGAGGAAGAAAATGAGCTAATTTATGCCTTAAACCATTAACTTATGAGGTGGGAGTTGATTTTCTAACTTACCAGCTCAAGAACAGCTTGGGAGGTTCTTAGAAGTGCAGTACCTTGGCTGGGACAGGTGCAAATGAGAAGGAATCGTGCATGGCATGAAGAAGAAGAAGGAAAGTAAGTAAAAGTAAGATAAAGTAATGTTATATTATAAAATAGAATAGTAACATCCCATTAAGTTATGCTTTTACGTATCATGCTTGTGCAGTCTGGCCTCTTCTCCTAAATTCTGCTGACCTCACATAGTCCAAGGAGGGTCAATTTTGACCATTGACCAATTAAGTCAATTAAGGCTTAATTTTTGCACTATTTGAGCACTATTCATTATTTTAATGCCTAAATTCCTAATTTTTTTTAAAAACTTTAATTAGACATTCTAATGTGATATATTATGTCACATTAGTGTATTTAGGGGTAATCCAGGCCCTAAAGTCCATTGAAAATCAATTTGGAAGACAATCTCGCAAAAACGTGCTTTAAGAAGTTTTAAAGCACATTTTACGTCTTAGCGTGTTTTTGTGCTTGGTTTTCTTTGGTAATTATTTTATTATGTTCTTAGCCTCAATATAAGGCCTAGGGATCCACTTGAGACCCTAGTTAAGGTTACATAAACTCTAAGGGTTCTTAGAGCACAATTTTACCTAAGGGGTCTTAAGGCATATTTTTGTGTTATATGATTGATATTTGATTCCCAATCATCTTTTATGGTTTAGTGTAGTAAACTAACCAAATTTGGGGTTTATTTAAGGTCCCAAAGTCTTTTAGTGTTCTCAAAGCACATTTTTGGCTTTAAGTGTTTTAAAGCACATATTGTGTTTTCTTGTTCTTTGGTGCCTTCCAAGTGTTTCTAAGGCATGTTTTAGCCTTGTTATATTGCAATATGATAGTTAATTATCATAATTGAGGTTTGGGGTATTTCAGTTAGGATTGCAAAATCATCGTGAGTGAAGAACGAAAAGAGGCACAGAGTATGTACGTGGATTTGTCATCGCTAGTATAGATTAAAAAATTACCGTGAGCAAATACAGGTGCGGAGCATGCAGTTCCTTGTTCACCAGTTACGATTGCAAATTTACAGTGAGTGATGATCGAAAAAAGGGGCAAAGCATGTATGTTACTTTAATTGCTTGCAAGGATTGAAAAATTACTGTGAGTGAACATTGAAAACAACAGGGGCAGAGCATGGAGTTCCTTGTTCACCAGTTAAGATTGCAAAATTATCGTGACTGAAGAGGAAGAAGGGGAGAATAGTTAGGGTTTTAGAGAAGAGTTGATTGATATTTTTTAAAAAAGAAATGATTGTAATATTGGTGCAATTAGATAAAATTGCACTATTAGATGGTACAAATAGTGCAATAAGTTAACTTGCACTTATTGGTAATGAATATATAGTAATTTAATATTGGGGATAAGGAAAAAAATGCCCTATTTGATTCCATCAATTAGTGCAAGGCGAACAGATGCACTAACTAATAGTGTCTGTTAGAGGGAAACTTTCTTTCGCACCTATTGATGAACGTGGGAGTAAGTATATATTGGACTAATGGGGTGAAAAGACAAATATGCACTATTTGAGAAAACCAAATAGTGCGAGAAAAAAGTTGCACCAATAGATTATCTCTATTGGAGTGAAATATTCACTATGCACTGTTTGACCATTATACAAATAGGGCAACTTGAAAAAATTGCACCAACAGATAATCTATATTAGTGCAAGTTTTTTTCGCACCTATTGATCATATTTGAATAATGAAATTTAATGCACTGTTAGTGTGACTAGTTGAAGATGCACTATTAGATAACATCTATTAGTGTGACCTCCAATATTGCACCTACAGATATCCTCTATCAGAGCAAAGTTTTCTTCTGCCCTGGTTGATCATTCATGTGGTGTGCATAGTTTTGAGGTGACCTCAACAAATAGGGCAATATAAATAGTTGTTCTAATTTACATTATCTATTAGTGCAAGTTTTCTTGGGTGCCCCTTTTGCTATGGTCAAGTAGTGCACCATAATGGTGTCATATTTGCTTTAACTTTTAGGTGCAATGATTAAGATGCACTAATTGATAGTCTACAAGTTGCCCCAATAGAGCAATATTGTTGTAGTGATAAGTGTCGTTGATATATGTTGATATGTACATGTAACTAACATAAATTTTTAAACTTGTCAAAGCATATCCATGACTGGTCTTGTTTTAAAGAGCTTGAATTTAGATGAACTATGGTGCAATTTTTTTATTTTGGACTTATATTTTAAAAGGTATGACTATTTAAAGTTAATACAATATTAGTCCATCTATTATGCTACATAAGCAGTCCAAACAATAAACTGACTGAACTGGCACATATACAACCACTCAATGCTCAGAACGGCGTGCCCCCACTTGACATGGCTAGCTAACAGACATGGACCAGCTACACTAGTCAAACATTGTTTTTTAAATACACATTTACTATGTATTGTTAAAGAAGACCAATCACCCTTATTCTGACTTAGTGGACCACATAATTCACAGAGAAAAGTGAGGTTAAGAGATGCAAAGAAGGCTTTGAGATCTTAGAAGAAAGATTGGAGATTCCAACTCGAATCTTGAGTATTCTACTATTCCCATCCCTTTGTGTCATGTGTTTCATCTGCCTATGGGTTCGTATCTTGTAGTTATATTTGAGTAAACAATGTAGCTTGAGGTATAATTTAACCTGCAACCTATTACTTCGCAATAAATTATATATTAATCTGCGTGCTACATTACCGATTTTGAATTGGATAGTAAAGTTTGAATTATGTTTATATGGTTGTTTGCATGAATGAAATTTTTATCAGTTGTTTAATACCAATATGAATTTTGTTATTCATGTACTTAATCTTGTGTTTGTCTGGTCACATTACATGGAGTTCTAAAGGGTGTTAGCAAACGATCATCATGCTTATGTTAACAACTCAAGATTGAAGAAATAATGGGGCAGTATTTGACTTTATATCGAAAAAGATTGAAATATCCCGTATTCATAGAGTTTATAAAGGATTTGTATTAGTCTGTTATTAGGGTTAGTAAAGGTTTAAAGAGAAATGAACAAAATAAAAGTGGGTCCTTTTTGTGTTTTAAAAATACTAAAAAGGATTCTAGAAACAGAACTTTTTTAAGTGTGGATAAATAAAAAATATTTTCTACCTCCTCACTTTTTTCTTCTGTGTAAACAACAAAACTTTGTCTCTCATCCTGGTCAAGCTTTGGGGGATTTTGACTTGATTTTTATTAAATTTAATTGTTTGGCTGGTCCTATGAAGATTTTTTATAGGTTTTGAGAAGCTCTGCCTATTGGAGCGAATTTTAAGAAGTTTTGAACATTTTATCCCTCTATTGCTACTGTTATCCTCTTTCATCTTTGATTTTGGTTTAAGTCGTCTATAAGATGTTTTAAATTCTTCATTGTCATGCTTTTGAGTTTTGTGGGATGTGAATGAGTTATGATTTTGTGTCTCGTTAAGCTAGTGCATTCATGAACGTATGGACTCCTCTCTCCTAAGACCAAGCCTTCCTACGCAAACACCACCTCACAACCAACATGTCACCACCCTTAGACACCACTACTTCCAGCCTTCACACCACCACAAAAAACTTGTCTAACACCACAAACAGCCTTCCAAACATCACAACCAGCCTTTCTAACACCAGCCCCCTAATCACCACTCCTCATCTCGTCCTAAATTTCCCAAAACCTCACCTAAAATGCCTTCGGCGAGGGAGGAGTCCAAAACAGTGTTTATAGATAATTTGCACCAAAATACCAGATTGGGCACGTTATGGAGAATGTTTGGAAGGTTTGAACGCATATTTAGCGTCAACTGACCCAATAAAGAAGACTAGCTATGAACACAAGATATGTGTTTGTTGAGTTCGAAAGCAAACACATAGCAGTGAAGGCCATTGAGGAAACAAACAGCCTGTGGGTGGATGGAGTACGGATAGCAATGCAGATGGCTAGGCCACTGAGAGCAGCAAAGAAAACATGGAGGCCCCCGCCAAGGTCACCACAAAAAACAGGCCAGGAAGATCGGCAATAGGATTGTCAGCAGACTCAAAAACTAAAATACCCCAAAAATTCAAATGGTGATTAATTAGGCTAATGAAGATTTTAGAAGCTTAATTATGCCTAAATAAATACGAGGGAACAAATCCCGAAGAAAACGGATCCTTAAAATGGATTAAAAACGCGAACGAACCTTAAAGCACATTTTTCAGGGAAACCGAGAAAACGCGACTTTAAGCGGGTTAAATAGACCCGTAATAATTATAATAAATTAAATGTCTATAATTAGACATTAGTGAAGGCTTAGAGCCATTAAAATTAATTAAACGAGAAAATTCCGGAAAACGGGTTCCGGTTAGTGTATAGTGCAAAAACGGGAACTTACGGGGTACAAACCGTAATAAGAACAAACTAATGTGTCCCAATTGCAAATAAAAAAATTAAAATCTGATTGGGTGTTTGTGTACTCACGAGCCCACCCCTCTCCACTCATTTAATTGTCTCTTACACACTATAAGACAAAAGCAATAAAATAAACAAAAGTAAAAGAAAGAAAGTACATACCCTTACTTTTGGAGACTCTCTCTCCTATTCTCTCTATTCCCCACCATACTCCCTCCTTACTCTCTGATTCTTCTTCTTCATTGAGCTTCTTCCATGGAAATTTGAGAAGCCAAACAAGACTCCATCTTCTTCTCCATCTTTGACCACTCAAATCTTCTCCAAAAATCACAAAATTTGTACCGTTGGAATCCTCTTGTCAAGGAGAACATTCTCCTCTATTCAAAATCTGAAAATACCCAATTCCATATCCATGGGTGTTCCTCATTTGAAGGTTTGAAACCACCATTGGAAGAACCTTCTTCATCTTGTTGGGTTGAGGTAAAAAGAAATCCGAAAAACTACCATTTCTAGCTCCCATTTGCATTATAAGAAATTCTAGTTTGAGCTCTTTGTGCCTTGTTGTTTCAGCCGGTTTTAGCTCCACCCTTGGGCTAGAAACTTTGCTCTCTTGCTAGTCCAGAGCCTCACTCACTTATTGAAAGGTAATACTCTTTTAAACCCTAAATTATGTAATCCTAAATTCTAGGTAAATGAGGGTTAGTGTTGAGTTAGTGTTGAGTTAGTGTTGTTGTTTTGGATGGGTTGTAGCATTGCCTAAATCGGGAATCAACAACAAGAGAAAATAAAGAGGAAGGAAGAAAGGAGGAAGGAAAAAAGAAAGAAAGAAAAACAAGAAGCTTGAAATTCAAAGGTAATGCACTTACCTTGAGGTTGTTTTGTGTGTCTTGTGAAATGGAATTTTTATGTATGAGTATGAAAAGTATATACATTGTGTGGTGTAATCTAAAACTAATGCAATGGAGAGTATGAAATGAAGTTGCATTAGTATTGTGTAAATTGATGAGCAAGAGTTTGAGTAGGTGAATAAATGGGTAAGTGTTGGAATTGATTGTGAGTATAATGTCTTGAGATTGTATTGATTATGCATATTGGTAAACAGGGGTGAAAATTGAGTTGAACAAGCAAATAATGCTTGGGAAAATACTTAAAAAAACGGGGAAACTCTGTCAAAATTTCCCTAGAAACTAGAGGACATAAGAGTGTAATGGTGAAGGAAGAACCTAGGATGACTAGGTGTGTTTTGGAGTTTGATCGAGTAATTAATCACCTTGGAGGCTAGAGATGAGTAAATGTGTATTTGAGTTGGACTTGGGATGAGGATAATGCAAGAATGCTAGCAATGCGTTAGTGGAGGAATCATTGGGATAGAGAAGAGAAAAGAAGCAGAAAACCACACTTGTAAACTTCTAAGGAGAAATTAAGTGTGAAAGCTAGGTAAATGAATCAAGATTTGAGTAATGAATTAGTAATTGAATTAGTGAAGTTTAGAGTGTTACTAAGGAGCTAAAATATGGTGGATTATGTGTGGAATCATTTGAGAAAAATTGGGCAAAAGTTTGGAGTAAAACAGAGTTTGAAAACTATAAAAATTATAAAGCTGTAACAGGGTCCGGGACTTAGGTCCAAAACCAAGTCCCGGAAAGACCCCAAAAACATGCCGAGAATAAACCTCTGTACTGGTCCGGGACTATAATCCCTTACCAAGTCTCGGACCAGCATTAAAATCAATCCAAAATTTCACTCCAGAGGTGGTCCGGGACTGTAGTCCCTTACCAAGTCCCAGACCAGTTGCAATTTAAGCCCAAGAGTGATTTCCAGTGTTGGTCTGGACTAGGGACCCGGACCATGTCCCGGACCAGACACAAATTTCACCCGTATGTACTTTTAAGTGGCTATATGAATGGGGAATGATGGGTAATGGTCTTGGATGATTGTTAAGACTTAATTAATGATGTATAAAGGTCATTAGGAGTGTAAATAAGCTTAGGAAGCAAATTAAAGTAAGTAAAAAATGTAATTAAGTTTGAAATGTAATGAGGAAGTAATCGTAAATCGGGGAAACTCCAAAGATTAAAAGAGTTAGGTTAATTATAGAGAATTAACCATCCAATCCCATGTATGTTATAGGATTTGAATAAAAGGATTTTGAAGGAGAGTTGGCACCTCGAGAATCTTGGTGAACGGTATGATTTTCTCATACTCCGTATGCTACCTTGGCTACTCTGATTTGTGTGTTTGTGTGCTATGTGATCACCTAAATAAGAAAAAACGCACGAATTGGATTTATTACACTTGCTTGTGCTTATAGTGTATTATTCCTTGTTGAACTATATTGTGAATTCGAAGTTTGTATAATTCATGAAATGTATGAATGTGGATGAAGTATGTGATTGTTGAGAATATTGTGCTTGGTTGTATTGTGGCCGAATTGGAAGGTTGTGATTGAATGTAAAGTATTGATTGCTTGCTTATGACAACCTTGAGTGAATTGATGATTGTGGGCCTCTCACTAACTCCCTAACAATCTAACACTCTAACTTTGAGTATTGAGTAATTGGAGTATTTGAGAAGCCCGATATAGTTTCGGCCACGTGTGAGGATGAGGAGACACAAGAGGTTGGATCCGATTCCAAGCCTGAATCTTTTCCACAGACCAAACCCCTTAAATGGGTAGCATCCTGGTTAAGTGAGCCACCCTAAAGCCCGGTGGTGGGACAGCGTAGTCCCTGCTCGGAGGTCACACTGACTTGACTTGAGTAAGTAATGAAGAGTAAGTAGTGAGTAAGTATGAGTATTGAGTAATGTATGCGTAAGTGTGATCATGGTAGGCGGAAGCCACATGATCCCGAGTATAAGAGTAAAAATCATCCGATTAACCCGGATGAGTAAAGTAACTAACAAGTATTGTGTATGGACTTGAGGATTGTATCTCAGCACCATTGTAAGAATGCGTGGTTGACTTGTGTGTGTCTTCCTTGTATGAATTGTAATGTGCGTACTGGAGTGTATGTAGTAAAGTGTATGTTTTGGAATGAAGTATCGAAATGTATGTATCGAAATGTATGTATTGAACTTTATGTATTGGAATGCATATGTTAGATTGCACGTATGTATGCGCCTTGTATGAGTATGACGTTATTTTTGTAATAGCATGTATGCATGTATAAAATGAACCACATGTAGGCGACCAAGTAGTCGGCGTACCCCCGTTAGCACGCGGGGTATGCGAATTTCATGCCAACAATTTTGCTGAGCCCCTTGGGGCCCTGTTTTTATTTTCCAGGCACCCGAGATGGTAGATGGTCGTTGTGAGAGACCGGATTGTATTAACTGTCAATTAGAATTCATATGATAGTAGTATTGAATTATACTTGGGCGTGTAGCCCCGTTGAATGGCCGGCGTGCCGCATTGTATATGTAATGGTATTGTGACATTAGTAGGCCTGGATAGGCGTGAGTAAGAGTGGAACTCGTAGTAGCTAGATACCCAGTAAGTATGGAATGTAATTTAGTACTCGGTACAATCGGATAGTACTTGTGTATGACTCGATACAGTAAGGATTGTAATTGTAAAATACTCGGTTTAGAACGTAATGGAAGTTTGCATTTGTATAAGTATTCGGGAATTCCGGTACATCAGACCGATACTGTACGTAGTGTGTGCCTTGTTAGTCACGTGGGTGGCTAACGGCTTTGTTTCACCCACCGGTAGTTTGTAATATTTCCGCCGTGAAGGTAAGTTTGTACGAGGCAATTAGTAGGTAATGGTATGATTAGCGGTTGGGGTGTTACAAAAAAGTGGTATCAGAGCGAAGTATCACTCTGATGACTAGAATACCGAGTTTAGGGAGTACCGAGTTAGGAATTAGGAACTTAGGGCTAAGGGTTGAGTGGTAGCGTTAGAGATACGCTAGATGGGAACCCAGTGGATACTAGAAGCCTACAATATCCAGACCCGCCCTCCACAACCCTACTTTATAACTCGGGAAAGAACGCCAGAGAGGTGGAAAGTCCTCTCCTACTTGGGGAAACCCGATCTGGCAGTATGAGATAATTCTATAAAACAAGAACCTGTCATACGGTGAATTCCAATAACTGGAAAACCCGAAGACAGTTCCCGTCTGAGCGAAAACAACTACACTCAAAAGCAGGAGATTAAGAAACCCGACGACAGCGTGAGGCGACATTCTTAGCCGTTGCGAGAATCTGGCTTAGCCAGCGGCAGCTGGAGGGAAAGCACGAAGCGTGCAACAAGCGAAAATAGAGCAGTAACAAAACCCGAAACGCTCGTCTACGGGACTGCAACAATTAGTTAATACCACCAACGATATACTAACTGACTAGGAGCTAGTTAAAACTGGGTAACTCCCACCTTACCACACCCGAGTGTCCTGATCGACATAGCTCAGATAACTACAGGAACTTCAACGAGTGACTCCAATAGGACTACCAATGTAGTGCCTAAGCACGAGTCAAGCCTCGGTAACCATGATAAACATGTGGGGACGAGCAACGAGGAACGAAACAAAACCAAGTATAAGGGAATCTCCAAGGATTGGAGAGATACCCGACCTAACGACTACCACGCCAAGATAAACGGGAAGCGACACAGAAGATCAAGGAAGAGCCAGCAAGGCTACTGAATACGGTGGGAATAATACCGTAACCGGTATAGGTTAATCCCAAAAACCTCCTATACCACGCACTTGCCACTGCAAGTGCGGTAAGAACGGGGATATCCAGGGAAACTTCTAACAATAACAAGTACCTAGTAAGGTACCGTGATGACAATGAAGCAAATATAGGACCACCAATCCTAAGAAACTGAAGAACAAGACCTTGGAAGGGCCTAACGACCCGACCATTGTATTGAAAAGTATACCAGTCAGCGAAAAGCTAGACTCGGTCAGGAATACCGACCATTGAAATACCAGGGAAATTTTTCTTTCAAACTCAAACTTATTTCAAACCCCCTTTCAAATCCAAAATTCCTTTTAAACCTTGAACATTTTGAACCCAAACCAGAAGGTCTACACCGACATTATCATAGGATGATATGAGAAGAGTCGACGACAGAATACTTCACCTAGGCGTGTGACCGACACTACGAGTATACGAAAACGAGATGTGGGATGACTGCACTCCGAAGGAGCTTGCGGGCCTGACAGACCTACTTATGAGTTAGTCAGGTAAGTGGTAACGTATCAATAAGATACCCCATATATGTATACGAGTAGAGTACGGACCACGGGAAGTAGTCGACTCCGTTCTACGGTCAACAGTACAAGTTCAAACCAGGATAACGATTACTACCAATAATGGAAGATGAAGAACTCAGTTCAACCAATGAGCATAAGGGAACCAGAGAACCCAACAGAAGACATCGCATATGTCTCAAGGGTCATGAAGAATAAACGTGATAGTTAGAAGAAGTACCCAGCACGAACACAGTAAGGCAAATGTCTAATTTATAAACCCGATAATGTTCAATAAACGGGAGAGACTTCCCGGAACAGTCACCACGGCCACAGGGGAATATTGATCTTCACAAAAGAGATATTGAACCCAGCCAAGAACGCAATGGATAAAGCATCCATGGTCTACCCAAGAATGGGAGACGTTAAAACCCCAAACGGGACAGTTCGAAATGCATAACCGCGAGGCGAAGTAATTAACTAATCATACCCATGTATACAAGCCAGATGTAATGGCATAACTCAACAACACCCAAGAGCAATCCTTAAAGGGATGTCTGATCAACAACCGTTGAATGAAGTATCGTGACACAAGAATTAAAACAAATATTCGATTAAGACACCGATTAAAAAGTACCCCAATAGCCAAAGGCAACCCAATATTACCTAAAGGGCCTACCATGGACGGAAGCGTGATGCAACGACCTTATCATGGAGCCCAGTCCTACCTCCAAACCATTTGTGGGTATGTGGAGGAGTACAAACTCATGAACAACCTTCAATGAGCAGAACTCGAGGCAACGAGGCTTACAAGCCATGAACCCACTGCAATACATAAATCCAAATGATTTCAAGAGTTATATAAATCACAAGGTAATTGCCAGGAGTGGCACCAGTAGGAGGAATATACCATAAATAGAGCGATGAGCGAACCACTCGTCATAGGAGTGGGGATTCCTCTCGTTATTGTGAGGCCGCTGGAGCGGTGATTGTGGGAACCCTTTTGAGAAGGCTCTCACCCACGAACACCTAGAGACTACAGTAGGTGATTATTGCCAAGGGATAATTTGAACAAGGATAGTACGAGTAACGAAGCCTTAACAGCAAGTCAAAAACCGAAGGGATAGTAGTTAAGAGCAAACAATGTATGTGTGTAATGCGAATTGCAGAATTAGCAACGCACAAGGAGTGTGGGAACTCGAAGAATAAGTATATTCTGTAGCCAATCGAGTGAATGACAACCGTAGTATGAATGGTAAGGTGCATGAACTGAAGCTAACCCAGTAAACCCTTGTGAGGTTGTGAGTAGAATTCAGCCCCTCAATATGATATGAACTCTCACTTGTTAGTGATAGAATACTCTTCTACTAGAGTACGGGACCCGTAAACTCGTAGTCCCAATGATACATACGACAGGAAGACCGCTCGGTCAGACCTAACATGCAACACCAGGATTTAAACGGCTGTAGTTGTCTAAAACAAACACAGTTAGTGTATAAAATGACACATCAAGTGACCAACGCTCTAAAGAGCTTGGAATCCACTGGATTACTCCCTTCCTAACCAGCCAAACTACTTGGTAACAACATC
The DNA here is from genome assembly GCA_023374045.1 of Limonium bicolor. Lineage (NCBI taxonomy): Eukaryota > Viridiplantae > Streptophyta > Magnoliopsida > Caryophyllales > Plumbaginaceae > Limonium > Limonium bicolor. The sequence goes on along the minus strand of CM041778.1, from coordinate 68,467,971 downwards.
ATAAGTGACGAAGAACCTGAGGAGTCTAACCTACACCTGAACCTGAAATTCAAGAAAGGCATCAGCACACTAATAGTGACCTTACAATATAATACGGCGATCGCTAAATATATAACATGAAGAACTCCCAGTGTATTCACACCATGAAGGGTCGGCTATCAGATAAGACATTGAAGTGAACAGGAATTTTGCGCCAACAATAGGCAAAAGATAAGGCAAGCTACCACAGTAGCTGGGGCCGCGAAAACGATACCTATATGGTGAGTAAGAACATAGTGCGCAGCAAGCGACCAATGTATCTAAATAACCACACAACACTATGGAGTTGTTAAATACGAGATGACAGACAGACCGGGCAACAAGCTAGGAGTCTGCACCAAATGATGAAGCACCTCACAAAGGAAGTAATGTTTATTCCTATCGCGATCACATAAGAGAATTACTGCCAAGGGTTTACGCCTCTGCACTCTGTAGGACTGAGTGTTTTGGTATTGCACTTGCGCAGTTAATGATCTAGTGGGATAGCTAGGAATATGGAAAATGTCAATCGTAGTAAATCCTTCCCCTCACCAACGAACACGGCGCAAGCCAGAATAATTGCACAATAACTGATTAAGTAAGCATAATTCAGAGGGATGATCATAACCAGTGACAAATGAGGAAGCACTACACACTAAGTAGTAGCTTAACCTCAACCGACAATAAGTCGGAAGAAGCAAGTGAACAATCATGAAAGTACACAATAGGTATGATAGATATTCCAAGAACAAGATAGGAAATCTATAACTCATCGAATCCGCGTACGGTAAGAAACACCATGCGTCGATTGAGAACCCTTGTTTCCAAGAAAAAATGGATAAAAAGGGAAGTATACAATACCGTGAGGATAACTACAAGGGCAAGTAAGCTCTAAGTTATCAGGGTCGCATAGCAGAAGCTAGTGGGCCCAAAAAGTCCTAAGGTTCGACATACCTATGGAATATGAATAAGTAGCAGACTATCAATGCCTTGAATCCTGAGAGGCGAGAACCGAAACCAGTTAAGAGTTAAGTGAACTCCAATGATAATTCCTGGTGTAGGGACTAGACCGTCAATATGGTTAAGACCCTTTGACCGGAATACATTGTATAATAAACCGCATGGAAGCTAAATGCTTCGTAGCGCTAGAAGCTAATAAGCCAATGTTCAGTAATAACATATGGTAGATTACGTGGGCGTAATCCCTTTTTAAGGGGGGTAGGGCGAAAAGCCGCTTAGCGTATATTTCACGCATTAAGCATGTAAATCACGCTGTGCATAGCACAAAAAGGAATTGTATTGATGAATGGCATACATGTTACATAAACATATGCACTTACTCATAGTCCAGTTATGGTTATGACACACAAAAGAGGCGGATACCATGTATATAAATGTACCTATCTCGTTAACTCTAGAAGAGTATACAAGAAAAGTAGAGTAGAGAAAATCCTAGGGAAATTAAAGCCCCTATAGTACATGTCCAATTGAGTGTAGACGTGGCATTGAGATGCACGAGTCGGTATAAAACCGACGTAGCACCTAGAGGGAATTGAGTTTCCTAGGTGATTGTTTTGAGGAAATGGAGAGTAATTGGTGGACTGAGCTCCACAAGTATTGTATTTGGGATGATTGATTATAATTGACAAAAGGAGTAATAATGGATGAAATAAACTCTATAAGTAGTGAATTTCCAAGTAAAGTATTTAGAGATAAGAATTGAGGACGATTGATGAACTGAGTTCCATCCTTTGGAGTTGTATTGCTTTGTATTTATGATTCAGTCCCACAAGTTCTACTTTTTGAATGTTTTTAGATGAAGAAAGTAGAACTTCCTGATTGCTGCTGTAACACCGGGCAGTTTTTATTAGAAATTTTAATTAATTAATTTTTTGAGAGAGAGCATACCTCCCTTATCTCTTCCAATAGGTCGAGGTGATCCTGGATCCCAATATCATTATTCCCTTTATCATATGATTCCCATCGTACTGACGGAACGATAACTTCAGCCGGTATTATTGCTTCTACCCCGTATGTTAACCTATACGGTGTTTCCCCTGTAGGTCCTTTTTCAGTCGTCCGGTAGGACCAAAGAACCTGAGGCAACAGCTCGGCCCAGCCCCCTTTTTTGTCACCCAACCTCTTTTTCAAAGCTTTAACAATCTGGCCATTCACATTCTCAACTTGCCCATTGGTCTGGGGGTGTGCTACCGATGCAAATCTTAAATCAATCTTCCATTCCTCACAAAATGACCGGAAGCTGTCGCAATTGAACTGCGTTCCATTATCAGTTATTATTACTTTGGGTAGACCAAACCTGCATATGACGTTCTTCCAAATGAAGTCCTGTGACTTTCTAGCAGTTATAGACACGGTTGGTATAGCCTCTACCCATTTAGTGAAGTAGTCAATAGCTACGTACATGAACTTGAACCGGCCTGGAGACGCTTCCGGAAAGGGTCCGACAATATCTAATCCCCAAATGGCAAAAGGGATGGGAGACAATATGGATTTTTGAATAGCTGGTGGATTGTGAATTTTGTTTCCATGTTCCTGACACCTTATACACTTCTGTATATGTTCCCGGCATTGCTCCAGTATCTTTGGCCAGAAATACCCCAACCGTAGGATTTTGTGCGCCGTAGCTCTTTCTCCCTGATGATTCCCACAAACCCCCTCATGGATTTCTTTGATAAGTTTCATTCCTTCCTCTTGGGAAACACATTTGAGTGCCGGTCTTGCAAAGGATCTTTTATAAAGCTGATTATCCTCTATAAAAAAGGAAGCTGCTCTCCGCATTACAGTCTTTGCCTCCTTTTCATCCAATGGCAGCTTTTCATTGATTAAATACTCCATGATCGGGGTCATCCATGACTCCTCTAACTCATTTTGATTCACCATATGCACATGCGCCGCGTCAAGCCCTGAACTTGTCTTGACTTCTAGCCATACTTTTTCTGGCACTTTTTCAGCCATGCTGGCTAACTTTGCCAAAACATCAGCCTCCAGGTTCTGGGCTCGCGGGAGATGCTTCAACTCACATCTTTGAAAGCCAGCTTTTAATTCTTGAACTCTGAGAAGATACTTCCAAAGCTTCTCCTCTTTAACCTCATAAATGTTGTCATCCTGCCTGGTTACCAACATTGAATCCGAGTATATTTCTAGCTCTGCATTCAGTTAGTTCAACTATAAGTTTCTATAGCGAGGGAAAGAGAATTCATAGTTTTGAAACGATGCTTAAGAAAATTAAAATCTTGTGTCTGTTTTTAAAAGAAAACCTGTCGCCCCCAGGGCTGTGGCAACTTCCAAGCCTTGAATTAAAGCTTCATACTCTGCCTCATTATTGGTTACTTCAAATTCTAACCGGAAAGCATAATTGAGACTCTGCCCATCCGGAGTTTGCACCACAATTCCGGCTCCCGCCCCGGTCTTACATCGTGCACCATCAACCAAGATTACATATGGATCAGTACTTTTTCTCTCTTCTTGAGCAAAACTAGTCTCAGTTATGAAATCAGCCAGTGCCTGAGCCTTTCTTGCCGTTCTTGGTAGAAAATGAATTTCATATTGAGTGAGCTCGACTGCCCAACTTACCATGCGCCCAGACGCATTCGGATTATTCGTTATTTGCTTGAGTGGCCAGTTTGTTCTTACAAAAATCCGATGTGACTGGAAGTAAGGACGCAGCTTTCTTGAAGCTATCATTAAGGCGAAAAAGATCTTCTCAACATTGGTATACCGGCTTTCTGTGGCCGTCAGGATTTTTCCGGTATAATATACCGGGACTTCTTTCCTTTCTTCCTCCATTATCAAAACCGCCGCTACTGCCCAATCTGAAGCCGACAAGTAAAGATAGAGATCCTGACCAGGAGCCGGAACCCCCAACTTTGGTAATTCTCGAAGCATTTCCTTTATTTTCTCAAAAGCTTCAATACATTCCGGTCCCCATCGAAACTTACTGTTTTTCCTCAAGATGTTAAAGAATGGGATTGACTTTTCTTGCAATTTTGAACAAAATCGACTTAAAGCAGTCAACCTTCCATTGAGAGCCTGAATATCTTTAATATTTTTTGGCGGAGAAAGATTAAGGACAGCTTGACTTTTCTCGGGATCTACCTCGATTCCTCTTTGCCCGACAATAAATCCCAAAAACTTTCCTTTGGTTACCCCAAATACACACTTTTCTGGATTCAGCTTGATTTGGAATCTGTCCAATGTATTAAATGTTTCTTCCAAATCTTTCATATGCTGCTCTGTTGAGTCACTCCTTACCACTATGTCATCTACATAAGCTTCGACATTGCGGCCAAGCTGATGCTTGAAAACTTTATCTATCATTCACTGAAAAGTTGCTCCCGCATTTTTTAACCCGAAGGGCATGACCTTATAATAAAACGTTCCGGCAGAAGTGATAAAAGAAGTTTTATCCGAATCTTCCTCATTCATTTGAATCTGGTTATACCCAGAGAAAGCATCTAAGAAACTTAGAACTGAACTTTGAGCAGTTGATACAACCAAACGATCTATCGAGGGTAAAGGATAAAAATCCTTGGGGCATGCTTTATTTAGATCAGTAAAATCTACACACATCCTCCATTTCCCATTGGATTTCCTGACCATAACAACATTGGCCAACCATCGAGGATAAGAGACTTCTCTAATGAATCCGGCTTTGAGCAACTTTTGAACTTCCGTCCTGGCAGCCGAATCCCTTTCTTCTCCTATCACCCTCTTCCTCTGTCTAATGGCCGGATGCTTTGGATCAACCCGAAGATTATGCTGGATAACGCTTCGGTTTATGCCGGGCATTTCTTCTGTACTCCAGGCAAATGTCACCCTTCTTTTTTCCAAGAACCTCATTAGATGAGTCTGTTCACCGCTGTCAAACGCATTTCCTATTTTAAAAAATTTAGAGGGATCAGTTTTCAGATATACCTCTCTTGGGGAATCATTTGGTGCCTCCCTACTTTTCTTGTCTTCATCAAGGTCCGGAGGAGCGGGAAGCTTCCCTTTGAACTCTTTATCAGACCCCACAGTTTTAACAATCCCTTGCTCTGGAAAAGTTACCATGATGCGAACTTCGCAAACCCGGGCCATTTTCTGACTTCCCCGTATCGTTACCAACTTTCCGGTTCTGGTCAAATACTTCATCTTCAAGTGATGAGTACTGCATATTGCCCGGAAGGCATTAATTCCCTGGTCTTCCCAGGTACATATTATACCCGGACAACCTTGGCATGATAAAAGCCGTTAATCTTTCCGTCCTTCTCTCATCTCCTTGCCCCAGAGTGATGGTAAAATCCACACTTCCTGTAGACTGCGCAGAGATTCCCCCAACGAATCCTCCCAGAGTCACGGAATAAGGCTTGATTTTGTCTTGGGGAATTTCAAGTTTCTTAATTGCCTCTTCCGAAATGACATTCGCCCCTGCACCACTGTCAATCAAAATTCCTTCCATCATCCTATCGTTTACTTGTGCTCTGATTACCAGTGGGTCATTATGCGGGTATAAAACTCCATCCTCATCATCGTCAGTGAAATATATTGGAGGAAATTCCTGTGTTTTTGCAATTTTTCTTTCCGGCAGTTCCTGATGTACTTCATGAATATGCCGCTTTCTTTCATTCGCGGTTAAAGGTCCGACTTCTGAAAAAAGGCCTGTAAATTCTCTTAAGAGAGATTTTCATTAGTACTTTTTCCTTTGAAAAGGAATTTTTCGAAATTCATCCTTTATTATTTATTACAAAACTTCAGAAAACAACAACATATCTTCATCATAATACCTTCTTTTTTCCCTGTTATGAAACAAGAAAAGACAGCAAGAGAAACAAAAAAGTTCTTTTGTCAATATGAGATTTATGGAAATTCCCTCTTTAATCCTACAAACCTGTTATCACACCAAAAGATTTACTGTGATTTAACTCCGGATGTATCTCCTCTTGTGCCCGGGTGTACTGGTTGCTGTTCTGCTTTTGTTGCCCCATCGGTTGTTTCCCCTTTTTCTTACTTTCCTCTATCATTCTGAGCTCCTTAGCCAAGGTGGCACAATTAGCAGTTCTGTGACTACTATTGCCATGGAATTCACAGAAAGCCACCGGGATTTCTCCTTGCTGAGGCTTTTTGGGTGGAGGCAAGTATCCCTCCTTAACCGCTGCTGCATACCTTCCCGGGTCAATTTGAACCGCAATTCTTGCATTCTGGTATTGCGGCCCTTGAGAAGAGGAGGAACCGACGAAGGCTTTGTAATAAGGTTTGTATCTTGAACCTCCTCCCGTCGAATTCCCGGACTGATTACCCCCTCCTTGACCTCCCTTCTTGTCTCCAGCAACCTTAAAACTGTTCACCAGCTCCTTGGCTTTATTCTCCGCTACCTCAGATTTCAAAAAATCGTGGATCATTTCAGCCAATTCTCCATGAGTTTTTGGCGCCTTTGTTGCAATCCTTCCAGCAAATCGAGGATGAGCCAGACCATTTCCAAAGGCCTTAATCAGAATTTTTTCGTCCACATCATCAATCTCTGCTACCTGTTTGTGAAAGCGCTCACTGAATTCCTTCACTGTTTCTCCTTTCCGTTGCTTTAAGTCCATTAACTCAATCGTCTCTTTCTTGACCTTTTTGCTTGCTGCGAAATACATCTGAAACTCTTCAGTTAGTTGCTTGAAGCTTGATATTGACTGCGGAGGCCTGGTTGAAATCCAGCTCAGCGCCCTCTTCGACAAAGTTCCAGGAAATTGGTTGCAAAGAGCCAGCGAACTTATCCCCTGTGTGTTCATTGCAAACATAAACTTTTTAACATGATGAGCAGGATCCCCTGTTCCATCATATTTCTCAACAGCAGGCGCCACGAAATGAGGAGGCAGCTTCGCTTTCCTAATTTTCTCAGAGAATGGGTACAGAGTCATGTCGATAGAGTCATCCTCCTCTACTTCGTCAAAGTTAGTCAGAGTATCCTTTGGTTCTTCCTTCCTTCGTTCATTGCTTCCTTCTGAGTCACGGTTCTTGAGAGATTCAAGAACTTCAGTCATTTCCTCCCACTTTCTCTGATATTCCTCATCTCTCTGCATTAATTCTTGTTGCAGAACCTCATTCCCTTCCACTATCTTTTCATCGATTGCCCTGGTCAGATCCTTTAGCATTTTCTCCAAATCTTGCTTAGAGATTGTGTTTGAAGCTCCAGTATTGAGAGCCTCGTCCTCAGCATCGGATCGCGGCGCTTTCCTTGTCCTTGGTGCCATCTCTTTCTCAAAATCTTCACACTAAAACCTGCAAAAAGAAGAAAAAGACTTTTTTAAGAGTTTTTCAACGATCAAATTCCTATTTTATTGGTGGATTTCGTGGTTGCTAGATCTGAGCTGTTCGTTTCCCACAGACGGCGCCAAATGAAAACGTTTCGATCCGTTTCCCAAACTAGCCTAATCTTGTTCTTCCTATCTTACTTCAGGTTACCTTGTTACCAAACGCTCTCCCAGTGAATTCGTTAAAGTACTCAAAGTGCAAGACAAATGGAGTTCTCTCTTTTCTCAAAAACTGATCGCGTCGTTTATTACTTGGGGGTTGATCCCCTATTTATAGTACTTTGGGGAGGGTGCCAGCCTGTCAATTTACTTCCTTGCCAGGCTGTCAATCTCGATTACAAGTGTTGTCCCCCCTACTTATATTCTATCTGGCTGGGCACTCCTGCCCGGCCTCTTTTGTTATTGTGTCCGATCTCAGATGACCGGTCACTTTAGACCTTGCGCAGCCCGGTACAAACGACCGGTCGCTTGCTTTCCTGTCTAAGCGCTCCCGGGTATAAGCGCCCGGTTGCTTTACCTATCCCTCTGTATGTGACCGGCCACAAGCGGCCGGTCACTCTATCCTCCTACTATGTGCGACCGGTCATTTAGCGACCGGTCACTTTGCCTTCCTTTTTGTATGCGGACCGGTCATAGGCGACCGGTCACTTTTCTCCTTTTTTTAAGCGTGACCGGTCAAGGCGACGGTCACTTCTTCTTCTTATATGTGACCGGTCACAGGCGACCGGTCACTCTACTTTCCTTCTTATATGTGACGGTCACAGGCGACCGGTCACTCTACCTGCCTCATTATATGTGACCGGTCACAAGCGACCGGCTACTTTACCCTTTCCTCTATAGTGACCGGTCACAGGCGACCGGTCACTTATATCTGTTCCTTGTATCCTCCGTCCAGCATGACCGACCGGTCACCCTGTGGGTTCCCAATCCTTTCTAGGACTTTTCCTTACGCCTTGAGTCTCGCTCCATCTTTTCCCTCTTCAAGATCTATTAAAAGATAGAAAATGGAAAATTTTCAAACTAATTGCTGTTTGAAACTGATGTGGGAAGTCGAACTTGATTCTGATCAGATCAAGGGAAACTGAACACAAATTGGGGTGGAAAGATAGTTCAACAATGGTACTGATCACATCAGAGTTGAATGATTCTTGAAGCTCCCTACAAGTGGTCACAAATAATCACATGTAGGAGAGATGCAATGAGCATAAATTGAATTTGGAGTTGATTATGTCTTCAACAAATTTCTTGCAACCTGAGACAAGAACCGACATGTCTAGCGGTCTGTAGACCGAACCCATGGGGAGGATACGAAGGAGTATGAATGTATTGCATTGCTTTAGTATAGCTTTGCACAGTATGGCATGTATTGTATGGTATGTATTGTGTGGTATGTAGCGTGTAGTATGGATTGTGTGTAAAATCCATATGTAACGGGTTTGAGAATGTATGAATGAATGATCCCTGTATAGTATGGACCGAACAACTTTGAGGACAAAGTTCCTTAAGGGGGATAGGTTGAAATACCCCAAAAATTCAAATGGTGATTAATTAGGCTAATGAAGATTTTAGAAGCTTAATTATTCCTAAATAAATATGAGGAAACAAATCTCGAAGAAAACGGATCCTTAAAACGGATTAAAAACACGAACGAACCTTAAAGCGCGTTTTTCAGGGAAACCAAGAAAATGCGACTTTAAGCGGGTTAAATAGACCCGTAATAATTATAATAAATTAAATGTCTATAATTAGACATTAGTGAAGGCTTATAGCCATTAAAATTAATTAAACGAGAAAATTCCGGAAAACGGGTTCCGGTTAGTGTATAGTGCAAAAACGGGAACTTACGAGGTACAAACCGTAATAAGAACAAACTAATGTGTCCCAATTGCAAATAAAAAAAATTAAAATCTGATTGGGTGTTTGTGTACTCACGAGCCCACCCCTCTCCACTCATTTAATTGTCTCTTACACACTATAAGACAAAAGCAATAAAATAAACAAAAGTAAAAGAAAGAAAGTACATACTCTTACTTTTGGAGACGCTCTCTCCTATTCTCTCTATTCCCCACCCTACTCCCTCCTTACTCTCTGATTCTTCTTCTTCATTGAGCTTCTTCGATGGTGATTTGAGAAGCCAAGCAAGACTCCATCTTCTTCTTCATCTTTGACCACTCAAATCTTCTCCAAAAATCACAAAATTTGTACCGTTGGAATCCTTTTGTCAAGGAGAACATTCTCCTCTGTTCAAAATCTGAAAATACCCAATTCCATCTCCATGGGTATTCCTCATTTGAAGGTTTGAAACCACCATTGGAAGAACCTTCTTCATCTTGTTGGGTTAAGGTAAAAAGAAATCTGAAAAACTACCATTTCTAGCTCCCATTTGCATTATAAGAAATTCTAGTTTGAGCTATTTGTGCCTTGTTGTTTCAGCCGGTTTTGGCTCCACCCTTGGGCTAGAAACTTTGCTCTCTTGCTAGTCAAGAGCCTCACTCACTTATTGAAAGGTAATACTCTTTTAAACCCTAAATTATGTACTCCTAAATTCTAGGTAAATGAGGGTTAGTGTTGAGTTAGTGTTGTTTTGGATGGGCTGTAGCATTTCCTAAATCGGGAATCAAGAACAAGAGAAAATAAAGAAGAAGGAAGAAAGGAGGAAGGAAGAAAGAAAGAAAGAAAGAAAGAAAGAAAGAAATAAATAAAAACAAGAAGCTTGAAATTCAAAGGTAATGCACTTACCTTGAGGTTGTTTTGTATGTCTTGTGAAATGGAATTTTTATGTATGAGTATGAAAAGTATATACATTGTGTGGTGTAATCTAAAACTAATGTGATGGAGAGTATGAAATGAAGTTGCATTAGGATTGTGTAAATTGATGAGCAAGAGTTTGAGTAGGTGAATAAATGGGTAAGTGTTGGAATTGTTTGTGAGTATAATGTCTTGAGATTGTATTGATTATGCATATTGGTAAACAGGGGTGAAAATTGAGTTGAACAAGAAAATAATGCTTGGGAAAATACTTAAGAAAACGGGGAAACTCTATCAAAATTCCCTAGAAACTAGAGGAAATAAGAGTGTAATGGTGAAGGAAGAACCTAGGATGACTAGGTGTGTTTTGGAGTTTGATCGAGTAATTAATCACCTTGGAGGCTAGAGGTGAGTAAATGTGTATTTGAGTTGGACTTGGGATGAGGATAATGCAAGAATGCTTGCAATGCGTTAGAGAAGGAATCATTGGGATAGAGAGGAGAAAGGAAACAGAAAACCACACTTGTAAACTTCTAAGGAGAAATTAAGTGTGAAAGCTAGGTAAATGAATTAAGATTTGAGTAATGAATTAGTAATTGAATTAGTGAAGTTTAGAGTGTTACTAATGAGCTAAAATATGGTGGATTATGTGTGGAATCATTGGAGAAAAAATGGGCAAAAGTTTGGAGTAAAACAGAGTTTGAAAACTGTAAAAATTGTAAAGCTGTAACAGGGTCCGGGACTTAGGTCCAATTACTGTAAACTCGTCACTCCCTGAATCACTGATGACATTGCAAGTGTTTTTATTAGCACCAAGACAATACGGTATGTAAATGATTAGTACACCCCTAATTAACCCTGTTGTCCCGTTAACCTTCACTTTACTAAGGTAGTCTTAAGTTCTCAACTTCCTCAATCAATCTAACACTTGTTTATACACTTAATGACCTTTAATTATCACTAACCATGCCTTAAACATCATCTAAAACCATCCCCAATCAAATCCCCATCTTTAAATTGCTTAAAAACATATTCTGGGACATTTTTGCACTGGTCTGGTTTGTGTCCGGGGTTACAAACCCAGACCAATCCCGGAATAACATTCTGTTTGATTTTTCATGTGGTCCAGGTTTGTGTCCGGGGTTACAAACCCGGACCAAACCCTGGAATAACCTTCTGCCTTATTTTTAGGTTGGTCCGGGATTGTGTACTTGTTTACAAACCCGGACCAACGCTGGTATGTTACATAATTACAGTTTTTGAACTCTAATCCCACCTCAATTCACACTCAAACCTTTCCTAACCATTCCACATGTTTCTAAACATGTTTAAACACTTAAAACACTCATTAACTTTCCTAAAACCATTGAACAACTAATCACACAATCTTGCTCAATTTTGACAAATCCACACTTCACATTTTGCACTTATGCACACTAGTGCATTTCCAAGACTTCTCTTGATAGTTTACAACCTTCTCAACACATTTGACCATTCCAAATCTTCCGTAGACAATTGCATTTACAATTCCCAATTTCACTCACCATTCCGCAAGGTTAACATTCTAGTTCTTTTCTAGGAACTTCAAGAACTTCTAACCCTATTCTTGCTACAGATTTTACACAATTCTCCTCACTTCTCATACTCTAGCTTGGTGAGTTTAATTCACTCATTCACACTCCACCTTCTCCTAATCAAACTTTGGCTCCTCAAGTTCATAACAACACTTAGAATACTTGATTTCTACAGAAAATTCACCATAACTTCATTACAAATCTAGCATGTCCAAGAGCTCATTTTCACTCCCTAAACAATTCAAACAAGCCACATCCATAGTGGATCCTACCAACACACAATACTCATCTAAATATACACAACTAATCAACATAATGCAATAATCATATTTGCATGGCTCCAAGGCCCTTAAATCACATAATTTAAACAATGTACTAACAAAATCACAATTCTCTCTCTCATCTCATCAAGCACATTCTCAACTAATATTTGGGTTCATTCATTTAATTCAACCCATCCCAAATTCTAAAACATATACGATAGTAGTTAAGGTAAGCTTTTTACCTTAATCCTCCAAGTTTCTCTTTTCTCTTCTCATCTTCTCTTGTTTTTGGTCAAATGGGGCAATGCACTTGCCAACTTCTAAATCAACATCCCAATGGGGAATTAGACACTAAGTAACAATCTTAGGCTCATTAATTATGCTAGAATATCAAGAAGGTGCTTAAGGCACTAAATTAGAGAATTACCTTTGAACCCTAAAGTGGGCTTTTGGTCATGATTCAAAGAAGGACTTCCAACCACCATTTTAGTCTTGAAACAATGGCTCAAAAGGAATAAAAAAAGGTATCAAGAAGGGGCAAAATCATCCAAGGTAAGAGAATGAGGAAAATGAGTTCTTCTTTAAACAATTTTTACCTTAATGGAAGAGGGGACTCCAAGCTTCAAGAAGATATAGTTTTCTCTTCAAATGGCCAAAACCTATGGGGATGAAATTCATCATTTTGGAATTTTGAAAAGAGAGGAATGAAGAGCTTGGTGAGGGGAGCAAGAATATGTAATTATTTTTGGATTTGGAGCACTAATGTGACTTGGGTGAGCAAGAGAAGGTGAGGAAGCCATTGTTGGGAGCTTGCTCATCGTGAGGCTGGAGGAATAAGAAGAAAATTAGGAGGGGGATAGCTCACGTAGGAAAGAATGAAAGAATAGGAGAGAGAGTAGGAAAGTGAGGAGAGAGAGGAGGGAAAAACACTTTTATGCTTTTTTTTTTGCTTTTTGCTTTTTGGCTCTTTTAATTTAAACTAGATTATTAGTTGAGAGAGGTGATGAATCACCACTAATAAAACCGGTCCCCATATAATATAAGCTGGGGGCTTTTTCATTTTTTCGCGAGAATGCTCGTTAAATACCCAGTTTTGGCACTATTCATTATCCGGGCCCGTTTTTCCAAGATTTTTCGTTTCTTTAATTTTAACGGTTCTTAGACTTCCATTAATATTTAATTATAGTTATTTGATCAACTATAATTTTTACGGGTCCATTAAATAGTTTATAGGCATGTTTTCGGGTTTTCTCAAAAAATGTGCTTTAAGACTCCTTTAGCGTTTTAATCCATTATTTGGATCTGTTTTCTTCAGGAATTGTTCCCGCATACTAATTAGGAATAATTAGGCCTTAGGAATCATCTAGGACCCTAAACAAGGTTATATACCTCCCATACTTGCATAGCGTGTGTTTTAGATTTTGCGCGTTTTAAGCGTTTTCTTCTTTCTTTTGGTTTCTCTTTCTTCAACAATGTTTCTTAAGGACTTATTTAGCCTTAGAATATCATAATTACACAATTTATTAACATATTTAAGTTTGGGGCATTTTAATCTACCCCCCTTAAAAAGGACTTTGTCCCCAAAGTTCCAACATTCCCATTCATCTCTTAATTAGGATACCGGGATTACTTTTACATCTTGAAACTCACATATCACATACACTTGATATAAACCTTCAGAATCAACGGTCTGGATAACATAACAACCTTCAGACTTATATGTCTAGATAACATAATAACCTTCAGACTCATAGGTCTGGATAATGCGTATTCCACATACCACACAATATGTCTTAGCATGTATAGCAATCAGAAATACCTTTTCACATCTCTCTATGGGCTCGGTCTAAAGACTACAGGACATCACAGTCCTCGAGTCCCATGTCGAGTACATATACAGTGATCCCGCAGGTACCGGTCGCGATGGACACTTCATGGTCCCCGGTCCTTTGGAAAATTCAAAACCATCACATATATTTTAACATATACTTCTCATGTCACCGGTCCAAAGACAAAGGCTCATTCATCCTCAGCTCGTGAGCAAGTAGTACAAAAATACTCTTTATGAGGTTAGGTAGAACGAAATCCTTTATTGGAAAATTATCAATTGAAAATCCTTTTTACCAGGTTAAGTAAAAGAAAATCCTTCATTTGAAAATACCATTTGAAATTTTGAGAATACCAATTGGAAATCCTTTTTGAAAACACCATACAACTCCAAGTTCAATTTATGCTAAACGCATTCATTCTTAACGTGATTAATTGTGACCACTTATAGGGAGCTTCAAGAGTCATCCAACCCTGATGTGATTAACATCAGTGTTGAACTATCCTTCCACCTCAATTTGTGTTCGGTTTCCCTTGATCGCATGCAAATCAAGTTCCACATCCCACTTCAATTTCATAACAATAACTAATTCCAACATTTAACATTTTTCTATCTTTTAAACATTCTAGTCATAATCATAGAGTAATACATCTCCAAGGGATGGAACTCTGTCCATCAATTATTTTCGATTCACCTCTAATCAACTTACCTAGGGACTTCAATTCTTACTAGGTTCTATATCGTTTTTATAGCAAATCATACATTACAATACCATATTTGATTTCAAATAACATATACTATCCGGGTTTTGTTTCCCCCAGGAGTTTTCTATTCCCTTACACCTTCTTGAATAACAAATACAAACGGGGTTTTATTTCCCCAGGAGTTTCTCTACTTCTTTACACTTTTATCACACACCAAGGTTAACAAGGTGGTTACTTATATAACAATGGTATTCGCATCTCTGTGCGCAATGACCATAATTCAAACCATGAATGGATACGTATGTTTATGTAAATTACGCACCAATCATCAAAACAATTCATAAACAATTTATTTTGTGCTTCACACAATGTGGTTCACGTATACTTGTACGTAAGTATAAGCGAAGCGATTTTGCACTCTACCCCCCTTAAAAGGGATTACGACCACTTAATCGACCATATGTTCTTACTGAATATTGGTTTGAAATTTTTCTGCTGTCATGAAGTGTTTTAACTTCCATGCGGTTTACTATACAATAGGTTATGGTTGGAGGATCTTAACCATATTTATGGTTTTAGTCCCTGAACCAAGAATTCTCACTAGAGTTTATTCAACTCATAACCGGTTTCGGTTCTAGCCTGTGGGGCTTCAAGGCCTTGTAATTAGCCATTCACTCATGTTCGGTAGGTATATTAAACCTTGAAATTATGGGCCCACCAGCTTCCGCTGCGCGACCCTGATAAACTAGGCTTAGTTCGCCCTTCATGTATTTCCAATGTATTGTACATCTGTCATTTATTCCTTTTTCTAAGGAATAACGGCTTCTCTATCGACGCGTGGTATATTTTACCATGTGCGAATTAGATGAGTTATAGACTTTCTATCCAGTCATCTGAAATGTATTTTGCATACTGCTGTGTACTTTTATAATCACACACTTGGTCATTCCGACTTACTATCGGTTGAGGTCTAGCTACTACCCAGAATGTAGTGCTTCCTCTATCGTTTCTAACCCTTGAGGTATGTACCATACCTGTATTTGGTATTCAGTGCTTCTATAGTCACTGACTCTTACTCGATCCCTTTTTGAGTTGTGCTCTCTCATGTAGTACCATGTAGGTCTCTTTCATATGTACAACCTTACATTCTTTATGAGTCGGTCCTTATAACATTTATATGTTTCATCCACTTCTATTGCGGTGGTGTTCACTTACTGTGATACCATATATCTAACACTCTTCGTGTCTGTATGGCCCGAGGCCACACGATTTTTTTCTAGCTTTTCACTTAACTGGCTTGCACCATATTTACTGGTGTGTTTACCCGTCTTTTGTATCTAGTAAGGGTTGGTTATCTAGCAATTGGGTACTCTTGTCCCAAAGCTTATTGCTTCGCTCATCAAGTCGATCCATTGGGTATACATCTCTTTCTGTGAGGTCATTCATCACATGGCACAGACCTCTGGCTTTACTGCCCGGTCTGTTTTACCATTTCTCGCTTTTCATCTCCACTGAGTTAACTCATAATTCCGCTTGTCTTCTATATCATAACAGTACTCACACCATGGTCGCTCACTGCGCACCATGTTTTTACTCACTATACAACGTAGATTACATGGCTCCCACTACTATGTTAGCTTCTGCTCATGTACTTTCACCATTTATATTGTCGTTTACCATTACTTGGCTGATTACTGGATATGCTATTCCTTAAGCTTCTGTGCTCTCTGAGCGCTGCTCACTTTACATTTCGCAATAAACACAATTCGGGTTTACTTTCAACCCAACTACTCTTTCGGTTTTGACCGTTGCTATAAAAGCTTTTTACTTCACACTAGCCCTGGAATCTCTCATTCTTGATTAAATTATCCTTAGGCAATAGTACATGCTTGATCTCCAATATATTAATAGGTGACGACCCCTTTCTGGAGGGTCCACATAGTCGCCACTCCAGAGGCCTCATAATAACGAGAGGTATCCCCATTTCTATGCTGAGTGGTTCGTTCTCCGCTCTATTCATAACATCACATAAATTCTTTTCTTTACTACTGGTGCCATTCTTGGCGATTCTTTATCAGCTCTATGTATACTTCGCAATTATTTGCATTTACACATTATAACAGGTTCATGGCTTATAAGTCTGGTTGCCTCGAGCTCTGCTCGTTGTAGGCTATTCACACACATTCTAGTTTCTCCGTATAACATCATATGATTTGGAGGTAGTACTGGGCTCCATGACGAGGTCATTGCATCACGCTTCCGTTCATGAGAGGCCCTCAGACAGCCTGTTATTTATCAGTGCCCTTAGGTAATTTGGGGTACTTCCCGTTCTGTGGAATCCCTTCAGTGTTCTAACTGAGTATTCACTTCAACTGTTGTGCTTTAACCACGATATTTCATTCAACCGTTGTTGACTCAAACACCCTTCAAGGATTGCTCATGGGTGTTGCTAAATTACGCCATTTCATCTGGCTTGAACTTAGTTAACTACGCCGCCTTGCGGTATCGTAATTCAGACTGTCTTGTTCAGAATTATAGTATCTCCCATTTCGGTAGACCATCTACACTTTCTTACCTGCGTTCTTGGTTGGGTTTAATATCCTCTTCAATGGAGATTGATATTCCCCGGTAGCCTTGGTGATTGTTCTAGGAATTCTATCCCGTTCGTTGAATATTTACATTCCATGTTAGGCTTTTGCCTTACTGTATTTAAGCTGGGTATTCATTCCTGCCATCATGCGTTCCCATCGCAATTCTCGAGACATATCTGTGTCCGAGTTTAACATTCCGTGCTCCTCGCACTTTTGAACTCTTAACCATATCCTTGGTATGGATTCTTTAATTCCTCTATACTCATTAACTTAACTGGTTCCTTCTCTCGGTTGATCGAGGTAATTCGCCGTTCTGGTCTGAATTTGCTTCGTTGACCGTAGTACGGAGTCGACTACTTCCCGTGTTCCTTACACCACTCGTATACATATGTGGGGTACCCTACTGATACATTACTACTTACCTGACTAACTCATAAATAAGTTTATCAGGCCCGCAAGCTCCACTGGAGTGCGGTCATCCCACATCTTGTTTTTTTACACTCGCAGTGTCCGTCACACGCCTAGGTGAAGTATTCTTTTGTCGACTCCTCTTATATCGTTCTATGATAACGTACATTTGGTGCTTCCCGAACTTAATCAAGGGAAAACCATTCATTGTCGGTATTTGGTACGGACTCGATCCTTTTGGAGGTGGCATTGATGCCGGTGTAGATCTTCAGGTTTGGTTTTAAAATTGAAGTTTTGAAAGAATTTGGAAGAAGGTTTGAAATAAATCTGGGTTTGAAAGAAAAATTTTGAGTTTAAAGAAACTTTTCATGGTATTTAAGATGTTTGGTAACCTTGACCGAGTTTAGCTTTTCGCTGACCGGTATATCCTTACATACAATGGTCAGGCCGTCAAACCCTTCCAGGTTTCGTTCATCAAATTCTTAGGATTCATGATCCGATG
The DNA here is from genome assembly GCA_023374045.1 of Limonium bicolor. Taxonomy (NCBI): domain Eukaryota; kingdom Viridiplantae; phylum Streptophyta; class Magnoliopsida; order Caryophyllales; family Plumbaginaceae; genus Limonium; species Limonium bicolor. The sequence continues at coordinate 68,450,040 of CM041778.1, read as the reverse complement.
CTTACTTCATTCACCATCATGGTGCTTTAATTTGTACTTCTTGGTTGTTAAAATCTCCTCCGAATAGCCATGTTATTATTACAGCACTTGCGATGGCAAGTGCGCCGTGCAGGCTGGCTATTGGTTCAACACATACTGGTTGCGGTATTGCTTCGATCCGCACCGTATTCGGTAGCCTTATTGGCTCATCCTTTGATTCTCCAACTTGATAATCAATCTACTGCGCACTTCTCGTTGATCTTGACATGGTAGTCATTATTCAGGGTGCTTCTCCATTCTCGGAGACCCCCTTTTCACTTAATTATGTGATTTTCATTATTGCTCATTCCCACGTATTACTGTGGTTACCGAGACTTTACTCTTGTTTAGGCACTACGTCGTAGTCCTGTTGAGGTATGTTACATGACTGTCTCGCAGTTGTCTGAGTTATGTCGGCCAGGTACTGTAACCTCTTTGGCGTGTAGGGTTGGAGTTACCCACTTGTGACTGGTTCCTTAGTCAATTAATGCACCGTTGGTGATATCATCTCACTGTTGCGGTCCGTAGACATGTGTCTCAGGTTTTTCAGTTACTTCACCTTTTTCCACCTCGTTGCAACACTAGTGCTTTCCTTCTCACTGGCTAGGCTGGGTTCTCCCGACTGCTAAGCATGTCGACCCATGCTGCTGGGAATTTCGTTCTTCTGTAGGTAGGATTCATAATCTTCCGCTCTTAAGTGCGGGTAATGTTATTTAAACGAGAACCGTCTTCGGGATTTCCAGTTCTTGGAATCAACCGTATGACAGGTTCTTTGTTCTTACAGAAATAGTTAGTAATTGCCAGATCGGGTTTTCCTGAGTAAGAGAGGACTTTCCATCTCTCTGGTGTTCTTTCCCGAGTTATATAACGGGGAATGTGGAGGGTGGGTATGGATATTATAGATATCCCGTACACATTGGGAATTCCTATCTAGTGTATCTCTCACGCTATCACTCAACCCTTAACCCATAGACTTAAATTCCTAACTTGGTACTTCCTAAGCTCGGTATCTCAGTCATCAGAGCGATACTTCGCTCTGATACCACTTTTCGTAACACCCCAACTATAAACAACGTACTTAACACATAATCGCAGCGGATGATATAACATTAACACTTACTAAAAGGGGCGATGTTACACGCCACTAGCCACCCACGTGGCTAACAAGGCTAATACATACATATTGTACCGGTCTGATCGACTGAATCCCGAGCACTACACATTAAAACTTCCGTTCCATTTAATAACCGAATAAAAAACGTATACATTACAACTATACCGAGTCTTTACATCCCATTTACCGATAATATATTTGGTCTTACTCTACAAACAGTTGTACTTAATACATCATAAACTACCCATATACAGCGACCCCGTCCTACTCTCGAACGGTAGCTATCTCCAATCTACCTGAAAAATAATGAGTGGCCCCAAAGGGGCTCAGCAACTCTTGGCTGGTATGGATAACGTGCAAGCCGTCGGCTAACAGCTACACACAACTAATTCTTATCTGAGCATGCGATTCATTTTATTTTAATTCATGCATGATTTACTTTAAACATGCTTCATGCTCATAAACAATAAACATCCAACAATTAAACACAATCCACACATCTAACACATTAATGTTTGTTAGATTACATTACTTGTCCTTTAGACATTGAGGGCTTTACCATAATAACACCTCATTCGTATTAGTCCAACTCGCCCATTATAGTCGGGCTACTCATAATTACATTTCACAATAAACACGGGGCTGATCTCCTCGATCAACATTCATCAACTTAACAACACACTCCACACAATAACATACATACACACAACTTAGGAGCGAGTCTTGCGAGGACTCGAACCGTAGATTAAAGTTAGTCAATCTTATAGAGCCTAGAGGATATTTCCATTCTCATGACTAGCTCGATATATATACACAATATGTTCTGTTTATCGGACGTATACAATACCTAGATGCATTCGGTTTATTATACCCCGAACACACCGTACACAAATAAACATATCCCCCTAGCCCCGAACAACAGTCAAGGTAGGAGAGCCAGCTGTAGGCTCGTGGGAGGTTGAATTCCAAGAAGGAAAACAACCAAACAAGGGAGAGAGTCGAATCTAATATTGATATCAACTCCCATACATACGCGCGCGACCGGAACTACTGGATTCCTCACCCCCCCCCCCAAGTTAAACACTTGTTAGAAGCTCCCTCCATGGGGCTTTTCACAACATAATACATTATGGTCATCTAAGACTAGTTAGGCACACAAGGGAGGTAAGGTACTTTCACATAAAACAATCCACAATAACACACTCATAGCCGCAGTTAGAACGTTCTCGTAGTTGAAAACGTTAATCCGAATACCGTTCTCTTACGGAGTCCTAGCGTTTGTTAGCTAACGGGGTAAACACTCCCTCGAGTTTAGATGGTGTCAGAACAAAACACCACAAATATCAATTACGGTAAACTCATTACATGCTTTATCTTACAAGGTCATAACACCCAGAAAAACAAACAACACTCGAGCCGGTGTAACCGGTAGCAAATGGTGTGCAAGAAAACCATACCTTTCACAAAGGGATTTCTCTAACATGTTACCTCATGTTCCTTAGTTACTCCCTGAATCACTGATGACATTGCAAGTGTTTTTATTAACACCAAGACAATACGGTATGTAAATGATTAGTACACCCATAATTAACCCCGTTGTCCCGTTAACCTTCACTTTACTAAGGTGGTCTTAAGTTCTCACTTCCTCAATCAATCTAACACTTTTTTATACACTTAATGACCTTTAATTATCACTAACCATGCCCTAAACATCATCTAAAACCATCCCCAATCAAATCCCCATCTTTAAATTGCTTAAAAACATATTCTGGGACATTTTTGCACCGGTTCGGGTTTGTGTCCGGGGCTACAAACCTGGACCAATCCTAGAAATAACATTCTGTTTGATTTTTCATGTGGTCCGGGTTTGTGTCCGGGGTTACAAATCCAGACCAAACCCTGGAATGACCTTCTGCCTTATTTTTAGGCTGGTCAGGGTTTGTGTACTTGTTTACAAACCCGGACCAACTCTGGTATGTTACAGAATTTCAGCTTTTGAACACTAATCCACCTCAATTCACACTCAAACCTTTCCTAACCATTCCATATGTTTCTAAACATGTTTAAACACTTAAAACACTCATTAACTTTCCTAAAACCATTGAACAACTAATCACACAATCTTGCTCAATTTTGACAAATCCACACTTCATATTTTGCACTTATACACACTAGTGCATTTCCAAGACTTCTCTTGATAGTTTACAACCTTCTCAACCCATTTGACCATTCCAAATCTTCCGTAGACAATTTCATTTACAATTCCCAAGTTCACTCACCATTCTGCAAGGTTAACATTCTAGTTCTTTTCTAGGAACTTCAAGAACTTCTAACCCTATTCTTGCTACAGATTTTGCACAATTCTCCTCACTTCTCATACTCTAGCTTGGTGAGTTTAATTCACTCATTCACACTCCACCTTCTCCTAATCAAACTTTGGCTCCTCAAGTTCATAACAACACTTAGAACACTTGATTTCTACAGAAATTCGCCATAACTTCGTTACAAATCTAGCATGTCCAAGAGCTCATTTTCACTCCCTAAACAATTCAAACTAGCCACATCCATAGTGGATCCTACCAACACATAATACTCATCCAAATATACACAAATAATCAACATAATGCAATAATCATATTTGCATGGCTCCAAGGCCCTTAAATCACACAATTTAAACAATTACTAACATATACACAATTCTCTCTCTCATCTCATCAAAACATTCTCAACTAAATGGGTTCATAATAATCAACCCATCCCAAAATTCTAAAACATATAGGATAGTAGTTAAGGTAAGCTTTTTACCGTAATCATCCAAGTTTCCCTTTTCTCTTCTCATCTTCTTGTTTTCGGTCAAATGGGGCAATGCACTTGCCAACTTCTACAAAATCCCAATGGGGAATTAGACACTAAGTAACAATCTTAGGCTCATTAATTATGCTAGAATATCAAGAAGGTGCTTAAGGCACTAAATTAGAGAATTACCTTTGAACCCTAAAGTGGGCTTTTGGTCATGATTCAAATAAGGACTTCCAACCACCATTTTAGTCTTGAAACAATGGCTCAATAAGGAAGAAAACAAGGTATCAAGAAGGGGAAAAATCAGCCAATGTAAGAGAATGAGGAAAATGAGTTCTTCTTTGAATAATTCTTACCTTAAATGGGAGTGGGGACTCCAAGCTTCAAGAAGATGTAGTTTTCTCTTCAAATGGCCAAAACCCATGGAGATGAACTTCATCATTTTGGAATTTTGAAAAGAGAGGAATGAAGAGCTTGGTGAGGGGAGCAAGAATATGTAATTATTTTTAGATTTGGAGCACTAATGTGACTTGGGTGAGCAAGAGAAGGTGAGGAAGCCATTGTTGGGAGCTTGATCATCGTGAGGCTGGAGGAAGAAGAATAAAATCAGGAGGGGTAGAGCTCACGTAGGAAAGAAGGAAAGAATAGGAGAGAGAGTAGGAAAGTGAGGAGAGAGAGGAGGGAAAAGCACTTTTTTTGCTTTTTGCTTTTTGGCTCTTTTAATTTAAACTAGCTTATTAGTTGAGAGAGGCGATGAATCACCACTAATAAAACCGGTCCCCATATAATATAAGCTGGGGGCGTTTTCGTCTTTTCACGAGAATGCTCGTTAAATACCCACTTTTGGCACTATTCATTAATCAGGCCCGTTTTTCCAGAATTTTTCGTTTCTTTAATTTTAATGGTTCTTAGGCTTCCATTAATGTTTAATTATAGTTATTTGATCAACTATAATTTTTACGGGTCCATTAAACAGTTTATAGGCACGTTTTTGGGTTTTCTCGAAAAATGTGCTTTAAGACTCCGTTAGCGTTTTAATCCATTATTTGGATCCGTTTTCTTTGGGAATTGTTCCCACATACTAATTAGGAATAATTAGGCCTTAGGAATCCATCTAGGACCCTAAATGAGGTTATATACCTCCCATACTTGCTTAGCGCGCGTTTTTACGTTTTGCACGTTTTAAGCGTTTTCTTTTTCTTTTGGTTTCTCTTTCTTAACCAATGTTTCTTAAGGACTTATTTAGCCTTAGAATATCACAATTACACAATTTATTAACATATTTAAGTTTGGGGTATTTCAGGATTAGATGTACACTTCACCACACTCGCCACACTTCACCACACCACACTTCACCACACTCCACTTCATCACACTTCATTACAATACAATTCAGTACATTTTAATCTAATGAAATACATCTATGACACAAATACATTCAATTCAAACTAAATTAATAATAATCAACTAAGTATGTTGGTGGAGATGAATTCTGACCAATCCTCGAGCATCTCAGATATGTGCATCTCTTGATATAATGTCCACAACCCACAAGTTGTTTGAAAGCCTTAAACAAACAAAAAATGAATAATAATGAGAAACTATACAAAGTGTGATAAAGGATAAAACTACATATAAACCAAGACTTTCAAAGATAGTCTTATACCTTGTCCAATGAGTTTTCTTCCAGAAGCATGGATGATGCTACTAAGTCATGCATAAACCTCATAACATAGTAACCACATTCTGATCCACCAGGCTGTACTGGACACAGTACATTCATACATGGATGTTATCAGTCATGCTTGCAGGTCTACTATTAACATGTTAACTATTTACACAAAATAAGAAAAACTACCTTCACCAGAGTCCACGGGATGCTCTTCACTTGCCTTTGCATTGACAAAAGTGCAGGTTTCAAGGCACTATACAAAATAAACAGTTTGGATGTAATACACAGATTAATCAAAAATAATGAAACAATTTATTAAGTTATGATAATTGTCGTATAATTTAAATAGCTCACTTCAGTAGAGCCGCTGCTATCACTGGCTTCTTGGCACCCCTACCAAGTGAGTCAAACTGAAAGACTCTCGGGTGCTTCATGGACACAACCAACAACTACCAATGCCGACTACTCACGTTGTTGAATAAAATTGAAATCATAACACGAATAACATAACTTATAAATAAAACATAATAAGATATTGAAGTATGACTTACCCCTGATAATATGGCAGTATATGTATGAGTTGTCTGCACATTCAAATATTGCATTCGTCAAGTACTGCATTGACATAGTCACTTCGCAGCACGTAGCAGGGCATAGGAATCCGAAGCTGTTAGTTTGATGATCTCGCGGCACCTTAAAATGCTCATGCCTGCACCATAAAGACAATAACATCAGTGAACGGCGTTTTAGTACAAAAACTAATTCAACTCTTGCATTAAGATAGGAAAAGGTATGAGATCACTCATATGACAGCTGACTTGAGAATCCGTACATCTAACCAGTCCTTCTTGAATACATTGACGAAGTCAGACATATATATATCGAACTGATGATTCTGCCTGGAGGGTTCGTGGTGGTGAAAAATACCCTGGGTATCATCCACAGTGATCGTATCACTGTGAGGTGACATCAACACCAATGCCGAGTGCAGAAGTCTCATGTTTTGTGACAACCCATCTAATATGTTTTGCTCTACTAAATCCGGTCTCACCATGAAAATGGTGGATGTCCTCGTAGGAGTTGGTGTGGAAACACTTTTTCCTTTCCCTCTACAGGTTTTTTTCAACTTGACATTTTCCTAAGTTGTTGATTAATTAGGTTTATATGACTCGCCCTAAACCATATACTAATTGAAATGTTGCATAATTATAATTTTAGAATAAGAGTTAATTGTGTTTACCTGGCTCGGGATTTTGACCCATGTAACCGGCCACTGGATTGTAGTTGTTCGTGTATACCGAAGTGTTTGTCTCTGTGGCAGAGGTACCGGCAGAGAAACATCAGCATGTTCTGCCACAAAATCATCCACAAGCACCCGGACATGATACTGTTGGAGTGGTTCACCGTGCATGATGCCTCAATGAGACGAGGGAAACATTTTACCCCACGCCACCATAACATCCTCACCTCCCATCGGCATGAACAACGTGCACTCAAAGGATTCCTGAACATTAAGTAGAGAAGGGTTAGACAGACACAATCGAAGTAGATTGATGATAATAAATAATGTTATTTTCTAAGTTAATGTGTCTAACCTTAATAGATGCATATGGATAGGGATCTGCCGAGTGCACACTACTCTGCCGTACTGGTGTGCTCTCCTCCCGATCAGCTGATGGTCCAGGTGATGGTCTAGTCACCTCTTAACTGTTGAACATCTGTGAGACCATTTTGGACATCTCTTCAGCGACAATCTGCTGAAGATCCTACTTAAACTTCTGCTCGAGCCTCTACTCAATATTATGCTCTAGATCAGCAGTTATCTTCAAATGCTCCTCATAGCTGATCATCCTTCCCTGTGAGTCTTTCCTAGACCCGGGATTGCCAAAATCTTGGCGGATACCAACTTGTCCACCAAACCCAGTAGCATGGCCAGGATGATCCACCTTTCCAAGAGCACGAGAAAGGGGATCATACTGTATGCTCGGAGTCCAAGAACCCTCAATAACTTGAGAGCTTAACTCCTCCTATAAAACATACAAATAACATAATTCATTAGTTTACAGTTACATAAACAAATATTAAACTTATGTACCAAAATTAGATACTCACAATCTGATTAATAATGGATCTTGTGCCGTCATCGTACAGAGGATTTTCCAGCGTCAAGTTTTTTGGCACTCGACTCAACTTCCAGACCTTCATCCTCCTGTCGCTACGATTCAGTGACTCATCCGTTGGAAGCAAGCCCTGTTGTTCCCACTCTGGTACACGCTCGGCAATACCTTTACTGCCTAAGTGATGTGGGTATAGATTTTTCTTTGCATTTGCTTGTTGTTTCGCACGAGGAGCCTACAAATAAATATATACAAGGTCTAAGATACAAATAACCAACTAAAATACGAATAAGATTAAGGAAAAATGAGTACTAGCTCTACCTGGTACTCCGGCGTGTGATGATACTCAATGAACTGCGTCTACTGTTCTTCTATGATTCCTTCGTACCTCTCCCAGGGTGGCAGCTCATCACCAGCTCCTTCATGATCATCCGTATCTGGTTCTTGAGACGTAGTTTGATGAATGTACTTATCGAAGAGCCAACTTCTATGGTCGGAACTGCTGCGCCAATTTTTTCAGCACATCGTCCTTGAGAGAAGAATCTATGCAGAATCAAGCCTACATTTGTCCATAAGTTAGTCAGTTAGTAACACACGTAACGAGAAACTCTAAAATCCTATAACATATTATCAAAAAATAACATACCTGAAGACGCTCATGTGTGGTTTATGTTGCAATAAGTCTTGACCAGGTGGCCAGAATATGCAACATAATTCTTCTTCCAATTACCGTACGGCTGCTGGGACTCATTGAACTGCACCGGCTTCGTTGGGGGACCTTTATTAGCCTTCAGTGCACGGGTGTGACCTATCTTCTTCACCTTCTGTCCGGAGGAGGAGGCAGCTGTTGTCTCTGTCACCTGCTGTGATGGACAAGCCTCATCCTCCGGTGCTTGAGTTGTCTTCCCCTTCTTTCCTCCTCGTGTGACCCATTTAGCTGGTCTCATCCGATGAAGCTCAGCTTCTTCAATGGACTGGTCCATAGGGTGATCATCCACTGTAGTAAATATAAGTTAGTTAAATTAATTGAATCAATTTATAATGTAAGACAAAAGTTGAACAAGTCAAGGAAAAATATTTAACATAACATTACCATAAACCAATAAATAATCGAACTTAAAACAAATGAACAACTACTAGCACTAGCTACCTGACATAAAAACTTCTATCATTTGGTGTTATGAACCCAAAACCCTTATCATGGCCTGACCGTGCATAAATTAGGTCATTTTGGGTATCATCGTTCAAATCCCGCAACCCCGTAGGAAACAATGTTGTTCCTTCTATCGTCTCATTGTCATCATCACCCTTATTTTCATTTTCAATCAGAACCGGTCTTCTATCTGGAAGAACAACAGACCATCTAGAGTCTTTTGGATCCTGAACATACCACACTTGGTCACAATCTTTTCCCATAACAAACTGATCATCCTTAAAACTGGCATGTGTGAGATCAAACAAGGTATGCCCTCCATCGTTTTGGATTCCATGTCGGTTGTCCACCCATTTGTAGCGGAACACTAGAAATGAATCAATATGGTAGTCTAGCTCCTAAATGTCCTCGATAACACCGTAATACCAACTAGAGCTCCTCACTGGCTGAGAACGGTTACCTATGTGGTACGCATTGAATTAGGGGTGGTAATTTGAACACGACCCGTTTGACCAACACGAACTCGACACGAAGTTAGCGGGTTTGGGTTTAAAAATTTGACACGATTAAATAAAAGGGTCAACCCGAACACGACTCGTTTAATAACCGTGTTGGGTTTGGGTTTAGCATGCATTTAAGTAATTTATATTAAAAAATATATATTATAAATTATATATTAATTATTTTTGATCAAATTTTAATATTAATAAGATATAAAAATATTAAAAATCAAGTATTTTAATTTAAAGTAAAGTTAATAATATCATAGAATGATAAAACTAATGTTAATTAGCCAAATTATTTTCATATATATAACTAAATAGGTTTGGTTTGAGTTTAATATATGCGGATTTGAGTTTTAAATTTGCACAAGATTAATTAATTGGGTTAGACGGGTCAACCCGTTTAATAAATGGGTTGACCCGTTTATTAAACGGGTTGGGTTTGAGTTTCATATTTAGACACGATTAATTAAACGGGTTGGGTCGGGTCAACCCATTTAATAAACGGGTCGGGTTTGGGTTTGGCCTAACACGACTCGCGAACCCGTTTTGCCATCCCTACATTGAATGTCGTTTCTATTTTTACTCCACTGTTTTGGTTTATTGATTTAGCATCTTGACATGTAGTGTAATAAGTGTACCCACTAATGTCATACCCTTCAAATGATATAATATTAGGTTCTGGTCCTACTGCTAAGCATCTGATTTCTTCACTAACAACTTCTGAATTTGATGATGCTTTTTCAAACACATAATCTTTGAACCATTGTACAAACATTCAGTTTTGTTCTTTCGTAAGCCAAAGGTGGTCTCTGGTAGGTTTCTGTTGTCTCAACTCATTCATATGAGTATCAAAGAAAGGTTCAACAAACTCAAGGTGTTGTAACACAAACAGATGTGCTTGATGAATCAGTTGATGTGGTACTTGCACAATCTTTCTTCCAATGACACCTTTGTCTTTATATCTGTCATAGTGCCATGGTTTTGGGATACCGATTTATTCCGCTTCATTCAAATAATCCATCCCAAATTCCGTGACTTCTTTAGTCACTGTTGCTTCAATTATGCTCCCTTCTGGTCGATATCTATTCTTCATTCTACCCTTTATAATACCCATCTATCATTCAAAAGGGTACATGTAGTGTAAGTAGACCGGACCACAGTATTGGATCTCTCGAACAATGTGTACTATCAAGTGCATCATTATGTCAAAGAACGATGGTGGGAAATACATCTCCAGTTGACATAATGTGACCACAATTTCACGTTGAGACCATCGAGAGAGTTTACATCTACCTTGCAGACATCGTTGAAGAAGAAACATAATCTGGTTAACGCATTTCTGACATCATTTGGCAATATCCCTCGGATTGCAACTGGAAGAAGATGTAACATCAATACATGATAATCGTGAGATTTCATGCCTAACAGTTTCAAATCCTTCATCAAATAATGTTCTTCTAGTTTGAAGAATATCCAGACAGTACTTTTACCGAGTGTACACATTTACAGAAGTTGATCTTCTCATTCTTTGAAAGTGTGTAGCATGCAAGAGGTAGGTATATTCGTTTCCCTTTCTCTTGTGGGTGTAACTCTTTTCTTATACCCATGACTTGCATGTCTTTTCTCACTTTCAATCCGTCTTTTGTTTTGCCGGGTATGTTGAGCAAAGTCCCACTCACTGCCTCATCAACGTTCTTTACGATGGGCACGATATCTAAACAGTGTCTGATAGGCACATGACGCCAATACGGTAGATCCCAAAAGATAGAGCATTTTTTCCAAATGTTCTTTGCCGGTTTCAATGTGTTTCCAAATACGTTCACAATGTCCTTAACCTTTGCATACACTTCCTCAGAGGTCATTGGTAGACGAGCCACACGAGTCTCGGCTCACCATTGAACAGTTTCTTCTTCTAACGATAAGGGTGATCTTCAGGTAGAAAACGTCGATGACACATGTAAACATTCTTACCACAATTTTTTAAACGGTCCGAACATGTGTCATCCTCGCACACCAGACATACAAATGTTCCTTTCACGGTGTATCCAGACAAGTTCCCATATGCGGGGAAGTCATTGACCGTACAGAACAACAATGCCTTGAGCCTGAAATTTTCCCTTGTATATGCATCATACACCACGGTTCCCTCATTCCACAGCAACTTCAAATCATCAATCAATGGGGTGAGGTATACATCAATGTTATTACCTGGCTGCTTGGGGCCAGATATCAAAAGTGATAACATTATGTATTTGCGTTTCATACACAACCACAATGGCAAATTGTAGATTACTAGCAAAACGGGCCAAGTGCTGTGTTGACTGCTTAACGTGTCATACGGGTTCATTCCATCAATACATAGCCTAAGCCTCAGATTCCTATCTTCACCCCCGAAATGTTCTTTGAACCGTCTATTGATGTTTCTCCACTAAGGTCCATATGTTGGATGTCTTAATTTCTCATCACTCTTTCTACCCTCTACGAGCCATCGTAAGTTCTTTGCATCTTTGGGATTCATAAACAACCGTTTGAATCTGGGTATAATCGGCAAATACTACAATAGTTTAGCTGGAGGGCTTTTTTCTGAATGGATGAGGAGTCACCATCTTTATTGTTATACTGGGACAACGAACATTTCGGGCAATTGTCCAAATGTTAGTATTCACCCCTGTACAACACACAGTTGTTTGGACACGCGTGAATTTTTTTGTACTCTATTCCCATTGGACACATCCATTTCTTTGCCTCATAGGTGGTGGTAGGGAGATCGTTCCCATCTGGTAGCATATCATGAATCAGCTTAAGAAATGACGTGAAACTTGTGTCACTCCATCCGTTTCTTCCCTTCAGGTTGAATAAATTAAATACAACCGTCAATTTCGTGTACTTAGTGCACGTAGGGTACAAGGCCGTCTTGGATGCGTCCAACAATCTTTGATACTCATCTGGCCGGTCGACAAAATTATCCTCAACGTTATCAAGCATCTCGTCTATTTGCTCATCATGATAAGTCGGCTCACTGTCATTGACTCCGGAAGCACTTGGGAGTTCCGTCTCGACAAAATCAAATGTGTGGTCAGTTCTCATCCTCTTCCTATCATTAATGTACGAGGACCCGTCATTATGTTCAACACTTTCTCCATGAAAATTCCATCTCCTATAGTGTGGCATGAAACCGCGGGTCTTCAAATGGAATTTAATTTCCTCAATATGTGAAAGTTTCCTTATGACACCGCAGTCAACACAAGGACAAGGTATTTTCACCGCCATTGTCATGCCCTTGTGCTTCACTGCCACTTTGCAAAACTCTTTCAACATCTTGTCAAAGTAATCCCCTCGATCACCGTACATCCAGTCACGCTCCATACTATATGTGAAATACAAAACAGTATGATTAATACCGAATACTTAAAACAAAAATGTTTTTGTACCATGGATTGTATTTGTTTCTATATGTTTATACTCTAATGAAGTGTGACTGGATGCGTATTAAATAAGCTAGCTAGCCTAACTCTAAGGTTTCAACCTAAGTTATATACTAGCACTTATATTTTAAATTAAACAAAAAGCAAGGTTTAGTTACTTACTTGTACACAGAAAAGGAAACTGCAATGGGGATGGAAGAAGGCGGGAAACAAGAGAGGTGGTTCACGAACTTAAATGTAGTGAAACCTGATAAAAAAAATTTAGATATTGTTATACATATACATATACATCAAACAATATTAATTACGAATAGATTTTGTAAAAAACAAAATCGGCATGACCTTTGCATAATTTTACATATCCCATGCTTATTATTAAGCATTCACCAATCATTCAACAGCACAAATTTCCATCACAAATCAAACTAATACCAAATTCATTCATCAAACAAAATTTCAACAATTTGCGGAAATCAAATACAAAATCAATCATAAAAGAAAAAAAGATGAGTTAGATTATATTACCGGTTCCTAAATGAATTGTTTTCCGCTCCGCTTTCAATCTACCGTGCAGTGGTTGAGGAGTTTCTTAAGCACTTCTCTGTAGAGGCACAAATACATGTAGATAGAATAGAAACTCATTAGCTTGTGTATATTAATTGTTCAAAATTAGGATTGCAAAATTATAATGAGCTAAAAAGATGAAGATGTAGGTTGAGTATATTACGGGTTCACAAGTGAAGTGTATTCAGCCCCGTACGACTTCAATTTGGTGAGCCCGTTTAATGATTTCTCTATACAAAAGCACAACCACACAAAATGAGCAAAAAAAACACAATTCTTCACTCAAACATTTTTTCAAGCACCTTGTGTGCACATATAATTTTAGTTATTTAATACTACATATATAGACAAATTTTACATACTCTACTAATATAATCATCCACAGTCACATAACAATCTTAATTTCAGCAATTAGCACAATGAACACATAATTTTAACCTAAATTTATCTTACCTATATGTAGTGTTCTACAGCCTTTGTTGTTGCTGCTCTGGGTGTTACTGCGCGGTGGGAAGAAGGCAGCGGGCGGCGACGAAGGCAGCGACGACGACGGCGGATGAAGGCACACCGGTGGGAAGGCGGGCCGTGACGGTGGAGAAGGGCGCCGGTATCGCTTTCGCCAGTCGCAGCAGCAGCAGTTCGAACGAAGGGGAATTTTGTTTATGCCGTTGGAATGCGATGAACTGGGCAAGAGGGCTTGTAATAAATGACCTATTTCGACGGTCCTAAGTAGAAACCACCGAAATAGGTCTTTTTATTTTTTTTAATTATCGACGACCTATTTCGGCTCTTTCTACTTAGGAACCGCCGAAATAGGTCCTTGATATTTTTTTAAAAAAATAAAAAAGACCTATTTCAGTGATTTCTACTTAGGAACGGCCAAAATAGGTCCTCGACCATTTTCAGAATGCCACCTATTTCGGCGATTATATTATAACCGCGGAAAAAGGGGCGCTGAAATAACTCATTTTGTACTTGTGCTAGCATCGTAATCAAAGTACTACCACCACAATCCTTGTGCTCGGAGTCTGTGAAGGCAATAGCTGTACCGATCAGAAAAGTCTTGGAAATTGAAACGGACATGAGCACTATCCCAGAGAGTATAGATGTATTTCTTAAGATTACAAGGGTTACAATCATAAATGAAGAAATAGATGTAATCTTTGATCGGCGAACGTCGGTGGTGGGAATAGTCGAAGTATGGACGGATGAGCTCAGTCAAAACTACTACGGATCAAAACAGAACAAAATCAACGCTGACATGGGCGGCGGAGACATCGTAGGGTCAAGTAGCAGAGCAGAAGAGCCGGTAATGATCAGTAAGGAAGTTTTGAAGGTGATAGAATTGGAAATCAAGTCAACCCCTGTCAGGAAAGTAATCATTATGGGAAAGGAGAAACTCCAAATGACAAAAGGCATTGAGAGACAGCCGAAAAGCACCTCCTCAAAAATAACATAAATTAACGGTACGAAAAGCCTTTGTCGGGGTATGAGGAACGACGTCCCTACGTGGAAAATTGAAATATGTGGGTGCCCCATCGAAATAACAAACTAGATGGCACGTGCCCTATATCTTGCCACTATCTGACAATCTGAATATTGGCGTGTGGCCCAACAAGACACCACAATGAAAAGCAATATAGCGGCCCAATTGAATTTAATATGTGGAGCTGAGCTGGAGATAGTAAAATATTGAGCTCTGTCTGTGCCTACAGACAGTACTCTATGCAACACAGAGATAAAAGAGAAGGGCCCGCAGTCTCACATGGAACTGGAAACATAATCGTCTCCCATGCTTTTAAAAGAAAGCGTCGGATACGAGAAGGGGGACGAAACCAGGGAGCACAACTTTGAATACTCATTAGACAAACAGCCACTCTCCACCCCGTTATCCGTCCAACTACAAGAAATCTCACTGGAAGTACTTCTAACTCCAGATGAGGAAAATAACCAATTGAGCGACTTACATGACGATGAAGATGTGGAAGCAGTAAGAAGATGTCTGGAATATGGTAGAAGGCTCAACTGGTCAATACCCTTTCCTGAATTATCGAAATTAAACTAAGACCGTCCCCTCCGACGTAGTGCACGAGTCAAAGCAAAGACCAAAAACAACAATGGTGGATGCGTTAGCATTTTACAACATAAGAGGAGTAAGAAGGGAAAAACGCTGGATTTCAGTAAGAAAGGAAATAAGGAGAATAGGGGTACAACTGGTGGGCCTTCTGAAGACCCATCATACTAGATCAATATCTCAAAGAAGATCCCTATGGGCCCCGGGTCTAGAATGGAATGGTCAGAAACTCTAGCGGAGGGGCACTCTGGAGGGATAATTGTAGCATGGCTGAGCTCGCAAGCGAATGTAACAGTCATGGGAAAAGGAATAAGATGGCTAGCAGTGAAAGTATCCACCACAGGTAATCAATTCGAAGGTATGGTAGTGTTTTTATATGCTCCCACTGATAGTATAAGTAGAAGACAAGTGTACCAGGAGCTCATTGTGCTGAAAGCATCGATGAATCTACCAATATGTGTAGTAGGTGACTTCAACGAAGTCATGAAGGGGGATGATTGAAGGGGTGGTGATCCCAATAGAATCACTAGAGGGATGAGGGATCTGAGGATGTGAGTGGAAGAAATGGAACTGACGGAGGTTGTGATGTCTGGTTGTCGTTACACATGGAGAAACAATAGATCCCTCAGCAAGATCGATCGGGCTTTTTGCAGTATTGAGTGGAGAAATGAGTTTCCTTATATGCTACTAAGAGGCAGGCCTTGGAAAATTACAGATCACCGATTTATGTGGTTGGAATTGTGGAAAGTCAGATGGGGACCATACCCATTCAAGGTGCTAGTCGCATGGTTAGATGATGGCAGATATGAGGATTGGTTTGAAGAAGAATGGGGGAAACTTCAAGGGGTAGATACCAGAACAAATTAAGAAAAATAAAGGATCCTTTATGAAGATGGAATCGAGATAAATTCGGGAACATTGATCTGAAACTGAAACAAGAAGCAGAGAAACTGCTACTACTGGATCATTTGGAGGAACATCTAGGCCCTCATAAAACTAGAAACTAGGAAAGAGCAAGGCTGAATGATGAGGTCTGGAAACTACCGAGACAAGAAGAATGGTACTGGCGCCAACTTTCAAGAGAGAAATACATAAAGGATGAAGACCAGAATACTAAGTATTTTCATAGAAAAAGCATCAGTAAACAGATGCCGAAACAAGATTAACATGATTGAGGTAGATGGGGAAATCAAAACAGACCTAGTAGAGATAAAGCAAAAATGTGTTCGATTCTTTAAAAGGCTGTTCAAGAAAGGAATAGAGTCGAAAGTAGGGCCACCAGCAATGAATCGACCTTGCATATCAGAATATAAAGCCCGGGAGCTAACACTCATTCCCTGGGACCAGAAGATCAAACAAGCCATCTGGGACTGCAAAGGAAGCAAAGCACCGGGTTTCGATGGCTTCAACTTTAACCATATCAAGAGATTATGGAGAATACTTGGCGCTGATTTCACAAAGGCAGTCAGGAATTTTTTCAAGAGTAGCTGAATGCCAAATGGGATTAATACTACATGGATAGTGTTAATTCCCAAAGTGGAGAATTCCCGAACTCTTGAAGAATTCAGACTCATCAGAATTATTGGAAGCATCTATAAAATTATTACTAAGGTAATGACCCGTCGATTAAGCAATATAGTTGGGAAACTAGTTTCAGAAACCCAAACATCTTTCATATGAGGGCGGCACATTTTTGAGGGTCCCATCATAGCAAATGAAAGCATTCGATGGCTGAAAACGAGAAGGGTGAAGAGTAACATCCTAAAAATTAATTTTCGCAAATCTTAGGACTGCATGTCTTGGAGCTTTGTGGAACAAATGCTGAGTATTTTTGGGTTTCCGGGAAAATGGAAAACTTGGGTGCAGCAATGCGTACCGACACGCAGGATCTCATTAATTATGACCAACAAAAACTTTCAAACCCTAACGGGTTCTCTGACAAGGAGACCCCCTATCATCGTTACTTTTTATTTTGGTGGTGGAAGCCCTAAATTGGCTACTAGAGGAGTCAATTACACTGGGAGATCGAAGAGGTTTACTGATTGGATCGGGTAGAGTACACATTTCACATCTTCAATTCACCGACGATACGGTGATCTTTAGCTACCCTGATGCAGATGAGCTTGAAAAAATTAAATGGGTAACTGTTCTATTCGTAGACATTCTGGTTTAGAGATAAATTGGGACAAAACTGCCATCTTTCTGATCAATCTAAATGTGGAGGAAATTAATCGAGCACAATGAATTTTAGGTTGTAGTGTCGCATCACTTCTGACAACATACTTGGGTTGCCCATTGGGGGCAAATCCTCGAAATTATGACACATGGAAACCAATGATAAGAAAAGTGGAGAACAGACTGGCAAATTGGAAGAAAACCAGTTTATCGAATGCAGGAAAATTAGTGTTAATTAGAGCAGTACTGGATTCAATTCCGATCTATTACCTCAGCATGTTTTGTATGCCTCAAAAAGTAATCCAGAAGATCAACAAGCTACAGAGACAGTTTCTATAGGGGTCTGGTGATAACTGAGGGATTCCTCTGGTCAAGTGGAGCAAGGTAACCATTCCTAAAGATATGGGAGGTCTTGGCATTGCTGAGATAGAAGCAAAGAATGTAGCCCTGTTGTTTAAGTGGTGGTGGTATTATCAGGGGTGTGGAAACAAATTATAGATGTAACACCCCTCTCGTTAAACTCATAATAATCACTCCCGCAGCATAATTTAAAACGTCTCGCAGCGGAAATTAATTTACCATTGTCTCACTCGGGTGTCACATGCCGTTACTCACCTATGTGAGTAACAAGGCTACCACCTAATACAACTCCTACCCATAACCACTGTGATGATCGAGATATTTTACTACCACTAAACCATACTAGTCCAAATCAAATTTACAAGACAAGTGAGCGACTACTATTCCCCGAATACTTACAACAGATTACATACCAAATTCAAATGTTGTAATATAGCACTCCTCTCTACCCGAGTCCCGCACTCTGGCTTCTCGATCTGATCAACAACCTGTAATGTTTGGCCCAATAAAGGGCTCAGCAAACTTTACTGGTATGCTAAATGTAATCCTAGATCCTTTGGACCACTTAGGTCATTTAGCCATCTTGATATTAGTTTCATTACATGCTGTACCGGTTTACAGTTATAATAAATATTGTAAATGTCATGCATAAATACAGAACCATTCAATCAATACATTCACCACATTTCACAAACAACAGTTGCATAAACAAAGATATCGAATAAGTGCAATAAAGAGCAAAATCGCTTTTATCAAACAGTGTTCACTTGTATTAATAATTTTCGGCCTTTAAGGCCCTATCAATTACCACCATGTTTCCTCTTATTACCAGTTGGGCGTCATGTCAGGACAACCCTCATGCTATTCTGGTTCATAATACAATAACTGAAGACAAGAACAATAATCACAACAACATCCACAACACAGCAGCACATAATCAGCAAACAATACCAAACAAGATACGCATTTTAGTTAACCGTTCTTGTCACTTGGCCTTATGGCCCCTTGTCCTTTTAACCAGCCACTTAATCCTTTTAATTAATTTCCACCTAGGGCGTCATGTTAGGACAACCCTTAATAACTTGATACTGGACATTAGTCCCTGGGTCCCAAATAAATGGAACCATTTGCCAGCCGACCCTTTGGTCCTGGACTTATCTCATTTGCCTTGAAGGCGTCTAATTCGGTCGAAGCCTGCACCAATAGCAGTGTCCTCTGACCATCATCGAGTGTGGATGTATGGATTTCCTTGAGTGACTCTTGATAGTAGTCCCTCGTAGTGATCACGCTGCGCAACCAGCTAGTTCGTAAACCAACCGGATTTCCTTCCCTCATCTCATAACAACCTTCTCCCATAGGATTAGGTAACATCATCGCTTCTTTAAGTTATGTTCTTAGTTTTACCATTTACATAGCTGCCTTTGAGGTCTTACGCAAATACCTAGAAGCAGTCTAGGTGATATTCATGTTCGAGATCCATGCTCTAGAGACCGGTATAGCCGTGTCTCGTTCCTAAGTATTTTACTTAGATTAATGTGACAGTAATAACCGTCATACTGTATTAGATAACAATAACTTCACTTTTACTCGTATATCTATGTTTATATAAGTCGAACTATAGTCGACGCAACATTAGTCCAACGGACGTTCGCGCATAATAATAATGCAACAGTATCGAGCAATATAATTCACACAAGCACATACATAAATCACAGATATCGCTCTTAATCAGTAAAACACACAGCATCTGGACTTCAGTAAATCCTCAGGACTTTCAGACCACACAATTAACATACCGTACACCATAGACCTAGGATGCGCAAAACCCTATGCTCGTCTGGCGCCCTTGTCCGACGTACGATCTGGAATATTAACATCATTGCAAGTCAATCCTCATGACTATTTGAATCCGACATTTCTGAATAACGTTATAACCACGACAGTTCAATCCCGGATTTCGACAGTTAGTTGGTTTGGGTTTCATTATGTAATTTCGTAGTTCGTAGTATTCCGACTGTTGAGTTATAACTCATGTCATCCATTATATTTTTGATAACCTTTCTATACTTTAACTAAACCATTGTATATCATAGCTATACTTTGTATACTCATGTTTATAACCAATTGTATAAATTTAATCTTGTTCATATATGTATATAAACATATAATGTATAGTTGCATGCATACATGCGATAACACTGTGCGGTATTATTATTATTCCCCAACTCATTATTTTTATGTACTTATTAGCCAACTTGGCCTCTTTTGTCAAGTTAGTCTGACTTGGTCAAGCATGATGACTTGACTAGTCTTGTAGACTTAATTGTTGAATCTAAGTATTTTAGTTTATAACATTCATTGTAATACATTGAATTATATAATTCATTCATCTTGTAACAAGTTACGTTTGAACTTAATACTTTATAACTTATAGTTTATAAATTATATTCATGTTATAAACTTCACCATTTAACATTATATGGTTTCCAACCATACTATATACCCATTTTTATACATATATCAAAATATATAAGTTTCATGAATTATAAAACTCTTTTATTAAATGTTACATCTTATCATTTTATGTAAGAGGTTTATCCTTACTAGTTGTATTTTAATTATACAACTCATACTAAGATTCTTAACTTAATATTTTGTAACATTTATATTATACCATACAATCCCCTAAAGTTATTTAATAAGCACCTTAGTTAATAAATTCCCTTCATTCCTTATTATTTCATGTGACTATCCTTACTTATATTAATTCCCTTTAAATCACATTAATACCTTATAATTGTTATAATGTTTATAACATTGTAGACCATAGTATAAAATTCATTTTCTTAATTCCCATAAATGCACAACAGCCCATACTTTTTATAGAGTAAATTACTCAGAACCCCCTTGAGGATTTGGGATATTACAGTTAACCCCCTTGTGTTTATCATAATTACTGGTAACCACCTCAAGGTTAAGGTATCTTTGACTACGAGCCCCCAAACTATATCTTTGTTATTAGGAAGTTAACTACGTGTTGACCTATCAGCTTAATCACATTAATAATATCAAACTGGACAAAAAACACTACTTAATATGTGTTTTTAATTTCCTAAAAATGTCAACCTTGCCTCGAAAATGCATCAAAAGTGGGATGAGAGATAGTTAGTTGATGTTGATTAAGCAGTTTTGTTGTCCAGCATGACATTATTTATGTGATTAAGTTGATAGATCAACACGTAGTTAACTTTCTAATAACAAAGTTATAGTTTGGGGGCTCGTAGTCAAAGATACCTTAACCTTGAGGTGGTTACCAATAATTATGATAAATACAAGGGGGCTAACTGCAATATCCCAAATCCTCAGGGGGGTTCTGAGTAATTTACTCTTTTATTTATTTACAAAATTACCACAATACTTATACAATGTTACCATTATACTCCCTCCGTCCTGAATTGACCGTCTCCTTTGCTTTATGGCACGTTTTCCACTTCAATATTTAACATATAAGATAAAATAATTTTATAAAACGAAACAGTGTAACATATAGTTTATCATGTAAGGAATCATTTGCAAAACTCAAATTTTAAAAATTATTTTATCTTATATGTTAAATATTGAAGTCAAACGACACATCCAAATAGTGAACAAGACGGTCAATTCAGGACGGAGGGAGTACTAATATACCTTATATTATATCATTTTAATCTTGTAACTTGTATAACCTATGGTTATATATTTTTATATAAATTACGAACAGACCCATGGTCTGTCTAGTATTAATTTCTCAGCCCACAACTTTCCTAAAATTACCAAATGACCCCACCTTTTATATAAACTTTGTATTATCCCATATAAACTATATATTATACATAAGTGTTTATATAATTCCAATAAATACCCCAAAATTTACCAACAGCCCCCTAGTCTGTTTTATTAACTAATTCCACCCAGAATTTTCAGTAATTATATTTCTACCCCAAATGTTATGTAATTTTTACAAATTAATACATAACTTAATATAAGTTGGTAATTAAAATACTAAATCACTAAATCTGGTCAAGATCTCTTATGTGGTCAATGTTTGACTTCTAGACATGGTTTTGACCACAAGTTCCTGGTAATTACAATACTTACCCCAATTTTTCCCATAATTACAATTTTACCGCAAAACTTTATAAAATCTTATAAAATTCATTTAAACTCCTTTTAATCTCTAATTTTCGGTTATAATTAATATAAGGCCCTCTAAATTTATTTATTTATGATTATAACCCCAAATTTTATGCTAAGTGCATAAATTAATTTAGATCTATTTTAAAACTTGAATAACTTAATTAAAAATGGCCTAATAACATGGCCTTATTACAACCTTGAACTTGTAACCTAAAATTACATTTAAATATCTTCAAAAATACTATAAATTCTTGGCCTCACACCATAGTTTCGAATATTTACCAATTTTCCACATAATGTCTTAATTTTGATAATTATGTTACTTAATTACTTAGATAATTTTACTAACTCATTTCTTAGTCAATTTAAGGTCAAATATGACCATTTCACTAGGTTCTCTCACGGTAATTTAATTAGCAATAGTTTAAGAGCATATTAACATAATCAAAGTTGAGATTAAGGTGTCTTATACCTTGATTTAGCTAACCCAAAACTTGTTTGGCCACAGCAGCTTGGAGAAAGACTCCACAACTTCTTAGACATGTTTTAAACAAC
Organism: Limonium bicolor; assembly: GCA_023374045.1. Taxonomy (NCBI): domain Eukaryota; kingdom Viridiplantae; phylum Streptophyta; class Magnoliopsida; order Caryophyllales; family Plumbaginaceae; genus Limonium; species Limonium bicolor. The sequence continues at coordinate 68,427,332 of CM041778.1, read as the reverse complement.
AAATTAAGATATGTTTAAGTTCTAAACTTGAACTAACCATAAGAGTAATTTAAGTCATGAAAATCATGAACTTTTACCTTGAATTCTCAAGCTTGTTCAGGTAGGATCTCGGCCCTATTTTTCCTCCAAAGGAAGAGTGTCAAAACACTCTTTAATCCAAGGCACAATACCGTAGGAATTTAGCTTAGAAGATTGCTAGGTTTTACCTTGTTTAAAATGCCTAAAATGGAGTTTTTGGCATGGATCTTGCTATAAATTGAAGCTCTTGATATATCAACTGAACAAGCATGAAAAGGAGGAGAAAATAATCTTAGGGAACAACGGAATCCAACCGGATTTAAAGAAGAAAGAGTTACATGCTTAAAGCATGTTTTTACCTTAATAAGTGTTCTTGCCTTACTTCTTCCTTTCCTTTGAGTTTCAAACAAATTTGGACCATCTAATTTGAAAACAAGTCGTGCTAGATGAGTGGGTGAAAGTGGTTTGAAGATAGATCAATGAAAGAGGAAGAAAAAAATGAAGAAAAATGACATAAACCATGATTTTGGAATTTACCTTAAGCAAGAGGGATTCTCCCTAGGTTCTGGCTGAATGGAGGCGTGAATGAGGCAGAAAGGAAGGGTATTAATGCAGAAGGAATTGTGTGGGATTAGGTAAGGCAAGCGAAGGTGGGAGACAAGCTTTTAATTTCTTAATGTAAAGTATACCTTTTGTTATTTTAATGTAAAGTTAAAGTTGCATTATTATGGGAACCTTATCCTGGCTGTCTAGTGCTGTTATACAGCTCCTTTTCCACCTCCCCATCTGATTATTTCATGGTCAATGGTCAACATTGACCTATTTAGTCAACCGAGACTTAATTTTGCATTTTTGATTATTTTATTAATATTTTAATATAAAAATTGTGAAAATTATAAATCTCTAAATTTAGAGTCCCCAATGTGAAATTAATTAGTACACATATTTATTTGAATATATATAAGGTGTTACATTGGGTTATATAGACCCAAAACTCATTTCTGGGACATTAGGACCTTTTTGTGCTTTAAGCGTTTCTCCCGGACAGTTTGTGTATTCTTTCAAAACTAGCTTGAGAATTCTCCTTATAATGATGGTAGGAACTCTAAGAATGAATTATCTAGGGGTTCGTGCCACTTCAGCACTTCTCTGAGGCATTTCCGAGCGTTTCCTAGGGTTTGTGGGGCCCGCTAGGGTTCCTCCAGGCACTTTGCATTTAATTGAAAATCTACTCTGTGCCTTTTGTTTATAATGGTAAATAATGACTATCGGGTCATTTAGTAAGGTGTATAGAAGTTTAACTTGGCTCGTAGGCCATTTACGAGACTTTTCTAGGGTTTTTCGGCTCTAAGGGAGCTGTAACAAATCTCCCGAGCGTTTTGCATTTCTACTCCATTCTAACTCGAGCCTTATGCTTTAAGGGTCATATAATGACCATTCATTGACGTGGTATGAGTTTTATAGTTTATATAGCATAGTTAGTTTAAGGTCCGGCTTAGCGCACGTTTTTTACCTTAAGGCATTTTAGGCGCGTTCTTGGCTTTAATGTTCCTCAATGCCCTTTTGGGTTCAAATACTTCTTAATTACCCCTTACTACTATCAAGGGTTTATTTAATGTCTTAAGGTTTCATAATTCCTCATATTTAAACCTTTAATTCCCATTATTTAATTATTTAAATGTTAGGGGTATTTCAGTTTACCCCCCTTAAAAAGACTTTGTCCCGAAGTCTCACCTTGAATAAGTTATATAATTACCCTTATAACCCCATAATGTATATCAATCTGATATAACATTTATACATAACATATTGTGTTTGTAACGCACCTAGACATCATTTGTGGCGTTAATTCAATCATATATGGATATAGGCGATCATCTGCGCATTACTCCTATCAGTTCTACCAACCCTGACAACCTCCCCAAGGTGTCCATATCATTCCACATTCCCTAACTAATGATTCATTTTGTATCTAAACGATACCATAGTTAATCAATCCACAAGGTAACATCAATATATATGTCACAAGTATCATAAAAGATGCTGCATACATGAGTGTATGCACATCATCCAAACAGGTATCTCATTGGACGCACACATATATACATACATACCTACAAGTGCATACTGCACAACAACCTAACAACGTATGCCCCGCATACAAAATAACATACAAACAAACAAACATCCCCTACATACGAAACGAACAAAAACTTAGTGCACACACGTGCACGAAACAAACAAAAACTTAAAACTTAGTACACACACGTGTACGAAACGAACAAAAACTTAGTGCACACACGTGCACAGCCAAGAGGCTCTACCCCCCTTAAAAAGGGTTACGCCCCCGTACCCCACAAGTATACCATAGCTACTGAACAAGGAGCGCTGGATACTTGGCTCTCCTAGAGTTATCCAATTCCCATATGGTGTCTCCCACCCTTTGAGTGGAGTCTCCTCGTATCAGAGAGACGGGTATGATTCTAGCCCCCGTGCTCTAATGTATGTGAAGAGTGAGGCACGTACTTCTTTGTGCTCTTTCCCAACTCATTCTAATAGGCCCACTCACACCGTAATGAGGTACAGACCCATGAACATAGGCTCAGTTTTCCCCTTTTTCATCGTTGTCCATAAATTATAGACTGTTTATTAGCAGTAAGTTATTGCTGACTTCGTTCCAATATGACAGTGCTATTCACGGTCTTTTCTTCATTTCGAACAGAGGTATCTTAATCGGCACAGTAACATCGATTATATGGGTGCGCGATTAGTTCTAACTCGTATATTCTATGGTTGGATTATTAGCGTACATGCACGTATCTTCTCTCATTGATTTTCAATTTGAGGTGCAATATGATATCGGCTATCGTTAGTATTTAATGCTCTTTGCACTTGTCTCTGTAATACTGAGACGTACTAGCTTTTATGCCCATGGAGATAACGATTGTCATCCGTGTCTCTAGGTGGTTTGTTCTGGAGTAATACGTAATTGTACTTCTTTGCTACTTACTTCTAGTTGATGTATATTATATCTTCCCGTGTGTCGGCTAGCAACAACGTTGATATGGTTCATCCTGCTTTCGGCCAGGGAATTCATTTGTTATGCTCGTATTTGAGTTCTACCCTCAATTCTTCATTTCTCATCCTTTTATGCTAGGTTTACTCGATTGTTGTTGCCCATGTATTTACCACTAATGGATGTTCATAATGGTCGCTTCTATGTGTACCATACCTTAGTCGGTTTGACAGTTGTTAGTTTTTGTACTATTTGCTTCTCGCCTAAGGCATTCGCTAGTATGCTCACTTTGCTTTTCTTTATTGCGTAGTCATTTGTATGTTCACATCATTTGGTAGGTTTCTCTGGATGGTAAGAATTTGCTCGATCCTTCTGGGGTTTCACACATTACTCGCCTTTTATTGGGTTCCCATGTCTTTGTCGTCAGGGTTATCTTTAGCTCTCTTGTCTTCTAGAGATTTCCTTTGTCTTCACCATGCATTAACCACTTTGTTGTGGAGTTACGACACTAGTCAAATTGTATTGAAGGTTCATGGTTCTTCTAGTCCTGTTGGTTAAACTGAGGCTCTTCTCGTCCATATTCGAGGTAACTATTTGTACTGGTGTGGATTGGCATCAATGACCTTGGTACAGAGTTGACTACTTCTCGTGTTCCTTGCACTATATGTCTATATGCATGGGGTACCTTACTAATACATTACTACTTACCTGCGTAACTTATAAATAAGCCTGTTTGGCCCACAGACTCCTATTGGAGTGTGGTCGATCCACGTCTCATTTGTATATTTGTAGTGTTAGTCACACGGTTACGTGAGGTATTATGTTGTTAATCTCTTTTTACTTGGTATTGGGGTGTGTCCCCTGCACAATGGGTATGGTTATGTATCTTGCATTAGATGTGTGTTTGCGATAATTTGCCCTAATGGTGGGATTTATATTGTAATGGTATGAGGTGGTTTACTCCTCTGCCATTGGTTTCGTTATTGACATAAGTTTACTGATGTTTTTAAGGGGATTGCGACCTCTTGCATTGGCAAGTCATTGTTGGTCTATTAGTTAATAAGTTCTTATTGGAGTGATTTTGTGCATTGACTCCAATTTACTGTTATCTGTGTACTTGTGCGCGGTTTAGCGCCAGTTGATTGTTTTAAGCTTTTGTATTTGTGTAGGTTATTTATGTTGCTTATAGCACTTACTTATAGTGTTTCTAACTTTACTCTTGGGTTACATTATTTGGTGTAGTTTCGGACTTCATGGCGAGGATTCGCGTTCTGTTCTTTTACGGAAGTCCTTATTGTAATCTGGTTTTAACTAGTTCTTGTTACTTATCATGACACGTTAAGTGTTACTGTTCTAGTGGTACATATATATTGGGAGGTAGTCAGAGGCGGTACTATCGCTCTCCTGGACTCGTGTCCTTATATGGGTATATTAGGTACCTTCATTTAAATTCGTGCCTTACCATGTTTAGGCTCGGTGACTTGTATCATTGTTTAGGCTATTGCCATCGTTTAACTTATTTTATTATTAATATTATTATATTTTTTTTATGATTGACGGTCGTCATGTTAGTAGACGACATGTCTTAAGTACGTACTCATTTTTGTCACTTATTGTATGGCGGGACACCAATGGCGAAACTCTGTCCAATGATTAGTGTGACCAAATGGAATAACAATAATAAAAAAATTTATCTCGACATTTGTTCGTTCTTCGTTGGTTATAGTAATCCTTCGTGAAGGTAGTACTTCTGGTGTTATTTGGTTAGATATTGACACCGATTATGTTTATGGTGTGATCGGTTTAGGTAGTAACCGTGGTGCGGTATAATGTTCAATCTTGGTCCTGTTAAGGATTACATGTTCTTTCTTTTCCAGATGTTTCTCGTATGTGGGCGTATGCCGTTATGGGTATAGAGTTGGCCCTGATTATCTCTTGATCATACTTTCTTACACAATTCCCTATATATTCGGGAGCGAGCTGTTATTCACGAGTATTTATGCTTGGTACTTCATTTATTAAATTGGATGTATTTTAGCTATTTGCAGCTGATGTACTTCGGTTCCTTGCTTTCCTACCGTCACTAACGATGGTGGGGCATCCAGGAAATGTTTCGAAGTTCCTCATAGATCATGTCGGTCCTACGAACTCAACACTTATCACTGTAGTGATTGGCGTTTAATGCCGGTATATGTTTATGGTGTTTGGCTTGTAAGCCGATGTTAATGATTTATTAATGTTTAATTGGTATAATTGTTAGGCTTGTGTATGCCCTTTGATTGTAATGGTTGGACTCATCAGGTCCTCCCGAGGTTTGTAGGCCTCAAGTTTCAGGGGTTTTGTGACTCTATTTGTGATAGGTTATAGTCACGAATTTGTACGAGTGTTGTACGAATAATTGGTGGTTAATGATAGCCATGGTGTCATACCTTATGGTCTACATGGTATTGTAGGATTCGACAGTAGTTACAGCACTTGCTGTGGCAAGTGCGTGAGGTAAACAGAATTGTTAATATTGATCGTTATAGCGCTTGATGTAGCAAGTGCGCCATGTAGGATGAGTTATTGGTTTAGAATTGTTGGTCTGTTTGACGCTTTGTTCATTTGAGTATGGCTTAGGCGTTTCTAGTTTGGAAGGGGTAATATTATGGTTGTTAAAGGTTCGTTGAAGTATGTAAGTTTCTTAGGGTGGTCCTATTACTGGGCTGTCTAAGTTAGTCTCTTATTGAGTTTCGTTCCAGATATTCATCATGGTAGTAGGAAGTTCCTGACGCATGTGTTCACGCAATCAGTTTATTAAGTTAAGGAGTTGTGGTTGACTAGGTCGTGCTGAGTACTAGTACCAGTGCCTAAGGTTCCCGTAAAGTTCAGGGTACTCTAGTTGTCTTTGAAACGACATTTTTTATTAGGTGTTACGTTGTAGCAATTTAAATTACTTGTTGCTTCGTAAGTCCATATGGTTATTGTGATTGCTGGTCAGGTCTTATTGAACCTCCCAGGTTGTATTGGGTTGATATTATCCCTTTCTGGGAAAGGCCTCTAAGCGGTTATTGGTTCCGCGTGTCATGTATATATATTTTTGTAGTCGTTTTAGACTTGTTTTTTTATTCCTCACTTTTCTGGTGCACTCATCAGTGATTTCCTTTTGTTAAATGGACTGGGTTTTGGTGTCTAATTATGAGCCGACCCAATTTGCCCTATGGATTTCTATACCTCACAAGGTAATGTTTAATATTCACTCGTCATTGCGTATTAATACGCCTCCAGATAGTACATAACTATCGGGACCCCTGGTCCTTACTGATTCGTTTGTCACCAGTTAATTAATTTATCTTGAGGTTACATAATCTATAGCAACCATTATTGGGTTTTCCCGAATGGGAGGAATTCTTTGTCTCCTTGGCGCTTTTCACCACATTGTCTCTATAGGCGACATTTGAAGTATGGGCAGTGGCGGGTGGGGTACTACTGCCGTTTCCCGGGATGTTCTCCCAACAAGCTAGAGCATTTGTTGTCGTCTCATCGCCATTCGGGGTTGAAGGACCTCCGTTATCCCCCGGCGTGCCTCGCTGTTTGTGGCCTCCACCTCTACTCGACAAATGTTATACAGTGTGTCATATCATTACTCGATGATTCACCGTATTGCAAACAATAATACTGGAGTACCAATAAGGCTAACGCCTGTACGCATTAAGCATTGCTAAGACGTAGATTCGCTAAGATAAAATATCTCGTCCCTCACAAGCGTTTTCCGTCATAATCCTAAGCTCACTATCTTTATCCTAATATCTCGTCATCAGAGCGGTACTCCGCTCTGATACCACTTTTTGTAACACCCCTCTCGTTAAACTCATAATAATCACTCACGTAGCATAATTTAAAACGTCTCGCAGCGGAAATTAACTTATCATTGTCTCACTCAGGTGTCACATGCCGTTACTCACCCATGTGAGTAACAAGGCTACCACCTAATACAACTCCCATCCATAACCACTGCGATGATCGAGAAATTTTACTACCAAATTCAAATGCTGTAATATAGCAGTCCTCTCTACCCGAGTCCCCCACTCCAGCTTCTCGATCTGATCAACAACCTATAATGTTTGGCCCAATAAAGGGCTCAGCAAACTTTGCTGGTATGCTAAATGTAATCCTAGATCCTTTGGACCACTTAGGTCATTTAGCCATCTTGATATTAGTTTCATTACATGCTGTACCGGTTTACAGTTATAATAAATATTGTAAATGTCATGCATAAATACAGAACCATTCAATCAATACATTCACCACATTTCACAAACAACAGTTGCATAAATGAAGGTATCGAATAAGTGCAATAAATAGCAAAATCGCTTTTATCGAACAGTGTTCACTTGTATTAAAAATTTTCGGCCTTTAAGGCCCTATCAGTTACCACCTAGTTTCCTCTTATTACCAGTTGGGCGTCATGTCAGGATAACCCTCATGCTATTCCGGTTCATAATACAATAACTGAAGACAAGAACAATAATCACAACAACATCCACAACAGCAGCACATAATCAACAAACAATACCAAACAAGATACGCGTTTTAGTTAACCGTTCTTGTCACTTGGCCTTATGGCCCCTTATCCTTCTAACCAGCCACTTAATCCTTTTAATTAATTTCCACCTCAGGCGTCATGTTAGGACAACCCTTAATAACTTGACTGGACAGTAGTCCCTGGGTCCCAAATAATTGGAACCATTTGTCAGCCGACCCTTTGGTCCTGGACTTATCTCATTTGCCTTGAAGGCGTCCAATTCGGCCGAAGCCTGCACCAACAGCAGTGCCCTCTGACCGTCATCGAGTGTGGATGTATGGATTTCCTTGAGTGAGTCTTGATAGTAGTCCCTCGTAGTGATCACGCTGCGCAACCAGCTAGTTCGTAAACCAACTGGATTTCCTTCCCTCATCTCATAACAACCCTCTCCCATAGGATTAGGTAACATCATCGCTTCTTTAAGTTATGTTCTTAGTTTTACCAATTACATAGCTGCCTTTGAGGTCTTACGCAAATACCTAGAAGCAGTCTAGGTGATATTCATGTTTGAGATCCATGCTCTAGAGACCGGTATAGCCGTGTCTCATTCCTAAGTATTTTACTTAGATTAATGTGACAGTAATAACCGTCATACTGTATTAGATAACAATTACTTCACTTTTACTCATATATGTATGTTTATATAAATCGAACTATAGTCGACGTAGCATTAGTCCAATGGATGTTCGCGCATAATAATAATGCAACAGTGTCGAGCAATATAATTCACACAAGCATATACATAAATCACAGATATCGCTCTTAATCAGTTAAACACACAGCATCTGGACTTCAGTAAATCCTCAGGACTTTCAGACCACACAATTAACATACCGTACACCAAAGACCTAGGATGCGCAAAACCCTATGCTCGTCTGGTGCCCTTGTCTGACGTACGATCTGGAATATTAACATCATTGCAAGTCAATCCTCATGACTATCTGAATCCGGCATTTCTGAATAACGTTATAACCCCGACAGTTCAACCCCGGATTTTGACAGTTAGTTGGTTTGGGTTTTGTTATGTAATTTCGTACTTCGTAGTATTCTGACTGTTGAGTTATAACTCATGTCATCCATTATTGTTTTGATAACCTTTCTATACTTTAACTAAACCATTGTATATCATAGCTATACTTTTTATACTCATGTTTATAACCAATTGTATAAATTTAATCTTGTTCATATATGTATATAAACATATAATCTATAGTTGCATGCATACATGCGATAATACAATGCGGTATTATTATTATTCCCCAACTCATTATTTTTATGTACTTATTAGCCAACTTGGCCTCTTTGGTCAAGTTACTCTGATTTGGTCAAGCATGATGACTTGACTAGTCTTGTAGACTTAATTGTTGTATCTAAGTATTTTAGTTTACAACATTCATTGTAATACATTGAATTATATAATTCACTAATCTTCTAACAAGTTACGTTTGAACTTAATACTTTATAACTTATAGTTTATAAATTATATTCATGTTATAAACTTCACCATTTAACATTATATGGTTTCCAACCATACTATATACCCATTTTTATACATATATCAAAATATATAAGTTTCATGAATTATAAAACTCTTTTATTAAATGTTACATCTTATCATTTTATGTAAGAGGTTTATCCTTACTAGTTGTATTTTAATTATACAACTCATACTAAGATTCTTAACTTAATATTTTGTAACATTTATATTATACCATACAATCCCCCGAAGTTATTTAATAAGCACCTTAGTCAATAAATTCCCTTCATTCCTTATTATTTCATGTGACTATCCTTAATTATATTAATTCCCTTTAAATCACATTAATACCTTATAATTGTTATAATGTTTATAACATTGTAGACCATAGTCTAAAATTCATTTTCTTAATTCCCATAAATTCGCAACAGCCCATACTTTTTACTTATTTACAAAACTACCACAATACTTATACAATGTTACCATTATACTAATATACCTTATATTATATCAATTTAATCTTGTAACTTGTATAACCTATGGTTATATTTTTTTTTATAAATTACGAACAGACCCATGGTCTGTCTAGTATTATTTTATCAGCCCACAACTTTCCTTAAATTACCAAATGACCCCACCTTTTATATAAACTTTGTATTATCTCATATAAACTATATATTATACATAAGTGTTTATATAATTCCAATAAATACCCCAAAAATCACCAAAATTTACCAACAGACCCCTAATCTATTTTATTAACTAATTCCACCCAGAATTTTCAGTAATTACATTTCTACCCCAAATGTTATGTAATTTTTACAAATTAATACATAACTTAATATAAGTTGGTAATTAAAATACTAAATCACTAAATCTGGTCAAGATCTCTTATGTGGTCAATGTTTGACTTCTAGACATGGTTTTGACCACAAGTTCCTGGTAATTACAATACTTACCCCAATTTTTCCCATAATTACAATTTTACTCCAAAACTTTATAAAATCTTATAAAATTCATTTAAACTCCTTTTAATCTCTAATTTTCAGCTATAATTATTATAAGGCCCTCTAAATTTATTTATTTACGATTCTAACCCCAAATCTTATGCTAAGTGCATAAATTAATTTAGATCTATTTTCAAACTTGAATAACTTAATTAAAAATGGCCTAATAACATTGCCTTATTACAACCTTTAACTTGTAACCTAAAATTACATTTAAATATCTTCAAAAATACTATAAATTCTCAGCCTCGCACCATAGTTTCCAATATTTACCAATTTTCCACATAATGTCTTAATTTTGACAATTATGTTACTTAATTACTTAGATAATTTTACTAACTCATTTATTAGTCAATTTAAGGTCAAATATGACCATTTCACTAGGTTATCTCACGGCAATTTAATTAGAAATAGTTTAAGAGCATATTAACATAATCAAAGTTGAGATTAATGTGTTTTATACCTTAATTTATCTAATCCAAAACTTGTTTGGCAACGGAAGCTTGAAGAAAGACTCCACAACTTCTTAGACATGTTTTGAACAATAAATTAAGATATGGTTAAGTTCTAAACTTGAACTAACCAAAAGAGTAATTTAAGTCATAAAAATCATGAACTTTTACCTTGAATTCTCAAGCTTGTTCAGGTAAGATCTCGGCCTTATTTTTCCACCAAAGGAAGAGTATCAAAACACTCTTTAATCCAAGGCACAAAACCGTAGGAAGTTAACTTAGAAGATGGCTAGGTTTTACCTTGTTTGAAATGCCTAAAATGGAGTTTTTGGCATGGATCTTGCTATAACTTGAAGCTCTTGATATATCAACTGAACAAGCATGAAAGTAGGAGAAAATAAGCTTAGGGAACAAAGGAATCCAACCGGATTTGAAGTAAAGAAAGAGTTACATGCTTAAAGCATGTTTTTACCTTAATAAGTGTTCTTGCCTTAATTCTTCCTTTCCTTTGAGTTTCAAACGAATTTGGACCTTCTAATTGAACAACAAGTCGTGCTAGATGAGTGGGTGGAAGTGGTTTGAAGATAGATCAATGAAAGAGGAAGAAAAAAATGAAGAAAAATGACATAGACCATGATTTTGGAATTTACCTTAAGCAAGAGGGATTCTCCCTTGGTTCTGGCTGAATGGAGGCGTGAATGAGGCAGAAAGGAAGGGTATTAATGCAGAAGGAATCGTGTGGGATTAAGTAAGGCAAGGGAAGGTGGGAGACAAACTTTTAATTTCTTAATGTAAAGTATACCTTTTTTATTTTAATGTAAAGTTAAAGTTGCATTATTAAGGGAACCTTATCCTGGCTGTCTAGTGCTGTTATACAGCTCCTTTTCCACCTCCCCATCTGATTATTTCATGGTCAATGGTCAACATTAACCTATTTAGTCAACCGAGACCTAATTTTACATTTTTTGATTATTTTATTAAAATTTAATATAAAAATTGTGGAAATTGTAAATCTCTGGATTTAGAGTCCCCAATGTGAAATTAATTAGTACACATATTTATTTGAATATATATAAGGTGTTACATTGGGTTATATAGACCCAAAACACATTTCCGGGACATTCGGGACCTTTTTGTGCTTTAAGTGTTTCTCCCGGGCACTTTGTGTATTCTTTCAAAACTAGCTCGAGCATTCACCTTAGAATGATGGGTAATGATGGTAGGAACTCTAAGAATGAATTATCTAGGGGTTCGTGCCACTTCGGCACTTCTCCGAGGCATTTCCGGGCGTTTCCTATGGATTGTAGGGCCCGCTAGGGTTTCTCCAGGAACTTTGCGTTTAGTTGAAAATATACTCCATGAATATTGTTTAGAATGGTAAATAATGACTATCAGGTCATTTAGTAGGGTGTATAGAAGTTTAACTTGGCTCGTAGGCCATTTCTGAGACTTTTATAAGGTTTTTCGGCTCTAAGGGAGCTGTAACAAATCTTCCGAGCACTTTGAATTTCTACTCCATTCTAACTCGAGCCTTATGTTTTAAGGGTCATATAATGACCATTCATTGACTTAGTATGAGTTTTATTGAAATACCCCATACCTAATTATAGTGATTAATTATGCTAATATAATTTTTAGAGGCCTAATTATGCCTTAAGTATATTAGCAAAGAAAGTAAAACAAAAAGAAATAAGAAAATGCGTAAAAGTAATAAAATGTAAAAACATGCGCTAAGCAAAAATACAAGGTATATAACCGTAACTAGGGTTCTAGATGGATTCCTAAAAATGGATTAAAGCGCGTTTTTCGAGGGAACAAATCCCGAAGAAAACGGATCCTTAAAACGGATTAAAAACACAAAACCTTAAAGCGCGTTTTTCGAGGAAACTAAGAAAACGTGACTTTAAGCGGGTTAAATAGACCCGTAATAATTATAATCAATTAAATAGTCATTAATGAACATTAATGAAGGCCTAGAACCAATAAAATTAATTAAACGAGAAAATTCCGGAAAACGGGTACCGGTTAGTGAATAGTGCTAAAACGAGAAGTTTTAGGGGCCAAACTGTAATAAGCACAAGTTGTTGTGTCCCATTGGTAAAAAAATAAAATAAAATCTGTATGGGTGTGGTGTTGACCGAATTGGTCCCCCTCTCCCGCCTATTTTATTTGTCCCTAATGCACTAGAGACAAGATAATTAAATAACAAAAAGTAAAACAAGTAAGAAAGTACTACCTTACCCCATTTGGAGACTCTCTCTCCAATTTGTTCACTCTCTCACCGTACTCCCTCCCCCTCTCTGATTCTCCTTCTTCTCTGAAGCTCAACAATGGCGATTTGCCATGTCCAAACAAGACACCATCTCCTTCTCCATCTTTGACCACTCAAAACTCCTCCAAAAATTACAAAATTCGTACCGTTGGAATCCTCTCATCAAGGAGAACATTCTCCTCTCTTAAAAATTTGAAAACAACTATCTTCACCTCCATGGGTATTCTCCATTTGAAGGTTTGAGGACCACCATTTGAAGCCCTTCATTCCCTTGTCATTTTAAGGTAAAAAGAAGCTCAAAACTCCATCTTTTTCTAGCTCCTCTTGGCAAAACAAAAATTCAAAACTTATCCTTGTTGTGTGCCTTGTTCTCCAGCCGATTTTGGCTTCATTTTGGAGTTGGAATCTTGACATTGTTGCTGTCCAAAGCTTCATCTATTCATTGGAAGGTAATGCTTCATCTTTAAACATTAAACAAGTATGTAAACCCTAGGCTAGTTTAAGGGTGAAATGCTAAATTAGTATGGTGTATGTATGGGCTGTAGCACTACCGATTTTATAGAGCAAGAACAAGAAGAAAAGAAAAGAAAGGAAAGAAAGAAGGAAGAAGGAGAAAGGAAGAGAGAAAAGAAACTAAAAATTTAAGGTAATGCACTTACCTTGAATTAGTTTTTGAGTGACTTGTGAAATAGAATTTTGTATATGAGTATGAAGGATATATATATATATATATATAGTGTAGTATGGTATAAATCTATAGCATTGGTGAATGAGAATGGTAGGAGTAATGTGTATGTGTTAAGGAGTAAAGGTTCATGGAGTTAAGAGTATGAATGTATAAGTGTTGGGATAAGAAGTGTTGTGGTACCTTGGAAGTGTGTTGATAATGTATATACACAAACAGGTTGTGAATTGAGTTGAGAAAGCAAAATAATGCTTGGGAAATGCTTAAGAAAACGGGGAAACTCTGTCGAAATTTCGGTAGAAAATTAAGTAGCTCAAGTGTGTGAATTGAGAGAAGAAACAACCAAGTTTGGTCTAGGTGTGTTTAGAGTTGTTTTGAGTAATTACCCACCTTGGGATTGATTGAGGAGAATTGTGTATTTGGGTAAAGATTTTGGAAATGAAAATAATGCTAGAACACAAGAAATGGCATTGGTTAATGAAGTGATGAATGGGTTGAAGTTGAGTAAAAATCTGTAGCGAAAAGGGTTGTATAAGTGTTTTGGATTCCTAAGAAAGGAGTAGTGTGTATGATCTTGCATATGAAGGTTTGAACTTGAGTAATGGAGATGCATTGTATGGGAAGAATTAGTGATGAAAGGAAGAAGTGCAAATGGTCATGGAGATGTTCTTAGAGCATCAGAATGTAAAATGCAAAATATGAAGAAGTTAGAATTATGAATTTAGTAAGGGTTGAGTAGTGATAATGACCAACGAATTCGGGAGTGTTTAAGGCGTGTTTAAGTGTGTTTAAACATGTATAAAACATGTGGAAAGATTAGGAAAAAATTGAGTGATGATTAAGGATTGAATTGGGGTTGAAAAACAACCCCTGTAACCGGTAATAGCAGGGTCCGGGACTGCAGATGTGAACCAAGTCCCGGACCGCATCAAAAACGATTCGAGACTAAAAAACTGTAGGTGGTCCGGGACTATAGTCCAGGACATAGTCCCGAACCACATGAAAAAAATAGCCGAGGAGGATTTCACTGCATTGGTCCGGGACTGCAGGTGCGGACCTAGTCCCGGACCACCCTAGAAAATCAGCCGAGAGTGTCTTAATGCATTCTAATGATAGGGGATTGATAGGTAATGGTTTTATATGATGTTTGGGCCTTGTTTGGTGACATGTAAAGTCCATGAGAAGTGTAAACAAGTAAGATAAGTGATCAAGAATGTAGAGAATTTAAACTCACATAAGTAAACCGAAATAACGGGATAACGGGGTAAGTATGGGAGTAGTAGCTATTTACGCACCATAAGTATTCATATTAATAAAACACTTGAATGTTATCAGTGGATCAAGTGTGAACCAAGTAACAAGGGAACACACGGTAAAGCTAACCCCGGTGAAAGGTATGATTTCCTCATGCTCTGTATCCTAACCTGGTTACCCCAATTTGCGTGCTTATTTGACCACCTAAATAAGATAAATGCACGAATCGGATTTTAATGCACTTACTTGTGCTTGTCTTATGTTGTTCCTGCTATATTGCCTTGAACACTTAGTTTGTATAATTCATGAAATGTATGGGTGAGAATGATGTGAATGCGTATCTTGTTGTGTACTTATGTAATGTATTATTCCTTGGTATGGATGTGATGACTTATACTAATTCCTAACCACCTAACTCCTAACTTGAGTATTGAGTAAAATGGAATGAGTAGAAGTCCGATATAGTTTCGGCCACGCGTGAGGAGGAGGAGGAGACACAAGAGGTTGGATCCAAATCCTGGCTTTAATCTTTTCTGTGGCCCAAATCCCTTTAATGGGTAGCATCCCGGATTAGTGAGCCACCTAAAGCCTGGTGGTGGGACGGTGTAGTCCCTGCCCAGAGGTCACACCGACTTAACTTGAGTAAGTAAGTAAGTAAGTAAAGTATTGTATGAGTAATGGTCTTGGCTAGTGTAAGTCAATGACCTTGAGTAAAAGAGTAATGAACACCCGATTAACCTGGGTGTGTAAAGAAGCTAACAAGTACTGTGTATGTGTATTGGAGGAGTGCATCTCCGGAACAGTAAGTATGAATGGTTGACTTGTAATGTCTTCCTTGTATGCAGTGAATGTATGTATGCTTTATTACATGAATGTATTGTATTGTGTAAGAGCATGTATGTATGTATGAATAAAATGAATTGCATGTATTCGACCTAAGTAGTTGGCGTACCCTCGCTAGCACGCAGGGTATGCGGATTTCATATGCAGCGTAAGCTGAGCCCCTAGGGGCACTGTTTTTATTCTACAGGTACCCGAAGCTGATATGGTCGTGGTAAGAGACCGCCTGCTATATTGTTAGCTAGACTTCAAGGGGTATAGTGTAATGATTAGTATGCGGGCATGTAGTCCCTCTGAATGGCCGGTGCGCCGAGTAGTACATGTAGTATACTCGAAGTAAGCAGAATTTGGCGGACATGAGTAGAGTATTGTATTTGTAGTGGGATGTATATATTAGTAAGAATGGAATTGGTATTGGAATTGTACTCTTGTATTAATACTTGATATAGATTGGACTGTAAAAGTATTATACTCGGTTTAGTATGAAATGGAATGAGGTATGAATTGTAATGGTAAATATTTGGTAAATCCGGTCCATCAGACCGATGCTGTATGTATTGTATGCCTTGTTAGTCACGTGGGTGGCTAACGGCTTTGTCTCACCCACCGACAGTAAGTAGTATTTCCGCTACGAAGGTAAGTATGCATGGGGAAGTTAGTAGGTAATGGTGTAATTAGCAGTTGGGGTGTTACAAAAAGTGGTATCAGAGCGAAGTATCGCTCTGATGACTGGACATACCGAGTTTAGGAAATACCGAGTTAGGATTTAGAAGCTTAGAGTTAAGGGTTGAGTAATAGCGTGGAAGATACGCTAATTAGGAATTCCAGAGTGTACTGGATACCTACAGCAACTAGACCCACCCTCCACGTACCCATTTTATAACACGGGAAAGGACGCCAGAGAGATGGAAAGTCCACTCTTACTCGGGAAAACCCGATCTGACAGTTATTAAGTAACCCTATAAAAACCAGAACCTGTCATACGGTAAACTCCAAGGACTGGGAATCCCGGAGACGGTTCCGTCTGGACTACAATAACCGCACTTAAGGGCGGAGGAGCCAGTAAACCTATCCATAAAGGACTGGCAACTACGGCAGCATGGGTCGACGTGCTCCGCAGTCAAGGAAATCCAGCAGCGACAACAGTAAGAAGAAAGCACTAAGCGTGCAACAAGCGAAGATGGAGTAGTAGCAAAACCCAAGACGCTCGTCTACGGGACTGCAACGGTTAGTTAAATACCACCAATGGTATACTAACCGACTAAGGACCTAGTAATTAAGACTGGGTAACTCCCACCCCACCACACCCGAATAGGTCACAAACCTGAACGGCATAACCAGACGACCATGAAAGTA
The DNA here is from genome assembly GCA_023374045.1 of Limonium bicolor. Classification (NCBI taxonomy): domain Eukaryota; kingdom Viridiplantae; phylum Streptophyta; class Magnoliopsida; order Caryophyllales; family Plumbaginaceae; genus Limonium; species Limonium bicolor. Next base: position 68,410,391 of record CM041778.1, on the reverse strand, counting down.
GTCATGAACTACACTCCGACAGGACTACAAACGTAATGCCTAGAGATGAGTCAAGCCTCGATGACTACGGTAAAGGCATGGGAATGAACAGTAATGAGTATTACAAGCCAGTTGTCTAAGGGACTCTAAGAACAGTGAAGCACCCTAAATAATGAGTATCATATCAAAACCAATGTGCAGTTGCTCATAGGACTTATTACCAAACGGAGGAGCAAAGGAAGAACCAATAATACTACTGAACACGGTACGGGCGAAAGTAAAAACCATAAATGGTATATGTATTAAACCGGAAGCCAGTCTGCATGGCGCACTCGCCATGGCAAGTGCAGTGACAACAAGGCTATCCGGAGTGACCCCTAACAGCCACGAGGTACTTACTTATGTACGGCGATGGCGAACGAAGCAAACATAGGATTGCAAATCCTAAGAACTCAATGAATGAAACCTCGGGAAGGCCTAACGGCCTAGCCATTGTATTGAAGGACATACCGATCAGCGAAGCTAGACTCGGTTACGTCCACAGACATTTGAAACCACAAAAAAATCCTTTTAAACCCAGATTTTTCTTCCAAAACCAAGTTTCTATTAAACCCAAGACTTTTAAAACCAAACCCAGAAGCACCACATGTGCGTTATTATAGGACAATATAAGAGGAGATCGACAACAGAATACTTCACCTAGGCGTGTGACGAACACTACGAGTGTACTCAAACGAGACGTGGGACGACCGCACTCCAAAGGAGCTTGCGGGCCTGACGGACTTGGTTATAAGTTAGTTAGGTAAGTAGCAATGTATCAGTACGGTACCCCACGTATGTATACGAACAGTATACGAAACACGAGAAGTAGTCGACTTCGTTCTACGGTCAGCAGATGCAAGTTAGACCAGAACAGCAAGCTACCACAATCGATTCGAGAGGAACTCAGTAAGATAACGAGCCTAAGGAATCTGGATGTCATAAAAGCTAAAGAGTGATGGGAGCACTAATAGCTAAGTATAGCTGGAAAGAATACCCAGCCTAAACCCAGTAAGGTGAATGCCAAACATGGACACATCGACGTTCAGTGAACAGGACCGAATTCCCAGAACAATGATCAAGATTACCAGGAACATTATTCTTCACCAAAGAAAAGGTTGAAACCAGTCAAGCACACAAAGAAGAAAGCATCAATGGTCTACCCAAAAGGGAGAAGAATGGGAGACGTATAACCCTAAACGGGACAGACCGGAATACAGAATCGCAAGGCGGTGTAACTAACTTAACATACCCGTAAATACAAGCCAGGTGAAATGGCGTAACTCAATAACACCCACGAGCAATCCATGAAGGGTGTCGGAGTCAACAACAGTTGAACAAAGTGTCGTGATGAGAACACAAGAATTAAAACGAGCAATCGGTGAGAACACCGAAGAGATTCCACTTGTGAGGAAATATCCTAAATTGCCCAAGGCAACCCGAGATTACTTAAAAGGAACCTCCCACGAAAGGAAGTGTGATGTAACGACCTTGTCATGGAATCCAGTAATATTTCCAAACCATTTGATGACATATGCAGAAGTGTAAGCTTGTGCGATGACTCATCAATGAGTCCAATCCTAAACCGAATGATAAAACACAACTCGATTTATAATGGTCAGAGGACTAGAAGTCTACACCACAAGTGGTGTAAGCAGCATACGCAAGCAAAACCCGATGTAACGGGGCTTTTAACTGCAATGCTCAGATTCAAACGGTTGCAAAACCTACCCAAATCCATAAGAAGAATAGCCAGGAATGGCGCCAGTAAGGCAAGGGAGACTGTTTATACACAATAAATAAAGCGGACAACAAACCACTTCTGTAAGAGTGGGAATACCTCTCGTTATAATGAGGCCGTTGGAACGGTGACTACGTGAACCCTCTAGAGAAAGGCTTTCACTTAGTAAATATTGAAGCTTGAGCATGTGGTTAATGCCAAGGAACAATTTGTATAAGAAAGAAATTTTTCAAGACAAGTATGAAGTGAGATAAGTTTTGTAGCGATTGACGTAACAGAAAGAGAGTCGGGTTAGAAGCAAACCCTGTATGTATTCAATACAAACTGTACAGTAAACGACTCAAGGGAGCAACACACCCTGTAAACAGCCAAGTAACAGCGAACATAGTACAAATGGTGAATCGTAGTACGAATGGTAGAACTACATGAGCAGAAACCAACAGAGTAAACCCTCACTGTGATGCTTGGGATTAGGAATAAACCCCTCAACATAGCTTATCTTTTACCACCTATAAGAGATTGAATACCCTTCTATTCGAGAACAAGATCCATAAATCCTCAAGTTCTCAGGATGTCCCAATGATCCACATAAATAGGGAGAACCGTACGGCCATACCCTATATCCAATGCCAGAATTTAGACGGCAGTAATAGCCAAAGCATCACTATGAGTGTATGATATGACACATCAAGTAACCAATGCTCAGAAGAGCTTGGCACCCAATTGACTACTTATTCCTTAGCCAGCCAAACTATTTGGCAAGCAATATCATAAATAACGATAAAACCTGAAGTAAAACACCTCCACACTAAAGGACAATGATCTTACAGCATGATACGGCGATTGCCATACACACGTACCTAGAGAATTCCCAGTGTGTTTACACCACGAAGGGATAGAATATAGGACGTGATGTGAAGTAAACGGTTGAAGAGTTGCATTGACAACAGACAATGGATAAACGCAAGCTACCACAGTAGCTAAGACCGTGAAAACAGTACCTGCATAATGACTAGGAACATGGTGCGCGGTAAGCGACCAATGTACCTCAGTAATCACAATGCGATGGAATGGTTAAATACGAGATGGCAGACAGGCCGGGCAACAAGCCAGGAGTCTACACAAATGATGAAGCACCTCTCAAGGAAGTAATGTATATTCTTATCGCGATCGCATGAGAGAATTACTGCCAAGGGTTTACGCCTCTGCACTCTGTAGGACTGAGTGTTTTGGTATGGCACTTGTGCAGTTAATGATCTAGTGCGATAGCTAAGAATAATGTCAATCGTAGTAATCCTTCCCTTCACCAACGAACATGGCACAAGCCAGTTAAGCGAAAGCTTTAAAATAAACCGTGCAGCCTAAGGCTAAATTAACACGATGTGAATTCCATCGGAATAAAAGAGGAAGGAGACTTATAAACGTTATAAGCACAGATGCATAAGAAATGCGAGGTAGCACGAACGAAGAATTCTTGTACGAAATCGGTACAGTAAGCATGATTCAGAAGGAATGATCACGAACACGAACCAGTAACAACAGAGGAAGCACTACACACTAGGTAGTAGCTCGACCTCAACCAACATTAAGTCGGGAGAAGTAAGTAAGTTATCACAAAGGTATACAACAGTATACGAAATAGATTTCTAGGAAACTAGATAGAAAACCTATAACTCATCAGTTCGCATACGGTAAGAGATACCACGCGCTGATTGAGAACCCTTATTCCCAAGATAAAAAGGGATAACAAGGGAAATATGTAGTACATTAAGAATAACTAGAAGGGCAAAAGAAACTCTAAGTTATCCGGGTCGTGCAGCAGAAGCTAGTGGGCCCGTAATTCTAAGGTTCAATATACCTAGTAAGTATAAACGAATGGTTAATCACCAATCCTTGAAGCCTAATAGGCTAGAACCGAACCCGGTTACATGCTAATTAAAAACAAGTAAGAATTCGTGCTCCAACGAATAAACCGTAAATGTGGTCAAGACCATTTGACCAGAACACAATTAACAATAAACCGCATGGAAGTTAAAACACTCTATGACACCCAAATTGAATGAACCAATGTTCAGTTTACATATGGTAGATTACGTGGGCGTAATCCCTTTTAAGGGGGGTAGAGCGAAAAATCGCTTAGTATATGTTTTACGTATTAATACGTAAACTACGGTGCACATAGCACAAAAGATATTATTTGATGAGTGATACGTACATTATATAGACATATGTATTCATCCATAAAGTAATTATGGTCATTGTGCACATGAGATGCAACACCATTTGTATGAATATATCCATCTTGTTTAACTCGGGAGTGAGTATACAAGGGGATAGGAGTAGAGAAACTCCGTGAGAATTAAAACCCTAAAGTATATGTGGATATGAGATCACACATGGTAATAGTATGAGTATGCCTATATGTATGAAGTATGAATTATGAATTGGTATGAATCAGTATGACACCGGTGTAGAAACTAGTAGAAATTGAATCCCCGTAGAAATTCACTTGGAGGTGAAATGAGAATGATTGGTGGACCGAGTTCCACAATTTGGAGTTGTATTGCCTTGTATTTATGACTAGATTCATTAAAAGATAGAAAATGGTAATTGATTGAACTAATTGCTGCTTGAAGCTGAAGTGGGAAGTCAAACTTGATCCTAATCAGATCAAGGGAAACTGAACACAAATTGGGGTGGAAAGATATTTCAACACTGGTGCTGATCACATCAGGGTTGAATGTTTCTTGAAGCTCCCTATAAGTGGTCACAAGTAGCCACACTACGAATAGGTAAAGTAGTATGAATTGGAATTGGAGTTGGATGGTTATCTTCAAATTTTCAAACAATGACCCGAGTATTTTATTTGCATTGCTTTGGGATAGCTTTGCATTATGTGAATGTATCGCATCGCTTTGGAATAGCTTTGCATTGTATGTATGTATGCATTTGGTACGGTAAAACCGAGGAGTGGATTATAATGCGGATCGTATAGTATGTATGGTATGTATTGTATGGGGACACCATATGAGACGGATTTGGGGATGTATGTAATGAATCTGAGGACATATGGATGCATGGAAAGGAAGTAAGGAAGTAGGAATGTATGAATCTGAATGGACGTATGATCCTTGTATAGTATGTATCGAACAACTTTGAGGGCAAAGTTCCTTAAGGGGTAGATTGAAATACCCCATACCTAGTGATTAATTATGCTAATATGATTTTTATAGTCCTAATTATGCCTTAAGTATATTAGCGAAGAAAGAAAAAACAAAAGAAATAAGAAAATGCGTAAAAGTAATAAATGTAAAAACATGCGCTAAGCAAAAATACAAGGTATATAACCGTAAATAGGGTCCTAGATGGATTCCTAGGGCTTAGTTAGTCATGAAGAATATGAGGGAACAAATCCCGAAGAAAACGGATCCTTAAAACGGATTAAAAACACAAACGAACCTTAAAGCGCGTTTTTCGAGGAAACCGAGAAAACGTGACTTTAAGCGGGTTAAATAGACCCGTAATAATTATAATCAATTAAATAGTCATTAATGAACATTAATGAAGGCCTAGAACCAATAAAATTAATTAAACGAGAAAATTCCGGAAAACGGGTACCGGTTAGTGCATAGTGCTAAAACGAGAAGTTTTAGGGGCAAAACTGTAATAAGCACAAGTTGTTGTGTCCCACTGGTAAAAAAATAAAATAAAATCTGTATGGGTGTGGTGTTGACCGAATTGGTCCCCCTCTCCCACCTATTTTATTTGTCCCTAATGCACTAGAGACAAGACAATTAAATAACAAAAAGTAAAAAAGTAAGAAAGTACAACCTTACCCCATTTGGAGACTCTCTCTCCAATTTTTTCACTCTCTCACCTTACTCCCTCCCCCTCTCTGATTCTCCTTCTTCTCCGAAGCTCAACAATGGCGATTTGCCATGTCCAAACAAGACACCATCTCCTTCTCCATCTTTGACCACTCAAAACTCCTCCAAAAATTACAAAATTCATACCGTTGGAATCCTCTCATCAAGGAGAACATTCTCCTCTCTTCAAAATTTGAAAACAACTATCTTCACCTCCATGGGTATTCTCCATTTGAAGGTTTGAGGACCACCATTTGAAGCCCTTCATTCCCTTGTCATTTTAAGGTAAAAAGAAGCTCGAAACTCCATCTTTTTCTAGCTCCTCTTGGCAAAACGAAAATTCAAAACTTAGCCTTGTTGTGTGCCTTGTTCTCCAGCCGATTTGGCTTCATTTTGGAGTTGGAATCTTGACATTGTTGCTGTCCAAAGCTTCATCTATTCATTGGAAGGTAATGCTTCATCTTTAAACATTAAACAAGTATGTAAACCCTAGGCTAGTTTAAGGGTGAAATGCTAAATTAGTATTGTGTATGTATGGGCTGTAGCACTACCGATTTTATAGAGCAAGAACAAGAAGAAAAGAAAAGAAAGAAGAAAGAAAGAAGGAAGAAGGAGAAAGGAAGATAGAAAAGAAGCTAAAAATCTAAGGTAATGCACTTACCTTGAATTAGTTTTGAGTGACTTGTGAAATAGAATTTTGTATATGAGTATGAAGGATATATATATATATAGTGTAGTATGGTATAAATCTATAGCATTGGTGAATGAGAATGGTAGGAGTAATGTGTATGTGTTAAGGAGTAAAGGTTCATGGAGTTAAGAGTATGAATGTATAAGTGTTGGGATAAGAAGTGTTGTGGTACCTTGGAAGTGTGTTGATAATGTATATACACAAACAGGTTGTGAATTGAGTTGAGAAAGCAAAATAATGCTTGGGAAATGCTTAAGAAAACGGGGAAACTCTGTCGAAATTTCGATAGAAATTAAGTAGCTCAAGTGTGTGAATTGAGAGAAGAAACAACCAAGTTTGGTCTAGGTGTGTTTAGAGTTGTTTTGAGTAATTACCCACCTTGGGATTGATTGAGGAGAATTGTGTATTTGGGTAAAGATTTTGGAAATGAAAATAATGCTAGAACACAAGAACATGGCATTGGTTGATGAAGTGACTGAATGGGTTTGAAGTTGAGTAAAAAATCTGTAGCGAAAGGGATGTATAAGTGTTTTGAATTCCTAAGAAAGGAGTAGTGTGTATGATCTTGCATATGAAGGTTTAAACTTGAGTAATGGAGATGCATTGTATGGGAAGAATTAGTGATGAAAGGAAGAAGTGCAAATGGTCATGGAATGTTCTTAGAGCATCAGAATGCAAAATGCAAAATATGAAGAAGTTAGAATATGAATTAGTAGGGTTGAGTAGTGATAAACCAACGAATTCGGGAGTGTTTAAGGCGTGTTTTAAGTGTGTTTAAACATGTATAAAACATGTGGAAAGATTAGGAAAAAATTGAGTGAGGATTAAGGATTGAATTGGGGTAGAAAAACAACCCCTGTAACGGGTAATAGCAGGGTCCGGGACTGCAGATGTGAACCAAGTCCCGTGACCGCATCAAAAAATGATTCGAGACTAAAAAAACTGTAGGTGGTCGGACAACATGAAAAAAATAGCCGAGGAGGATTTCACTGCATTGGTCCGGGACTGCAGGTGCGGACCTAGTCCCGGACCACCCTAGAAAATCAGCCGAGAGTGTCTTAATGCATTCTAATGATAGGGGATTGATAGGTAATGTTTTTAGATGATGTTTGGGCCTTGTTTGGTGACATGTAAAGGCCATGAGAAGTGTAAACAAGTAAGAGAAGTGATCGAGAATGTAAGAATTTAAAACTCACGTAAGTAAACCGAAATAACTGGATAACGGGTTAAGTATGGGAGTAGTAGCTATTTACGCACCATAACATTCATATTAATAAAACACTTGAATGTTATCAGTGCATCAAGTGTGAACCAAGGAACAAGGGAACACACGGTAAAGCTAACCCCGGTGAAAGGTATGATTTTCTCATGCTCTGTATCCTAACCTGGTACCCTCGATTGTGTGCTTATTTGACCACCCTAAATAAGATAAATGCACGAATCGGATTTTAATGCACTTACTTGTGCTTTGTCTTATGTTGTTCCTGCTATATTGTCTTGAACACTTAGTTTGTATAATTCATGAAATGGATGGGTGAGAATGAGGTGAATGCGTATATTGTTGTGTACTTGTGTAATGTATTATTCCTTGGTATGGATGTGATGACTTCTACTAATTCCTAACCACCTAACTCCTAACTTGAGTATTGAGTAAAATGGAATGAGTAGAAGTCCGATATATTTTTCGGCCACGCGTGAGGAGGAGGAGACACAAGAGGTTGGATCCAAATCCTGGCTTTAATCTTTTCCGCGGCCCAAATCTCTTAAATGGGTAGCATCCCGGATTAGTGAGCCACCTAAAGCCTGGTGGTGGGATGGTTGTAGTCCCCTGCCCAGAGGTCACACCGACTTAACTTGAGTAAGTAAGTAAGTAGTAAAGTACTGTATGAGTAATGGTCTTGGCTAGTGTAAGTCAATGACCTTGAGTAAAAGAGTAATGAACACTCGATTAACCGGGGTGTGTAAAGAAGCTAACAAGTACTGTGTGTGTGTATTGGAGGAGTGCATCTCCGGAACGGTAAGTATGAATGGTTGACTTGTAATGTCTTCCTGTATGCAGTGAATGTATGTATGCTTTATTACATGAATGTATTGTACTATGTAAGAGCATGTATGTATGTATGAATAAAATGAATTGCATGTATTCGACCTAAGTAGTCGGCGTACCCTCGCTAGCACGCGGGGTATGCGGATTTCATATGCAGCGTAAGCTGAGCCCCTAGGGCACTGTTTTTATTCTACAGGTACCCGAAGCTGATATGGTCGTGGTAAGAGATCACCTGCTATATTGTTAGCTAGACTTCAAGGGGTATAGTGTAATGATTAGTATGCGGGCATGTAGTCCCTCTGAATGGCCGGTGCGCCGAGTAGCATGTTAGTATACTCGAAGTAAGCAGAATTTGGCGGACATGAGTAGAGTATTGTATTTGTAGTGGGATGTATATATTAGTAAGAACGGAATTGGTATTGGAATTGTACTCTTGTATTAGTACTCGATATAGATTGGACTGTAAATGTATTATACTCGGTTTAGTATGAAATGGAATGAGATATGAATTGTAATGGTAAATATTCGGTAAATCCGTCCATCAGACCTATGTTGTATGTATTGTATGCCTTGTTAGTCACGTGGGTGGCTAACGGCTTTGTCTCATCCACCGACAGTAAGTAGTATTTCCGCTGCGAAGGTAAGTATGCATGGGGCAGTTAGTAGGTAATGGTGTAATTAGCGGTTGGGGTGTTTACATTTATAGTTTATATAGCATAGTTAGCTTAAGGTCCGGCTTAGCGCACGTTTTTTACCTTAAGGCGTTTTAGGCGCGTTCTTGGCTTTAATGTTCCTCAATGCCCTTTTTGGGTTTACATACTTCTTAATTACCCCTTACTACTATCAAGGGTTTATTTAATGTCTTAAGGTTTCATAATTCCTTATCTTTAAACCTTAATTCTCATTATTTGATTATTTAAATGTTAGGGGTATTTCAATGGAAGAGAGTGATTACATCAGCCTATGGAATAGATATTGAAGTCTTGGTATGGGACCACGCTACCGTGACTCGGAGGAAAAGAGGGATTTGGCAAACCATAGTGTCCATATGCGAATGGCACCCAGAATCAGCAGATATAGTTGTTGATAAGTTGAGATGGGCTATGGGAGATGCTGTTTTGATAAGGTTCTGGGAAGACCCGTGGCTGGAGAATGGCAGACTAAAAGAAAGATTTCTAAGACTTTTCTTTGTTAGTGAACAGAAAACTGTAAAAGTTGCAGAAATTGGGGTGTGGGATGGGCAAAAGAATATGGATTGGAATTTGTATGGCGTCATGAGCTTTTGGTATATGAAGCTAAAGAAGTTGAAGAATTGTTACAAATCCTGAACGCATCTGCAATACAAGCCGACAGACAAGATCGGATAGACTTATTTGGAAGGGAGACAAGTCTAATGAATTTTCTGTTAAATTTATGTATAAAGAGATGCAGAAACGAAGAAGCATAAAATTCCAAAGTGGCACAGACTAATATAGCAGAAATATGCTGCACCAACGATTGAGATTTTTGTTTGGATGTGCATACAAAAAATCTAGCAACTAGAGATCGATTATTCTGGAGCAATATGATCACTATAGCAGAAATGAAGTGCCCATTTTATGATGCCAACCTGGAAATAGTTAATCATATTTTTCTGAACTGCACCAGAAGTAAATCAGTATGGCTGAATATATGCCAGGGTGGGGAGTGTAGGTAGATCTGGGACCGGAAGTTAGTCGAAGTTTGGAGACGTGGGCACAAGCCACCCCTGGCAAAACGACAATGAAACTGTGGATCTCCTCGTTCCTGTACACAGGGGCGGACCTAGGTGGGGTCACGTGGGGTCACATGACCCCATTAAATTTAGAATATCTAGAAATTTATATTGTAGTATCTTATTAATATGAACAAATGACCCCATAATACTAATTGGTTCGATGGTTTACTGGTATGGAGCAATTGAGAGGTTGCAGAGCACCCAGGTTCGAATCCCTTCTGGTGCAAATTTTTTTCCTAGTGACCCCATACACTTAGGATTCTGGGTCCGCCCCTGCCTGTACATGATGTGGGCTTTATGAGACATCGGGAACAAGATCATTTTTCAGGGTGTAGATCCTGATTGGATTGGTGTGGCAAATGCGGCCAAAAGATGGGCGATGGAATGGAATTCCAAGGAGAAGATGATGCTACCGCAATCTAGTGAAGCTGTTTCTTTGAAGGCTATCAGACGTTTCTTCGGCAGCTAATGCTTGTTTCTGTTTATTCAGTTTACAGTTTTCTATTTTAAGCCATTTCATCTGTATGACTTTCTTTCTTTGATTGGTTACCTGCGCTGGTTCCTAGAACTATGCCACTGGTGATGTTTTTCACATCTTGTAAGCTGCCATAGCAGCATCACTAATAAAAAAGAAAAAAAATTAAAAACCTTGATGGTTTGATATGGGGATTAATCTAATGAATTCCTGTAATTGTCACCATATGTATTAGTAGTTTAACTATTTCTAAAATATAACCTTTTAATAAGGTTATTTACTTTATTATTATTTTAAATATAAATAGTGAAATTATATATATATATATATATATGGCCACTCAAATTTTAAATTCTTGGTCAACCCCTCCTTTTTGCTGAAGCTATATTCCTATGAGTGGATTTATCTAAGGTTTGGAAATTGAATGAACTAAACTAATCATGTTGATTTAAATGAGATTGAGAAAGTGTAGTGATTTGGATTAGATTTGGCACATGAGTGTTCATTCATCTTTTGCCTAGCTTGGAAGGTGCTCTATTCTTTATCCCATCATTTTTCGTATGCTCTTCATTGAATGAATGTCATGAACTCATTCATCTCATTATTAACATCATATCCCCACCACCAATATCACCATCGTCGTACCCATATCCATATACATCCTCCTCAAAAACACTTATGATTTGCAACTCTACAGTCGTCTCGCATCATAGATGTCAGTAGCCATTTGAGAGATGCAAAGGTGATGCAGGGAAATAGATTTTGAAAAAAATACAAAATAATATATAATGATTTAAAGAATGATGGTGTCAAAAAAAATTACCCCTAAAAAAATTATTGGGTCCCTTACTGGAGAGATGGTGTTAGGATCCGATCGATGTTGGACCATTTGTGATGTGTAGGCAGAAATAAAATTTTAAGCAACAAGGTTGTTGTACGATGGTGCTTCCCTCTTTCTTATTCATCTAACACGTGCTATTAATTGGGTAGTTACCCCCGTTTTTAGAAGTTTGTCTAGATGTTTTGTGTTGCATCATTTGAGGGGATTGCCAAGACTTGATGTTGCACCATTTGAGGTGGTCGCAATTAGGTAATCGTTACTTGAGTTGTGCGATGAATCATACTATTCGTTTCTTAGGGCATCCACAGTGGTGTGGATTCCACCAAATTGTCAGTAAGAAAATAAAAAAAGTCTACAGTGGTGTGGAATCCACCCATTTCTCTTTCATCGTTGCTTAAATAAGGAACGTACGGAAAAATGTTTTGATTGGTTGTAGTACTGTGCGTCTACTGAAAATATGCTTTGATTAATTAATAGGTAATATTGCTTGTTTGAGTGAGCAGTATACGAGTAAAATAAAAAAGAAATAGTGAGAGAATAAATGGAGGAGTGAGAAGGTTAAGAACTCCATTATTATAGATATGAACAATTGATAGAGTTACTTAGATAATAAAATAATATATTTTGATTACATGGCACCTAGGAATAATTAGAACTCTATCCCATTGTGGATGCCCTTAGCCACTAATTTCTCTATTGATACACTTTGTCTTCTATTTTGACATCACTACTGCTTCGAGTTTGTTCATTTGCTCAAATAAAAACAAATGCAAAAACCGTTTGATAAATGAAATGCCATCAAAAAACACTTGTTTTTTTATTAAAATAGCAAGTTTTTAAAAAATGATGGTTTTTTTCTTAAAAAATAGCATGTTTTTTTAAATGACATGTAGCAAGTCGTTTAGAATAAAGAAGTGTTTTTTTTTTTGCCGATGTTCAGCTTACATTCATTAAACCAAAGGGGTACAACAAATTTGGGTTTATATCATCCCAAGACTTAGCCAGATAACAAGAGTGATATTGGTCAAGCCAATAACCCTTGCCTGAAAAACATCTTTTTTCTGATGCTAATCAGACTGGCTAAAGAAAACAAGAGCGTATCATGCTCTTCCAAACGAACACCTTCAAGAACACGTAGAAAGTAGGGAAGATCCCCTAAACTGACAAGGCCTAGAGGGACTTCTCCAAGCTTATTAACCAACAGAGGAAAGCTAAAACACCAACTAGACTTACAAACTACACTAAAACCGACATGCAACATATAAAACTACTTCAGATTTGAACACAACAGTTAGATGATAGTTGGATATGCATCAGATCTGAGATGCAGTGGTCATTGGTGGCTGGAGAAATGAACGACGGCGACGGCAGGTGTAACACCCCCGAATAAACATTCTATAGTACAAAACCAACTTCGGTCATATTGCATGATAACTAAGCAGCGGATTCTCGATATCTTTCGGGTGCTACAGATGCCAACCACCCACGTGGTTGACAGACCACACTACCAATACTAAGTTACGGTCTGCATGACTGGAACATCCCTCAACCAAAACTTTTATACAATATAAGATACAAATCTGAATACCGAGTGTCTACAACAAGAATACCAAATCATAAACTAAGAATTATATCTCGGGTTTAGTATCAACCCATATATTACATGTGCTACTACAAACTTAAAGGTTGTGCCCCGGTGGACTACCCCCATGGTAGTCACCCTGCCTACGCTCCGTCGCGATCCGGATGATCACCTGTAAAAATAAAGGACTCAGCAAAACTATGCCGAGTATGAACGTGTGAAGCCCGCATGTTACCGGGCTACACGACTACTTGGTCGAATATTATTAAGTCCAATTTACATGTCCATGAATAAACAGTAACACACAACATGAAATGGCAACACACCAATTCACAGCACGCTGAGCACAGAGACAGCCACAAGCACATCATCACAATCACAAATAGAGTGTGCCATAGAATACAAGTGATGACGATCCTCACAGCGGGATCATATAAGCGTTGTGTGTTTTTTCATTTCTTTCCTTGTTTCCATAATGTGTATTCTCCTTCTCTTTCCTTGCTTCATAATGTGTATTTTCATTCTCTTTCCTTGTTTTCATAATGTGTGTTTTCATTCTCTTTCCTTGCACCCGGTCTAGGGATATAGTTTAGATCCCGTGACCATATAGTATGGGTGCTCATCTTTCCCTGTTTCTCATAGATTAATGGTGTATTCTTCTGTTACCGACCGCACGTTGGAGGACGTCTCCTCCTTAGTTCATACCTTTGTTCCTACCTTAGTTCATACCTCCATTCCCGGCGTCGTACGTCGAGAAAGAGGGGTCGCCTTTAGACCCCAGGTTATGCTCTTCAATTAGCTGATCCTCCAATCCCGACGTCAGGTCGAGACAGAGGGGTCATCTCTTGACCCCAGGTCATGCTTCCCAATTGCCAATCTTCCAATCCCGGCGTCGTTCGTCGAGAAAGAGGGTTCGTCTTTTAGACCCCAAGATGTGCTCCACAATGGTCGGTCGAAGGATCTGATGCAGATACCAACTCCCGAATATACATTCAATACCGCGCGGCCCGAGATGTTGTCTTTCCCGGGTTATTCTCATGTTCTACCAGTTGATAATTACTTATTATGTGTCTTTTCTTTTTGTTCAGCTTGACACCATTGTGGGTGTCGATAACCGTCCTCAATAGGGCATTCACTTATCGTAAATAGTTTGACACCATAGTGGGCGTCCTTGAGAGTCCTCCATGGTTAGAGAGGAGTTTTCCTTTATATAAGTAGTTTCCTTATTCGTTTGTATTATTCGTTAAGTTCCGTCCCGTAGTTTACATAAACGGGGAGTGACTAAGTTACTGTGTGCACGCAAGTAAGGTATAACAGGTATGAAGCAACAATACCGCAATTTAAATGAGCAATCTGTTATCATACTTCACATAAACCACCGCAAGCGAATAAGCAAGATAAACAAACAATCCATTTTCATGCTTTAGTCTTGAAGTCATTGGCAAACAAAAGCACACAGCACACAAGCCGTGTAACACGGCAACATACGAACCACACATGTCCATACCTCTTATCAATCGATGTACAAGCTCGCACTAGGGTTTCCCGCCTCCCGAGTGATACAATCCTATATCGGTCATACAGACGGGTTAAAAATCTGTTCCACACGTCATTGTTCGGAACACTTCTTATAGTATTCACTAAGCGATGTAAGTGACAGTATTTGTCCTACTCCCTAAGTTGAATTCGGAACCTATGTTTGAAGTAGTTTTCATGTCTAGTCATTAGACTTTGTCCCACCTTGGTTCTCAAGTAGACTCTTGGACCGTTTCTAGATTCCTTTCGCCCTTCTATAATTTGTTATATTTCTACTTAAACCATAACTTGTTATCTTCTTCATTTAACTCATTAAATTCCCGAGCCTTTACTAGTGCTTAATATTTCGGTTTTGGTTCCTCTGCATTTTAGGTTCACATTCATCTTTTTTTTATTCCCGTATAATCTTACAATACTTCTAAAACTGGTTTATACGTAAGCCCAAGAGTTTCAGAGTCTGCAATGCAACTCTGTGTGCAACCTCCTCTAACTTCACTCTTATTGTATCAGCCGATGTCCATCCCTCTCAAAATGTTTCACTAATCTAACTGAACGTTTAGACATGATTTGGGTTTCACAAAATAACTAGCATCACACTCTTAACACCTTTGGAAGTTAACCATCCTGAAGCACACACCTTAGGAATCTGAAACAACCCAACTGTGTATACCTTCATTCTAACTTCTTCCCTGATGATTCTATTTGCGTTCTGTCTTCCCGAAAGTGTTATACCCTCCCTTGATAGTATTTGAGATGTTTCAAACTAATAATCAGCTCAGATCAACACTGTTAGTACCTCTATAAAACCGTTATACAAAGATTACGACTTATCGAAAACTGAAACGCATCCTTGCGCACACTTACTCTTAGCCTTGCAGTTTACTGTATTAGACTGTGTTCTAAATCTTCCCCAAGTAGCTTACTCTCTTAAGTAGGTCTATAGCAAGGTTCTAGTTCAGTTCTAGATCGATTTTACGCTCTTAATACCCCTGAAATTCAGTTATACTGAAACACCCCTTATTGAAAATTGAACCCCAGGCTGATGTGTTTCTTCTTGTTCCCCTTCGTTAGGTTGTGGACCTGGCCTTTAATCTTTCCCCTAAGTACTTATAAATTTTCTTAGGTGTATTAGCGATGTTTTAGACTCTTTAGCCACTTAGTACAGCTCCTTCAATCATCTCTGTACAAAGTCATACAGAAACAGCCATTTAACGACAATCTGAAACAATCATCTGTGAACTTCCTCTTTATTCTGTTATTTGAGTTGGGAACCTGTCCTCTAGACTATCCCAAAGTTCTTACCTACTTAGCTAAGTGTTCCAGCGATATTTTAATTCAGAAACAACTCCAAGAATTCTATTAACCCGCAGATACCTCCTTATACTGAAACAAGAAAGTTGTAGGACCCGGAATTATTAAACTGGTATATCCTCCTCTATTGTTTCCTTGAGTTCACGGTTCGACTATACCGCCTTTTTGTCACGACGCCTACACACTTAGGTAGATGGGTTATCAGGGCCTTACGCTCTTAACTAAACCCAGACTCAAGTTCTCAGGCAGCATGGAACCGACATACTGAAACCTGAAGCGACTAAACAAAACAAACTGAAACACAATTTTGAGTACTCTTCTCTTTTACCTTCCTTGGTGCTTATTAATCCTTGCTTCTAGTTTTCCCCCCAAACGTTTACACTCTCAGTTAGATGCATTAGTAAGGTTTTAAGTTTATTTCAAACCCCATACAACACTCAGATCCTTCCTGTCATTTGTTTCTTTTTTGTTTGCCGGGCCTGAACTTCGGAAGTAAAGCTGGAACACACAGCACTGCACTCACTACATTGGCCTTCAGTTTTAATTCACTCAACTGATTTCTTAACTTCCACATGTATTTAACAACCTAGCCCAGTATCTTAGCAACGTGTTGGACTAGTTCTTAACCCCCTGCACACTCTTAATATTTCAGTAAAACAGTGATACAGAAAACAAAGATTTCAGAAAACCCAATTCTGTGCACTATCTCCTTCATCTTCATTTTAGCTTCCCAAACCGGTTTTAACTTACCAAAATTGTCTACCCAATTAGTCTAGTGTTTTAAGCAAGGTTTTAAGCTTAGGACTAATCCAAAACATCACTGATAACTTCCTTAACCTCTCTTATACTGAAACCGAAAAAGAAACTGGAAGAAGGACTACAACACAAACCGATGTATTTCTTCTGCAGTCTTCCTATTTTCCCAATTGTCTAGCTACTTATTTAGGTGTTTATCAAGATATTGAATCCAAAACAGACCCAAAACCACCCCATTAACTCTCCTGAAAGTTTATTATACAGAGCTGTTACACTATGATGTTAGTTGCAGATTTTAGACTACTTCTGCACTAGTTTTCATTGGCTGCTTGTACAGAATTTCTGAGCCCTTTTTACTTGCTGTTTAACCCTGAAGCAGTTAGCAGTTAGTTACCCAATGCAGCAGCTTGTAAGAAGGGAAGACTGTCGCTCTTTAATGGTCTATACATGACTTATACTTCAGGCTGGTCTTTGGGTTTTGGACATAGCAATGACTACATACTGCTTATAATACTTATCACCTGTTTCTTAATCAGGTTCTTTACTTTATATTTGGATTCTGCAACAGCAGATTACCCTTTCGGCTTATGGTGGTTCCTGATTGTTTTACTAACGCAACAGAAAAGCCAAACAACTTCTGTTATGATAACAACAGAGAAGGGAATATGTTCAAGTGTATTACCAGTTGGGGTGTGAATAGTTTCAGGACTAATTTACCCAAGTTTTCCAGCATTGGTTTAGCCAAGCTTTCATCGCCTAATACCTTGCATTTATCTTGGTTAATCAACAGGTTTTTCCCCCTAACACATCAGCCTAATACTTTCTGGACCATAGCACTACACCTCAGCAGAAACACACCAGATTTTTCAGTTCATGTTCCTTAGTTTTCCTTGCTGTTCTTTTTCTAGCACGTTTCTAACCAGTTCTTCACCAGTAAATACAGTTAATACCCACAAATCTTTCCACTGTTTTCGGTGACTCTTAGCATGTTTTTAACTTACTAGAAGAAAAACTGGTGTTTGGACCACCATTTAGCCAGTTCATTATCCTCATAATACATAGCACAGCCCATCGTTACAGGCTTATCAGAACAAGTTCAACAGAATGTTAATACAAGAGTAAACTCATTTTTATAGTAGGAGTTGAGGTTACACCTTAAGGTGTTGAAGTTGTTTTTTTTTCTTCTTTTTTTTTCCTGGGTGTTCTTGACACTCTTGGGTCTATTTTCGCCCTAGACAGAAGCAAGTGCCAAGGTCAGTTTTGTTGTTCACTTCAGATTTAAACAGTAAGTGTAGTTAACAAAGTTCTCGGTAGTATATACCTTACTCAGGTTGTGGTGTTTTACTCCTTGGCTTTCATCTCTTGTTAAGATTTCGAACTGATGGACATTTCAACATTTCATGACCATGCGGTTAAGGAGGAACAGAGAAACATGAGGTTGTGGCCAGGAAAACAGGAAGGGACACAAACACTGAGAACATAACTGATCTGACGTTCTCACCTTGGGATGGTTTCTAACAGACTATAGTTTTCTTGAGGCGTTTTTCTGTGTAAATCTTGCGGTGGTTTTCCCATGGTACTCTCGCATGCACCCAGAACAAAGCAAAGAGGAGTCAACTCCCAGAATGTTTGGACAGAGTAGAAGAATCAAAGCGAATGAAATGAAACTGTACTAGGAGTGTTTACCTTGCGCCGGAATCGCAACAGAGATAGGGAGGGATCCCCGTTCCAGAACTTCCAGAGATTCAGACGACGGTTGCATGCAGGATTTAAACGGAGGAGAGAATGAAGAAGGTTAGAGGATCTGAGCAAGAATTTCTGGACAGTTCAGAACAAAGAAAGAAAACAGAGCGACGGGGCAACCCAGAAGCGTTTACCTTGTGCTAATCGGTGAAGGAATGGAGTGGGCTCTCCTCACAGATCCTCATCGCATTTCGTATGCGCATATACAGGAGGTTGCATGCATGATCGATTTAGACAAAAGAAGTCAGAGGCTAAAGGTTCTCGGACAGGCAATGAACAGAGAAGGGAGAGAACGAAAATGAAGAGTTATATACGCGAAGAGAAAGAGAACAAAGGGACTTACACATCTGGGTTTCGGAACGAAGCAGAGAGGAACTGAAGGGAAGGTTCACGTACCGACTCACCTTGTTAGTTGAACTGTGTCGCTCCAGGTTTTCGAGACCATAACGCAGCCGGCCTGCGCAGATGCTACGAGGGAGAAGAGAAAGGCAGCGCGGGCTTCTCCATCAGGCGCAAACATGCGAGAAGGAAGATAGAGAAAATGCCGGTTGGAGTGTAGAGGGAAGTAAACTTGCTGTTGGGCTATGTTATTCCAGATTCTTGGGCCGATAAGAATTTCTACACTCAGACCACGCTTCAACAGCTTCAAGACGTGAAGAGTTTCTCCATGCGTAGGAATTTAGGGGGGAGTTGGAGATCTCTCTCTGGTCTGGCGCCATGCGTGAAGAAAATACTGAAGGGAAGTGAAGAGACTGAGGCTATAACGGAGACAATGGTTTGGAATTTGGGAAAATATTAGCATAGAAAGATGGAAAGGCTGATGCTCGTTAATAACTTGAATCGGTATAGCACAAGGGTTACTCAGCCTGGATTTCAGTCGTACTCGACATTAGTATATAATAGAATCCAGTAATACATGTGTAACTATTTTATATCTGAATCAAGGGATATAAGCTGGTAAGCGTAAGCCTTTGTGTTATAAGGTTGCTAGCACATGTCCGAATCTAGTAGCTTATGCCAAATACTATATTCTCATACATATGTTATTTGCTACGACTATTATGTGTCAATGAATACTCCCTATATTTCAGTTTGCATAATGCGTCACACTTGTTTTGTGTACAATGCCCTAACATGGAATAATTTACATTCACTCGGTTGTACGGGTCAACGTCCAAACCGACGGGCACAACTGCTAATATTACAATGTGACCCGCTATTACGTTCGTGGACATATGTATGTCACCTAGTATCATAGGTTATAAATTATAACATGATTATATCAATGTGCCCAATTTACTTAAATACTCCTCGTATACTCATAATTTTATGCGTTTCATTTATTAGGGTGTTTCAGCAGGTGGTGGAGATGGTGGAGCTAGCCGTCGATGAGGAGGCGAAGTCTCAGCTGGCAACGTAAAACCCAGGTGATGAAGGCATATATGGTGCAAGGAAAACAAGAAGAAAGAAGACTGGACATAGTTGACCAAAGCAGAGATATATATGGTGGAAAAAAGGAAGGAGGGGAGGAGGCGGATAACGCTAGGTCCCCCCCCCCCCTCTGTGTGTGAATCATCACTGGTGGGGTGAAAAAAGGGAGCTTCTCTCTCGTGAAAAAAAATAATGGACTTTTAGTATGAAGAAGTGTTTAACAAATAGTTATTTAGTACAAAAGACCACACCTACCCTGTGGTCTCGAATAATAGTTTGGAGATTAAGTGGGAATGCCAAGCATTTATTTTCAGTGATTACACATGTGGCTGCCTATGTGACAGTTCATGTGGTTGTTGATTGTTCATTGAGT
Source organism: Limonium bicolor (assembly GCA_023374045.1). Classification (NCBI taxonomy): domain Eukaryota; kingdom Viridiplantae; phylum Streptophyta; class Magnoliopsida; order Caryophyllales; family Plumbaginaceae; genus Limonium; species Limonium bicolor. The sequence continues at coordinate 68,390,224 of CM041778.1, read as the reverse complement.
TGTTAGTTTTTAATGCAAAACTTTAAAAGATTGTAATATTTAATATATAAAACCAAAATGAAATTTTTTGCACCATTGTTCATATAAATTCAAGTTTTCAAAACAAGATCAATCATAGATATGTTTTGATAACTTAAATAATATTAATTATTTGTATATATCAATGTGACTTATGATTCACTATATATAGTTTAAAATACACCCTACGACAATGATAATACACCACAAGACAATAATAATTCATTATCTGTTCCAAAATTGGTAAGTTTGAAAAATATATGATTTACCATATAAGGTTTAAAATACTTATAGAATAATAACCCACCACAAAAAATAACGATCTATTATCATTTCCAAAGTTTGCATGTTAGAAAAACATCTGATTCACCACTTGTTAGCTAATGAATCATAATACCAATTTAATGAATCATATCATCATTTAGTGTACCATCGTAAACATATAAAAATAAAAAAATAAACATAATACAACAAAAACAATAATGATCCATTATTGTTATGAATTAGTACGTTAAAAAATATGAATTCTCCATATAAGGTTTAAATACATCATACAATAATGATACATAACAAACAATAATAATACACCACAAAAAATAATGAATTATTATCAATTCTAAAGTTTACAAATCAAGACAAATATAAAAACATTTTTTAACTTTTCAAAACATATTCATGATTGGTCTTTTTGAAGAACTTGAATTTAGATGAACAATGGTGTAAATTTTTTCAGTTTTGAACTTATATTTTACGAGTTATAGTCATTACACAAAACTTACTCTTACCCACGTAAGCAAACAATCAACGTTCTGATTGGACCGCCTCATAATAGACCACTCACTTCTATAAACGGCACTCCCGCCTAATTGAATTTGTGATGGACCAAATAGATGGATCATTGCCAGTCATTGAACAAATAAAATGAGCGCCATTAACAATCAAAACTTTAGGCCGTCTAGAACATAAACATGGCCAACAACAGCTCGTCTTCCTTTTTGAAAAAATGGCTTATCTTTTTTTTTAAGCAAGACCATTCATTCATGATTAGAACAGTAGTACAACGATCGACAAAACCATCCAATGGGGATGAAAGGCCTCTATGACCGCTACTAATGTGACCTAATCCCATCAGGATGTCACACACATAGCAAATGTCATACCACATGAAGACTGGTGGACGGAAAAAGCATAAAAAAGTGGGACTTGAGTTATTGTCTTAAAGAAGATATAGACGACAACACACAGACTAAAGACATATATTAGTAGGTACCCTAGGCTAGCATTATTTAAGTTTAAAGGGGAGGAAACTCAAGGAGATAGCATGGCCTTGAGACCCCGAGAGGGGGTGAGGGGGGTTATGCTGTTCCTGGAAGCCACACCTGGTCCCATAGATCCTTGGCATGACGAACCAATGACGAACCAGAGGGCCGATTGGTGAACAAGGTTAATTGTAAGTGTAGAGACTGATGAGGCGATACCGACTTCTCTTCTTTACTAATCGCGCCAAAGTGACTACTGAACATGGCTTCCTCAAGGGAACCCATTGGCGCACGTTGAGCCAAGTTGTGTTTCTTATTCCCAAGGGAACCTTAGGGTCCTTGATGGCCATAAGGGTGGGGGAAGGGTCGTGAGAAGCCTCCAGATCCACTAATCTCTGCTCTACTTCATCCTCCCGGCTAGCAGCTCCCTGGGTATCAATGGGTTTATGTTCTTGGGATGACTCAGGCGCCAGTTTCTTCACAAGATCACATGCAACATTCAGATATCCTCATATTCACCAAGGGTCTTTTGTTGTCATGAACGGTAGTTAAAGGCTTGCAGCAATGGGCTATACGGGAAGTACCTTGCCTCATACTGAGTCTCATCGAGCAGTCTTTGGACGAATAGATGGGATGAGCACAAGGAATTAATTTTGCACTTGAGGGGAAAAATCTAACCTATCTGGTGTAAATTTCCACAGGTTTACAGATTAATCGACCTTTCCATTTTTCGTAAATCTCGCTTAAAACGAATTCGTAAAGCAATCAACAAATTAGCTAGTTTTATTGAAAGCGTAGAGTATAACTTAACCTGTAACAATCGCTAAAATATTAAACCAAACTAGTAGCAAAATTACAGAATCATGTCAGTCAAATAACCATCCTCAGAGTTTAATCCTCCTAGCCTAGCACACTAATTGTAACGACCCCAAAACCACCCTGGTTGAGAGACCGTTACATGCCGCGCGCTTATTACCTAAGACACACAAGGCTATGCTAACGATACCCAAATAGAAAAAAAATACTCTTATATTGTACAAATAGCAGTTACAAGCTCGTACACTGATTACAACGCGGAAGCCAACTCAAGTGCATAATAGAAGTCAAATACAAATGGGCCCCAAACCGAATAAACTGAACACCAAAATCTAAAAGTAAAACTAAAAGCAGAGGCCAGATCTCCAAACTGGAACTAAAACCTGCAAATTAGACAGAAATAGGGTTAGCCAAACTATAGCTCAATAGGTGATAAACTTCATCAGCTGAGCATGCTCAAAACAGATATGAATATACATAAATACTATATATATATAATATATACAAGAGCTCTTAGCCAAAGCAAAATCAGAGACAACGCGGAAGTCTTTCAAACAAACGAAATCAGTCTAAAGCGGAAGGAGCTACGCGATAGTCAAAATAGTTACTTAATAGCGGAAGACAACAGAAAACAGGAGCTTAGCAAATCGGACGCTTTCAGAGGACAGAGAGCACACAACAGTTCGTCTAGAACCAAAAATAGAGGGAGCAGATAAAACAAGGTACTTTACAAATCAGAGGTTTCCAAAAGACAGAAAGCACACAACAGCCTGTCTAATACAGAAGCAGAAAGAACAGTCAAAGTAGATATAATACAAACAGAGGTGGGCACTAGTGATCAATGCATACAATAGAACGGAAGATACCCGTGAACAGAACAAGGGAGACATCTGTGAACAGAATGGATAGAACATCCATGAATAGAACGGGGGAGACACCCGTGTGAGGATAATAGAAGGACGTCCTACGCAGCATGCTACGGGATAGCTAGACCCAGTCATCCACCGCTCAGACATAAAGAGACTAGGACCCAAAACAGAGTTTAATCAAACAGACAGAAGGTGTTGCATAGCATCACACTAAAACACTGAGTCTTAAACACAATGAAAACAAAATTCATAGTTGAAGTGGAAGTCTTAAACCGAGACTAACAAATCAGAGAAAGTCAAACCGAAGTTAAAAGTCGAAACTCACTTTCAGAGCAAATCAGCGATCAAAAGCATATCGAAGACTTTCAAATCAAAATATACATAAACACATGCTAAAAAATGTCAAAACAGTTAGTAGACACTGAGAAGAATCTAAAGCCGCAAATGACACTCAAAAAGAGCTCAAACAAAGAAGTTACGCAAAAACAGAGGGCTGTCCGACATGTGTCCAGACTTACAAGTTTGGATGAAAGTTTAGTTTAAAAACTGAAGACGTCCAGACATATCCGGACTTACATGTCCGGATCAAGTCCGAGAAAAATTTACGGGGATGTCCGAACTTGTGTCCGGGCTTACAAGTTCGGACACAAGTCGAACTGTAAACCCTAGACCATCCTTGCATCCCGAATGAAATACCCCTAATTAATTAAACTTTTATTAAACACTAATCAATTAAATTAGGCCTAAACATGCCTTAAAACCAATTTAAAAACAACAATGGTCAACATAAAGCAAATATTACACCCTTTGACCATTTAGGGTAAATATAAACCCAAATGAGCTCCGTAGGACCTAAAATTTTGTCCTAGGCACTATAAATCATAAATAAACGTACTAAAATTGTTGGAAAATGCTCCAACATCAAGAACCAGCATTAACATACTTAAAGTCACTTAAAGCAAAAGGTGCTCTAAACAAGCTTTAAAAGTCATGTGACCTCCGTTTGACTCCAAATAAAATTCCTAAGTTTAGTAATCATGTATAGGGATTAATAAAACCATTCCCAAAGAAAATGGACCTCGGAAACAAGTTAAAACTCAAAACGTGTCTTAAAACACCTTAAAGCACATTTTTGTGTAATTGTCTTCTTAATTGATTTTCGATGGTTTCAAAGGTTGTTATTAACCTTAAAGATGTTAATATATCCTAATGTACCATATTAGCATGTCCAATTCAAAGTTTCAAAAAAATTTTAATTATGCATTTAATAATGAATAGTACGCAAAGTAATACTTAATTGGTATTAAAATGAACCTTAGGGAATTATAATACATGTAATGAAATATTACATAATATAATATAGGTTCTTACCATAAATTGCATAATATAATGCAAACAAATGAGAATAATCATCTTGCATAAGATGATAATAATGTGATATATAAATAAGTGTATAACTTAAGAAATAAATATATAAGTGTATATAAGTATTCCGCAATCATATATGAAAAATATATACATATGGGATATATGGTATAGTTGAACTATATAATATAGTGCATGCATACATGCAACTATATTTATACGAGTAAAGCAAATAAAAACAACATATATAAATATATATGTAAAACCAAGGATATATGTATATAGTATAAGTATATACAATATGGTTTTAATGTCAAGAAACGACAAATGACAAGTGCTATGACATTAATATGAATATATATATATTATAAGTCATACAACTTCATATTTAGTATGGTTTATTAAAATGAATAATGAGATATGTAATATATGATACAATATTAAATGGTTAAATAATAATATCATATAATGTTAGTGCATGAGCATTAAATGCTGTGCGAATTAACGTTGCATGCACACAAGTAACTATATAATATAAATGTATATTCGTATACCTGACCGGAACGGTTAAATCAATACATAAGTATAAAACGTGAATATATATATGTTTGTATACTCGCAAGTATAAGGAATAAATCCTAATATTCGAAAACGCTATAACTAAGACGTTTCATACAACCGACGCGTTTAAATGAACCCAAATGTTAATATTTACTGTGAACGACAGGTTTTACATAACGCTACCTTAAACAATTAACTGTTGAAATCCGGGGATGAAAGATCGGGATTACTTGTGTTGTTCGGATTTATCGAGCTTAAATAAGTCATGTGGATTGACTTATAGTGTGTTTGATATTTAGACCGTATCATCGACGACGGCGCTTGGCGAGCTAGTGGTCTACTGCGCAACTTAGGTCTTTGGTGAACGGTATGTAAAGGGGTCTGATCTGAGATGTCCTGAGGAATTCCTCGGGCTCAGATATGTGTGTTGTATAACGAGTGTGATGCATGTATGTGTGTGTATGTATTTGTGTTTATGTTATGGGATGTGTATCTGTTTAAATTCCCGCATTATTTAATTATGCGCGAACGTCCTACGGGACTAATACTACGTCGACTATAGATCGACTTATATAAATCTACATATACGAGCAATGTGTTTGTGACTGCTGTTATGTGACATAATACCTTAAGTATTATAAGTTACGTAATTTATAACCTAAGTAAAATACTTTGGGAGATACGACGTCGTCGATCTCTAGAGATTTGACTCGAACATGATACGACCTAGACGACTTCTAGGCATGCGTAAGACCCACAGGGCAGCTAAGTTAAATGTGACTTCTCCGTACCTAAAATTGTAATTGGGTAACTGACTAACTGAGTCAACATTGGAGTTTGTACGAGTGTGATGGTTTATCTAAATCCAGGTAGTCCTTGGCTACTGGTTCCGCATAGAGATCTCAGGAGTATTACTCGGATCGGGCTTACTCTGATTTAACCTGGTCGAGCCTAGATAGATCGACAGGCATGATTGTAACATTGTGGCTTTTAAACAGGCAAACTATGGACGCTCTTAAACGGCTAAGTGAATGAGCACCTCGTGTGCAAATAGGACCACCATCCAAGTGAGGTTATTTCGGGTCGTCCTAACTGACGCCCGACAGTGCTAACCAAATAAAGTGTTATGTGGGGCCCGGGGCCGACCGTTGTGATATGTGATAATTAATAAACGTGCATGAATTAACGCTTTGTTCCTTTGTCTGATGTAATGCTATGATGTTTGTATAATTGAAGTGACTGTTGTGGTGAATTGTAGTGATCGACTTAACTGTTTATTTTACCGCCATTTATGCGTTTACTGCTTCATATACCTGTACACCGATAAAGCATGTAATGAACTAATAATGGCGACCATGACTATTAAGTGACCAATAGGGTCTAGGCCTGGCATACTCAGCGTTTATCGCTGAGCCTTTATGGCATTGCTGCAGGTGATGATTACCGTTGAAGCCGAAGTGCGGGGACCGGGTAGTAGAGTTTCACCTTACTGTACGAATGATTATGTTGTACTAGGATGGTTGTTAGTTTATTATGTTGTGGACGTTGTATCAATCGGGAATTTAGAAGCTCACTTGTCGTTAAAAGTTATCTTTGGTTTAGGTTGATGTATAGGTTAGTATCTCGTTATCACTGCGGTTATGTATAGATTACCAGTGTTGTTTCTTATTAAGTTTATTTCTGCTTCTTTACTCGTATGGGCGAGTAATGGCATGTGACACCCGAGTGAGATATTTACTGTGAGACTTCCGCTGTGAGACGATATAATTAATGCTAATTGTGAATATTGCGTGATTATGAGTGGGGGGGCAAAAAGTTATCAGAGCGGAGTACCGCTCTGATGACGAGATAATAGATTTTAAGACAGTGAGCCAGGACTTGGGAATAGGGAAAACGTTTGTGAGGTACGAAACTGTAGACACCAAAATTCTCACCCCATAAACAAATTTCCAAAAAAAACACAGACGGTTATGCAAACCACAAGTATTAAACAATCTTAAACATAAAAATCCCCTCAACGAAGATTTCCCCCCATCCTTTTATCCCATTATACTGTTTGAACTTACTGAATGTGAGACTTTCTGACCGTGTCTATTTTACAATTTACCCGTCTTAGCGGTATTTTAAAATTAGTATGAGAAGGTAGTTATATTCATCAATTTCCCACACTTTTATGTTTCAGAGTCGAACGAAACGTCTGCACCTTGATTAATGTACCTGAAAAGACTTCATTAGATACCCAATGAATACATTTGAAGAGACCCAGCATTGTTTATTGCGAACTCACCAAAATCGAAGACTGGTTACCCGTTGCCTCATATCCTGAAGTATGAAACCAAAAAAAACGTATGTATCCCTGGCCGCCCTAAAGAAACTCAAAAACCCTAACGGACTTTGACAAATAACAGCCTTTTCCATCGCTGACAACACACTTAAAAAGACAATTTCTTATTCCACCCATTTTCACCTCAAACAACAATCTCCAAAGACAAAAGGCCAGGAAGATTCCGTAACATCCAGCCAGCTCAAGTCCTTGTCCTTCTCCCTCTCGACACACGTAAAAGTTCTCCTGCCTTATCGGCACTGCAATCAGAATGTGCGCACCTCGAATCCTCGACTGGATTACCTTCCCAAGTGAATATAGACAAACCTTGTTTTGATAATAACTCTTCCATTTCCCCCTAGCCTTCTTTCCTTTGTTCTACCACAAAATAACCTTAGACCTTCATTCTCTTCAACAACTTACTACAATCTCATATATCACTATATCATTTACACCTTTCTTATCGCCGCTATTTTCACTCCCCTTCCTACCTTATTCTGGCCATTTCCTGACCACCTTGATTAATTCTTCTGTTTGCGATCATTTCCACTATACTGATCTCTTATCAATCTAACACATTTTTTTTTATTCCTACTTTTATATTTTCAACTCCATATACTTTACCCTTATTTTACATTTATTTTAGACCGTTGGGTTTGATAGGGATTTTTACCAGTCGCGTTATTTACTGGACCTGTATTTTAATATGGGCTAACTGCTGTGTACCGACTTATATATATTATACTTTTAGATCTTTGTGCGGCCTATATCCAGTACTGTAGTGTTATTTACTAAGATCATCACCTTTGCATTGGTATCGGGCTGAGAATCCATTTACTTGTGGTTATTTTCCAGAATTTGAGTTCCTTATGACTGCATTGTTATGACATTTTAATTCGGATTTAACACCCCCTTCTTGTGATTTATTTTTTGTTCCTCATTTACATTGTACTTATTATGTTATTCACTTTGTATATCATTATGGAATGGAGAATTGTTTTAATCATTTTATGTCTACCTTGTGTTTTATTTTCGTCACTACTTAGGAACACTTCATTGATACATGTAGAACATCTTTGGTTTTATTTCGTCATCAATGAAAAGTTAGCATTTTTTAGGGATGTTACTCAGGGTCAAATTACAACTTGTTTAATTTTCCCAACCTTATTTTGTAAGTTTAATTAGTAGTGTAGTTGGTGGAGTGCAAGAAAGGAGGAACCCATAGATACTGGTTTGATTCCTAGCACTGGCATGTGACGTTTTGTTTGTTTTCTCCATCGTGTACTTCAGAACAAACAACACCAAAACCCAATGTGATATAGGCTACAAGGCCCATCGATCACATACTCCACCCTGCTAAACGGAGCCCAAGATCAAAAGCAAAAACCCTAACCTATTCCTTTTCCCTTGCCAGCCGTCACCCGCCTCTTCCATCTATAAGAGAAAACGCTGAAACTTGAAGATGGGAGAGACGTGACTTTGACTGAAACATTCCATACTCTGCATATTTTTCAAACCTCAAAAAGCTCTCAATGCCAAACCCCAGAAACGATAATCACTATCTTCTCTGAGAACCATGAAAAACTGGAGCATAAACTCATAAGTAAAGACCAATCCCCAGCCAACTCTCTCTAACATCCCCTTTGTCTATCTTTCGGTTTTCAGTCTCTCATACCTAACCAGCCTTCACGACGTAAAAGAAGATCCTGATAGAAGGAGTCTTGGCATCGGCACTCCTTTCCTCTAAAACTCAGTGCGACCTCGAATCTCTGGCTCTCGGCGGATTTCGAAATACCCAAGCGAACATTTAGACGTTTCGCTTCGAATTTGGTATTATGGCAGACTCGCTTCCATTTTGCGCCAGGCTAAGTCTCCATGTGTTTTTCTTCTCTCGTCATCTCTGATTTACTGTCTCTTTTTCTTTAAGTCTTCTATTTTCCCTTTCTATTGGGAATAAACTGAACATTACTACTTTACTGACATATCAATTCTGGGTATGAATCTACTGTCAAAATCAAGCTTGATCCATTGTCCAAAATTTACTTGACTGGTCTTATTAGCAGCTTGCGTTATTTACCTTGGTCTGAATGTTGTGGAACCCTTGCTAAAATCTGTGATAATTTTCCCTGGCCATTTCGTTTGCACCAGACCTGAAATCCATGCGCGGCTGAAAGTTGTTTCATGGGTTTGTTGTTTCTCGATGTGGTTGAGCCATATTTTTGCTTGGTTGGCTAATCGCAGGTAATACTGATTAATCTGCCATTGAATGCGTATGACAAGATGGGCCTCTGATGACATCATTTGTGTTTATTTAGGGAATTGAGGCCGGTTTCATTTTGCTATTGCCTGCCATCTGGTCCGATTTTGTCTGGTTTATCGTCAGGGTATATACAATAATCGATTACTATTTTTGTGGACCTCTACCCTTTTCCGGCCTTTGGGGATTTAGAGCCCTCACACGCATATGGACCTGATATTTAACTGGGTTGGGTTTGTCTGACGTGGATGTTCGGCTGATTAAGCTCATTTATCTTAGGGCCCAATGTTGCGATCTTGCTCGGGGCTGTTTCAGTTTGTGGGTTGATTTTTGTTTCCGGGCAGTTTAAGACCCATGCGCATTTTACGTACCTGTTATCATTTGATTTAATATGGCCTAACTGGCTGTGGACCGACTGATGGAATTGTTATGATATATATGGCGGATTGGATGTAGACCACACTTACTGGACTGGGCGGCTTCACCTGAGATCATGCGAATTGATTATACCCATGGGCACTCTCGGTTTGGAAATTAAGTTTTTCAATTCTTCTTTACTAAGTTCGATATTGAATCGTACCTTGCGCATTGATATCTGATTTGGAAACTTGTCTGAGACTAGCATAACTTGTCCCTTTGCGTTTTAGATAAACATGAATTGAGTGATAGTTTGCTCGAATGTTATAATTGTTTAGACAAATCACTCATTGGCTGGTTGGTCCTTTATTAATTCTTTATCTTAGAGGAAAATGATATAAGCCCGTGTAGGTATGATCCCACATGACTCACAACCCCACTCCTTTTACATACACTTCGGTTTGATTCATAATCTAGGATGTTGAATTAATCTGCGTAGCACCCCAACGTTTGATTTATCTTACAATTCATAGCATTTGTTGGCAGCTTGAACTCTTTTTCTATGTTCTCGGTTGGGGTGTGGGAGATGATTAGATTGCCCCTTCCTCCATTGAGAGGGGCCGTATGATCCCATTGCACACACCTCAACCCTCTTACATTTCATACTAATTAATTTCGTATCTCTATGTCTTTTGTTCTATGGCATGTACTATTGCTTGAGAGACGGAAAACTGTTTGGGTACTAAGGAGCTGGAACTTGGCTAGGGCTACCGGGGCTCTCCTTTCAAACGCAAAAAAGGTTTGGTGTACCTCTTCGGATCCCTATCAGCTCGAGTGAGGCGGTGTCGATGCGACCCCCCATAGCAGCTCTCTATTTAAGATTTTCGTCTATGCTTATATTATCTATGATTTGTTCATTATTCTTACTTTCAGTTGTAGTCTTAGGATCTATTCATTTTTGTAACTCAATCTCATGCCCTTTACAGTATTTCTTGTATGAGTGTTATATGTCTTATTTGGCTATTACCATTGTCTTCATGTGAATAGTTGTAGTATGTTTATCTCTACCTGATTTTCTTGGCGACTTGGTTTGATCCTCTTTGGGTCATTTTTAGAAAGCCTATAGGATGAACTTTAGGATAGTGGGTGTCCCCTACACTTAGTGGATCGTTGGTGGTGGTGGACACCCTACACACAAACTACATCTTTAAAGCCCATAATTCCTCGTAATTTATAACCGTACAAGTCCTTTGTAATTCAAGTTCATCTCTTCAAAATCATTTTGTTCTCATACTGTAACATTAACATTGTCATACTTCTTCAAATCCAATTCCTCGCATACACCATATCACTACACTCTTCAAAATCAATCTCTTTCACACCTCACAAACACCCTTCATACACAATTTAAATTCATTCCAATTCAATGTCAATCCCAACTTCAAATCACCCCATTTAGGCCCACATTTCGAGGCCCACTTCGACCAACTTTTCAAGGTCCAATTTCGGCCCTAACCATTCCAAGGCCCAATTCGGCCCAGATTTCAAGGCCCAAACTTGGCCCGCTTTCCAAGGCCCAATCCGGCCCAAAAATCAAATCAAGTCACAAATTAAAATCTTGACCTTGATCCGAGCTTTGACCTTGACCCAAGCTTTGACCTTGACCCGGCTTTTGACCTTGACCCGGGTGTTGACCTTGACCTGGGCTTTTACCTTGACCCGGGTGTTAACCTTGACCCGAGCGTTGACCTTGACTCGAGCGTTGACCTTAACCTGAGCGTTGACCTGACCCGGGTGTTGACCTTGACCCGGGTGTTGACCTTGACTCGAGCGTTGACCTTAACCTGAGAGTTGACCTTGACCCATGCGTTGATCAAGTCCAACTTTTCCAAGTCCACTCCAAGTCCAACTTTGACCAAGTCTAACTTGACCAACCCAACTTTGACTGACCCAAACTTTGACCCGGCCCGTTTTCTAGTGTCGGTCCAAATCCAATTCCCATCAAAAATCAATCCAATTTCAATTCAACTCAAATTCAAATTTATTCCTTCTAACTGCAATTCAATTTCAATTCAATTCAATTCTTCATTCAATTTGATTCAATCTCAAACTCAATTCCATTCAATTCAAGATTCATCTCCATTCCAATTCAAATTCAATTTCAACTCCAATCAATTCATTTCAATCTCAAATAATTCCAAACATCATAAATCTCAAATTCCTTAAAACTTCAAACTCCCTTGAAACTCCAACTCTGGAGAATCAAGCATCTCAGACTCGAAAGTCTCCAACAGCTCAACAGACGCTAAAGTCTCCACAGCTCAATAGACTCGAAAGTCTCCACAGCTCCACAGACTCGAACTTCTCAGCAAGCTCAACAGACTCGAAGGTCTCACCATCTCTACAGACTCAGATGTCTCAGCAGCTCAACAACTCGAAAGTCTCCACAGCTCAACAGACTCGAACGTCTCAGCAAGCTCAACAGACTCGAAGTCTCAACATCTCTACAGACTCAGACGTCTCAGCAGCTCAACAGACTCGAACGTCTCACAGCTAAATGACTCGAACGTCTCAGCAGCTCCACAGACTCAAAGGTCTCAACATCTCTACAGACTCAAACGTCTCAACAGCTCTACAGACTCAAACGTCTCTGTAGTCAACATACTCGAGCGCATCAACAGCTCAAGACTCGAGGTCTCAACAGCTCAACGACTCGATATCTCTGCAGTTCAACAGATTCGAACATCTCAATGGACTCGTCAAATTCAAAACCTCAAAAACCCTCACTCCTCAAAATCCAAACCTCCTGAAATTTGATAACCCTTTCAAGTCTCAAACATCTCACAGACCCGAGCGTCTCACAGACTTCATCATTTCAAGATTTCAAATCTCACAGAGTCGAGCACCTCAACTCCAAAACAAACTCGACAATCCATCAAGCCCCAACAAAATGACCGCAAAAACCTTCGACGCCTCAAAGACCCAAATTGTCAAAACCCTCCCTCCAAAAACCCAAAATCATGAACTATGTAAGGTCTGATCTCAACAGGAAGTTGAGTACGTAGGCAACCCACACAGGGTGCGACCCCACTCCAATCAAAAACCCCTTTTTCCTTCCTTCCATCCGTACTCCTATTCATTTTATCCATCAATCCTCACTTTGGCGCCAGCTTGCAGAAAAGCTCACCTAACCCCTCCTTTGTATTTAATCAAATCTCTCAAACCTGTTAAGCCCCTTCTTGGCATTCATCAACTCATTCTCTCTTCCTACCCTATCCTATCCTATCCTGACTTTTAATGAATCTCTCTAATAAGGTTTTGAAAGAAGGCAATCCCGACAATTGGAGACCGATGTTTCCTCGGGCACCAATCCGAAGTCGTGGTTGTTGCCACTTCTAAGGGGTGTAACCCAGTACGAACCCACATAGAATCTCTGCAAATGACCAGATAGTCCTATCCATAGGCAACAATTTCAGAGTCAATTAATGGTTCTTAGAACCCTCATCTTTCCTTCCTAGTTATCATAGTCAACAGGTAGGCGGACTCTAGTCAAATCCGCCTTATAGAGGCATCAGTCTGTGTGAGGCCCATTGAGAGCAGGTGTAGTGTTCATTGCACTCCCTTAAGCTTTCTGGAAAGATGGACGATTAAGTAGTATTTGAGGGCTGCCAAATTAACGGGTTTTCGCCCTCCACAGAATGGCAGTTTCTAGGCATTTAGATAGACCCCCCATACGAAAAAATCACCATCCACAGAAACGTCTTCATTTAAGTGAATTTATGTGTTAGCAAAGCCATTGGCTTGCAAGTGTTAGCCCTGAGGCACACAAACGAGTTGATTGTAATGTAATGAGTTATCGAGTAACGAGAAGACGAACGGTAAGACCAAAGTCTAGTGGTGTGTGTGGGCCAAGAAGCTGGCCAAGGGCATAAAGGCCCGGGAATATTATACCCCGTTATGAACCAGCTGAGAGCTCAGTCAGGAGGAGACATACGAACGTCGAGAGTACATTGGCGACAGTCCACTTTCATGTGGAAGTCCAGTATGGACTACGCGCGACAGTACCCCTCCCGCCACAACCCAATGAGTATTATACAATTGATAAATACAATCCCCGAATATAGAAAAGAGGACAACTAAGCGGATCGGGAGCATCCTGAGCTCCACGAGACCGTTGCCCGTAATGGGAGCCTTAAGCTACCAAACTGTAAAACTGAGACTATATTGAGAGTGTGGAAAATTCTGTGAGTTTATTCGTCCTGTCATGTTTCAAATACAATGCTGTAACACTAAAACTTGTCATAACGACACATATGGGAAAACAAAATTCCTAGCGTTCATGCTATCATAGATCTAATGTGAAGAAGAACTTGGATATTCTAATAACAATGTGGTCAGGAAAATTTTCCAATCCAAATACCGTCCTTTTTTTAGGAACAATCGTCCTAACGGTACTGAGCAACCAACACGGTAGTAAGACGGAACAAGTCTGAAACCAACAATTCGACTTGCATGGCGCGCTTCCAACTACACCGCTAAGCTAAACAATAACTAATAATTTCGTCTACCCGCGCACTTGCTACTGCAAGTGCTGCAAACAACTACGACTGTAGTTACCATTGTTATTACCGTTACAACGAATTCTGTAAACTGTGTAGACCAGTGGTACAACGCCATGGCTACCAATGATCGCCAAACAATCTGTACAACTCTAATATAAAACTACATGACTGCAATTGTTGCCACAAGAATAATAAACCGCGAAATAGAGGCCTATAACCTCGGAAAGACCTGATAGACCACCACCATAACCACAAAAGGGGCTACATCAGCCCATAACAAACTCTCTTCATTAAACAATGATGAATCAACCAACAACGGCTTACGAGCCCAGTACTGTGACAATTCCCAATTTTGTAAATTCTTTGATGGCTTGTTATGGAAGTGGGAGGTGGAACTTGATTCGGTACAGGTCAAGGGAAGCTGAACACAAATTGGGGTGGAAGGATAGTTCGACGCTGGTGCTGATCACATCAGGGTCGGACGACTCCTGAGACTCCTCACAAGTTGCCACAATTAACTACAGTGAGAATGAATGTAAACTGCAGTACACTAACAACAAACAGCTAACAATAATCCAACCATAAGGTATTAATAAAGAATGCCCATGACTATCAGCTCACATTTGTATATAGTAAATCATACAGAAAATTATAGAGGAAATACGAACGTATAACAATCAATACCAATATTACACACTCCCAGTTTATGCCAACATGCGATGAACACCAGGGAAACTGTAAAACATGACAGTCCACAGTAGGACCAAGATTGAAAGAACAATTCTACCGTAACACGGTTACTACCAATACCATCTGCAACAATAATCGCGAATCGATCTTTAATGCACGAATAATTACCACTCCCGGGCACTACCCTTACCAAGGAGTGTCATGTACGATTATGTACAATTATGAATAAAAAAACGTCAAGATTAAATCTTATGTGTTATCATGATCATACTGATTATGGGGCAAGTTCCAAGTAAAAGAGTGGCTACCGCCATTGGCGTCCCACCATGTAAAGAGTAATAATTATGTGAGTATGTAAAAAGGCATGTCGTCTACTATTAGTACGACTGTCAGAGATGATGAATATATGAATGAAACAATGGCAAGCAGCCTAAACAAGAAAATGCAAGCCACCTCAAACTAAACGCTAAATAGCGCAAGTTAAAGTAAGTACTTAACGTACTAGAAAAAGGGCGTGAGCCCAGGAGGGCGGGAACACCGCCTCCAATTACCTTTCGAGGTAATCACTAAGATAACATGTCTAAAATAAATATAACGACTAACAAGGAACGTTTAGAACCGAACTACCGTAAGGACTTCCCTAAAGGAAAGATACACACTTCTTGCCTTGGAGTCCGAAAATACGCCAAAAGATATGACCCAAGGAAATATAATGAAGTAAAGAGAGCAGCGGTGCATACCGCAAGCAATGAGCATGACATGCTAATTAATTAATAAGCGTCAAACCGCGCACATAAGATCTGATTAATAACAATTGACCCAGTATATGGATAACCCCACTAAAGAAATTACTAAGCAATAAACAATAACAAACTTACAATACGAGAATTCAAAGGTTCTCGTAAGGAAATTAACGAACCGTTACCAACAATATACCCGACACAACAAAGAAGAGAAGAACCATTCCCATTATTACAGTACGACCCATACCTTTAGAATTAATATAACAAACACCCGCTAAATTAAATGCATAACCCATACCCATTGGGCAGGGAACCCAGGGAACTGAACATTCCCACGGGAGACCCCCAATATTAACCAAAAAGGGAGATTGACAACAGAATACTTCACGAATGTGTGACGGACCCTACGAGTCTATAAATGAGTTATGGGATGACCACACTCCATGGGAGCTTGTGGGCTTGACCGACTTATTCCTGAGTTAGTCGAGTAAGTAGCAATGTATCAGTACGGTACCCCATACACGTAGACATATGGTGAAAGGAACACTGGGAGTAGTCAACTCCACACGAAGGTCAGAAATGTAACCCAGACCAGTGTAAATAATCACCTAGAATAACTAACGAGTGAAATCCCAGTTAACTAACGAATGGTATCAACAACCTTAAATATAATGTGACCAAGCTGTAACTTCGCAAAGGAGTGGATAAAATACAGTAACCCTAAATGGAAAATCCCCGACAGTGGAGAAGAATTGATAGTTAATTAAAGGACAAGCAAGGGGACCAACAAATGGGAGAATGAGAATATAATACACAAAGAGGCTCGATAGCCGTTTAAATGATTATAATCACTACCCGTAAACGGGGCAAAAGAGAGAGTTACTCTCCAAATGTAAAATATGTACAGCAATACTAAATGGTATCAAAATCACGTATGTCCAAATTAGGACAGTGATACGTTCTTAACCAGGAAGAGGTTGAACACAAATACATTATTGTTTAATATACAGTAAAGGCGAAGCTAGCACACTAGCGGATGCCCTGAACTTTAAGGCAAATACCACAATAAACATACAACCGTCTAATTGACTGAGATATGGTGCGCGCGGAAGCGACCATTACAAACTATTATATGAATGAATACTCTTCCAAACACAGACGAGCAAAGCTCGCACTGAAAACAATGATGGGAAATAAATACAAGAAAGGCTATACAACAACCTGGACAGTTAAAGGACATGCTCCAAAATAACTACCGAGTTCAAACCATAACTCAAATATGAGTTCACAAATATACAAGGATATTCCTTGTGAAAAAAAACATATGAATATATAGATATAAAATAAAACTGAGGAAAACACCTCAACTACCAAGTACATACCCGCACGGGATGTCAAACAGTACAAGACTCAAATGTGACCATGACAATGGATTCCCCGAATATACGGGATAAACCATACTATGAAGGTTGCGAAACCGCCATGCGGGAAGCACTATATATACCAACGGGAAATACATAACAAATATTTCAATTAAATACTTTACATCGGAACAAACAACCAGAAGACACGGGATTGCAAAAAAAATTATCCTCGTGCAGTTATAACGTTATGTCTTCAACAAATAGTAGAAACTAGTGCAAAACGGCACTGAGCACAAATAATAATTAATACCATACTTCATCTCATCATTACACCGACTAGTGAAGATAATAACGACTTAAATTATATCACGCATTAGCAATCTGACATACCGATATACGATTTCAATCCAGTCGTGTGCACATACAACTGATGTTACTGCACCGACTGAGATACCTCTGTTTCCAATTAACAAAGACCGTGAACGACACCATCATAATGGAACGACATCAGCGATAAACTGCTGCCAATAAATCGTCTAAGATAGCAATAGAATGAAGAGCGTATTAGCCCCATATCCATGGGTCTGCACCTCAATACGGAGCGAGTGGGCCCAATAGAATGTGGTTGAGACAGCGCACCAAGTACTCCATGCCTTTGGCTGGAAATGTACGCGCCTCACCTTTCTTATAACCCCTTTAAAGAATCAAATACCTAAGATTAACCTGTCTCTCAATATAAGACTTTCATGGGACCCAAGTATCCAGCGCTCGTTGGTTAGCGGTGTTGTATACTTGTGGGGTACGGGGGCGTAACCCTTTTTAAGGGGGGGTAGAGCCTCTTGGCTGTGCACATTGTGTGCACTAATTTTAATGAGTCGTATGCGGGGCATACAATAAATTGTTGTTTGTTGTGGTTCTTGGTTGTTTGTTTGCCATGCGGGGGCATGCATTGTTTGATTATATGTGCATTACACACTTGTGAATGTATGTGTTTTACGTATCCTAAGAAGATACTGGTTTGATAATGTGATGAAGTATCTGTAAAGATACACGTGATATATATGTTTATGTTTGTGTTATGTTTTTACAAATCCTTCGTTTAGTATCGCCTAGATACTGAATGGACCTTAGTTATGGAATAACAGAATGTGGAATGATGTGGACACCTCGGGGAGGTGGTCAAGATGGTTAGAACTGATAGGAAACGATGGTGCTGATGGATCACCTATATCCATATATTTGAAGTAACGCCACACTTGAGGGCTATGTGCAATATGAGCACAACACTATATGCGTGAATGTTACATCACATAGATGTACATTATGGGAATCATGGGCAAATATACGTTATATACCTATTTAAGAAAGACGACTTTGGGACGAAGTCTTTTTAAGGGGGGTAGACTGAAATACCATAATAATTAAACTTTTATTAAACACTTAATCAATTAAATTAAGGCCTAAACATGCCTTAAACCAATTTAAAAAAACAATGGTCAACATAAAGCAAATATTGCACCCTTTGACCATTTAGGGTAAATATATACCCAAATGAACTCTGTAGGACCTAAAATTTTGTCCTAGGCACTATAACTCATAAATAAACGTACTAAAATTGTTGGATAATGCTCCAACATCAAGAACCAGCATTAACATACTTAAAAGTCACTTAAAGCAAAAGGTGCTCTAAACAAGCTTTAAAAGTCATGTGACCTCCGTTTGACTCCAATAAAATTCCTATGTTTAGTAATCATGTAAGGGATTTAATAAAACCATTCTCAAAGAAAACGGACCTCAGAAACAAGTTAAAACGCAAAACGTGTCTTAAAACACCTTAAAGCACGTTTTGTGTAATTGTCTTCTTAATTGATTTTCGATGGTTTCAAAGGTTGTTATTAACCTTAAAGATGTTAATATATCCTAATGTACCATATTATAATGTCCAATTCAAAGTTTCAAAAAAAATTTAATTATGCATTTAATAATGTATGTACCAAAGTAACACTTAATTGTCTAATATAATTAATCACCAAAACTTATTCTTTTATTTTAACCTCCCATTGCCGCCTGATCAGTAGGTATTTCTCATCCATTAACAAGCCTAAATACCTACTGGTGAGTCATCAATTTCTATTTACTAAATTAAGAAATTTTCTTACATTGTTACACCCAAGTACGTTAAAAAAAAAGGGGAATCAAATAAACCTCTTCATCTTGACCATATAATGCCGCCAACTTGCAACTTTCTCTTGTCAAAATAGCCTGCTTATATATATTATGAATAAATAGCTTTCTAATAAAGTAACATTTGTTACTACTTCATTACTTTAACAAAAAAAAAAGAAGTAGTGCCCACCTTGTCCATCCATTGCCGTTAATTAAGGCCCTCTTCTTATTTAAAATAGCAAGCTACATATAGGTATACTCATGACTCAAAAGTAGCTTTGTTTAAAGGAAGACAAGTACTAATGTATAAATAAACAAAAATAAACTAACCTACTTACCTCTTCCCACCGTAACCACTTACTCCCACCCGGTTATTGTGCCATCCATAGCCATTTGCAGACTTAAAAGATCTGCCAAAGATTCATCAAGTACTATATTACAAATATAAGCCTACGTACATGACTATATTTAATATATAAAAGCCAACAAAAGGTTTCCCACCTTGTACTTACCCATCCGTCAACCTCATGGGTCTTTCCCTCTTCAGTAGGTAATCTCCAACTAAAATATCTACCAAAAATAAGGAGCCATCAGTACTATCTCTAAAGTAACCACATATTATATTATAAGATCATGTACTAACCTTTCATATATGTTTCTTTTCCCAGCCGAGAAGATCAATTAACCCAGCCCTTCTTTTACTCCTTTCTTGTCAACTACAACATAAATTATCCACCGTAAAAGAAGGCCACCTAAAGAAGGCCTCTTCTTCTCAAAGAGCTGAACAAATCTTGTTATTCTTTCATCCTTCTGGCCGAGTTCATGCTCAAAACATGGGGTGATTTCTGTTGCAAAAATCTGAAAGAAGAAGGAATGAAGCCAAGCTATTTTTTACGGTAATAGTCATGCATAAATCATGCTAATTCTTCCACTCCTTATTTCCAGTTTCTTCATCTAATTTTTCCAGCTTATTCTCTTCCCCTAGCGTGTTTATGTGGAGACAGCAACCTCCTAATGTGCTGCTTCAAATGGTGTTTAAAAGCTCATTAAATGTCATTTAATAAGGTAAATTAGCAACCCTTGTTCACCATGGTATTACCGGTTTCATATACTAGTTGGAAGGGTGTTTTAACACCTTATTTGGTTTCAAAATTTCAGGCGCTAACAGCCCTTGTGAGCCTACATTACCAAGGTAAATAAATCAAGTTTAACTAGACTTAATTAACTCTTAACTACCCTTGGTAATAAGGTGACTAACACCTCTTTTTCCTTGCAAATGGTGGCGTATGAGTGCTGGGATATGAGGAAGGTTCTGCCCAAAAAAAATGCTGGGGAAAAGTGTGTGTAGGAGCTTGTTTAATTAAGGTGATGACTACCTAATTAGGTATTAACCAAGTGTTTAAATGGTTAATGTTCAAAGCTGATTTGAAAACATATTCATGTAGCCGTGAGCTAGAGAAGAAGGTTGGCTGGTTGATTTGCTAATTAAACAAGTAAGAGTACTAAACTTATGTAATATAAAGTTTTCATGCCATTTATTACATGTATAAAGTATTACCATGGGAAAAGGAGTGTTAAATGATTTAAATGTACACTGTAATGTTGTAGAATGTTTGGCTAGCTTACTTAGCTCATAGAGGGAAAAGATGGAGCAAGGTCCAGGACCTAAAGGAATTCAGAAGAGGAGGCGAGACCTCAGAATGTATCCGGGCATTTGTAGCGGGGCAATGGCTGAACAAAGTACATTAAGTGACGCGATCGCTTTGGGTGACAGGGTCAAACACAGCAAAGAATGCATAAGACCGGTCGCTTGTGGCCGGTCACACATAGCAAATATATGTAATAGGGTGACTGGTCGCCTGTGACCGGTCACACATAACAAAATATATACAAATGAGACCGGTCACGCATACAAGGAATACTAAGTGACCGGTCGCTTGTGACCGGTCACACAGAGGTAGAGTAGTAAAGTGACCGGTCGCTTGTGACCGGTCGCACATAGCAAGTGGTGAAAGTGAAAGTGACGGTCGTCCATGGCCGGGGCGCACGTAGCAAGGTAGTAAAATGACCGGTCACCTGTGCCCGGTCATGAATAACTAAGAAAGGCCGGGCAGATACGCCCGGTCAGATGATTGAACATAATAAGAGAGAATCGAGACTTGTAATCAGGACTGCCAGCCTGGCAAAAGACAGAATGACAGGCTGGCACCCTCCTCAAAGGTACTATAAATATGGGATCATTCCCCATGAGATAGACACGTTGTCTGCTTTACGACAAGGAGAATACGATTTGTCTTATAATCTTCGCACCTTATAGAATTCGTTGAGAGGGATACTTCGTGTAACAAGGTAAACAGGATTAGGCTAGGATAGGAAGGTCTGGACGGATTGGGAACGGATCGAAACGTTTTCACTTAGCTCATAAATGACTTATAATGTCATAGAAAATAGTATAAGTGGCTAAATATAATTTTAAAAGTTATTTAAGTATGTAGGATGGAAACCGTGAGTTTATATGAATTTTTATAACTAAACTATGTATTATAATGTGGTGTAACATTTTTGGTAAATTAATCTAAGGTATATGTGACATAATGCCATGGAAATTAATTAAATGATTTAAAAAACATAATTTACAAAGTGTTGTTGCAAAACATATCAAAACCGTATGCTATATTGTCCTTACGACATTTATAAGTGATTTATATCATATTAAGATTTATAATTAAGCCACTTATTTTTGGCTATCTAATTTCTGTTATATATTAAGTTGAAAATGAAATTTAAAATAAAAAATAATATTACCGTATGTGATTTGGGGTTAGGTTTGTAATTGAATTAAATTTAGAGGCTAAACTATGACTATAGCCGAAAACTAAGCCTTGAAAGCTATTAAAATGAATTTTATAAAGTTATATTAAATTTGGGGCCAAAAATATAATTTCTAAAAATATTGGGTCAAAACTGTAATTATTGAAACTATGGCCAAACTTGTGGTCAATGGGTCAATATAGACCATGTTGGAGGCTTTAACCAAAACTAATTACATAACTAATTAAATTGTGAACTTATAATAATGTTATAAGTTAAATAAAGGATTTATAAAATTTATGGGGTATAAGTGGTAAATACCGAAAATAATGGGTTAGTATGGTTAATATAATAATTTATACCATAAGTATAAAGTTTGGGAATTTTGGAATTATATAAATGACTATATTGATAGAAGTGTATAATATATAGTTTTGTGGCATATACAAGGTATATATTATAAGTGGGTCATGTGTAAATAAGGAAAGTTGCTTGGGGTGGAAAGAGAAATTTTAAAACCATAGTGTGATGTTCGGAAATAAAATAGCACAAACTATAGGTTATACAAATAATGAATATTAAAAACCATATGATATAACACACATATATAACCTATGATAACATATGTAGCCATTGTGTAAATATAGAAAATATATGGTGCTGGAAAGAAATAAACCAAAACAGCATGTGGGCTGTTCGGTAATATTAAAAAAATATTTATACTATATGTTATAATGAAACAATGAAATTAAATGATATAACATATAGTATGTATAACAATATATAACATATGTGGCAAGGTTGTAATTATAAGGAAATAAGCGTGGTGGAAATGGAAATAAAAAATTTGACCATAGGTCTGTTCGAAATTTATGAGTTATTAAAACTATATGATATACTTACAATAAAGCTTAAATGATATTATATAGTATTAATGTGATTAAATGAAATAATTATCATTAATCATGGTCACTTGAAATAATGTGACAATTAATGAAGGAATAGAATTATAAACTAAGGTTGGTATTAAAATGAACCTTAGAGAATTATAATACATGTAATGAAATATTACATAATATTAAGATAGGTTCTTACCATAAATTGCATAATATAATGCAACAAATGAGAATAATCATTGCATAAGATGATAATAATGTGATATATAAAATAAGTGTATAACTTAAGAGAAAATAAATATATAAGTGTATATATAAGTATCCGCAATCATATATGAAAAATATAAACATATTGGATTATATGGTATAGTTGAACTATATAATATAGTGCATGCATACATGCAACTATATATAAAGCAAATAAAAACAACATATATAAATATAATGTAAAACCGAGGATATATGTATATATGTATAAGTATATACAATATGGTTTTTTAATCATGAAACGACAAATGACAAGTGCTACGACATAATATGAATATATATATATAATATATATATATAGTATCTATATATATATATATATATATATATATATATATATATATATTATAAGTCATACAACTTCATATTTAGTATGGTTTATTAAAATGAATAATGAGATATGTAATATATGATACAATATTAAATGGTTAAATAATAATATCATATAACGTTAGTGCATGAGCATTAAATGCTGTGCAAATTAACGTTGCATGCACACAAGCAACTATATAATATAAATGTATATTCGTATACCTGACCGGAACGGTTAAATCAATACATAAGTATAAAACGTGAATATATATATATGTTCGTATACTCGCAAGTATAAGGAATAAATCCTAATATTCGAAAACGCTATAACTAAGACGTTTTCATACAACCGACGCGTTTAAATGAACTCGGATGTTAATATTTACTGCGAACGACGGGTTTTACATAATGCTAACTTAAACAATTAACTGTTGAAATCCGGGGATGAAAGGTCGGGATTACTTGTGTTGTTCGGATTTACCGAGCTTAAATAAGTCATGTGGATTGACTTATAGTGTGTTTGATATTTAGACCGTATCATCGACGACAGCGCTTGGCGAGCTAGTGGTCTACTGCGCAACCTAGGTCTTTGGTGAACGGTATGTAAAGGGGTCTGATCTGAGATGTCCTGAGGAATTCCTCGGGCTCAGATATGTGTGTTGTATACGAGTTTGATGCATGTATGTGTGTGTATGTATTTGTGTTTATGTAATGGGGTGTGTATCTGTTTAAATTCCCGCATTATTTAATTATGCGCGAACGTCCTACGGGACTAATACTACGTTGACTATAGATCAACTTATATAAATCTACATATACGAGCAATGTGTCTGTGACTGTTGTTATTGACATAATACCTTAAGTATTATAAGTTATGTAATTTATAACCTAAGTAAAATACTTAGGCACGAGATATGACGTTGTCGATCTCTAGAGCTTTGACTCGAACATGTATATGACCTAGACGACTTCTAGGCATGCGTAAGACCCACAGGGCAGCTAAGTTAAATGTGACTTCTCCATACCTAAAATTGTAATTGGGTAACTGACTAACTGAGTCAACATTGGAGTTTGTACGAGTGTGATGGTTTATCCAAATCCAGGTAGTCCTTGGCTACTGGTTGCGCATAGAGATCTCAGGAGTATTACCGGATCGGGCTTACTCTGATTTAACCTGGTCGAGCCTAGATAGATCGACAAGCATGATTGTAACATTGTGCCTTTTAAACAGGCAAACTATGGACGCTCTTAAACGGGCTAAGTGAATGAGCACCTCGTGTGCAAATAGGACCACCGTCCAAGTGAGGTTATTCCGGGTCATTCTAACTGACGCCCGACAGTGCTAACCAAATAAAGTGTTATGTGGGGGCCCGGGGGGCCGACGTTGTGATATGTGATAATTAATAAACGTGCGTGAATTAACGCTTTGTTCCTTTGTCTGATGTAATGCTATGATGTTTGTATAATTGAAATGACTGTTGTGTGTGAATTGTAGTGATTGACTTAACTGTTTATTTTACCGCCATTCATGCATTTACTGCTTCATATACCTGTACACCGGTAAAGCATGTAATGAACTTAATAATGGCGACCATGACTATTAAGTGACCAATAGGGTCCAGGCCTGGCATACTCAGCGTTTATCGCTGAGCCTTTATGGCATTGCTGCAGGTGATGATTACCGTTGAAGCCGAAGTGCGACGTGACCGGGTAGTAGAGTTTCACCTTACTGTACAAATGATTATGTTGTACTAGGATGGTTGTTAGTTTATTATGTTGTGGACGTTGTATTCAATCGGGAATTTAGAAGCTCACTTGTCGTTAAAAGTTATCTTTGGTTTAGGTTGATGTATAGGTTAGTATCTCGTTATCACTGCGGTTATGTATAGATTACCAGTGTTGTTTCTTATTAAGTTTATTTCTGCTTCTTTACTCGTATGGGCGAGTAATGGCATGTGACACCTGAGTGAGATATTTACTGTGAGACTTCCACTGTGAGACGATATTAATTAATGCTACGTGAGTGACTATTGCGTGATTATGAGCGGGGTGTTACACCGAATGGATGTCCAGACACAGCAAAACAAGCGACAGAATTACACGTCCGAGACACCTGTCCGGACATACACATCCTTACGGATGTCCGGACACAACGAAAAGTGCAGAAAACAATGTCGAACCAGAAGCAAATCAGAGAGCCAAATCCACCATTAACAAAGCATAGACTTACATACCAAAATACGTAAAACAAAACACAATCCCACGGGTTTTAACGCCCATGTGCAAGGAAACTAACACTTGATTTGGTCATCTGAACTGAATTTCAAAAATACCAAGAGCAGCACCACGATTCAGATCCACAAGAAAACACACATTCTCAACATTAACATTAATCCACCACAAATAGGACAACAAGGCAATTAATCTAATTACGTTCTAACCCAAATCCAAGTCCAAGCCAAGTAAGTCCACAGATGTGAGTCTTAGTCCATTCAGATCAATGCAAGTGTACCTCATTCAAAGCAGAAAGGAAAAAAGGGTTAATGCCAAGGGATATGAAATAAACTCATATACAAATGAATGAGATGGAGAGAAATAATCTTCGACAGTTAAGTTGTTGATGGATTTCAGCTCGCACAAAATCAATCAATTCACACTCAAAATTAACAAACCCGTAACAGTCTCAGCCAACCGAAGTGCCCAAATGAAGTACCTCAATCAGATATGGATAGACAGAGCAGAAGGAGGAAAGCTTCAGTCGATTGTTAATTTAAAACAGAGATGATCAAATGAATCCATAACAAGTATAAATTAAGCAAACTCAAAATAGCAAAAGGCTTATCTTGATTTGTGTAGACCAACATGCGAACTTTGCATCCTAAACTTCCATCGGTACTGAAGCAGCTGCGCTTCCTAACTTCAAAATTGATTCTGATTAACCCAAAATCAACATTGGGCAGATACATCTTGGATAGGAAAGAAATTAACAAGATAGAGCAACTGAGTTTGAGGTTCTAAACCCGGGTCGAAACCACGAATCCTAAACTACAGAGACTTAGAAAAATGAAGATCCCGATGCCACACATTCCTAAATGACAGTTTCATTTTTGAGATGCATATAATGCAACATAAAAGCACTGAACAGGTGTAACGAATGAAGCCAGGATACCGGCATAGAAATATAAAAACGAAAAATTAAACCACAATATATGCATATTAATAGGTTACTGAGGTATGCCATTGTTCTGGAAGAGTCAAAGGCCAACTCAAATGAGAGATAAATTCAATATCATAATGTAAATAATGTTCACAAAAAGAAAGCCCGGTTAGAGGTAAAGGTATTATAGACCTCGCTCAACAAGCGAGTACGGTGTCTGTAATTAATCGATAGTCGTGGGCTTAAAAACAAAGGTTGTTCTGTCCGAAAATGGAGACAGGAGTATTGAGGAGCTCTCCACGCACATAGACCGCAAATGCTAGCCATGTTGTTCACAAACGAAGAGGAACCGTAACTGGGATCGGACGGGGTTTCTGGAAAACATACCGCTAGGAAGTGAATGGTTTCTCATGAGCTTTGGAATTTTCAGACAATTTGCTTTGTTACTCTCTCTACATTTGAAATCTCGGTGAAGTGGAAGGTGATAGCAAAGAGAAAACATAGGTTTAGAGAGTATATCAGCTACTGTGTAAGATGTAGCAAATTGGATAGGACTAAAGAATGACATGATCGATTTTGGTTTCTGGTCTGAAGGTTTCCGAATTTGGGATTTGGAAGAGAGAGCAACTAGTCAGCGAAGGAAGGTTGAGAGAAATCGATGGAGAAAGAGAAAAAAGATATCCAGGTTATTCTCTTCACTGAGAAATCGAGTTTTGTCCAGGAGATCCGGAAGGATGACTACCGGCTACTGCAGTTTTATAAGGTAGGTTTGCAAAACATATGTCGGCTGGGAAAGCAAGTTAGGGTTTCACTTTACCATGGGTCGGGTTTGACCAGGGTCAATACTAGGGTTGTGTTTGGGTTCTGTGAGAAACAACAAAAAAAATAAACTGGACTATGATGCTTCCAAGTATCAAACCCGAACATTTTGCAATCCTCCCGCGGACACCAACCAATTGTGCTATAACATTACTCGATATGTGAATGGGGAAAGTAAATATTATGCTGTGATGCGAGCTTAACAAAAATATGAAAATCCTCTTCATTCCTATCAAGATTTGAACCTAGGACTGATAGCTTCCCTGATGAATACTCTACCCAGTTGAGCTAATAAGCCAATTTGAAATATAAATGTGAGAAAAATTACCAAAGTTTCAATTCGAACTGCATAACTCTTACAATAACGCTTTCGTTTTAAACCAAAACATACAGTAAAAAGAAATGATTTTATCTAACAAAATGAATTGTTTCTTCTTAAGAGTCATGAAATTATGGAATGTAAATAATAAAGTACAAAACATGACAAAATATTAAACAAATGGAATAACATAATAATAAGTACATAAAATAACGAAGTAGTAGTGTTAGCATGATGGAAGTAAAATACAAGTGAATGCCATAAAAATGGAAATTGAATTAGACACGTGCAAATAACAGTAAAATAAGACAAAATAATACCAATGATAACAAGCATAAAGTACTAATAATAGTATGTACATAAAATAATGAAATAGTACTAATAAAATGGTGGTTAGAATATAGACGAATGAGATAAAAATAGAAGTTGAATTAGGTATATACAAGTTGCGAATGGTGGTTGGAAGTTGGAAATTCATTTTAAAAGGGTTGTCTTTTTCGAAAATGATTTAGAAATGGTTTGAGAAATCTATCATAAAAATGAAGTTTTTGTTTTGGCACGCACGTTAATGAGTTTCAAAAAGAATGGCGACGACCCTTCTAATTTTATTTCTTATTCCATAATTTGCTTTATGGGGTGAGAATTTTGGTGTCTACAGATGGCTCCATTTGATTCAATTCTACAAGCCCTTGCAGAATTGATCAAGGTTGAGGGGCCCAAAAATTCTCATTACGGCTTTGTGGTGCATTGGGATGCGACCGTGAGTGTATGAATGTGACGGGAAATGATATGACCGAATGCATGAGGGCTTATGACGAGCCTCGACTAGACCCCCAATGTCTAGCTCTAGGACTTGTGACGATCCTAGATGCGATTGAAAGTATGAGGACTTATGACGAGCCTCAATTAGACCTCTTGACATCTAACCCTAGGACTTATGACAAGCCTAGAATACGAACAATAGGGTTGGTTTGGGTGCACGAGGACTTAGGAGTGCCTCAACTGGACCTCTTGACATCCAGTCTAGGGCTTATGACAGGCCTAGAATGTAATTGAAAGTACGAGGGCTTAGGAGAGCCTCAACAAGACCTCTTGACATCTAGATATAAGACTTATGATGAGCCTATAATACTAACAATTAGATTGGTCTAGGGTGCACGAGGACTTAGAAGAGCCTCAACTGGACCTCTTGACATCCAGTCCTAGGACTTATGACGAGCCTAGAATGCAATTGAAAGTATGAGGACTTAGGAGAGCCTCAACTAGACCTCTTGACATCTAGCTATAGGACTTAGAATGAGCCTATAATACTTCAAAGGAGTTGTACGAAATTCACTGCAGTGTATAGTGGGTTGTGAATTGAACGATCTTGCACTAGTAGTGTAATAGCTGTCTAGTGAAGGAAAAATGGCGGGACCTCACTAGTAGCGTAATAGCTACCTAGAGGAGGAAAAGATTGGGACCGCACTAGTAGTGTAATAGTTGCCTAGCGGGTTATGAAGTGAATGATCTCGCACTACTAGCGTAATAGTTGCCTAGTGGAGGAAAAACGGCGGGACCGCACTAGTAGTATAATAGCTGTCTAGCGGATTATGAAGCAAACGATCTCACACTAGTAGCGCGTAATATCTATCTAGAGGAGGAAAATGTGACCGTACTAGTAGCATAATAGCTGTCTAGTGGGTTATAAAGCGAACGATCTCGCACTAGTAGCGTAATAGCTGCCTAATGGAGGAAAAGATTGGGACCACACTAGTAGCTTAATAGCTGCCTAGCAGGTTATGAAACGAACGATCTCGCACTAGTAGCGTAATAGCTTCCTAATGGAGGAAAAATGGCGGGACCTCACTAGTTGCGTAATAGCTACCTAGCGGATTATGAAGTGAACGATCTCGCACTAGTAGTGTAATAGCTGCCTAGAGGAGAATAGATTGGGACCGCACTAGTAGCGTAATAGCTGGCGGGTATAAAGCGAACGATCTCGCACTAGTAGTGTAATAGCTGCCTAGTGGAGGAAAAGACTGGGATCGCACTAGTAACGTAATAGCTGCCTAGCGGGTTATGAAGTAACGATCTCACACTAGTTGTGTAATAGCTATCTAGTGGAGGAAAATGGCGGGACCGCACTAGTAGCGTAATAGCTCCCTAGTGGGTTATGAGTATGCATTAGATTGTGAATGAACTTTATGGGTATATGCAAATGATATGCGATGTGAGGTGTTTAAAAATAAATGTATTAATTGAATCAAACTCTCTGTTTGTGGATGTTAATTTTTTTGTGAGCTGATGGCTCCAAAGTTGCTTCAAAGCTTCGGGATGGTTCCGGCATGGCTTCAAGGATCTGAGGTGGCTCCAACATGCGTTGATGGCTCCAGTATGCATTGATGGCTCCGGTATGCACTAATGGCTCTGGTATGCACTAATGGCTCCGGTATGCATTGATGGCTCCAGTATGCACTGATGGCTCCGGTATGCACTGATGGCTCTGGTATGCACTAATGGCTCCAGTATGCATTGATGGCTCCAACAAAGGATTGACTGTGGTTTGATGAATATTTCGATGTGGACTTTATGGTGGGTGAATGATTTCTCATGGGTGAATGACAAAACACGGTTGTGTGACTTTGGGGTAGTTCCTGTTATGGTTCAAGGATTTCCATGGATGGCTCCGAGGTGACTTTGTGTCGGTTGATCATGATGATGTATTAGTTGGAATGAGGGGAAATGGAGGTTTTGTCTTTGAGGTGGTCGCACCTGGGCGGGCTGCCTACATACTCAATTCCATATTGAAATCAGACCTTACGTAGTTTGATAATTTGTGAGCAAGGCTTTAGTGACGAAATGGCTTTTGTGTAGCCCAAGGGATGGTCTCAATGTCTGAGGACGGCTCCCGTATGGCTCCAGCCATGCTCTGGGATGGTTTCGATGTTACTCTGGTATGGCCATGGGATGGCTCCAGCTTTGACTTCTTTTGATCAAGAGTTACGTTTCAAACAACCGCAAACTGAAGTCGACTTTCAGCGAGACTAGGCAGAGTTCTTACAGTCGGATGTTGATGATAGAGTGCTTATGATAAATGCAGACATTGGGTGCTAGATGTGATGCAAAATGCATATGCAGCTTTTGGAAAGAGGGTACGGTCTCTCTCTATTAATACGAGGTTTACAAATAACACATCTTTGGTTTGATCTGAGTGATTGTCAAACTGGAATGCGTGAATCACTTTCCTCTCATGGAGGGATGTGGGTCAATCTCTCGTGGGTATGGCCGTGTGTGCTAAATGGTGTGATGATACTCTCAAACGTTCGGAGCAGTATTTTCCTGGAATTTCTTTTTGAGGTTTTATAGACTTTTGATCCTTACAAATTCCTCACCTGTAGTGGGGGTAGGCTGTTTATGATTTGGTGCTCAGGCTGGAGATTCACTCACACTCAGAAGACTTCATGGGGTAAGGTCACACTCATTCGCTCATGGTCCCTGAGGGGTATGATGTATGTCACATGGGACAGTGGGATTTATTTGGGATTGTGGAGTTTTTGTGCAATAGAGGATGTGTTTCACCTTCGCCATGGGTGGAATGATTAGACAGACGGTTATTGAAAACTCTTTGTTGGTTTTCTGTGGGACATCGTTAGTCCTTTTCTAATTTTCTCCTTCTTCTTTGGTGTATGATTTTCTCATTCTTTTCCTCCTTTTTGGTGTGTGATTTTCTCTTTGTGTTTTGCTTTCAGAACTGCATAGGCTTATCGACTTTCTCAAACATTTTTTGGTGTTCTCTTTTGGTGTTGAGCTTTCGAGTTGCATTGACTCGCTGGTCTTCTCAAACATTTTATTTGTTTTTTTGTGAAAGATGGTGGGGAGAGACCATGACTCCGGCTCCTTTGAGATCCTCTATTGCAAGGGCAAATAGTATATGTACATGGGTTGACATGTTGTGGAGTTTGTAGAAAAAGGTTTATCGTGAAAAGCTCGGCAAGGTTTTACTAAGGATTATGTGCAGGGCGATCAAAGCTTTTTGGTTTTGTGGAGATTTTTATTCCTAAGTGCCTCATCATTCTCATTCATTAATAATTGTTTCTTACTGTTCTCAGATCTTTGCATGAATCACAATTCGTATCTTGTTTATCGACACAGATCTCACTATGTATATCGTGCCTCTCCATGTGTTGAAGGAATGGACATGTCACTCGTGGTTTTACCAACATTGGATCTCTCTACCTTCCATCATCACTCAGTGGATCGTCCAATAACCCTCATTTGAAATTCAAGGGAAAAAACCGCTCTTTGCACACTTCTCACTTTGTTGTGGTTCCTATTTTGATTAGACCCATGTGTAAGTTGACGGGGCGAGAGTTTAGTGGTTCAAGCACTATGTTCAAACAATCAATCAAGATTTTCACCAAAGACATCATTTCGATATGGGAGTATGCAACTATCTACCATGCAATATATTGTGGTAATATGGAATTACTACAAATAGGATGCATGGAGTATTGGCAATAAAAATGACTCATTTGGATTTTGATTGAATTTTTTTTTGGATGCAATGCAAGAAGGGTAAGTTATGACTAGTCTCGCTTGAGTAGATTTCAGCTGACGATTGATGAGCTCATCCCATCACCGTTGGCCCTGAAGGTGGTCTAGCTGTCGGGTGTAGGGATGGCAACGGGTCGGGTTAGGGTCGGGTGACGCTCCACCCGACCTGTCACCCGTTTTCCACCCGCATCACCCGACCCGACCCGTCACCCACAACTTCATCATCCGTTACCCGTTTCACACCGTCACCCATTTTTTAATTTTTTTTTTCAGTACTAAATTTTTATCTTTAACACCTTATACAAGCTTATTTTTTTACAAAAAATGCATTCATATTTGTTTTCAACAATACATACCACAACAATCCATAACCAAAATATTTATAATTTATCTTAACAAATATGAAATAAGTATATTTTTTATTTAATATAATACATACGGGTAAACGGGTCGGGTGAACGGGTCGGGTGAGCGGGTGAAAAATGTTCACCCGACCCGTCACCTCACCCGCACCCGTTTTTTTGGGGTTTTCACCCGTTTTGCGAGTCGGGGTGAAATGGATACCCGTCACACCATTGCCATCCCCAGTCTCGGGTGTGTGTGGAGAGAAGCTGTTTCAGAATGATATTCGGTTGATGATTGGCTCCTGGAGTTTTAGACTTTTAGGGAGTGACCACTCCCGCAAGGTGGTCCCATGATATGACAGTGATCACATTTTTTGGATTTTGATGTATACATTTTTTGGAATTTTGGATGTAAGCATTTTTTTAAATTTTTGGATGTATGCATTTTTTGTATTTGCTTTTTGTTGTTGTTGTCTCTATGCACATGGTAATACCGAATGGGAAAAGGTTTGGATCCCTGGTATTTCTTGCCATCACGCGCGAAGAACATGCTTTCACTCGTGGTAAAGACAGTTTATCACCTGCAAATATAACCATCACAATAGAAAGAATAATCTGATAAATGTGAATGTCAGCATGCTTGAAAAATGGGATGAATGCTCGTGTGAGGTGTGTTGGAAATGTAACGTTTGATTATGCAATTTTCTGAGGTGAGTACGATTCATGCATGATTAATAAAATGTGAATGACAAAAAATGGGAAGAGGCAAGTCGTATGTGCTAAAAGAAATCAAGTTTTTTAGAAAAACGGTTTTGAAAAGACGTGTTTTTTTAAGTGATGGATTTTCTGAGTATGAATTTTGATGCAGGGTCCATTCGCAAATAAAATAGGGAGTGGGGACCCCGATACACATTGATCTAAATAAATTCAAAGGGAATGTGTAAACCTACACATGTAATCTATTCAGAAATAGACAGAGAGAAATAATCATAGGGGAAATATATCCATCATCAATCCTAAAAATTCATAAAAAGGGGTATTTTGAGTTAAACTTCTTCTAAACTCTTATGATCCGTCTTCGGGCTCTGAATGACTGCTCAGCTCGGCGCTTCTGGTTGCTACTCGCTGGTCTCTGCTCGCTCTCTCGGGCTCTTGACCCTGCTCGCTCTAGACCTGGCAAAAGGGTTATCCGTTCGGGTTTTGGGTCATATCTTTTCGGGTCAAATATCCGTTTGGGGTCATTAAACTTTTTTTGGGTCATTTCGGGTTCGGGTCATTCGAGGTTTTGGGTTAAATCGGGTTCGGGTTGTAATAATATTAGATAGAATCGGGTTTCAGTTATTCAAGTCATGGTAAATTTTTAGAAAAAATTATTAAATAACATATACCTAATTTCTATAAGAATATAATACATACAGATTACTAAAAAGTCAAATAAATGTCTATTCTGAATTTCATTTGGATATACTAAGTTTGAATCAAGTTTTTTGTCATATATATTTGGGTAATTCAGATTTGGGAAAATTTATGACCACTATTATTTCATGCTATTTGAGTTTGGCTAAGTTTTAATTACTATTATTTCTGGTCATTTCAGTTCGGGTCGGTTTCGGGTTATAGATTTTTTGGGTCATTTCGGGTTCGGTGGTCATTTTGGGTTTACCCAATCAGTTTCAGGTTTATTATATTTCAATATTTTTGGGTTTCGATCGGTTTTGGGTTCAGATAAATCGGATGGTTTTCAGGTTGGGTCAAATTTTGACAGCTCTAGCTCGATCGTTTTCAGGCTCGTACAACAAAGTGACAACATGATCCAGAGATACGGGTTGGTGTTCTTTTGACTGTCATGATTTTGGAACTCAAATGATCATCGCTAGTCTTCATGTCGCTTGACTTGGGCAGGTGCTCCTCTGATTTTTCGCTCAACTGTGTTGTTGTCGATCTTCATGCGCGCCATCTGCTCAGACGAGGAAAATAAGGGGCATTTTTTAGAAAGGAAAGGAATAATCGAGCACAAAATCATTGTGAAAATCCACCACTTTTGTGAAAACACGAAATGACTAGTACGCTCCACGATAATGACCGCTGCTTGCTTTTGTAGGTGGGTTGAACTTCAAAAATAGCGGGTCATAACATGGAACTAAATCATTTATTTTGAAATACATTTGTGAAAATCAACTTTGAAAAACTGTTTTAGAAAACTATTTTGAAATAAAATCCGTGAAAAATGTTGTTTCACACATTCGTTTGTGAAAAGTAGGTTTTTTTTTTTTAATTTTGAAAATAGTCTTTTTTAAACAACATTTATGAGAAAGATTGTTTGAAAATCATTTGTAAGTAGTAGATTTTGAAATCTGTTATTTGCAAAATGTTTGATAAAGTTTGTTTTCTAGAAAACTTTGATTGAATCCGGCTTTGAAAACTGCTTTGGAAATAACAATTTTTAAATCATTTTTTTTTGAATCATTCGAGATGAAAGGCTTTGAAGATATTCCATTAGAGTGTTCGACATGATTCATTTTCTGATTTTTACTAATTTTCAAAATGTGATCACTGATGTAAGCGCAAAATAAAAAACTTGGCTGATTTTATGTGGAGTTGTAAGTGTTAATGTTGGGATAATCACTTTCCAGGTCAGTTATGATTCCGTCTCACGGGGGAAACCATCGTCCCTTCACTGTTCATCTCTAGGGATTTGTCTCATTACACGCCTTGCGGGCACACGTCATAGAGAAAGTTCGTCATCGAGTGTTTAAGTTCGAAAGGTCAGGATACCCGAGATGATAGGGAAACATACGCTATGGCCAGTGATGATCCGACAACACGCTCACTTTTTGAGAAACTCGGGAAGTAACATGGGAACGGGTCTCCCCTCGTCTGCACGATAAGTGGTGTCTAAAGTCTAAATTATTCACTGACTACGCTATGTCATGTATGGGTATCCGTAAATACGGGATCCTCTATGAATTTGTAGTGTGACATGGGCTTTAAAGACACCCGTGGTTCAGAGGAACACTAGAGAACTAACCCCATGCAATCTTCAGGGAAAGGCGAAGGGTGGTCAGACAGTTGACATACAAGGGGGGGACTACCCATAAACCGATCTTAGACATCGGATTAGGCAGCTGGACACTAAAAGCTCATGGCTGACTATATGCTGGCTTTGACTCGGAGATTGAGGATAATTTTGGATCATGAGTCTTTAGGGCATAGGTCGGTGACCGTCTCGCCTCATGGGTATAACCACTCAATGAGTGACCTGACTCATGGGGAATCAATCGTGGACCAATTGGGATCCCGTGACTCATGGATATAGGGGGTGACACAGAGGAATGCATGGCCTAAGCTTCCCGATGCTCCCGCAACTCGTAAATGTAAAAGCGATAATGGTGTAGGCCAGTGACTGTCTCACCTCGCAACAAGCAACAATAATATGAATGCGGTAAATAAAGTAGAGAAGAATAAACAACCCTATTTACTAACTGTTTTCTCTTAAAGGCGGTGATTCCAATTGGTTGTTTATTAACCTAAAGGGAAGTTAGCTTCATTCAATCCTAAGTGTCTCTTTCTAATCGTGAGCTAATTATTAACCCAATTGTTGTAGTGTTTGTTGAGGATCTAACAAATCCTAGCTGTCCTCGTTAGGCGCACACTCTGAGTGTGGAGTAGAATAATCCATCCTAGAGGCTTTGAATGAATCTCTTGAAGGTTTTGAAAGAAGTTGAGGAATCCTGACAATTTGAATGGAGTTCAGTCTTCCTTGAGTTTGAGAAAAACTTACTCAAGTTTTCCCCAATAGAGTCGTCATTCTATGGACAGTGATTTTTTTGGTATGAGGAGGGGTCTATCTAAATATGGTATGACTAAGAAGCCTAGATCCTAGAAATGTCATTCTGTCGAGAGTGAAAACCCGTTACTCTGGCATCCCTCAAATACCTACTTTAATAGTCCGTATTTCCTAGAAAACTTAAGGAGAGTGCCAATGAACATACTACCACCGCTCTCAATGGGCCCCAAGCGGACTGATGCCTGCCTCGACAAGGCGGAATTGACTAGAGTCGCCACCTAGTTTGACCTATGATAACTATGAAGGAAGATCGGGTTCTAAGAATCGTTAATTGACTCTGAGATTGTTGCCTATGGATAGGACTTATCTGGTCATTTCAAAGATTCTATGTGGGTTCGTACTGGGTTACACCCCTTGGAAGTGGCAACGACCACGACTTCGGATTGGTGCCCGAGGAAAACCTTGGTCTCCAATTGTCAGGATTGTCTTCTTTCAAACCTTATTAAGAGATTCATATAGAGCCAAGGATAGGATTAGGACGGGAAAAGAGAAAGAGAGTGAATGAGGTGAGGTGAGGTTTTCGGCCAAGCTAGCGCCAAGAAGAGGAATTGGTGAATTCGAATGAGTATAGAATGAATATTTGGGAAAAGTCTGAGGTTGAGTGAATAGATGAGACTTGGAGTCTGATGGTTTGAAGTTTGTGGGAGTCGAATAAGGTTTGAGTGTTTTGAGAGGTATGAAGAACACCTTAGAGTGGGAAAAGAGTTTTTTTATTGGAACGGGGTCGCACCCTAGATGGGTTGCCTACGTACTCAACTCCCTATTGAGATCAGACCTGACGTAATTCACGTTTTTTGGGTTTTGAAAGTTTTGAGAGGGTTTTGACAATTTGGCACTACTAAAAAACAACGATTTAGAGACGGAAATTGAGACGGAAATTTTTCCGTCTCTATATAGAGACGGACTAGAGACGAAATAGAGATAAAAAAACTGAGACGGAATAGAGTCAAAATAGAGACGAATTAGTACGGGACTCAAGTGGCGGGATGTTTTCATAATTGGCGCTGAATACAGAGACGGAACAGAGACAAAATAGAGACGGACAAATTATCTCTATATTAGAAAAAATAGAGACGAAATTTTTCCGTCTCAAATGGAGACAGAATTATATTTCATCTCAAATGGAGACAGAATTTTAAATCCGACTCTATTTAGAGACGGATAATTCTGTCGCTGCATCATAACCCTAACCTTACTCAAACATTAGCACTAATCTATCTACTTTCCTTCTTCATTCACGCGGTAATTTTGCAATGTTCAACTGGCTAACTCGCACGGCTTTACCCTCTTCCTCGGTCGACTCCCTCTCGACGGCTATGGCGGATCAACCCCATAAAAATCACCGTCAATTCTCATCCCCCTTTCACTCATTCTCTAAAATCGAAAAAAAAAAAAATCATCCCACCGTAGAAGGACACAAACTTCTCCCCATTCTCTATCGATTTTGAGAGGTCATTCACATCGATCGACTTCTCTTCCTTATTTGGAGTTTGATTCGACACCACCTAAGCATGTGTTAGTCCAACTCGAGAGAACTACCCTCCATCCCTTGCAAGAATCCGACAATCCATATGTTTAACACGCGAGCAAAATCATCTGCTCGTGAATCATTTCTGCGTTTTGTCTCTTATTTCACCATTTAGTCCATCTGATTTCAAGCGTGAACTGATCCCTATTTGTCGCTTCAATTAGTGGTCTCTGAGTTTTTTTTGCAGAATGACTTCATCACTTTTTGTTCGTTCAAGCCCCTCGTGCACTCTTCGGCCTCGATCAAAGTTGACACCAGCCGCCGATAACGTGGACAATCTCAAGGTGCTTGGAGTGGCTCAACCAATTGGACTGAAGTTGAGGTGCCATTTTGCTTTGGTAGATACTATATGTGAAATTCCTTCGTTTCACTTTTATTCTTGTTAACCTCCAATTTCTGAGATTCCTCCATATTCATCTTGAATTGGGATCTTAATTCCCTAAATATAAGTTGCTTCATAACAACTGACAAGAGTGCATGTTGCTAGCACAAGATGTTGTGTACAAGGCACCATGTTATTGCTTCATAACAATTGGTTGACTTACTGTCTGAGTAGCAAAATGAAAAATATAGTGGAGAAAAACTACCCTGATAAGAGATGGATGAAAAGAGAGTTGCAACGCTTGGTAAAGTGTAGTATAGCTATTGTTATATGTTGTCTGTCATACTTTTAGGTTAATAAACCATCTCTTGTCTTTTTTTGCTGCAATGTGGGGTTCTAACGATGTCAAACAAATTATCAATCTAATTTCTTCTTCTGCTGCTGCTGTTTTTATGTTGATGATATAGACTAGCAATAACATGGTGCTTGCAGGAATGTCGATAAACTTTTGTAACTAGTTTTGGAATTCCTATTTGTAATTTCAGTAGCGTGCAGTTTTTTTGCAGTGGAAGACATTTTCTTTCATTCACAGAGACTATTAAGACAAGACTTACTTTCCTTCCAGTTTGAAAGATGGATTTCCTTATGTAGGATAGAATGGAGAAGCAAAATTTGTGTCTCTCTCTCTCTCTCTCTCTATCTATCTCTTAGGTCGTCCCTCATCAGCTTTGGTGTTTGTGGGATTGTTGTGGTCTACATGTATGTGATGTGCAGTTCTTTATTGTAAGTTGTATTCGTATTTCGTATTTCTGCATCATTAAAGGGATCTTGGGTTCTGGAACCAAGGAACAAAGCCAAGTGCTATCGTGCACTTTGTTGGTGGCATATTTGTTGGAGCTGCACCTCATTACTTACCGCTTGTTCCTTGAACGGCTATGTGAAAAGTGAGGCTCACTGTTTTATTACCTCATCCCTTCTTAATGAACATGCAATTTATTTAATAGGACCATATGGCCTTTGTGATTTAAGTTTGAGTCTCCAAGGAGTCCGATTTGGATATAGCTAGAAAGATGAGGCAGTAAGCCATCTGATCTTGAATTCCTTTTTTCTTGACACAGTCAGTTTATTCACCACAGATTAGAAGCCAAACATAATATTGTACATTCGTGAATGCATATCCTTGTGAATATGAGAAAGCCCCCCAACCAAATACATCAACTGAGTATTATCGTCTGTTCATACCCATTTTGATTGTCTCATAAGAACGTTCATCTTGCCCTGTGATAGTGTCTTATTGCTGGTCTTGAATAAAGAAAAATAATAGTTATACCCGTATAACATTCAAGAGTCCATAAAAACACAAATAAAATGGCATTATATATTTTTCAATACAATTCTTTCCTTCATTAATTATTGATGATTACCTTTTCATGTAATTATTCTTTTTCTTAGTTTCTTGCTATGTGTGCCTTAACTCGTGTGCTGTTGCATACAATACACTCAAAATGGGATTGTTGTATCATTTATAGTTAATCTCCTGTAGTACTTCATGACACTGTGTAAAGATCTGCCTCCTTCTTGTATATCATGAGCTCATGATGCTTGCTTACTTTTCCCCATCTTATCCCACTTTCTTTCCTCCTATTGGAAATACTAACCAGATTGTTCTCTTGACCAGGATCACGATATGCTGTTCAGCGGATTGGGAATGTTCTCATGTCCTTTAACAACAAGGTACATGGTTTTCTTATTGCACAACAAACACTAGGGAGAGTTGCTAAGTTTTTACACTCTGTTCCATAGACAAGATTGAGATAATATGTGATGTTTGGAAACTCAGTTTGATTTTATTCTTATTTAACTTCTTTTTGCACATTTCTCCTGCACAATAGATCTTTAATCTGCTATGCTGGAAGGTCCAAATCTATCTTGAAATGGAAACAACTTAGATTGAAAATTAGTTCCCCTCCTAGTCACTGCTTGAATGACCTGATTTCTTGTCTTCTCTGTTTACCCTCTACCATGTCTTCTTATAGCTTTGTCTTGCTTGTTCATTTTACTTAGCTTGGTTGGTCTTAGTATCATGGATTCTTTTCTTAATTTACATTACACCTTAAGGTCTAGATATTCTCCGATGTTTGGCTTTTATGTAACGTGGGACTTTATTGAGTTATAAAACTACAATATTGTTCTATTTGCAATATAGTCTTTACCAATTCTCTTTCTGTTTGTGTTTACAGGAGGCTAGTGTAGCTATTCCTTTGTTTCTCTCCGGTTCTTGTCCGAGTTGCTCAAGGCATTGCTCCACTCCTGTCTCAGATCTTCATCTCCAAACAGTTCGCTTTGGGGTGAGCATTTATCTCATTTATTATGCTGCCTTGATTGTCAGGGAGATAACTTTTTTTTTTATCTAAACTTCTAACTTGAGTACAAAAGAGTAGGGGAGATTGAGAAGTATCCTAGTAAGTGACAATACTAAATGCAGATAACTGATAGGAATCATTGTGGTTGGCTTCTGCTTTGCGCTAGATATAAAGTTTGCATTACATTGTAGTTTGCTTGCTTTTCATCATTATGAGGAGTCGGCTGTATTTCATGTCCACATGATCATGGTTACAATGGATGTCTGATCCGTTGGAAGCCAAGAGATATAGATCCTTCTGAAGATGTTTGTACATAGGAAAATCATTTTACCCCACTTTTATTTTCCTTGACTCAACAAAGTGTAAAGAGGTGTGATTGGCACATGTGCAGGCTGAAATGACTTTGAAGCAATTGGAGAACCTGAGCCCCTCAGTCATGAAGCAAGTTCTTCCATTAGTTGAGCAACTGCCACCATTGTACTCGGACTTGGTTCAGGGAAGAGAAAATTTCATTCCAAAGCCTGAAGAAACTAGACGTCTTGTATGTAACTCTTCCACCCTTGGCATGTTTTTCCTTGCTTGATGAAATAATTCCTGTTCTGAAATGCTTTACAGGAACTCAATGCTACTATTCATTTGTTTTTTGTCATTGAATTTGGTGAACTTCTTTTGCTTATATTTGACTGATTTAACTGACTTTAAAAATTATAATAGCCCATTTCAGACATTTATTTGCTTGTAATCTTTGATTTTTCAAAAGCTTAATGAGTTATGGTAAACTGCTTTTATTAAAACCTCATCACCTATTCTAAAAAAGGGGAAGTTATTCAAATGTCTCATTCTACTACTGTTTATACTGTCATTATAAATTTTGCTCAGTACATATACAACTGCGATGTTATTTGCTTCTAAATGAATTTGAGCATCACTACTGCAGGGTTATTAGAACTCATTTCAAACAGCTTTTTTATCCCCTAATGCTTCTTTGCTGCTAATGCTTCTTCAGATATACAACTGCGATGTTATTTGCTTAGGAACCAGAATCGTAAAGAAATGTTTTATCATTCTCTAACTCATGAAGGCATATGCCGTTTGTTTATGCTGCTGTCTTCTGGTTTATTAGAATTAAGCTGTGTATGGTACTAAACTAGTCCATTGTGCCAGGAAAGCTAGTTCCGGCTAAAGCTATAATAAAAATATTAAAGGTAATTGATGTGCTTTTATGCAGGTTTGTCATTTTGATTGCATTCTTGGCAGTTCTGGCAGTGCTGACCCGCACTTGTTTGCCTTGGTTCTTTAAGCTAATGATGAGCCTGTCCTCTCAGGTAAGACTTCAGCTGAATGATGCTCTACTACATCTGTTGTGGTTATATTGGTTTTTATTTGGTGTGATTCTGACTTATCTGATTTGTTCAGACCAATGAGCTCTATCAACTTGCTGCTGTAGCATTCTGCTTACTCGTTGCTTGGGTTGGTCTTTCTATGCAACTATCTTCTTTCTTCTTAAGTTCTTGTATATCAAGTATATTATAATGTAGAGATTTAAGTTGTAGTCGCCAATGGAATTTAATATGGAGGTTCACAATTTCAGTGTAGTGACAAGCTCGGTTTAAGTCTTGAATTGGGCTCCTTCGCTGCTGGAGTGATGATCTCAACAACTGATTTTGCTCAGCACACACTTGAACAAGTAAGCTAGTCTTTTATCATGGTCTGAGTAGTATTTATGATATATCTTTGCTTGGTGTTTATTCACGGACTCTATTGTTTCAAGCGTCATTCTTGAAACACTGTTGCTTTCAGTTATCATTTTACTTTGTCTTCATGTTTTTTTTAGATAAGTACTTTGTCTTCATATGTCAAATAGGACAAAACGGTTCTTAGATGCAGTTGTCAAGTGGATAGCTCCATTGAAGATGGTTTACTTTTCTCTTTTAAAATTATCTTTATTTTGCTTTATGTTTTACAGATTGAACCAATCCGCAACTTCTTTGCTGCTCTTTTCCTTGCCAGCATTGGGATGCTTATTCATGTTCATTTCCTGTGGAACCATGTTGATATTTTACTGGCAGCAGTCATTCTAGTTATTATTACAAAAACTTTAGTGGTCGCTTCTGTAGTCAAAGCATTTCGCTACAACAACAAAACATCTATTCTGTAAGCTCACTAAATCACCGTTGGACCTCATCTATACACGGGTGTGGGTGCTTATGCTTTCCTGATGTTTGGGAACTCGACAAAATCA
Source organism: Limonium bicolor (assembly GCA_023374045.1). Classification (NCBI taxonomy): domain Eukaryota; kingdom Viridiplantae; phylum Streptophyta; class Magnoliopsida; order Caryophyllales; family Plumbaginaceae; genus Limonium; species Limonium bicolor. The sequence goes on along the minus strand of CM041778.1, from coordinate 68,347,111 downwards.
CAGTTCACACTAAATATGCCAACTGAGTATATCGCTACCAAGATAGCTGTTTGGACCACGGTACATGGATTTGTTGAAAGACAGATTTTTTGTGACATTGTTGTCGTGGTCTTTGATCTTAAGACAAACACTCAGCCTTTTGGTAAGTAGATGGTGTATACTTGATATGTGTCTCCCTCTGTTGCTGTTTTTCATTGTAGATTGTCAGTCCGGTTACAAAGTATGCATTGATGATCACACCAATTGCAATGGGTCTGGAAGAGCTGATTCCATACAATCAGTCGCAGAGTCGCATCATACCCATATTGATGAGATCGTGTCTGGTGATATCTGATCTAGTTGTTGCTCTAACATTTCAATACTTTGGTAATGACGTATACATAAACATGTCAATTCCATATTTTTGTTACACTAATTAACATCGGTATCTGAATGAATTCCGCTTGTTGTAGCTCTGATAATGTCATTGATTGGATCCATGCTTGGAACTCTCATTGTAAGTAGTAGTATCTCATGATGAACGCTGATTCGTTGAAAATTAATTGGAGCTTCTTTTGCAATATGGTCTGTCTAATGCATATTTCATTGTGACAGACATTTATCTTCCCGTGTGCTTGTTATCTCAGCATATACAGAGGTCGTCTAAGCTGGGTTCAGGTAAGATAAGATCAAAGATCAAACTTTTTCTTAACATATCACAATGGTAACCCTATCCCTACTATGCATCATCCCTAGTTTAACCTGTCCCTTTTGCAGATTACATTTTGCTCATCGATAATGATCACTGGCTCAGTGTGTATGTGCATTGGCACGTACTCTGTGTTTGGGATTGCTGTTTCATAAATGAGTTGATTACATGAGCATGTAATAGAAGGGACATTGCTTCTACAAATACAATTGAGGGACATTTTATAGACAATAGGTCATACAGATTGGATTTTAATTAGACCTTAGGTGATTTTTCGGATGTAGTTTTTAGTCACTCCTGAAACGGGGTATCATGCGCTGATTGAGAACCCAACCAAAACTGAGGGTGGAAAGCGCGAAATTTTGAACATCTGTATGTTATTTCTTCACAAGTAAGATGTACAAATTTGTGTAGGTAGGTTTGTATTTCATATTAATTACGCACCCGTGTAATGTACCTGCAATAGCCCAATGTACTCGGGTTTATCGTCTAACAGATTCTGGGTCGGTTGCAATGGCTAAGATAGTATTTGGACTCATTGGTCCAATCTAACATTGTTCTTTTTTACTTCAATAAGTTTGTGGTTTTTATTGTGTTGTATGTGATAGCATTCAGGTTGATTAATGAGTAAATTAGTAATCTTATTTATGTCCATATATGGCAATATAGCAAATTGCTTACCCTTTTGGTATGGGTACACAGTTTGTAGAGATGCCATTTCATGCTTTTTTATGAATGCTGCCAATCCTATTTATGATGGCTAATTATTTGTTTCAGGGTAGGGTATATCTGCTACTTCTTGGCACAACCGCCCTCAGCTTGGTGAGTTACTAATGCAAATTGTCACTATGATGCATATTTTTTTATAAGGGCTGGTAAAACCAGCTTGGTGAGTTACCATGATGCATATTGTTTTAGATCGTGATGGTACTTATATATCTTGCCTCATTAATCTGATTTCTTGTACTGATTAGAAGTTATCCTGGTGCAGGTAACAACTCCATTGCTATTCAAGCTAATACCAGCTATTGTACATCTTGGAGTGTTGTTAAGATGGTTTACACCTGATAGTCCAAATGAGGTAATCCCCGTGCTCCTCAGATAGCAGATATTATATTATGTATAAATGCAGTGTCGTCGTTTTACCTTGAGCATTATCTGGTGCAGTAATGCGTGAGGCAAACGTTTCATGTTATATTGATTGTTGCTTTGCATTTTGAGTGGTGGTATATTATATATTGAATATGGTTTAATATATCCTCCCAGATCGGATATAAAGGAGAAACCCTTCGAGCAGACAGTGCTAAGCGTATTTCTTTTAACCATAGATTCTTCTTTTAACCATTTAACACATGGAGTATTCTTCCTGATGCCTCCACATCTGATGTTCGAGCAGCTCATTGACAATGATCGCAATTGTTCTGTCAGATTAGTAGTTACTCATCTACAGTTCTTTTATCTTCTACCCAAATGACCTGAACCCTTTTAATTTTGTTTCAGCAACCGAGACAAAGCAAGTGTGATAGAGAACAAGCACTTGGCTGAGGCGGTGTTGGAGTCTATTATCGCAAAGCATGGAGTTTCCCCTGATGCTAAGAAGAGCTTGGCAGAAAGATTATCTGAATTGCTCAAAGCCGACCAGCAGCAATGCACTGAAGAACTAGCAAAATCAAAAGTTCCAAACGGCAAAGTCCACTAGAAAAGATAAGATAATAGGCGTTGTATGAGACAATAACACCTAGGTTACTGTTTTTTTGCTAATTCACATGAAGTGTTCTAAACCCTTTCTACTGGAAGTGGGGCTTGGAATCTAGCTAATGGGCATCCTTTATGTCCTTGATTCTAATTACTCTAAAGAAAAGAAGAGAATGAGGATGCTGCAGGTGATTTTGTGTAAGTTTGTAACAGATTCTGTAAGTTAAATTTGTTATATATACATATATATTATCCTATTTAGACATTTAATCTATATATAAATTATAAAAACTTATATGTATTAATAATGATAATAATATAGGTATTTAGTCGAATAAGAATGATATTACAATATGAAATATTATAATATCAATGAAATAAATAAAAACATACTAGAGACGAAATAGAGAAAGAAATTCCGTCTCTATGTTGATTCTGGATATAGGATTTGAGACGAACGTTATTCTCTCTCCAATTGAGACGGAATAGAGACGGATAATTCCGTCTCGAAACTCTGGGTGGGGTTGTAGAATTCCGACTCTATTAGAGTCAAAAGTATTCTGTCTCTATTCCGTCTCTAATTCTTAAATAGAGACGGAATAAGTCGTCTCCATTCCGACTCGGTTTAAGACGGAAGTGAAGATTCCGTCTCTATTTAAATTTGCGACGACCCGTATTGAGACGGAATAGAGACAGAATTGTCCGTCTCTAAATCCGTTTTTTTAGTAGTGTGGGTCTTTGAAGGGTCAAAGAGGTATTGTGGTCATTTTGTGGGGGTTTGATGGATTGTCGGGTTTATTTTGGAGTTTGAGTTACGAGAGTCTGTGAGATGCTCAACTCTGTGAGACATTTGAATTCTTGAAATGATGAAGGATGTGAGACGCTCGGGTCTATGAGACGTTCGAGGCTAGAAAGGGTTATCAAATTTCGAGAGGTTTGGATTTTTTAGAAGTTGAGGGTTTTCGAGGTGTTTGAATTTGATGAGTCTATTGTGATGTTCGAATCTGTTGAACTGTGGAGACATTCGAGTCTGTTGAGTTGTTGAGACGTTCAAATCTGTTGAGCTTCTGAGACGTTCGAGTCTGTTGAGCTGTTGAGACTTTTGAGTCTATTTAGCTGTTGAGACGTTCGAGCCTATTGAGTTGTTGAGATGTTCGAGTCTGTTGAGCTGTTGAGACTTTCGAGTCTGTTGAGCTGCTGAGACGTTTGAGTCTCTGAGTTGCTGAGACGTTTAGAGATTTGAGATGCTTGAGTTCTAAGGAGTTTGGAGTTTCAAGGAGTTTGAAGTTTTAAGGAATTTGAGATTTATGATGTTTGGAATTATTTAGGATTGGAATGAATTTGAATTGAATTGGGAATGAAAATAATTTTGAATTGAATTTGGTTTTGGTTTGGTTTGAAATTGAGATTGAATCAAATTGAATTAAGAATTGAATTGAATTGAATTGAATTGAATTGGAGTTGAATTAAGAATTGAATTGAAATCATATTGAAATTGAATTGATTTTGGATTGGTATTGGAATGAATTTGAGATGGGATTGAATCGGTTTTTTGATTGATTTTGAATTGAATTGTGTGCCAAATTTAAGCTAATGGGCTAGGTTTGGGCCTTGGAAAAGTAGCCCGAAATGGGCTTTGAAATTTGGGCCGAATTTGGGCCTTGAAATGTGGACCGGGTTTGGCCTTGGAAAAGTGGGCTGAAAATGGGCCTTAGGAAATTGGGCGGAGTGAGCCTTGAAAATTGGGCCAGATTGGGCCTTGGAAATTAGGCCGATTTTGGGCCTTGAAATGTGGACCGGGTTTAGCATGGGCCTTAGAAAAGTGGGCCGGAGTGGGCCTTGGAAATTGGGCCAGATTGGGCGTCAAAATGTGGGCCGGATTGGGCCTTGAAATTGGGTCGGGTTTAGGCCTTGGAAAATGGGCCAAAATGGGCATTAGGAAATTGGGCCCGATTGGACCTTGAAAATTGGGCCAGAGTGGGCCTTAAAAATTAGACCGGATTGGGCCTTGAAATGCGGGTTGGATTTTGGCTTTAAAATTGGGCCGTTTTTAGGCCTTGGAAAATGGGCCAAAATGGGCCTTAGGAAATTGGGCCGGAGTGGGCCTTAAAAATTGGGCTGGAGTGGGCCTTAAAATGGGCCTCAAAATGTGAGCCGGATTTGGGCCTTGAAATGGGATTGATTTTTGTTTTTGGGATTGGATTGATATGAAGTGGAGATGGGCAGCTTTGTATTTTAATTAATTTGCAAGTGTTTGGGCTGGATTTGAAATTAAATTTGGGACTGAATTTTGAATTGAATTTGGGGATGATCTCGGGTTTATTTGGAATTTAAGGATGTGGTTTGTGTATAGAGTGTCACCACCACCAGGTGGTCATATGATCCACTAAGTGTGGGGGACACCCACTATCCTAAAGTTGTCCTGTGGCTTTCCAAAATGACCCAAAAGGTGAATTATAACAAAGTCAAAGAAAAGAAACAATCAATAATGTTCAAACAAATCTTAATGATTTCGAAACAACATGCTAAAGGTTCTCAAATGTAGCTAACTATGATAACTAAGCAAAGATATGGATATTAACTCCACCTATGTTCATGCCCTTTAAAGAGATTCTAACATTTTACATATAAAGAAATGTTATAAAGATCATGATATAAAATAGTAGAAGGGGATTCATCCTAAGACTACAATAGGAAATAGAAACAATAAATAAAATACAAATTATTACAAGTACAATAAAAAAAATTCTAAATAGAGAGCTGCTATGGGGGGTTGCATGGACACCGCCTCACTTGAGCTGATAGGGATCAGCATACACCAACCGTTACTTGTGTTTGAAAGCCCAGGTAGTCCTAGCCAAAGTCCAATTCCTTAGCTAAGCAGTTTTCCACTCCTTGGGCATTATGTACATGTCATAGAACAAAGACAAACAAACATGAGATTAGTTAGTAATGAAATGTAAGAGGGTTAGGATGTGTGCAATGGGATCATACGGACCTTCTCAATAGGAGGAAAGGGGCAATTTAATCATCTCCCACACCCCACACAACCGAGAACATAGAAAAGAGTTTCAAGCTGCCAACAAATACTAAGAATTGTAAGATAAATCAAGTCATTGGGATTGCTACTCAAATTAATTCGTCATCTTAGATTATGACTCAACCAAAGTGTAGTATCAAAGCTAGGGGTTGTGTGAGTCATGTGGGATCATATGTAGAAGGGGATTTTGAATCATTTCCCTCTAAGATGAAGAGTTAATAAAGACCATCTAGCCAATGAATGATTTATCTACACAATTATAGCATAGGGCAACTATCACTCAATTCATGTTCTTATCTAAGCGCAAGGGACAAGTTATATACTAGTTTCAAATCAATTTCCAAACTTATATCAATGCGCAAGGGGAAATTAACCAACAGAATTGTATTGCACTTAAGAAAGGTTGAATAAATTGTATTTCCAAACCCATGGCCCAAGGTGCATCAGTACAGCCAATTAGTGTGATCCAAAGCCAGAGTACCAATTCAGCAAGCGCGGCCCAAGCCAAGGAAGCCCAGCCATGTCCAATATGTACCACCTCAGTCAAAGCATGAAACGGGGGCTAGTTAGCAAATCGTTGGATAAACAGTGCAAAATTAGAATGAGATTGAACATGAAAACATCAGGGCTATACAGACGGGCCCATCAGCAATTCGAGCACCAAGATGAAAAGTGGTCCTCAGTAAACAAAAGTCACCAGATGGGTCAACAAACATAGGAATGCAACATAGGGCCTCACTTCCCAAAGGCCGGAAAGGGGTGAAGGCCCTGAAAAGAAGAGGACTCAATTTTGGTATTCTGATCCAAATCCATCCCAACAGCTAAATAGGGGAATCGGTGTAAATCTTAACATTCAAACCCAAATCAATCAGCTAGACAACATTCGGTCATCATCAGGACTGACCTATTCAACAACAGCATATAAAACAGAGAAATAGCTCGATTCTCATGGGAAAAAGCCCGTGTGCAAGGAAATTGCCACTTGATTTGGTCATCTGAATTGAATTTCAAAAAACACCAAGACGCAAGCACCACGATTCAAATCCACAGAAAACACACATTCCAGCATACATTACATTAATCCCCAAAATAGGACAACAAGGCAATTAATCTAACTACGTTCCAACCCAAAGCCGAGTCCAAGCCAGTTAAGTCCACAGATGAGTCTTCCGTCATTCAGATCAATGCAAGTGTACCTCATTCAAAGCAGAAAGGAAAAGGGTTAATGCCAAGGGATACGAAATAAACTCATATACAAATGAATGAGATGGAGAGAAATAATCTTCGACAGTTAACATCCCCGTCAAACCGAGTGTGGTTGCGGTTGTTGATGGATTTCAGCTAGCACATAATCAATCAATTCACGCTCAAAATTAACAAACCTGTAACCATCTCAGCCAACCGAAGTGCCCAAATTGAAGCACCTCAATCAAGATATGGATAGACAGAGCAGAAGGAGGAAAGCTTCAGTCGATTGTTAATTCAAAACAGAGATGATCAAATGAATCCATAACAAATATCCCTCCGTTCAACAAATAATGTCATTTAGAAACTTGCACATTTATTAGAAAAATAGGACAATGACGCATGTGCCCCTACTTTTTACTTTTTCATTTAGTTAATAATTACTTTTATACTCCCTCCGGTTAATTAATCGTCCGTTTTAGGGTGAGAGTCTTGTTCAACAATATCTGTCATTCTAGCTTTTTGAATACTTTTTAATACTTTTTACCCATTTCTAACCCTACTATTCAACACAAAATTAAATTTATTTAGATAGAAAAGTAAAAAGTAGGGGTACATGCGTCTTTTTTCTACTTTTCTTATAAGTGTGCAAGTTTCTAAAACGACAGATATTGTTGAACGGAGGGAGTATTGAATAGTAGGGGTAAAAGTGGAAAGAAGTGTGTCAAAAAGCTAGAATGACAGATATTTTTTGAACAAGAATCACATCCTAAAACGACAGATATTAATGAACGGAGGAGTATAAATTAAGCAAACTCAAATAGCAAACTTGGCTCATATGATTTATGTAGACCAACAAGCGAACCTCTGTCTTTCCCTTTCATTTCCTCACAGAAACTGAACTCAGTTTCCTGGTTTTTCAGTTGCCAAAAATTGTCTCAATGCTCAATGCGAACAGTGAGGTTTCTCCCTTGTTTTAGTGCACCAAAGGCTCACCAAAGCCCCTGCAGAAAAGCTTCAAAACAAGGTAAATGTGAGCAGTTTTCCTTCTGCATGGTTCCTTGCGACAAAAATGTATATACGAGCAGCATTCTCCCTGCTTGTTTTAGTGTACCGAAACTTACCCAAATCTCTGCAGAGCAACCAGGTAATTACCTCCCCTCTCTACGTTAGAACCATGCCAAAACTTGCCTTGAAATTCCTAAACAGATCACATAACCAATACACTAAATCACTCCACTCTGCTACTGTTAAAAAAAAAACAAAAACTGTATGCAGAACTAGGCAAGGAGGAAATTTGTAGTTGGAGGGATGAAGCTGTGAAGCTGTAAAAGATTTCCTTGACAACCAAACCAAAGTAACGGTGAGTCATGTTCTATGCTAATACTTTAGGAAGTGCTAATTAAATACTGAATGGAAACAGAGAAAAAGAAATGGATAATATACCTGCGTCGACTGAAGTTGATAATGTGTGTATATATGGGTGTTGCTGAGTTATCATGCGTAACAGTAATGTATATGTATATGGGCATTGGGCAAGCGTACAGGATATATGCATGCGGTATTATTTATTTTGAGTTGTTAATGTGTAACCAATAATGGGTGTGGGTTAGAAAAAAAAATATATATAGATGTATATATTTACATGTATATGAAGTGACGGATATATATATGGGTTATTGAAGTGGTTAATGTGTAGTTAATTATGCAAAAAGTTGAATATGGGAGGAAATTAAATTAAGGAATTCTTGTAAAATTCTGTACGAAACAGTAGTCATAACAAAATTCTAGAGACATTTGAATGCTATTTTGAAATAATTATTATGCTATTTTTAAGGCCATATTTATGCCAAGTCATTATAATTATTTTGGGCATTAAATAGTCATTAATAAATTTGTATGGTTGATCTATAAGGCAATATAAAATTCTGATGAGAAAACCATCACTCTAATATTATAACTACGTGGGGGCATTTTAAAAAAAAAATATAGACATATTCATAAGCTTATATTATAGCTTGAATGAATTCGAAAACCTTTAAAATAATAATATAATAATAATAATAATAATACTTTATATAAATAGATAAATCATAAATGGGGTCAAAATGTAATAAAAAGAAATATTGGGTGTAAATAGTAATAATAACCGAAAGGGTTATTTGGGGATTTTTATAAGTATAAAATATGAATTTTATAAAATTAGGGGTAAATTGTAAAACTAGGAAACTATGGGGGGTAGTTTCATAAATACTATCAAAAGTGGTCAAAGAATAATTTAAGTGGTCAACCTTGACCACATATGAAGGTTGACCAAATTAAAATGACAAGGATAATTATTTTAAGAATTTAAAGAAATATTAAGTCAAAATCAATAATTATAAAAAGTAGGGGAGTATATATAATTACCGAGATTATAAGGATCAAAATGTAAATATGGGAACCTTTGAGGTTTGTTGGGAATTTTAGAGAATTTTGGGGTGAGTTTGAGGGATTAATAAATTAATGAGGTAGTAAAAATATAACAAGTATGGAATATGGGGTGGTTGTGTAAATAAACAAACATGTGAGATGACATAGGAATTTCCGGAAGAATTTTGGGCTATTCGGAAATTATATACACATTATATGTATATAATAATGTTTGAAAACCTTAGTTTATAATTTAATAAGACTAGAAATGTAATGCTTATAATATATGGGTTAATCTCATAAATAATCAAACTATGGGGGGAAGAGATTGTCATTACCGACAATATATATATATATATAGGCTGGTTGGAAAATTTTAAAGTTTGAACATACTGTATATTATAAAGTCTTGGGTGACGAAATGAGACATGATATTAAGTATGAAAGAATATATTATAAGAGGGGGCCTATAATAATTTTATCATGTGAACTCGTAACATAGCACGAGGATATAACGTGCATAACGAGCCACATACGAGATTATGCTACTACGAGTGGGAACGTAAATGTAACGACAACCGTATTGTAAATGTTTACAGTGGGGTAATATTTTACATGCACGCGAACACTACGTAAACAATGACGTATAGTTACAACTATAATATGTACATGATTGTTTGTATATATACATATATGTATGGATAAGCCGCGTACATACGTAAATATAACTACGCGAATTAGTTTGTATAACGGAATGTTTAAACGTCAGGCATACAACATAACGTTATTCCCGTATGCATGTAAACCGATAATTACGTAAACAAAACGTGAACGAAACTTCCATATGATAAGTAATATTACCGTAGCAACAACTACATACCCGTAAACTATAACGAGTGGCTGAAATCTAAATCCTTAAGGCTAACGACCATCGAGATAAACAAGAGGTCAATTAAGACTTAGACACGGGTTGGAAGTATGGGTTGGTCTAGATTAGTTAAGTAAATACGAAATACGTATATACGTACTGATATTAGGACAATGTGTATACCAGAGATACGAGTGGGTAGACACGAGCACTGTGAGCGTTAGAGCCTACGCGGGGGTTATCACGCGGGCGACAACGGTGTAAGGTATGTTGGATTCTATGGTCTGAACCCTGATGGATTCTTTGAGTTCAGACATCTGTGTGCTAATTGCTTAAGATGATATGGTTGAAAATGCATGTGCTTATGAATGTTATCTGCTTGACTATCTAGCATTTTATTATTTGTGTGCGAACGCCTTTGGCTATAGATAACGATAATCATTTAACGACGATACTGTTGGTAAAGCGATGAGTACGACACTGTCAAAAAATACTCAGATTATCTAAGACTTAAAACTTAGGAAGAAAGGTTCGGTATTACCAACCTTAGAGCATTGGCACAGAACATGAATATAACCTAGAGTCAGTTAAAACACTTAACTATGGAGAAATGGAGGTTGATGAGGTGGTGTGATATATGTACGGGGAAATCCTGGTCTGCATTCGTTCCAGCAGGTTGCGCAGTGTGATCACCAGAGGGGAGTCCAGGCATGGAGCCCCTCGTTGAGGAATCCAAGGATCGTCTTAGATCGTTGGCGTTGGGTACTAACGTAGGTACATGGCTTCGGGCCACACGGATGTTTCTCACGAGACGTCGGGGAAGCCAAATGATCTCGAATCATTGGCAATGGGACTACTGTCCAATAATAACTAAAACTTGGTGAGGTGTTAATGGGGAATTGTCCATCTAACGTGACACCCAAAGGATGATGAGAGAGTTGGTGGGAGCGGGGCTCCAGACGATTGAATAACGAACTTGCGATTACGATTTCGATCTAGCGACTATTGTGCATGGTTATTAATATGTTGTTTGTGGTGATTACTTGGTGAACTGTTGCGTGTTTACATTCCGCTTTTACAGTCTTTTATATATACTTGTAAACTGGAACAGCATGAAAATTGAATAGCATGCTAATCAAGACGGCTAATTAACTCATGTGGCCTAAAGGCAATTAGGATCATATAGTTCAACATACTCAGCCTCGTGCTGAGCCTTTTGGCAACCACATTTTTGCAGGTATACTATGACTGACGCCGGAGTGCGGGATTGGGTATGGCTTTAAATTTGACTAGTCGATATGTGTAGGAGGAATCATGGATTATGCCATTGTAATAGATACGTCAAGTGATGATCGATGTATAATTGAATATTGATAGCTGCTCACTAGTTCTTAGAGTTATATGGATTTATCATGAGTTGTGTTAACCTCGTCATCACTGCGGATGGATGGTTAAGCAGATGGTTGGATGGTTGTGACACCCGCCTAGTTAGTGAGAGTGTTCCGCTGCGAATGTTGCAATTAATGTATTTTTAATTACTGTTACGAAGCGATTACGGTGAGAGTTAGGATTAATAGACGGGGGGTGTTACAAAAAAGTGGTATCAGAGCGGAGTACCGCTGATGACGAGAAATTAGGGTAAGAACTGTGAGCATAGGAATTGGGAAACATGGGAAACGTGGCGAGGATCCGTAACTAGAAAATTCCTAAAATATGAAATATACTTGAGTGTTGGCCTGTAGAGGCACTATGAATGTAGAAGGGTGTGAATACGTAAATCACAAACCCCTTATATATACATATCGATTACCCTTGAAGTACTATCTAAAAGACGAAGGATATACGTGTAATTACACGATTAGGTAAACCACCGTCGCTATTTAGACGAACAAAGTAGAGATGAGGGGTACGAAGTCACGAAAGGACTGTCGTTCCCACTATATCAATCTTTGGCCATAACTACGACTCATAAACCACTTACAACAGGCATTCTTGAACGCCTATCCCCACCCTCCTCATCCCGAGGAACTAATGGCAAATGAAGAGCACATGGTGATGAAAAGTTCCTTCAGATCGGGAAGACCCGACCTGACCGCTATGAATACTACACCAACAACGCGGAACAAGAACTTAAATGCCAAAATATTAAGGACTAGATAACCCGACATCGGTATACTATCAAAAGGGAACTACTTGAACTCAGTAGCAATTTAATGGAACCCTACTAAGCGAAGGAACACCATACCAACGACGACAAGAAGAGCCAGTAAAATATACGAAAATGCGAAGTTATAAGCGTATATATAACGCAGCAAAAATGCACGGTATAATAATTCAACCTGCATGGCGCACTTGCTACAACAAGTGCTTCCATAATAAACTGATTCAGGAAGACGACGACGACCCACAACGGTGGATAACTACAAGAGCATATGGACCAAACCCTCTGGGACTACAATAAGTAAATACCTAGAGAGGAAAAAGGGTCACATAAACCTGACAATGCGAGATGGACGAATACACGCATAGAGGCGAAAGGAAACCTAATGAAAACCCCCTCGTAAGGAGCAAAAACCTGAATTTTTGGGATACCCGGGCACTGAGCCTAACGCTCAGTGCGGGACAAGTAATCCTACAACTTTATATTGACTTCATAAGAAGGATAAACAAATGTATTACACTCACCTAAACCATAATACACACAATGCATAAAGCCTGCTAGATTGACTTACCCTGGAAAACCCTCCACATTTTCAAAATCTTTTCACATTTTCAAAACTTTTAAGTACCTTTTAACCATTCTTTCAACACACACCAATTAAGTCTATGAACAAAAGACGAGAGTATACGGGCAAGGTGCACCGAGTCATTAGACGGGCACGACCCTACTTGAGAAAGCCTAACCATTGACGAACAAACTACCATCACGGAAGAAATTGAAACACAAAATAAAGACCAAAGAGGATCGACAACCAAACGTCAAAGGAGATCTAAAAGTGAGTTACACATAGTGGACTTAGGCGAGCAATGGACGCATAAATTAGAAACCCCAAGATACTAAAGGGAGATGGGACGGGTTCCACAAGTCTTAACCCGATCCCAATCCATGGAGAAGCTGACAACCAGTATAGCTCGAGAGATTGAGCTGAATAAGATGTCAAGATAACGCCAATTATTACTTGTAAAGGATGACGCATTCATCACTGAGAAATACGGGGCAAACACCCGAATCAAATGACAAGGATCCCAGATAACATCACAATGCGTGATAATGCTGGATTCCTAAATAATGATGAAAAGAACAGACGTTCTGAAGTCCGGAGAAAAATCGAATTGTAGAGACAGCTGAAGCTAACATGCTACATGGTAGGCAGATTCAACTAAATACTGCACTTTAGGCATTACTAAAAGCTACCTATATACATTTTAAAGATTGAAAACCTAGGGATTTAAGATACTGATGCAATTCAGTGGGGCTACGTGTTGGGAAGATATATCCATATACTCTTATCCAAATAACAAATAGAATTAAACCCGCAATATAATATAAACTATAATACAAGCAATATAATATATGACTTGGTGTGAAACCGATGTGGGACCACATAAGAGAACCGGCTCCCTAGTAAGTGTATTGGTTATAATCAATGGGACTTAGTTCCACGAATAGTGAGATGGGTTGTTTGTGGGTGTAAGTGTGATCGTGAGTGGTTTGAGAGTAAAGAGGTTAGTTTTATAACGAGTATTTATCACGTAACGGAAGTCTTGATAAGATAAAATTTGGAAATGGAAAAATTTGAGGTTGTTTGATATTTGACGTGGGAGGTCGAACTTGACCCTGGTCAGGTCAAGGGAAAACCAACACAAATTGGAGTGAAGGGATAATTCAACACCGACGCTGACCACGTCGGGGTTGGAAAGTTCCTGAAACTCCCCATAAGTGGTCACGAATAATTCTGAATAAATAGGTGTTAATTTCTAGTCTTGACATAGAGTTAGACTTTAAAGGAAAAAGTATAAATATGTGTATGATGTGTATCGTTTGAATCGAGAGGAAAATTATCTATGGTATCCTATAGAGGATAGATGGTTAGAACAACTCCACAAATATTGAATATAGTCAATTATAAGAGAATGCTCGGGATAACTATAACATGGTGCATGTTAAGCAATTGATTACAAAATGAGTAATACACTCCTATAAATACAATTGAAGGTATCCTCTATCAATTTGCTAAACTATAACCACACCGCTATCTGTAAGGAAAAAGCATTGCCCAAATCTTTACAATAAAACCCTGATGAGTGTGTGAAATGAGAGCCTACCTATAGACTTGGTAGAATTGAAGAATAGAAATTCTATATGAACACTAAGACAAGTTGACTCCAAGTCCACCTGAGCAAATTCCATTGCGAGGAATACATACTTCCAACTAGGAACCTCAACAGAAATCTTATTGCTTAGCACATAAGGAACATGCGACTAAAATCGTACCTGTATGATCAGTGACTAACGAACTGATGAAGGCAGGAAACCTTCTACGCTCTGTACAAGGATACCCAACAAGACCATGACCCAAACCTTACACTAAATACATGAACCGAATACGGTGGCAGTTAGCGAATACCGGTACCACGGATTGGCGATCCATTGATAAATAAAAAGGAAGTTTCAGTGATCTCTAGTACTAACTTAAAATCTGAACACCTTCAACCGCAGATATAGAAAGTAATGTATAGAAGACTGAAAATACCATACCTTAACACGAGTTTTACCTAAACCGATTATAACCATAAACGCGAATCGACATAGAATGTGTAACCAAGTAACACCCAAAGTACTACCTTTAGGAAGGAGCATCAACCAACACCGCTGCTATAAGCACAAAAGTCCAAGAGAGCGAAGTATCGCCTCTAACCACCTTTCCAATCTATACCACTAGGGCGACAATATAACTAATAACTCGAATAAATCAACATCAGATGACACCAAGGATATCCATTAAAAGGGAGATTGACAATAGAATACTTCACTAACCGTGTGACGGACACTACAAGTGTACAAAATGAGACGTGGGACGACCACACTCCGATAGGAGCATGCGGGCCTGACAGACTCACTTATAGTTAGTCAGGTAAGTAGTAATGTATCAGTAGGGTACCCCATGCATGTAGACAAGTAGTGTAAGAAACACGAGAAGTAGTCAACTCCGTACCAAGGTCAGTAATACAAATCCAGACTAGTGCAGCCAATTACCTCGAATATGGACGAGAAGAGCCTCAGTTAAACCAACGGGGCTAGAGGAGCCAAGGACCTCGAATACAATACGACCAGCGTCATAACTCCACAGTGAAGACAAAGGAAACCTTTCGAAGTCGTGAATGCTAATGACATAGACATGGTAACCCATTAAAAGGGCGACTAATATGTGAAAACCTCATAAGGATCAAGCAATTCTTGACGTCCAGAGGAACCTACCAAAGGATGTGAACGTAAACACATGACTACGCAATAAAGAAGGTAGAGCTAGCATATTAATAGACGCCTTAAGCGAGAAACAAATGTAATGATAACTAACAACCGCCGAACCGACCAGAAAATGGGGTGCACGGAAGCAACCATCAAGTACAGCCAATAGCAAGAAGTATGTGGGTGAAAATAGTCGTGCTGAACCTCGCATAGAAGGAAGAGAAATGAAGGCTAGCGGTAGAACCTAGAGTACAAGCCACAACAAATAGATTCCCCTGGCAGAAAGCAGGATGACCATACAACATTGTTGCTAGCCGGACCCTCGAGAAGATAATATGCATCAATCAACACGAAGTAAGTAGCAAAGAAAACAACAAATATATTCCCCTCGGAACAAGACCACTTGGAGACACGGATGACAAGCATTATCTCCGTAGCATAAGGCTAGTACGTCTCAGTATTATAGAGACGAGTGCAAAGAGCACTAAGTACTAACGATAGCCAATGTCATATTGCACCTCAAATTGAGTGAGAAGATACGCGCATGTACGCTAACACCCAACCATAGAATATATGGCTAAGATCTAATCGTGCACGCACGCATCAATCGATATTACCGCCCCGATTATGATACCTCAATTTCCAAACTAAGAAAAGACCGTGGACCAACACTGTCATATTGGAATGAGGGTCAGCAATAACTTGCTGCTAATAAACAGTCTACAACAATGAAAAAAAAGGGGCAACTAAGCCCTAGATTCATGGGTCTGCACCTCATTACGGAGCGAGTGGGCCCATTAGAATGAATTTGGGAGAGAGCACAAAGAAGTCCGTGCCTCATCCTTCATATGTTTTAGAGCCAAGAAACTAGAATCATACTCGCCTCTCTCGATACGAGAGAATCCACTCCAAGGGCGGAAGACGCCACATGAGAGTTGGAGAACTCTACAGAGCCAAGTATCCAGCGCTCTTTGTTGAGCGGCCCGTTGTATACTTGTGGGGTCGGGGCGCAACCCTTTTTTTTAAGGGGGGTAGAGCCTCTTGGCATGTACTTATTTGCACTAGGTTTTGGTTGTGTGGTTTTATCGTACGTATGAGGAGCATACCTGGTATTATAGTATGTACGGTGATACTATACATTGGATAGATACGTCCTTAGTGGTGTTTGTGATTTATATATTATTATGTTTGGTGAAGAATGGAATGAAATTAATAGACACTTCGGGGGAAGTGGTCTAGATGGTAGAATTGGTAGAGCCCTTGCATATTAGCCATTTTGTGTTGATGTGGTGTTGTTTATGTTGTGGATATATATTGATTTTGTGTATCACTTGGGATATACTTGTTGATATGTATGTGCCTAGAGCACTTGAACTATTGTGTATGGATGTCCTTCGGGACTTGTGACATATATATATGTGTGGTTGGTTTGGAAACTAGTGGTTGAATGGAATGGATTACACTTCTGAAAAGTGTTGGAACTTTAGAATTGATAGGATTGGATGGATTTGAACCTTGAGATTCGTTGAGTAGTTAGATACATATTCGATGTAGACAACTTCGGGACGAAGTTCTTTTAAGGGGGGTAGACTGAAATACCCCGAATAATTACTACTTTAAATTAGTGAAGACTAAATTAAATTATGATCACAATTACCATAAACATTATGGTATTTAAAATATAGTCCCAAACGTATATTAGATTAAACTCCAAAAAGTAATATCGCAAGTACATATCGGTACATATAATAAATACCACTAGTATACCCTAATAAATTATATGAGTATTAAATATACCCAAAAATAAATCATTGACACAAGGATATACTCATGTACACATTGTAAAAAAAAAAAATTGTGACAAGTTACTAAGTGACACATTAAATAGTCACCTATTATATATATATTATACATGTAGTAAATGTTACAATATTAAGAAGTTGGATAATTTTAAAACTCCTTCCCTCCAATGTGCAATCGACCGCCCACCTGCACAAAAGGAAACAAAACATCATTAGATAAGTAAATTACTAATATAAGTACAAATAGTACATTTACCTCCCATATACCTATGCTGCTAGATTAAACATCTCCTGCAAGTGGCAGCCATCTCCTTTCCTATCCATCACCGACAAGTACAAACAGCTCCCATTCTGTTCCCTTCTCTTTTTTCCGGTTCCCTCCCTCCTTTCCACACTAATATTCATCTTCCTCCATACTCTACTAACTACAGCAACACAGGAGAACACCAGAATTACGGTTGCATCAACAGAGCAGCAACACCATAGTCCCTCACGGCTCCATCTGAAAATCTCATCACATTTTCCCTCTTATATTGCCACCGATGTTGAGCAGTTTCTCCACTGCATATAATAGCAGCTAGGAACAACAAACTACCACTTCACTCTCTTGCACATTTACGGTGCAGTAAACAGAGATGAAGCAAATGAAACAAAAAAACGGTAATCTCTTCTTCTCTTATACGCGGCTTTCTTCTCCTTCACCTCCTACTTCATACCACTTCTTCTTCTGTTTAGTTACAGTAAACAACAAACATTCCCCAGCTTGAACTCACGGTGGGTACCCAACAGAACAACCCAACAAAAAAAAAAACAAGGTAATGTAATACCTTATACTTCCATGTTTTCTCACGGTCTTCCTCTTCCCTCCAGAGACATTCTACAACTTCATCCCATTTCCCTTCCTCTCTGTTGCAGAAACCAAAAAAAAAAAAAAAAAAGACGCCAGTTGAGCTCACCTTTCCGGCTCACAAACAGCAAACCAAGAGCATCAAAACTGAGCAAATTCTTCAGCCTCCACCTCTCTCCCTTACCCATTACAGTAAACATCAGCAAAACACACCAGCTGAGTTTCCCTTATTCCGACACAAAACAGTAAGCAAGGGAGCACAAAACTGAGGTAAAACACCCACCCTCTTTCATCTGTTGAGTTCATCCTCTGGGCATGGGGACAGCAACACCCTCCTTCATCATTTTCCCTATGTTTTTCAAGTGCCTAAAACACCTCTGAAGGATCCAAGACACAGCCAGAAGCTGCACCAGCGCTGAAGAAGAATTTTCTTGAGCTGTAACGGTAAGAAGAAACGTACTAAAACACACACCTCTT
The DNA here is from genome assembly GCA_023374045.1 of Limonium bicolor. NCBI lineage: Eukaryota > Viridiplantae > Streptophyta > Magnoliopsida > Caryophyllales > Plumbaginaceae > Limonium > Limonium bicolor. Next base: position 68,328,627 of record CM041778.1, on the reverse strand, counting down.
CCCATGTCCTGTTTATGTCCGAAAGTGTTACTCACTTTGACACCTCCTCTCGGTCCTTTGATGCTTACGATTGAAGCTCCACTCTAACCCTCCTGCTGAGCCAAACCGCAGCCATGTAACTCCATGAAAGGAGATTAAAAAAAAAAAAGAAAGAAAAAAAAACAAGGTAGGAACCGTGAATTTTGTGACTGTACAAACCTCTGTCTTTCCCTTCATTTCCTCACAGAAACTGAACTCAGTTTCCTGGTTTTCAGTTGCCAAAAATTGTCTCAATGCTCCATGCGAACAGTGAGGTTTCTCCCCTTGTTTTAGTGCACCAAAGGCTCACCAAAGCCCCTGCAGAAAAGCTTCAAAACAAGGTAAATGTGAGCAGTTTTCCTTCTGCCTGTTCCTGCGACAAAAATGTATATACTGAAGCATTCTCCCTGCTTGTTTTAGTATACCGAAACTTACCCAAATCTCTGCAGAGCAACCAGGTAATTACCTCCCCTCTCTACGTTAGAACCATGCCAAAACTTGCCTTGAAATTCCTAAACAGATCACATAACCAATACACTAAATCACTCCACTATGCTACTGTTTAAAAAAAAAAAACTGTATGCAGAACTAGGCAGAGGAGGAAATTTGTAGTTGGAGGGATGAAGCTGTGAAGCTGTAAAAGATTTCCTTGACAACCAAACAAAGTAACGGTGAGTCATGTTCTATGCTAATACTTTAGGAAGTGCTAATTAAATACTGAATGGAAACAGAGAAAAAGAAATGGATATATATACCTGCGTCGACTGAAGTTGATAATGTGTGTATATATGGGTGTTGCTGAGTTATCATGCGTAACAGTAATGTATATGTATATGGGCATTGGGCAAGCGTACAGTATATATGCATGCGGTATTATTTATTTTGAGTTGTTAATGTGTAACCAATAATGGGTGTGGGTTAGGAAAAAAAATATATATATAGATGTATATATTTACATGTATATGAAGTGACGGATATATATATGGGTTATTGAAGTGGTTAATGTGTAGTTAATTATGCGAAAAGTTGAATATGGGAGGAAATTAAATTAAGGAATTCTTGTAAAATTCTGTACGAAACAGTAGTCATAACAAAATTCTAGAGACATTTGAATGCTATTTTGAAATAATTATTATGCTATTTTTAAGGCCATATATTTAGGCCAAGTCATTATAATTATTTTGGGCATTAAATAGTCATTAATAAATTTGTATGGTTGATCTATAAGGCAATATAAAATTCTGATGAGAAAACCATCACTCTAATAATTATAACTACGTGGGGGCATTTTTTAAAAAAAAATATAGACATATTCATAAGCTTATATTATAGCTTGAATGAATTCGAAAACCTTTAAAATAATAATAAAATAATAATAATAATAATACTTTATATAATAGATAAATCATAAATGGGGTCAAATGTAATAAAAAGAAATATTGGGTGTAAATAGTAATAATAACCGAAAGGGTTATTGGGGATTTTTATAAGTATAAATATGAATTTTATAAAATTAGGGGTAAATTGTAAAACTAGGAAACTATGGGGGGTAGTTTCATAAATACTATCAAAAGTGGTCAAAGAATAATTTAAGTGGTCAACCTTGACCACATATGAAGGTTGACCAAATTAAAATGACAAGGATAATTATTTTAAGAATTTAAAGAAATATTAAGTCAAAATCAATAATTATAAAAAGATTAGGGGAGTATATAATTACCGAGATTATAAGATCAAAATGTAAATATGGGAACCTTTGAGTTTGTTGGGAATTTTAGAGAATTTTGGGGTGAGTTTGAGGGATTAATAAATTAATGAGGTAAATAATATAACAAGTATGGAATATGGGGTGGTTTGTAAATAAACAAACATGTGAGATGACATAGGAATTTCCGGAAGAATTTTGGGCTATTCGGAAATTATATACACATTATATGTATATAATGTTTGAAAACCTTAGTTTATAATTTATAAGACTAGAAATGTAATGCTTATAATATATGGGTTAATCTCATAAAAATCTAACTGGGGGGAAGAGATTGTCATTACCGACAATATATATATATATAGGCTGGTTGGAAAATTTTAAAGTTTGAACATACTGTATATTATAAAGTCTTGGGTGACGAAATGAGACATGATATTAAGTATGAAAGAATATATTATAAGAGGGGGCCCTATAATAATTTTATCATGTGAACTCGTAACATAGCACGAGGATATAACGTGCATAACGAGCCACATACGAGATTATGCTACTACGAGTGGGAACGTAAATGTAACGACAACCGTATTGTAAATGTTTACAGTGGGGTAATATTTTACATGCACGCGAACACTACGTAAACAATGACGTATAGTTACAACTATAATATGTACATGATTGTTTGTATATATACATATATGTATGGATAAGCCGCGTACATACGTAAATATAACTACGCGAATTAGTTTGTATAACGGAATGTTTAAACGTCAGGCATACAACATAACGTTATTCCCGTATGCATGTAAACCGATAATTACGTAAACAAAACGTGAACGAAACTTCCATATGATAAGTAATATTACCGTAGCAACAACTACATACCCGTAAACTATAACGAGTGGCTGAAATCTAAATCCTTAAGGCTAACGACCATCGAGATAAACAAGAGGTCAATTACTTAGACACGGGTTGGAAGTATGGGTTGGTCTAGATTAGTTAAGTAAATACGAAATACGTATATACGTACTGATATTAGGACAATGTGTATACCAGAGATACGAGTGGGTAGACACGAGCACTGTGAGCGTTAGAGCCTACGCGGGGTTATCACGCGGGGACAACGGTGTAAGGTATGTTGGATTCTATGGTCTGAACCCTGATGGATTCTTTGAGTTCAGACATCTGTGTGCTAATTGCTTAAGATGATATGGTTGAAAATGCATGTGCTTATGAAATGTTATCTGCTTGACTATCTAGCATTTTATTATTTGTGTGCGAACGCCTTTGGCTATAGATAACGATAATCATTTAACGACGATACTGTTGGTAAAGCGATGAGTAACGATGTCAAAAGATTATCTAAGATACTTAGGATTATTATCTAAGCTTAAAACTTAGGAAGAAAGGTTCGGATTACCACTTAGAGCATTGGCACAGAACATGAATATAACCTAGAGTCAGTTAAAACACTTAACTATGAGAAATGGAGGTTGATGAGGTGGTGTGATATATGTACGGGGAAATCCTGGTCTGCATTCGTTCCAGCAGGTTGCGCAGTGTGATCACCAGAGGGGAGTCCAGGCATGGAGCCCCTCGTTGAGAATCCAAGGATCGTCTTAGATCGTTGGCGTTGGGTACTAACGTAGGTACATGGCTTCGGGCCACACGGATGTTTCTCACGAGACGTCGGGGAAGCCAAATGATCTCGAATCATTGGCAATGGGACTACTGTCCAATAATAACTAAAACTTGGTGAGGTGTTAATGGGGAATTGTCCATCTAACGTGACACCCAAAGGATGATGAGAGAGTTGATGGGAGCGGGGCTCCAGACGATTGAATAACGAACTTGCGATTACGATTTCGATCTAGCGACTATTGTGCATGGTTTTAATATGTTGTTTGTGGTGATTACTTGGTGAACTGTTGCGTGTTTACATTCCGCTTTTACAGTCTTTTATATATACTTGTAAACTGGAACAGCATGAAAATTGAATAGCATGCTAATCAAGACGGCTAATTAACTCATGTGGCCTAAAGGCAATTAGGATCATATAGTTCAACATACTCAGCCTCGTGCTGAGCCTTTTGGCAACCACATTTTTGCAGGTATACTATGACTGACGCCGGAGTGCGGGATTGGGTATGGCTTTAAATTTGACTAGTCGATATGTGTAGGAGGAATAATGGATTATGCCATTGTAATAGATACGTCAAGTGATGATCGATGTATAATTGAATATTGATAGCTGCTCACTAGTTCTTAGAGTTATATGGATTTATCATGAGTTGTGTTAACCTCGTCATCACTGCGGATGGATGGTTAAGCAGATGGTTGGATGGTTGTGACACCCGCCTAGTTAGTGAGAGTGTTCCGCTGCGAATGTTGCAATTAATGTATTTTTAATTACTGTTACGAAGCGATTACGGTGAGAGTTAGGATTAATAGACGGGGTGTTACAACTAAGGTTTGGTGGAAGTTAAGAGGAAGCTCATTGAATGTTCCATGGCTGGTCTATGGTGTTAGCAAGTCCTTTCTCATGATGCTCATTGTTGTGCAAACTAGTAATGAAACTATCTTGCGAACTAATGGGCAGTGAACCTAGTTGTTGTTGTCTAACAAGATAGTATCCACAAGGACTTCACAACTATCTAACTAATTATAAGTTTAGTAAATGTGCAAAAATATATACAATAGTGCATAAATGTAACTTGGAGGTTTTTTAGGGGTTTTTGGTTTGATAAACAAAGAAATAAAGGAAAGTAATAAACTAAACTAACTAAACTAGAATAGATGTTGCCCAAGATGGATATTTGCACCAATCCTCCCCTTACTACCGATTGTCTACTCTTGAACTTATAGCTAATAAAATAAACACTTAATTAATTAATTAGCACCCAAACCTAGGCCTACTAATCCTAACCAATTTAACCAACTTCTTAATCAGCTAAGCCCAGCCCCGGTCAATCGATAGCACTAAGATCAAGTTCCCCTAAGTTGCAATGTAGTCTAATCTCAAAATCATTAAATTCAAGTACGTTAATTTAGTTCCCATTTAGGTTTCTATCTCAAAGTCATATGTTGATAGAACCCCACATTAGTGCTAGACTAATCGGCAACCTAGAATCTATCTCAATGCCTAATATTGACAAATTCAAAGCAAACCAACTAATTCCAACACATAGATAATTAATTAAGCAAAATCCTAAGTAAATCCTCAAATCTTTGTAGACAAGCTCAAGAGCCATAATCACTCAATAATTATCATATATTATGCACAGAACAAAAATAAAGCATTAAACAAGTTCAAGGTTTGACAATAGAGATTTTAGGTATTTGGGACGAAAATCCCATCCTAGATGCAAGAAGATTACACAACCATTAAAGCACAAAATGAGAGAATCTTTTCCTTTTTTTTTCTTCTCCTCCTCCTCCTCCTCCTCCTCCCCCTCCTCCCCCTCCTCCTCCTCCTCCTCCTCCTCCTCCTCATGCAGCACAGCCGGTTTTGGTCTGTGGCCTCCTTTCCTCTCTTCCCTCTTTCAAAAACACGATTTTGGGCAAATTTTTAGCCCACCAACCCACGTGGGTCGGTCTCGTGGGTCAGTCGCCTCTAGGAGAAGACGTCATCACGTGCGCAGATTTTAGCCCGACCGACCCAAGTTGGTCAGTCGTCTGGGTCGGTCGATTCCAGTAGCTTTTGACCGACCCAAGTTGATCAGTCGTCTGGGTCAGTTGATTCCAGTAGCTTTCGACTGACCCACCTGGGGAGGTCGTCTATTGGTCAATCCAGTTGCTTCCAGAGAAAGTCTGACCAACCCACCTGGGTCGGTCCTGTGGATAGGGCGGTTTTCAAAATACTATATCTTCTTCCTTTTAGCTTTGATTTTTGATCGTTTGTGCCCACACGTTCCTTTTTCATCTACCTGATCCTAGATATGTTATTCATATTGTTTTATCAATAATGTGTAAAAACATCAATAAAAACAACACTTGAGGAAAACTAGTTATAGTGATGAAATGAGCATGAAAAGTATTGATAAAACATATGAAATACACCCCTAGAACATGCTCATTTGAACACTTATCACACCCCCACACTTACCTTTTTGCTTGTCCTCAAACAAAACCAAGAATCCAGGCAAGTAAGAAATGATCAAAACTAACAAATATTATCATGAAGTGTATGATAAAAGAAGAAGCAAAAGGTGGTTAAAACCTTTGAGGAGTGTGAACCATCACTTATTGGTGGCATGGGTGTGCTTAGAGCAAAATAAAATCTAGAGTTTCGGAGTATGATAGGAAGTGCTTCAAAGTAGTAAGGATTTGGTAACATGGAGAGCTTTTACCGTAACCAACTTCTCTCAAGAACGGCATTGAGGAGAAAATAAAAGAAAAAAAGATTTATGCATTTGTTTCACTTTTGCATAAGAGATGAGGAGTTAAATACTAGGAATGTAGCCTTTGAATTTAAGAACACTTAACTTTCATTGTTGGTTACCAATGGCGTCTCACAAGTCCCTTAAAGAATTTTCACAAAGAAGCACCCCATAGTAATCCATAAAGAGAAGACAAAAAGAACCCCTGCAAAACAAATCCAACCATTTTAGATCACTTGGTCACATCGAATGAAAATTCTTCTCAAAAGCAATTAAAAAGAACATTGTTGAGCACTTATCCCACAATTCATAAGAGTAATTGTTCTTAATGAGAACAACCCACATCACAAGGGTCCATGTTTTTGAATTTGGACAAACACAAGATAAGCATGAGAATTAAATATTTAAGCACACCATTCACTGAAAATGTTACTCATCCACACTTTTCGAACAATGTTCTCATTGTTCACTAGACAAATCGGAGAAGGTTTCATAAGACCTTTTCGGGAAGCAGAAACAAGAGAGAACATAAAGACACAAACAAGCATTATAGCATATAAGCTATTCCCACTAGAAAATTCAAGCATAATCAAAGTGAAAGAAGAGAAATGAGAGTAACAAAATAAAAGAAACTAAAACTTCACTGAGATTGTGGTTACTTGCATTGAAGGAGCTCCCCCACAATTGAGCTTTAGCCTCAATTAGCGTAGCTAGGTTGCGATGTGAACTTAAATTTGCACCTACATAAAACACTAGAAGCAACCAACTACAAACGGGGTTAAAAGTTAGTAAAAACATAATCAAAGAAGAACTAAAAAATAAAATAAAAACTGAAAATGAAAATGAAAGAAATTTCATCTGGGTTGCCTCCCATGAAGCATCCTATATTTAAGGTTTTTGGCTAGACCATACCACCTTGAAGTCCTCCAGAATGAATATGACGTTGAGTGAACTTCAACGGGTGGATTGGGCGGCCATCATTTTTCTTTGAAGAACGACCCAGATTTTTCGGTTAATGATTCTTGGTGTGAGGGTCATCTTGTGGTGGAGACTCCTCTTCAAATTTAAGGATGAAGACATCCTTATATTCATTGAGCGGTGCAGGGAGAACTCCAGGGATGGACTTTGTCTTAACACACTGGTCCAGGATCAAACGGAAAAGAGGCCTCCACACTTAGCGAGTGAACTTTGAGCTTCCACCCTACTTTATTTGTACATAGATGAGAAAGGCCTTGATCCTCCAGGTGAAGATTAAAGGGAGGTAGATCCTCCTCCTTAATTTTGAGGATGTAATAATCCTCGTCTTTAGGTGAGGCTCATAGGAAGAGCCTTGGTGAAATCTAACTTCAGAGGGAGGTGGCTCCTTGAAGTTGATGGTGACACTCTCCTTTGATGACTTGAAGGGGCGGTGACTCATCCTTCCCAAAGTTGAGGATGTGATTATCCTCATTATTTACGAAGAAAGAAGTGGGAGACATACTAGTAGTTTATCGCAGAGGGAGGGAACTCCATGAGGTCAAAGTGAAAATTCACTTTCGATGAGTTGTCTTCATAATCAAGCTGGCGGTTATTTGGCGGTTTTTGGCGGTGGACTCTTAAATTCGAACAAGGGAGGAGAGAGAGACAACTCAAGTCCTCAGTAGGTTGCTCCGCTTTTTGAACCTCTAGAACATGCTCATTTGGACACTCATCACTCATGTAACTTTTCATTAGGAATCGATTACGAGTAGCAGTAGGACCTTTTCGGTCAAGTTAGTGTTATGGTATGTAAATGTAATGGATATGATCTCCATTTGCTCTATAATTTGTTAAGTTAATAGTAAAGGTTGACAGTTTAAAAAAAGATAGCAATACTATGATGTTGGTAATTGGATACCATTTGTACAATATACTCGTTTATTTATTAATAAGTCAAAGCGACACACTTAATATAGTACTCCTAATTATTGAAATTAAAATTATTTTTTTAGAATTAGCAAAATCTTACAAAAATTAAAATTCTAGAAAATAACCTAAGTGAGGAGAAAAAAATGATGAGCGTTTGTATAATTAGACACCATTTGTACAACTATACTTCATTTATTTATAAAAAAGTCAAAATGACAAATTTAATATATTACTCCTAATTATTTGAATTAAAATAATTACAATCAACAAAATTTATAGAAAGAGTAACATTTTAGAATAAAAACCACAGTGCAAGAGGAGAAAAAATTGGCAATGTCTATTGTACAACGGGTAGTGATGATGTACACTGTAAAAAAATGTTTTATGTGGTAGTGATGATATGTTTTTAGTTTTCTGTTTTCATTTTAAAATTTTAGAAAATAGATTTTAACTTAAGTAAGTAAAAAGCTAAAAAAATATACAATAACAAAATAATATTTATTTAAATTTAAATAAATATATTATTACTATAACCGTTAAGCAAAAAAATTAGAAAAAATCAGCCAACATCATCGGCGTGAACCTAACTAAATTTTAAAACAATTCTTTATTTTTTTTTACTTTTTTAAGAACAACTATTATTCAATTTGAACTCTAACAAAATTAAGGAACAATTTAAATAAAATTTTGACCAAAGTGGTTACAAAAGTTGAACAACAGTATATATTTTATGAACACAAACTTAATATTTAAAATCGTATACCAATAAATATGGTATATTATATACTTTGGTTTATTATAAAAAAACATTATGAACAACTAGATCTAATTTTTGAACACTTAATATAATATTTAAACATACAGTCAAAAAAATTGAACAACTAATTTTGTATTTGTAGACATGAACGTGAATTTTTGAAAAAAAGAACAATATGCAGTAATTTTGAACAAGGTGTATTAAAGTTGAACAACTAATACTTCTTATCTAGACCTAAACTCAAAAGTTTTAAAATGGATTCATTTTTCTATATAATTTTTCTATGAATAACTAGTCCCAAATTCAAACTTAACAAAATTTTGGAACAATATGAAATAATTTTGAACAAAAAAGTAAAAAGTTGATCAACAAATATATTATATGAACACAAACTTGATGTTTAAAAAATGTTAAACCAATAAAAGAAATAACATCTACTCGAACTTAAAAAATTTTAAAAACAAATTCTTAATATTATTTTTTTTTAAATTTTCTAAGAACAACTAGTATCGAATTTAAACTCCAATAAAATTTATATGAACACAAACTTGATGTTTAAAATTGGTAAAACACTAAATATGGTATATAATATTGATATTGTTTTATTATATAATTTCTAATGAACAACTATATAAAAATTGAAGAATTTATAACAATAGTTGAACATATGATCCCAAAAAATGAACAAATAATATATTATATTGAAATTGTTTATTGTATTTTTTATGAACATCTAGATCTAACTTTTGAACACTTAATAATAAATAGTTGAACATATGGTCCAAAAAATTGAACAAACTAATTCTATATTTTTCAAAACGTGAGTTTTGAAAAATGAACAATATACAGTAAAATTTGAACAAGATGTTTTAAAACTTGAACAAATAGTACCACGTATCTGAACCTAAACTTAAAAGTTTTAAAAACAAATTCATATTTTATATAATTTTATTAGAATACCAGTCTCGAAGTTGAACCTTGACAAAATTTAGAAACAATATGAAATAAATTTTGAACAAAAAAGTTAAAAGTGGTACAACCAGTATCGCACAGATCAATGGTTATATAACTTACATGTGGTTACGACATTGAGGAGGTTCTCTAGTTCTCATCGTTCAATTCCGTGGATTTATGCATCGATGTCGATTGTGAAATTCTTTCTTCTTCAGCAATTAGTTGCTAGAGTGAATTAGTTAGAATCAAATTAAAAATAAATTGTAAACTTTTGATTTGGGTTTGAATTGATCTACCTGAGAAGGAGAAAGAAAGAGAAGAAGAACATAATTGTGAATAATCGCCAATAAATAACAATAAAAAATGAACGACGATAAGTGCGATAAGGAACATGTTTATAGATAAGTTTTTTAAAAGAACTTTTAAATCATAAATTGTAAAAATACTTTCTAAATTTATGAAAAATTTATTTTATATATTTTAAAAATAAAACTTAAAAAGAGGCTGTGAGGCGGGTCAGCCTGATTTCATCAACTCCTGTGGCGCAGTGGCGGTAGGGAGAGCAAAAGACAAATTCTTAGCACTCACTTATCTTCTCCTCTTCTCCCCACCCTCTCGTAAAACCGAAAACCAAAATCTCATCACGTCCACAACTATCGTTCTCCTCGGGCCTCCCCTTACGCTTCTGGAATTTAGGTTTCGCAAGAGCGCTTCGCTCCTACTCTCCTGCTCTCGGTTGCGTACTTGGGGGCAATCATGGCGTCTTCAGCAACTAATCTATGGGTGCTGCTCGGGCTAGGATTGGCAGGCATCCTTTTAATGACCAAAAGCTGAAGAAAGCTGTGAGAGAAGACTTCGGGGCTTTTATTGAGCGGCTTCAACTGCTCCCTCCCCCTCAACCTTTGCCTCCTAAAGCTCCTCATCTACTCACCGGCGCCACCTTCGCCGTGTCCGACTTGTAAGTTTGCGTAATTTCTCTTATAAAGCGGTAGGGTTGAGCTATGACTGTGTCATTCCCTGTAACCTTGCTGTATTATTTTAGGTTTATTTTCCTCTTACAATTTCGATTAATTTATCTGGCCGCCTTTCCGTTCACCCTTGTACGGGGAGAGTTTGTGTTATCCTCTCTTCCGGTCGGGTTTTTGGTCGGTTCAGATAATAGAGCTACTATACTGCTATTGGTTGGCTCCTTCTGGCGCAGAAGTAATCGTACAAATCCACCAATTCATGAAAGTACATGATCAGCCATCAAATACGTGGTCTTAAGCACGTAGTGTTGAGTAAATGACGGACTGCACAACCAAATTCTAGTGCTTCAGTGTAGGCGGGTGAAAAGGTTTCTGCTTTAGAAGAACTTACATCTCTTTAGGATTCAATCTGGAGTCTTATCTCGGTGCACAACCGTTGCTTTTTTGTTGATTGCACAACTTGTGAAACCGGTCTGTGTTTTTTCGCCTTTCTTTAGAAGTTAGCACTCATATAGCTGTTTATGTTACATATTATTCCTCCTGCTTGACATAGCTTTATTGTCATCATATAATACTATCATTGAATGCGGTCTCCATGTTTGTTGCAAGCTACAAGATGTGAGCCAGCTTCTTATATCTTTGTCTTTAAGAGGGACTTCTATGGTTGTGAGGGACTGATGAACTCTTTTGCCTGGTTTAAAACCATGTGGCTCAGATTTATCTGCCAGTTGGCTGTTGTACCAATCCCTGTTATGTTCACTTTTTCTCTATGGAAAGAAAAGTTTGGTATGGAGCTTCAGTCATTTGTTAGAGGAGTTTGCTAATGATATGCATTGAGTCAAGTATGTTGTTTCAAATAGACCTAATAAGACAGGTCTCTCATGTTCCTGCTTGACTGTTATGAGGGTAGACGGTTCAGATGCAAAAATTATGAGGTCCTCAGCTGGCTATTATGCCAGTCACTCCACTTCAGTTCTCTTACTGCTAAATATCATTGCCATCTCACAATAGATCTTTTTCCATATCTTCATTTTTATATTCGCTGGCTGGAGGAACTTCCTGATACTGCTATATTCACGTTAGTTTTTTGTTTCACATTAGATTTGACATCAATGGGTATGTGACTGGATTTGGAAATCCTGATTGGGCAAGGACGCATGAGGCAGCTTCAGCAACAGCCTCTCCTGTGGCAATTATTGTTGAGGGAGGTGCGACATGTGTTGGAAAGACAGTTACAGATGAGATGGCTTTCAGGTTTCTCTTCCACCTGTTGCTTTATCTCCATACTTGTGTTTGTGACATGATGATACTCTTTAGATTTTATGGTGAGGTGCCTGTGAAGTAATGTTTCAAGTTTTTGGTTGGACATCATTTTCAGTATGTTAATATATCCTGACATTTCTAAATATCCAGTCTGAGTGGGGAAAACAAGCACTATGATACACCTACAAATCCTGCTGCGCCGTCTCGGATTCCTGGTGGATGTTCAAGCGGAGCTTCTGTAGCTGTTTCAGCTGATTTAGTTGACCTCTCTTTGGGTAAGTTTACTTTTCTCTTTGACCATTTTTCTATTTCCCCTTGAAATTGTTAAACTAGGAGTATGTGGAGGATCAATGTAGGTGTTAAGCATCTTGGCATCAGATGTAGCATTCATTTAGTGGTTTGCACTTGGTTATATCTTTCTCTGAGCAATATTCATTGTTGTCACTGCTGCTATATGCTTTCAGCTTGCTGCTGTATATTCAGTCATGAAAGAGTGAAGTTTTTTTTATGAAAGCTGAATGGAACTTAATTCTTGTTTGAATCAATTTTTATGTATTACCTTTATTGGTAATTGGTTTTTTTATTGTTTTCATTTTGCTGTGATTAATCATTAACACATTTTCAACCCTTTGAAGCATTTGGTTGCTGATGTCACTTAGCTTACAGGTCTTGATACTATTGGTGGCGTGAGACTACCAGCTGCATTTTGCGGTGTTCTAGGATTCAGATCTTCTCATGGGGCTGTTCCACATTCAGGAGTTATTCCTCTTTCAATTAGCCTTGACGCTGTTGGTATGTTCCTTCAGAAAGAATTGCTGTTATCATAATTGAACTGTGTCTGTGCCCATATTAGGCTTGTAATCTGTTCAGATATAACGCCTGCAACTTTGACGATTAAGTTCCATGTTTGAACATTAATCAGTAGTTGATGTGTTTACATGTGCAATGTTGTTTACAGATTAAATTGGTATTGTAGGTCTTTTTGCAAAGGATCCAAATATATTACGCCGGGCTGTTCATGTCCTCCTCCGGCTTCAGTTTGTGTCTCAAAGAAATCCCGACAAATCTTCATTGCTGATGACTGCTTTGAGCTGATAAAAATTCCAACTGATCGAATCACAAAAGCCTCTAATCAGATCAACGGAAAAGCTTTTTGGAAGTATGCTCATACTATCGCTTTTTCTCCCATTGTGTTTAAAAAAGCGCCAGGCTTAATCACTATAACTTATCTTGGCTATCTTTTCTTTGTTTGAATTTGTTAGGCGTATATACCTCACTCAGATTTCTTGGTGCTTTTTTTGTGCAAGTCTTACTTCATAATTCTGACTAGCAGTATTCCAGGGCAAATTTTGAAGCATGAGAATATTGGAGAATATATTAGCTCTAAATCCCCTAGCCTGAGGGCATTCTGTTGTAATAAATTGAATGGAGTGAAGAGTGCTGCACTGAAGTCTCTTTCTGATGCAATGCTAACTGTCTTCAGGTGAATCTTTTTAAACATGTGATCCAACTCCTTTGAGCTATTTGCTTCAACTATATTATGTGCTGTCTGTTTGTACCAGATAAAATGCATGCTATTTTCTTTAAATTGGGGTGAAAATTTATGCGTTTTTCCCTACTCTTTCACGTAACATTATTGTTATTGAAGTTTATTGTTGGTCTTATTATTTTTTCAAACAAACTCAAGTTATTAGGAATGCAAAATTTCTATAGGCATGAATTTAAGCAGAATCATGAAGAATGGATGAACTCTGTGAAGCCTAGATTGGATCCTCTAATAAAGTCTCAGATAGATATAGTGAAGGAGATGGATGAAGCAGAGATTCAAAAGCTCCACATGATCAGAAATGAAGTTCGGTCCGCTCTGAATTTGTTGCTAAAGGTAATGCACTTACGATTCCAAAGCATAAGCTTTACCTTTTCTATTCTATTAGATTGGCTTTATTTTTTGACGTCCCAATTTTTTTACATGAAACTTCTATGTGCATTGTTATGCAGACGTGGTTTCCTATGTGATGAATCTGTCAATTCTGCATTATGTTAGGGGTAATATTAATTTAGATGAAATAAGCTAAGGTTCATTTTAACTAGTCTTAGTTATCTTATAATAGGTTTTCCCTTGACTCTTTAAGATAACTATAGACTGCCACTTGAGCTTTTTTTATATTTGGACTGTAACCACATGAAATATGTTGCCTGTCTACTCAGCATGTAATGCATATTAACTATTAACTTGAAATGACGCTGTTATGTATTCACTATTGGACCATTGCAAGTGTCTGCTGCTTGCCTATCTGTGGCTTCATGACTACTGTGTTTTGCAAAACCTGGCGTTTTGGCTCGCTCTTTGCTGACTGTGGTGTCACTCTGTAGGATGATGGTATCTTGGTACTCCCTACCTGTATTGATATCCCTCCAAAGCTTGGTGGGAAGGATTTGTTGACCGAAGATTACCAAAACAGGTTGTATAGTCTGTTATGTATAGCCAGCATGTCTGGTTGCTGTCAGGTAATCACTTTCTTAATTTCTATGGTTCTCCTTTCTTACTTCTCATCTTGGCAAATCAACTTTTATAACTCCTTAATATTTGACATTTTGGTACCTGGTCAATTCTTGTTTATCTAAAATGCAGATGACAGTACCTCTTGGATACCACAACAAGTGTCCTGTTTCAATTTCATTTATTGCGAGGCATGGTGGAGATCGCTTTTTGGTTGACACAGTTCAAACCATGTACGCATCTCTACAGGAAGAAGGAGATGTGGCTAGTAGGACAAAGTCAGCTGGCAATGCTATCAGCCGTGAAAGATCAGCAGATATTGCCAAGGAAAAGGTATAAAAAGCTTGTTCAATATGTTATAGTGGGTACACTTGTGGATGTGTTCAGTCTGGTGTCTACACAATATTTGTGATCAAGTCAGAAACCCTTTTGGTGTTGCACAGTTTGTCGTTTCAAGAGAGCTTTGTTATTTTCTAAACAAATGGTTATGTAGCCTTCCACCATTTTCTATTCATTTCAAGTGCTGCTCTACCGTCAAAGTGATGTCAGATCACTGAGTATATGCTCATACAGTTATTTTTGGTGCCAAGTAACTGTTCAATTATCACCTAACATTTTTATGGTAAGAAATTTTAACCATAATATTGTTGGGGGGGGGGGGGGACTATTCTGAGGACAATTTTCGTTCTATTAACCGAGCTGATTTCTCTGATTTTATGAATGAACATTTTCATATCATCACCTCAGGCATCTTAATATCCTCATTGAGATGTTTAACGATAATGTGTATAGGTTTTTTACTCTTGGGCTTTGCTTTTACTTGTTCTTTAGGTCAGTTTTCTAGTTCTTGTGTCTGGGGAGATCATATATTTTGTGTTGCTAATTGTAGAATTCATTGTTTTGACAAAAAATTCCGCTGACATTCCTTAATCATCTAGTTCTATACGGCATTACTTTGTAATGGTTTCTGCAGTTTAATTTGCTTAGGAGGAATAAATTGATATACTATCTGTTATAACTTATAATTTTCCTTGGAAATAACGCATACACTGTACATTTTTATTCTAAACTTCAGGGAAATGAAGCCTACAAAGATAAGCAGTGGCAGAAAGCTGTTAGCTTTTATACGGAAGCAATCAAACTGAATGACAAGAATGCTACTTACTATAGTAACAGAGCTGCTGCATTTTTGGAGCTCGGAAGGTATCAGTTTTTTCTTGAATATATTCTTAAATTGTTTCATTACATCTCATGTACAATGCTGAGAGGTGATCTCACTTGAGTTTTTTATTTCAGCTTTATCAGGCCGAGGCAGACTGCACTAAAGCCATTGGTTTAGATAAAAGGTATTGCTTATGATATGGTTAATATGTAGGTTAGTGTTGGTATGTTCGTGCTTACGTAGTTGGCTCCTAGGTTGTAATGGATGTGGAGGGTACTCTTTTTCCCCCTTAAGCTTTTTCCCACTAGGTTTTGCTTAGGGGGGTTTTAACGAGGCCCACTCTTATCCCATCCGACCTGAGTAATCAGGGTCCTTATCATTAATAAACTGGCGAAAGCCTAATTATCAAAAAAAAAAATGTAGGTCTATGGCGAGACACTTGTTATCTGATGAGACTATGACTATCTATGTCTGACTTGTGCATTTTATCTGTTTTTATACAGACCTTAGTCTCTGTATGTATGGAAAAGAAGGTATTTGTGTAATTGTTTACTGTTACCAGGTCATTCTACCTGAGGCCTATGTAATAGGCCTGGAATATCTCTTTAAGGCTCATCTTGTTACTGAAGATTAGATTCTACCATTGGGATTAAGGATGAGACTCTATGCATGACTTGTGCAATTTCACCAGTTTTGGTCGGAACATCTCTTTAGGGCTCATCTTGAAACTGAAGATAAGAATCTAGCATTGGGATTAAGGATGATTTTTTTGTTCCATTTTTATTTATGATCTGCATGCTTTGGGATTGGAGTACAAATGGAGCTTGTGAATCTATTTCCCTGTATTGTGGGTAAATGTTATGGGAAAGTTGTTTCACTTTAATTTGAGGATAGAGGGGGTTTGCTCAGGAAAATTAACTTGATATCCTTGTTCCTATTCATTTGTTCTTATTCACATGTTACTCACCGAATTATCCCTTGTGCTAAAAAAAGCCTATCGTCAAGGAATTTGGGACAGAAGGCTGCATCCAGCTTGCTTAAAAAACCTATTCAGTTTTTTCTTCGGTTGCTCATTTGTTCTGTATGCTTGGTTAAAAGCAGTTTTTGATGGATTCTTGGTTGGGTAATGAACAGAGGAGATTGAGTTTTGAAGTAAAGAACCTTTATTGACGTGGCTAGTTTTATTCCTTATTGTCAGAATGTCAAGGCGTATTTACGGAGAGGAACATCCAGGGAGATGCTTGGATATTATAAAGGGCAATTGAAGGTATAAGTCATTCCCTTGCAATTATTTTCAGTCGCTGTTATAATCATTGACATTATATGCCTAACTCTAATTTGTTGAGGTTCATGTAGTCTGTCATCATTCTATGTGTCGTTTGAGTTGGTACCAAGTATATGTCGTGGGATCTGGTTTTATTTGGCCTTCTACATGTACGATGATGTGGGTATATAAACAGTCATAGTGACTGATAAATACTCCTTTTGTTTGGAAATATAAGTCAGTCTTAGAATTTTGCAGTCATACTAATGACCTATATAACCTTATCCACTTAAGCAAAAGCAGGGACGCTGACTATCTTTTGCGACTTTTACAAGTTCCTTAAGGATGTTATTAGTGTAAATTGGGACAATTTGAAGAAAACTGAATGCTGAAACAATAACACGGGGCGTAATATGAATTTTGAAATGTTTCTTGCAGATTTCAGATACGCCCTTGTGCTGGAACCTACAAACAAACGAGCATCTCTATCAGCTGAAAGATTAAGGAGCTTGTTCCTCCAGTAGGCATATCACATTGTTCTTTTATCTGAAGATGCATGGTGAGAAGTCGACTTTCATTCTCTGTGGGGAAGTTGTTGTAGTACCCGTACAGAAAGATTCAGGAGAGAAGTCAATATTTGCGAGTTGGTTGTGTAGGCTTCTGGGCAGAGGATGGCCCATAAACAACTGAGTTCTTTCCAAATGTAATCGTTTCAAGTCAAAAGTTATAATGAAGCTCACACCCCAAATTTTGCTACTATTTGGGATTTGTCAGAATTCTTTTTGGTTAATTCTATGGGTTAGATGCTGAGGTTGATTATGTGGCATGCAATTTTGATGCAGTTATAGCGCCAACAAATTGTGTTTGGAAGCGAAGAACAAGCATGGAGTTGAATATGAAGATGGATATGTTGTAGATTTGTTTTAAACTTTGAAGGGAAGTACATTCTGTGATGATCGATAACTAGAGCTGTCTACTGTCTACAACTTGGTAATATCCTGAGAGCGATTCCAGTTCGACTTTTTAAGCTGAGAAAATTGTCTGTTTGTAAAATTTGATAATGATCTCACATTAAATTAAGGTTTTAGTTGGGGCCCATGGATAGGATGGAAATCTTAGGCATCATGGGAAAAGTTGCTTTACTCTTTGCAAAAGATTTGGCTTAGGGATATTTGTTGCTTTATTATCCTTCCAAAATAAAATATTATTTAAAATGTTTTTATTATTTTTATATGTTTATGCTCATCAACCAAGTGTTTATGATAACTACTTGAAATGGAGTGCAAACTGCAAACTACAATTGAAACATGCTCGAGTAGATTTGGAAAATACATACACAATTCTCCCTTCGTCCGGAGTCACTTGTCTTGCGAGTAACTTGGGTCAATTCTCCACGGTTGCTTTAACCTGCAAAGTGTCGTTTTGGGAATGATTCCACAGCTTTCTTGTCTTCTCCGTTACTCCATCCCCCTCGGATTATTCTCAATCTTAGTCTCTTTTTTTCTACTTTCACCTTGTTACCCGCTTCCTGTTTCGATTTCTCAGATTTTTGGGTTTTCATGGTGGATTCACACATGTATGCAGAGTTTGAAGATCTCTTCTGCTGTGCAGATTTTCCACTAACAAAGATGGAGGGAGAAGTCACGGACATGAGTGGTCTTGAGGAAGAAAGTCTTGCCTTTCCTTTTGATCATTGTCTTATCTATAAGCATTTTTCTACTTAAATTGCAGATCTTTAAATTCGTGAGACTACCCTTGGTCTTGTCAACTTAAGGAGATTTCCATGTATGGTCCGTAGGGAAAGACCTCTATCTCTTCGAATTCGAAAAGAAGGATATGTTGCATGCGGCGCTGCACCGGGGTCCTTGGTCCTCTGATGGAGCTCTGTTAGTTTTTCAAAAGATCAACAAATGGAAGACTCCCAACAGCCATGATTGTAGTTGGATCCCCATGTGGGTAAGAGTGCACAATGTTCCTTTTATTTTCCAGCACACAGAGTTTGCTCGTTGTCTGGGAAGTCGGTTTGGCTATTTCTTGGAGTACAGTGAAGACGACGACAATATAGAGGGGAATACATGCGGCTTAAGATCCTGATGGACATTCACAAGACCATCATGCATTGTGCCACAATCTCTAAAGATGGACAGGACTCTGTCCTTCGTCTAAATTACGAGCGCATGTCCTCGATCTTCTTCCGCTATGGCCTCTTTCTTCATGCAACGAAAGGTTCTGTCGATGAGACTGAAGGCGTAAGGAAAGTTAGTTGTGATTTGGTGAGGAAGCAAGGGCCACCAGGGAAGAGGAAGTCCGACAGTGTAATTGGCTGCTCTGATCATGCTGATCAATCTGTGCAACTGAATGGCGCTAGTCTGTTTTGACCATTTTTTGACCTTTAACAACAATACTTTTACGAGCAGAGATCTATGAGGCTCAAGAAGCTACTCACAGTACGGGTGAGAAGATAGGGCCAACCTACGGGCCAACCTACTCTTCTAAAATATTGCAGGTTGGCAAGCCTCCACTACTGGCCTGACAAAGGAAGTGTAACCTCGATCGGAGATTCCATGAAGAGGCTTTGTCACCTGCTCCTCATAGTAAAAAGGGAAGGTGGTTGTGAACCATAAGGGGTGTCAATTGGTTGTTAAATTGGTCCCCTAAACGGAACATGAGGCTCTTAAGCAAGCTTCCCATGTTGATGCCCTGGCTGATGGGCAACCCTGGAGCTGCTGAGGGGTTGCTCAGATGAATAATCCCCTCGAGAGGTGACAATGGAATGGCATAGCTCCTTTGTGACCTTTGTTATGGATCATCGTTGCTATGTTGTTGCTTTATCATAGTTTTATGTTCTACTGCATGTAGTTCTCTGAGTTACTGTTTGTCACTTCCCTTCTGATGTAATAGGGATTTCTTTTGAGTCACTCTTGACACCTATAAGCCATATCTTTGGTTTGTTAGGTATAATTGTGTCTAGGTTGTTTTCTTAGTTGTGCTTTCAAACTCTTTACGGTTAACCATCAGTGCTACTCATGCCACGTCCTTCGGGATTCGGTTTGCAAGTAGTAGTTGTCTTAGTGGGCGAAGATTAGTTAACTATGAATATAGTATGCCTTTGAGCTCCAGTTCTTGTGATGAATGGGATGGTGTTTTTTAAAAAAACATGTTTGAGTAGATTTCAAACTCTTACTAACCAGTATCACATTATTAAATAAAGGATTACGATTTACAGTACTAATTTACTAATCATTGCATTACAACATTATTTTAAATCACAATAGTATTGTTTTGTCATGAAAAGAAGCTACAACCTCAGATACTAATTTCTATTATCACATTTAGTTCCTTAAAAAGTTGATGGATGACATACTCAGGAGGAACCTCCAATATGTTACATCCACACCTCTCTGTGGTGCTATTTTTGGCTAGCAAATCAGCAATTTTGTCGCTCTACGGGGGATTATACCTTACAAAAAACAAAAACTTGTTCAATCTAGACATGATTTGTACAAGCTTCAATGATAGGCCAACAAGGTGGAGATAGGGGTGGCAATTTTTTACCCAACCCGAAAACCCGACCCGAACCCAACCTGTAAATAGCGGGTATGGGTTGAGATTATTGACCCATTTAATTTTTGGGTCGGGTATGGGTTACCTATCAAATATATGGGTTGGGTATGGTTTACGAGTCCTAAACAACCGAATTCAAACCCGACCCATTTACTTAATTTAATTAAAAAATAATAAATTAATCAATATGTAAATATGTTACTTGGATATGTATCAATTCTATAACTATTAGTATAATAGCATACAAAAATACTATCACTTCTTTAGGCGTATACAAATAATTTTTTTATAAATCCAAATACATTCTCTAAGCCATCTATATCTAACAATTCACGTTTGTTTGAAAACCAAAATACTATGTCATTCATTAGTCGCACAAACTCCCCCGTTCACACACTATTCCATCCGCACAATTAATGACTATGGGTAATATTATTGACCAATTTAACAGAATGTTGACATTACAACACAAATGAATCGAAATAAATGATTGGCATGTGCACGCTTTTATGGACGACTGATCATTCTACTACAAAAAACAAGAGTATTGTATTTAAACGGTTTAAGGGGGTCGGGTATGGGTTCAGTGATTTTATAATGGGTTGGGTATGGGTTTTAAAATTTGTAACCCGATTATTTTGGGTCGGGTAGGGTCAATACAATATTATCGGGTTGGGTTGGGGTGAGCTTCAACCCGACCCATTAACACGAATTGCCACCTCTATTGAGATCTGGGGCAATTCGTGAATAAAATTACTAAACTGGAGAGAATCTGTACAGAAGAGAATCCTGTTGAAGCTCCTTTCTTTTTTGCAATCTTGACAGCCTGAAAAAGTGCTAAAGTTTCCACTTATAGCAACAAAATCAGGATTACATATCTTACTGCACAATCCACATTGAACATGGAGCATAACCGTTTGGTGTGGGGTATCGATCATTGTTCTCCTTCAACTGCTGCGGACTCAGCTCCGTTAACCTGGGAGACAGACGTGCTCAAAGACCAGATCTTCTACTGGGAAACAAGCCTGCATAACAGCTTGAAGTGGCAGAAAACATTCTGTGTTCTTGCCCAACCACCTTGATATTTCTTACCTCCAGAGAGCAATGTCAACTATTTGAAACAACAATCCCAATCATGATTGATAAACGTTGTCCTGATAGTCTAGTTAAATTTACCTGGAACCACTCCTCCATCGAAGCATCATAAACGCCGATAGCCGATTAAAGGGAATTATTTGTTCCAAATTCTTCTAGCCACCACAACATCTCGAAGGATGTGAATCATAGATTCCTCCTGCCCGCAAAAATGACAACCTTTTCCGCCGTTAAAACCAGGAGAAATCTCCTGGAGTTCGTCATTAACTTTCCCATTAGAATCTGCCACAAGAATACCTTACTCGTTCCTGGACAGGGGCCTTCCAATTCTTTGAAGAGATTTTGCTGCCGTAATAGATTGATCTGGAGAATGACTCCATTGATCTAGAAGCTTATATACAGAAAGATACTTGTAGTTGTAGTACCTATGTTTTGTAGTCCTAAGTCAAAAAGTCATCACCTTCAGAAAGGAAAACCAGTTTCCCTCAAAGACTTGTTTCATATCTGTCAGAAGAAAATGCAAGAAATTCTCCCATATCCAACCTCTCTCTTCAGACCAGTCATGAGGAGACTATATTATTAATACAATCATCAGGAATAGTTTGGTAGCTATCAGTTGCAGGCTAGAATCCCCAATCCATTTATCCATCCAAAAGCGAAAAGTCTTCCATTGCTAACAGTCTTACGAGCACCCTTCTCAATCAGATCAAAACATTTTCTCATGTTTCTCCAATTAATTGAACAACGTTGAGAGTCAGGGGTAAGGGTATCTACTGACAATAACAATATGGCTTAAGCTCTTAGGTTTAGTGATGACATTCCAGACCAATTTGCCGAAGCAGGAAATATTTTAACCCTAGATTTACGGAGACCCATGCCACCACCTCTTTGGGTTTACAAATTTGATCTCATGAGATAAAATGAATCATGCGGCTATCATGTCATGTTTACAAATATGAAGTTTCGACAGAGCTTATCAATCTCATCACAACACCCTTAGGAATAATTTTGACACTGCATCATATGAATAGACATAGAGGATATACAACTTTGGCAAGGAAAATGCGCCCTACCAACAATAGGGATCTCAATCTCTATCCCGATAAATCTGTGTGAATCTTATAAATAAGTTGATTGTGAGACTGTTTATTGTACCTGCCCTGCTGCAGGATAACCCCAAGTTTTTGTCAAATTCTCGAACAACTGGGATGCCTGCTTCCAAACTAAGGATTCGGGCTCTTTCCTGAGTTAATTCCTATAGAGGACCATGATTTACTTCTCAAAACTAATAGTTTGCCTCGAAGTGGCACAAAAATCATTAAGAATTCTTTCATGACTCTGATTTTCTTGGGTGTAGCAACACCAAAGAGGACCAAATCATCAGCAAAGAAGCTATGTGAAACTGAGGTACCTTTATGTCCCATGGAGATAGGCTTCCAGCTTTGCTCGCCACTGATTTATTGATTAACTGATACAATCTTTCTAGACACAACACAAAATGTAAGGGAAACAAGGATCCCGTTGTCTCACACCCCTACCTGCTAGGAACGCTTCACAACAAAACCCCCATTCGAACCCACTTGAAATGATGCCGAGGTAATCAAATCCATTATGAGTCTTTGTAATGTAGCAGGAATCTCTAAGCATTTAGGGTATCATCAATGAAGTCCCATGAAAGCCTATCATAAGCCTTAGAAATATCAATCTTCATAGCTAGGTACCCATCCTATCCTTGGCCTTAGTTGTGTGCAGAAAATGTAAAGTTTCTTGAACTAGAAGAATATTATCAAATATGCTTCTTTCTGGGATAAAAGCTTGACTGGTTCCTCTGACTCATGAAGACATAAAGGGTCTAAGTCTGTTTGCAACGACTTCGTTAAAAGCTTGTATTGAACCTGGCATAAAGATATAGGCATGAATTGTGAAACCTTGGCCGGTTGCTCAACTTTTAGAATGAGCACAAGAATAGTTCGATTCAACTTACTGCTAATCTTTCCCTCAATAAAACTTTTTCGTGATAAACTCTAGCATTTCAAAGCCAATTAAATGCCAAAACTGCTGGAAAAAGCCAGCAAGGAATCCGTCAATCCCAGGGGCTTTGTATGCCTTCATATTGCTAAGCGCCTTGCTCACTTCTTTCATTGCTACATAAGCAGATAATTGGTCTAACATCATAGGGTTAAGAGCATTAAAATCATGCCCCTCAAGGGGTTGCAAACGTATGTCATCAAACTAAACAACTTGGAAGAATGCCTAGAGACCATAGAGCATAAGTCCTTGTCATCAGTGACCCAAACTCCATCATCTCCTAGCAGTTTTGTAATCTTGTTCTTTTTCTACGCTCTTGACCTTAGTATGAAAATAAGACGAGTTCCTGTCCCCCAGTTTGATCCACTGGTCGCGGGACTTTTGATGCCACAGGGATTCTTCCCTTTGGAGCCACAAGTCCAAATCACGAGTCAAGGCTTTTTCAAGACCCACTAACTTATCCCCTACCTTCATCAATGGCCTTTTGTATCCCTCTTTCAATCCGGTTTGATGCGATTCATGTTACTAATGATGTACCCAAACACCTCTCTATTCCAAGATCTAAGAAACAGACTCAAAATTGTCTAGACTTGTCCAAATCAGGGTTATGACTCCAATTATGTAATACCACACCTCTAAAGTCCTGATGTGAGAACCAAGCAGCCAAGAATTTGAAAGGTCTTGGTCTTTAGTCTCTGCACTTGCAAAATAAGGAGATGGATATTGGACTATGATCTGAGGCAAAACGCGGAAGAACTTCTACACTTGCATTAGGAAAAAAGTTCCTCCAACAAATCGATGCCAAGACCCTATCAAGTCTGGCACTGTGATTCCATTAGACCATGTGTATAAGTACCAGAAGCATGTAAGTTCACCAGACCACTGCTATGCACCAAGTCCACAAAAGCTTGGTCAATACCAAAATTCCTTGCCACAGATCGGTTTCTATTTGAAGGATTGAGGTTTGCATTAAAGTCCCCTAATAATCCATGGTTCCTCAAAGGTAGGGCGGTTGGGAAAGAGGTTGCCAGATCAAATTCCTTAAACTAGGGTTCTGTGAGCATAGACCGCATGAAATACCCCTAAATTAAGGGGATTTCTTTTATTAAACCCTAAATATACTATAAACATTAAATTATTATATGGTATTATGAATTTAAAAATAAGATTTACAAGTCAATAAATCTTGAAAAAATTTTAGACACTCCAATTATATTATAAAGATTTTAGAAATATTTGGAGCATTGGTTTGGATCATAAAAGTTAATATAAAATCATAGAAAACCTTAAAGCTTCTTAAAGCCTTGCTAGGGTTGACTTTTTGAGAATGGTCAAACCAGCCCATGAAACCTATACCAATAAAAAGGTTATGGAAAACCAGAAGATTGATAGTAAGAACGTTAAAAACGGATCTTCCTAGCCAAAGTTATGATATAATGAAGTTTAGAGCCAAAATTTTGAAGAAAGCTGACGTGTCCAAGTCCTGCTGACTCATCCTCACCAGATTTCCCTAAAAATTCGGCTAAGTCTTCCCAGCCACCACCAGAACATTACCCTAACTTCAGATCTTGATTTCTCAGCCGTCTCTTGGTATTTTTGAACGCCGTCTTCAACATTCTCTTCTCCTACAAATCTAGTTTCTAACCATTACTCACACTTGACCTAATTCATCCTACATTAGTCACAAAGTCGATCTGAAGTTGCCTCCCCGAGAACCTGCAACCCAGAATTTCCAGAAAATGATTTGATAAGGTAAACTTCGTCTTATCATATCTTCTTCATCCTTGAATTAAATTCGCGTTATATAGCTCGTTTTGTAGATCTTTAACTCCTCTATAACTTTCCTTTTTACACCCAGGCTGATTCTCAATCGTGTGGAAGATCGAGGCGTCTAAAGTCCCCAACTCGATCACGACAGTGTTCTTGCCCATAATTTTTCCAGAAACGAAATGGTAAACTCAGATCTTTCGGGATCTATAACTTTCTCCCTAGTTCTTCGTCTTTAATGATTCTTCCACCCATGTTTAGAGTTACATACCTAGTTTACAATGTGGTAGGTTTTATGGATCGAATCCTTCTCAGTTAGCACGATTTGATCCGTGAAGTAGCCTACTTGGTCTGCACATAAAATATCAATTTTCCAGAAAATCAAATTCGATTTCCTTGCCGGTGCATCTCCGGTATGTTTCCGACCAAATTCCACCGATTATGTTACTCGTTTTTGCATTCCCGAACATACCCACATATCAATTTAATCTATTACGCATTACATTAGGAGAATTCGTCGAATTCGAACTGAAACTAAAACAAACCCTAGGTTCGTATTTACCCAGAATCGATTCTCCAGTGTACTTGCATGATAATTCACGAAAATGGTACCATTGAACCGTATTTTAATTTCGAATCCAATGAAACAAAAATCAACGAATTTGGTTCTGTGGATTGAGAGGAATCGAAGGATTCCCATTCGAATCGTAACAGTCCTTCCTGATGAACTCACCAATTCTGAGCCGTCCGATCATAGTTAGGAAGAACGGACGGCCGAGATTAAAACGTAGAAGATTAGTGATATGTTAAGTTAATATAAATTCTAGAATAATACTCTAACTTGTTGAATTTATTGAATGAAATTCCCTAATGTATTTTGACACGAAATTTTAACCATAGATTCCTTATTAAATCTAGTTTATTTTCATGTAAATTATTATGGGTTTTGATTTTTTAACGTAAGTTATAATTTTTGTAAGTTATGAGTATTATGGATTTATTTAGAAAATTAAAAAAGAGATTTTTATAAAATAAAAATTTTATAACATTATGGGTTTTGATTATGAACTTTCTAGGTTGGAAATAATATAAGAAGGCTAAACTTAACATTTTATATACAGAATGTTAACATATATTTTAGGCTATAAAGTTTTGAGTAGAATAGAGAAATAAAAGAATAAAAGATTATCTTAGGTTAAACCAAGGAATTAAATTAATCTACTTTTATGTTAACAATATATAGAAGTTGATATACTGAATTGAAAACTAAGAAAATACTTTATCTTATAAATCATATATTGGGTGTAGATGTGTGTACAAGTTAATAGGAATAATTAAATACAATAAAGCTACATAAAGAATGTCTTAAATAAATCCTAATATATAGATAACAAAAAAATATAATAAATAAATAAAAGAGATAGAATACCTCATAGAAAATAGAATATGAAGGAATTACTAAGTTAAACTAAACCTATACATAATACTATTAAAAGAATATTATATGAGGTGATATTGAATTATGGTTATGAAATTAAGCTTAAAGAGTTATCTTTGAATTTCTAAGATTTATATATACCATTTAAAATACATGTATAATATTATTTGTCAATGACCAGAATATAAATCTATAATTAGGTTAAGTAAATTAGTAATTTGAGACTTAGAAAATGTAAAATTAGATTACCATAAAATATTACACAAATAGATCTTATTATATAATCATAATCAAATAAATGAAATACTTTTACATCTAAATGTGAAGTGGATTAATAGTCTAGATTTAGTCATTTCATAACATTTATAGTATTGAATAGTAACTTAATGTTTTAAGATAAAATCATTAAAAGGATTATGATATAAAACTATATTAAACTGTGATTAGGAAATTAATCTAAATAATAATCGTTAAGTTTCTTAAAATTAGATAAGCCATATAAAATACATTTGTGACATTAATTACCAATATTCAGAATGTGAGTTTATAATTAAGTGATGTATTCAGTAGTTAGAATTTATAAAACGGTTTGTAAATAGAAATTAGATACTTAAAACCTTTGAACCTCTATTTAGATGAAACTAAGTTACATAAGAGATTATATTGATTTACCTTACGACACTGGAAATATTAATGTGTCATTTGAATATAAGGTATGGGGATTTTTCAGAATAGATGATCTTATTAAATAATTGACAATTTCACTTATGAATGAGAATTTAATTCTTAGATAAATTTTACCTTACGTTAAGATATAATGTTTGTCCTAAACATAATAAAGGAATTTAATTTATTGAGTTATTCCTTGAAACCTTAAGTTTTGTAATAATCTAAAATGTAATTAAGACATAAGTATATTAAAGTTTGGTATAAAAGGATTATACATAGTGTATGGAGAGAATGTGTGTAGAAATAAAACATTTAGGAATTAAATATAAGTAAGGATACATAAAAGGTTATCTTAAAACACCTTATTATATAGGTAATATAAAACAACAAATAATATACCTTGTGAATACTAAATGTAAGAGTTCGATAAGTCTAAGTTAATTATAATATAGTTATTTCAAGGTGAAAAGTAATTTAACATCTTATGACAAGATTATTAGATGGTTGTAATAAAAAGTCATTCTGAACTAAACATAAGATAATTGAGTTTAGTAGCTCAATTAAGTTATAATAAAATGCATCTACAACACTATAATTCCAATATACAGGATGTAGATCTTAATTAAGTTAAGGGGAAGACTTAATCATAATGGATTATCTAGTAGATATTGATAAAAATACATAATCATTACATTGTGAAATAATAGTATAGTATTCTAAGATAAATCCATCATAGGTCATAATACGATGTCTGTCCTAAAGTAAGAATAAAAGATGTTTAGCTTTATAAGTTCCTTAGCTAATCAATGCTTGAACCACCTTAATTATAGGTTGTTAGTGGAAGTTCGCACATTCGAGTTTGGTTACTTACTTCTGACTGCTCACCAGGTATGATTTCTCGTACTCAGATACTTTTGCTAACGGACTTAAGGATGTTTGAAAAACGCTAACTGAGTTTAAATGAATTTCAAAAAGGAAACTGTTTGGGTGACTAACTCAGCTTGATGTAACTAACTGAGCTTTGATTGTACAACTTACATGGTTATTGGTTCTTCCTATCTAGTTGTTTCATTAGATATTAACTGCCTAGGGTTTACGCCTCTGCACTCTGTAGGACTGAGTGTTTTGTATTGCACTTGTCCAGTTAATGGTCTAGTGGGACAGCTAGGAATATGGGAAAATGTCAAATCTTGGTAAATTCTTCCTTTGACTATGGGTATTGTTTCATCCATGAGTCGAATTTTGGTCAACCTTCTTGGGTATGGAATCTCTCTATTAAGTGGTGCACACACTTTTCACCGATGACTGATCACGGGTCGGTGGCAGCGGAGGTCTGCTATACCTCGTCCTTATGGACAACTGACATCGGAGGTCTGTTTACCTCGTCCTTGTGGACAACTGACTGGCGTTGGGGGCCAACTCTTTCAATTGGTTTATATCCACTCTTGGGTTATTGGTTCTTGGAACTCTTTTTCATTTCTAGTCCTTGTGACTACTTGAGTCTTTCTACTCCTAACTGGAATTGAATCTAACAGAATCATTGGATGATCACTAACTCATGGTGTGGCTTTGTAATTGACTAACTTTACTTTTCTGTATTTTTCTCTATCTTTGCCTTGTTATCCTTGACTTGTTTACTTTAAAGTGCCTTGTTCCTCTGTTTTGTTTTGAGAGTTTGTCTTCAAGTTACTGTTTATTTTAAGAGTTATGTTTTGAATTTTTGTTTAGAGAATTGTACCAGTTCCATTCCAGGGAACTGACTCACCCCTCCCGGGTGGGCTGCTTGGTTTTATCTTGCAGGTACGAATTGTTTATACAGGTGGCCACGAAAAGTATGAGTGATTGGGATGGGAATTAGGAAATGTGGAGAGTTATTCTATTTTACTTGTAGTTATGTTTATGTTGTTTTTCTCGAGTTCAGACCGTAACTTAGATGATTCTAATGGATGTAATCAAGTGAGGTTTTATTCCGGGTGTTTTGTGTCCGATGGTGTGTAATCGCCAGTAGAGATTTTTATTCCGCTGTATTTACTTTAAATAAGGGTGTTACACCACAGTGAGAAAAAAAGACATATTCTAGTAGCTGACCTTACAGTGGATGAATTACCGATGGGAGATGTGATTTTAATTATGTTAAGTTCTATCGTTACAAAAAAAATTTCCATGAATATATGATAGTTAGTAAAATTAAGACGCACATGGTCCATGAATAGTAAATTTTACTAGTTGTATAATTTTTTTTTACTTCACTAAACCTTTAGGTTAGGTTAAACAGGGATTATAATATTAATCAAGTAAAGTAGGTTAAGTTAAGTAGGCTTCTTTTAACGTGTATAGTATGTAACAACAATTTTTGCTATTTCTACCGTTACTGTTATTGGATAACAATTTTAATAAAAAAAGTTGTTGTGGAAATGAATTTAAAAAGTGTTTGTTAGTAGACACAATAAAATTCCCATAACTTAAGCCAAGACTTAAAAGAATACAACATGAACCTATTTTTTAACTGATTTAAATTCTTTCGGCTATTGGAAATCCTTTTAAAAAAATAAAAGTTAACACCGGTGTATTTAATATGTTATGAATATTACTGTGATTTAAAAAAAATTGTACTACAATTGTTAGTAATTTGTACTCCAACTAACAATTTAGTTAAAGAAACCTTCACACTAAATTTTAAATAACATTTCTTGCATAGGTTATAAAATTGCATGTATTAACTAGTGACTTTAATTGATAAAAACTGACTTTTACAAGTAAGTCTAATAAATTAAATTTATTTATGAATATAGTACTAAAACAATAGGATTTAACTTCCAATTTTATCAGATGTCCCCGAAGGGACAATAGGATTTAACTTCATTTAAGTTATATTTTACTAAATTAAAAAGTAGCACAAGTAATTATTTGGGGCAAAAAAAAAACAGTTTGGGATGTCTCACATGTAAAATGATTTTGGCTAGAAAAACAAATCAACCGATAATAGTAAAACGCGTTTTCGAGCCTGGCGCTTGCGCCAGGTTCTACTGTGGAGATTGTAAAAAAAAACTGAAATCTTATTTTCCGTGGTGTGCATGTCATTCACGTACGTACAATCATGGTCAACTTTAGGTAAATATTGACCGGAACATGTGACCTTTTTACGTGGTAACCATTTGAAACACTTATGATCACAGTACTAATCACGTCAACTAAGTACGTACAACTACCAGAACTCCTCCTGTTCGTACTTGTAGCGTGTGTTTATATAATACCACCTTTTTAAATGTTACTTTGTCTTTTTGTCTTTTATATACTTTTGTAAAATTTTAAAATATTGTAGTTTATTAGATATAAGTCCAAATAACATAAATTTTATATCATTATTCATCATAATTCGAGCTCTTTAAAATAAGATCAAACATGAATATGTTTTGATAAATTTTTTATTTTTTATATGTACATATATTTTTAAGATTAATTGTGAATCTTAAGTTTAAGAAAAGTGAATCAAAGGTTGTTATAAATGAATCAAAGGTTGTTAAAAAGTGAATAAAGGTTTACAAAAAGTGAATTTCATAAACAGAGATTGTTTAACTAAAGTGATTCTAATTGTTTGACTAATGTGAATCAGAGGTTTTAGAGAAGTGAATCAAAGGTTGTTAAAGGTGTATCACAAGTTGTTACAAAGTTAATCAGTAATAAGAGTAATAAGAGTGAATCCTAAGCATAGATTATTTAATTAAAGTGATTAAGAGGTTTAAGAAATGTGAATCAGAGGTTTTTATAAAGTGAATCATGTGTTTAAGAAAAGTGAATCAAAGGTTTAAGAAAAGTGATTCTCATAAAAAGATGTTTTAACTAAAGTGAATAAGAGGTTTAAGAAAAGTGAATCAAAGGTTTAAGGAAAGTGAATCAAAGGTTTTTTAAAGGTGAATCAAAGGTTTAAGAAAAGTGAATATTTTGTTTAATACTAGTAAAAGTTAATCCTAACACAAACTTATGCGAGAATAGTATGAACCTTTCATTTATTGAAAGTGAATCATTCTTTTAAAAAAAGAGAATCTTATGTTTAAGAAAAGCGAATCTTTCATATAAAACAATGTGAATCCTTTGTGTTTTTTAAATGAACCTTAATCATACACTACAAACCCTAAAAAGCCTTCGACGTTTTTAGCATTTCTAGTGTGGTTTTTAGGATGTTTGGGGGTAGGGTAATCTATTTGGCATTGGTTCTACACTTTATATCGTCGTTACAGACTCGACAGGTTTTTAGGGTTTGTGGTTTAGGTTTAGGGTCGTTAGACCCTAAACTCTACACTACAAACCCTAAAAATGTCTTCGACGATTTTAACTTTTCAAGGGTGGTTTTTTAGAGTGCTTGGGGTAAGATTCATTTTGCTATTGAATATGGTTCATTTTATTATTAAAGAAGATTCATTTTACTAATGAGTAAGATTCACTTTAAAAATACCTAATATATAATCATTCTAAAAACATAAATTTTAAGTTTACCAAAACATATCCATGATGCATCTAGTTTTGAAGAGCACGAAAAATGATGAATAATGGTATAATTTTTTTTATTTTTGCACTTATATTTTGTGAGTTATAACATTTTGAAAAAATAAATTATTTCTCTCTCTCCCTCTCTCCCCTACCCGTATGTGCGTGTTGTTTCTCTAGCGTGCATCATTATTATATTTTTTTCTACTTTTTTTTCCTTTATTTATTTTTCCTCCAACCACAACATGACACATGTATCTTCTCCATATTACTCCATATTACACCCTGGCGTAAGTGCAGGGTCTCCACTCCATAGTAAAATAACTAGACATAACAAAATTCAATATGATTAGAGCGAATTTGTTGCGATCGAAGAGAATACTGGTCCAGTATTACTAATTATAGACCTGGTAAAACTGACCCGAACCCAAAAAACTGAACCGAACCAATCCGATCCTATTCGAATCTCAACCGAAAACTATAACTTGAAAAATGACCCGAAATCCGAAACAAACCGACCCGGACCAAACCGAACCGTATTATTTTAAAATTGAGAATAAACCACAATCTACAACCATCCGAACCAAAGTCATCCTAACCGAAATCAACTGAACCGAAGCCACCCATAACCCGATGACCCGAAATCCGAAGTGACCCGAACCGAAACCAACCGAACCGAACCCGAACCAAATTCAGTGTGACCCGAATGAATATATCCAATGTGACCCGAAAGAATATATTACATTAATTATAGGAGATAATGAGGGTGAAACAAAATGTTCATACCAGATATCTAATTTGAATATAAATAAGTAATTAACATCTATATCATACAACACTAATCAATGCCCCACAATACTATCATTATACCAAAAATATAATACCATACATGAAAATACGGAACAATGTTTACAAAGAAATATCATGAGTCATTAGAGATTTATTATAAAATAAAAGTTCAAAGGTAAAAATTTATTAGTGTTTTCTTTATTTTATTTTTTAATGAAATTAAATATGTACATTTACTTATCTTATTCTAAAATGTAGAGTAATGTATATATTTTGTTTATAAAAGTTTTCTTCAACGATACATAATCACTAGTAAATTTTGTCTTAATTTTTTCAAAAACTATATTAAACTAAAATCTCCTATTAAATAGTTTATGAAGAAAAAATAGACGACTGATGTATTTGACATTAAGGTGGGAAGTTACTAATTTCTAAATATTTAATAAAGTGTTTCAATTTTCAATTAAACTCTTTTAGTTAAGTTACTCAAGGACTAGTTAATAAATTCGAAGACACTATTTAAAATCTAAAAAATAATATAAGTATAATATTACACATGTCAAATTGTAATTGGATTAAAGAAAGAGGGTACCCTCACAAATAGGAGGGGTACCAAAATAGTCACCATTAATAGATTGAAAAAACAAGTTACTACACTTTGATACAAAGTTATTAACTATCCACGAACATACCTTATATCCTCTCAAAATAATGAAACTACTAAATAAAATAAAACTACATCAATAATTATGTTCAGTTAAAAGTTGGTTACTAATGTATAACATGATACACATTATAATTATTTGTTTAAATTAGTCTTTTATATGCATTCATACTTGTTGAGATTGATTGAAGTCAGATTTACATATCATGATTATTGAGTTGCTTGATTCTTTAATTTCAACCGAATTTAACCGAATAATTGACCCGAATTAGACCCATGACCCGAAAAAACCGAATAAACCAGAGGCTAACCCGAACCGAAAGTTACCCAGCCCGAAGTCACCCTAGCCGAAAGTCAACCAAACCGAAAGTCACCTAAACTGAAAGTCACCCAAACTGATCCAAACCGACCCGAAATTTCAACAAACCAAACTCAACCCGAACAAACCGAATTCACCCGACCCGATCCAACCCGAACCAAATACTGGACGATTTGAAATCAACCAGAACCAAACCGATTGACCCGAACTACCACCTCTACTAAATTAGCCTTACTCAAACCCGTCTCGCTCTAATAAAATAAAATAAACTGGTATACGTTAGGGGTTGTTCAGTAGAGCCATCAACCATTAATGTGAAAAAACGCAGATTAATGGAGAACGGAAGGAAAAGACGAATCATCTTCCAAAGAAAATGAGAGTCGTGAACTAATCTCCACCGACCACTTCGACGCCTCTAACCTGTCCATCGCCGGTGACCTAGGCTGCATCTCGTAGCCTAACACTACTCCTCTTTCTCTGTTTTTTATTCTCTTTATTTTTTCCGTGGTAAAGGTGCCCTATTGTGTTCGAGTTTCTGTCTGAAGTTTGGAATATGGACGACCAAGATTTGCTTGGGAACTCAGCAAAGAAACAAAGGAATTCGGGAGATTTCGCTTCGGTGGTGGACTCTGGGGTAAACTCAGAGCCTATTCTGGGGATGGATGAAGATTCCCGTTCATTTTCGTTCAAGAATGTGGTCGCAGGGGGCGATAATCTACAAGCTAATCTGGCGGAGGGTGATAACCTTGAAGATATCTCAGATGACGAGGACGAAGAGATGAACGGGGATGACCCAAAATGTCCAACAATTTTGCTGTCAAAGGAGCAGAAATTGAAATTTAGGAGACCATGGCAGAATATGATCATTGTAAAACTTCTGGGTAAGACTATCCCAATGAAGATCCTGTTCGAGAGAGTACGCAACAGATGGAAGTTAAAAGGGGAATTTAGGATGGAAGACTTGACAAACGGGTTCTACAATATTGTTTTCTCAAATACGGAGGATTTGTAGTTCGTTTTATCAGAAGGCCCTTGGCCAATCATGGATCGATACTTAACAATTAGAAGATGGAGACCAAACTTTAACCCTAATTCTGAAGCGTTGGAATGTTTGGAAGTCCTGGTGAGATTTCCGGATCTCCCATGTGAATATTACAATGAGGAGTTTCTCACAATTTTGGGTTCTAAAGTTGGAAAGGTCAAGAAGGTTGATCTGTCATCATCATACTTTGGAAAGTCAAGAGTAGCTAGAGTTGCGGTGGAGATAGATCTCACAAAGCCTCTTTTAGCCAAGTGCCGATTTCGAAGAAGGACCATGAAAATCGAATATGAAGGACTCCACCTTATTGTTTTCAGTGCGGATGTTATGGGCACAAAGATTCGACGTGCCCATTCAAAGACTGCAAAAGAGAAGTTCAGCAATGCTGGTGTCAAGTTAGTTCCCGAAGTAGACGAGACAATCTCAGAGCATATCAAGGAGGACTATGGAGATTGGAAGATACCAAAGTGAAGAAATACCACCAGAAATATTAAAAAACCCACGGGTGAGTCAAATCCTGCGTCCTCGCAAAAGAGAACCCCCATACCGGAGAATAACAAAGCAAAAGTCGATGCCCATCATGGCCAAGATAAGAAGTCGGTCACTAATACCAAGTTAGGCCCACCTTCGGATCTGGGAAGTTCACCTCCACGGCCCCACCGCAACTCTAGAACGGGGCTATCCCCTCGCGCTCAAATTGAAGAAGGCGTGGTTTCTGAATCCAGAACAATCCAAGATGCGAACGCAGGTGGGAGAAAGTCCAGCGGAATCTCGCTGTCCATCAACCGATTTGCACAGCTCGATGATTTAGAGCATCCCCCCAGATAAAGATGGGCCTGGAGGGCGTAGCCATTAACACCCAAACTCTCTGTAAGTCATTCTCTCTATGGCTAATAAGTTTCTAATATGGAATGTTAGGGGTGCTCAAAAACCTAGTTTCCACCGCACTTTCAAGGATTTGAATCGGTTGGAAAGGCCAGACGTAGTGGTTATTCTTGAGCCTCGAATCAGTGGTATTATTGCTGAACGTGTTAGTGCTAAGTTGGGTTTTAATTGTGTGTTTTGTGTGGATGCTGATGGTTTCAGTGGAGGTATTTGGGTTCTTTGGCATAGTCATGTTAAGCTGTCTATCATCTGTCATAATACCCAGTTTATTCATTGTGAGATCCTTAATGGTGAACGAAAATTGTTTTTCACTGCTATCTATGCTAGGCCTAATAACTGTCTTAGACGTACTCTATGGGATTAGCTGATTCAATTGAGACAGTCCTATAAGTTACAAGAAGAATGTTGGTTTATGGGGGGGGGATTTCAATGCTACTTTTATTTCCTAGGGATAGAAATAAATCTCTGGGTAGTGCGTGTGGGGTAGATAAGGATTTTTCTAGATGGTTCAATGATCAGAATTTAATTGATATTAATATGTTTGGTAATAATTATACTTGGACTAATGGTGCCCATTGTGCTAAGCTTGATAGAATTCTTGCTACCGTTACTTGGAGGAATGTCTTCTCTGATGCTGCAATCAAAAATTCTTCCTAGAGTAGCTTCTGATCATAGCCCTATCTGTGTTACCCTTAACCCCCCCTCCCCCTCTAAGTCATGGTAAAAAACCTTTTAGGTTTCTAGCTGCATGGTTTTCTCACCCTATTTTTATGCAGACCGTTAACCAAGTCTGGGATAGAAATTCGAGTTTAGAGGCTGCTACAAATACCCTTAGTGATCATCTTGCTAAATGGAACAGACAGATCTTTGGTAATATTTTTTATGCAAAGAATAGGATCCTGAGTAGACTTAGAGGGATTCAAAGGCTTGTAGATCAT
Organism: Limonium bicolor; assembly: GCA_023374045.1. Classification (NCBI taxonomy): domain Eukaryota; kingdom Viridiplantae; phylum Streptophyta; class Magnoliopsida; order Caryophyllales; family Plumbaginaceae; genus Limonium; species Limonium bicolor. The sequence continues at coordinate 68,292,090 of CM041778.1, read as the reverse complement.
GGTAATGGTGATCACCTAAGAGGTTTGGAAAGAAAACTGTTAAGAGAATTGGATTTGTGGCAGATTAGAGAGGAGTCTTTATGACTTCAGAAAATCTCGAGATAACTGATTGCTTTAGGAGATAAGAAACACAGCTTTACTTCCACACACAAACTCGATTAGGAGAAGTAGAAATAGATCCTCAAACTGATGGGCCCTGATGGTACCTGGGTTTCGGATGTTTTCTGAACTAGAGTGTTTAGTTAGGCGTCATTTCTTACATCAGTTTGGCTTTAAGAACCCTAGTAGGACTGCCCTAGAAGGTCACGAGTTTACACCCCTGAACCTATGGATTTTGTTGACTTTGAATGATCAGATTCATCCTAAGGAAGTCTGGTCTGCCCTTAGGAGCATGAAAGGATTTAAAGCTCCGGGGAAAGATGGCTTCCCTGTGGGTTCTCTACCAGAATTTTTGGGATTTAGTTGGTCCCAAGCTGATCAGTTTTGTTTCAGATTCTTTCTCATGCCATAGCTTTGATACTAGTCTCATGAGACTATTATTACTGTTATTCACAAAGTTGAGCGTCCTTTAGAAGTCAAGCATTTCCGACCTATTTCTCTTTGTAAGGTGCGTATAGGTCTCTAAAAGTTATTGCTAATCGCCTTAAACCTTTCATGGCTACCTGGGTGTCCGATAGCCAAGCTAGTTTTGTACCCGGCCGTAGTATTTTTTGAAAATATAATCCTAGTACAAGAAGCTGTATATTGCATGGATAATTCCAAGGTGGGAGGGATATCTAGCAATGAAAGTAGATCTAGCAAAGGCATACGATTTTATGTCTTGGGATTTCATTAGCGAAACCTTGGAATGTCTTGGGCTCCCTTGTGGTTTTAGAACCTTATTATGAATTGCATCACCCTCAGTTTCCTTCCAAATAAACTGGAATGGCAGTCTTACTGATTTTTTCAAAGCTGAGAGGGTCTTCGTCAAGGAGACCCACTATCCCCCTTCATCTTTGTTCTATGCATGGAGCGATTATCCCAAGTTATTCAATCAGATAATAGGAAATGCTGGCGCCCTCTCTGTTTAGGTAAGAAAGATAATACTCTTTCCCACTGTTGCTTTGCTGATGACCTGTTCTGTTTGGTGTCGCGAGTCCTAGTCAGGTGAGAGTAATGCGTGACTGCTAGATGTTTTTTTGCAAAGCTTCGGGCCAAGTAGTAGTCTTAAAAAATCAGTAGTTCTTCCTGTCCAGGAATGTAAGCTGAGAGGGAAAGGATCATGGGACTAGAAGCAGGGATGTATACTACTAGGAATTTTCGGTAAATACCTAGGAGTTCATATTAAGCAGGTAGGGATTCTAACCATAATTATAATCTTGTCCTATCTAGGTAAAAGAGAGGCTTGCAATATGAAAAAGGAAGTCCCTTTCAATGGCTGGGAGAGTTGTCTACTTAAAGTGTTTGTGTCTTCTATCCCAATTCCAACATGTAGTGCCAAGCTTATCCCAAACAAGGTCTGTGATAGGATATGTAACACCCCAACTACGAACTGGACACTTAAAACAAATAATCGCAGCGGAATTTTAACAACACAATAACTAACAGGCGGTGTTTACACGCCGTTAGCCCCCACGACGTTCTACAAGGCTAATCGTACAAGTGTATCGGTCAATGAACAAGAATTCCCGAGCATTAGGTACTACAAACCAACCACACAATTCCATAATCACTATACCGAGTGTTAATGTACAAAAGTCACAAATCTGTTTTAAACGTTCTATGATATGATCGACCTCGAGTGTACAAGCACAACTCGGGTTAACTATCCAAAATGAATAAAGGATCGCTCTTCACTCCAACGCTAATGTGACTCCGCTTCTTCGATCATTCTCCCCGAAATAAAATTTGGTGCCCCGAAGGGCTCAGCAACCTATGGCTGGTATGGTTAACGTACAAGCCGCCGGCTAACGGCAACGCACAACTAATTGTCGTTATGAACATGGGGTTGATTTAAACATCCAACATGCATAACATAATATTAAACATTATATAACAACATATAAGAACATAAACACATTTCACATAAACACGGGGTTGATCTCCTTGATCAACGTGCATCAAACTCACAACACACTCCACACAACAACATACACACACAAAATTTAGGGACGAGTCTTGTGAGGACTCGAACCGCGGATTGAAGTTAGTCAATCTTATAGAGCCTAGAGAATATTTTCATTCTCATGACAAGCTTGATATATATATATATATATATATATATATATATATATATATCATATATATATATCACAATACGATACGTTCAGTTTGTCGAACGTAAGTATTACCCAGATGTGTCGGGTTTATTAATCCCGAACACCGGTACACACATAAACATATCCCCCTAGCCCCGAACAACAGTCAAGGTAGGAGAGCCAGCTGTAGGCTCATGGGAGGTTGAAATCCAAGAAGGAAAACAACCGAACAAGGGAGAGAGTTGAATCAATATAGAGACCAACTCCCATACATAGCGCGCGCGACCGGAACTACCAGATTCCTCACCCCCCAACTATACACTTGTTAGAAGCTCCCTCCACGGGCTTATCACAACACAATACTTTATGGTCATCCAAGACCAGTTAGGCACACAAGGGAGGTAAGTTATTTCCACACACAACAACCCACAATCAGTACACCGAATAGCCGTAATTAGAACGATCTCGAGATTGAGAACGTTAAACGAATACCATTCTTTTTCGTGACCCTAGCGTTTGTAGCTAGTGGGGTTAACACGTTTTTGAGGTTAGACGGTATCGGGACGTACACGCCACATAAAAATAATAACTGTAACTCATTACATGCCTTAATCTTATAAGGTTAAAAACACATGAAAACACACAATCACACAAGCCGGTGTAAACCGGTAGCAAACAGTGTGTAAGAAAACCATACCTTTCACCAAGGGATCTCTCTACGTGTCACCTCACGTTCCTTAGATACTTCCCGAATCACTGATGACATTACAAGTGTTTTTATTATCACCAAGACAATACGGTATGTAAATGATTAGTACACCCGTAATTAACCTCGTTGTCCCGTTAATCTTCACTTTACCAGGTGGTCTTAAGTTTCTCAACTTCCTCAATCAATCTAACACTTGTTTATACACTTAATGACCTTTATATTCACTAAACAAGTTTTTAAACATCATCTAATACCATCACCAATCAATTCCCCATCATTAGAATGCTTTAAATAACATTCTGGAGCATTTTTACACTGGTCCGGGTTTGTGTCCGGGGTTACAAACCCGGACCAATCCCGGAAAAACCTCCTGCCTAATTTTTCATGTGGTCCGGGTTTGTGTCCGGGGTTACAAACCTGGACCAAACCCTGAAATGACTTTCTGCCTTGTTTTTGATGTGGTCCGGGTTTGTGTACCGATTTACAAACCCGGACCACCACCAGAATAATGCAATATAACAATTTTTGACTCTGTTTCACCTTCCTTTCTTCATCCATTGTTTCCCCAATCATCACACATGTATTTAGGCATATTATAACCCTAAAAGGACACCTTAAACCTCTCTAATCCATTGTCTAATTTCATCACCCAAGTCTTGATTTAGATGCCCACGGTTTCCCTCACTCAATTTCCTAGAACTTGCATTGTGTTGGCTCCAAAGAGGTAAGTTTTGCTTACAACTTCACTCACTCAACATTCCACAACTTGAGCATTACTATAATGCAACTTACATCATTTTTATCTTAGGTTTTACCCCAACAACATAACTCACTTAAATTCAAATTCCAAGGTGGATATTTCACCACATAACTCTCCATACACACCTAGTTGTTCCCTTGCTCATTTCTACCTAAAGGTGTACTTAAGTCATTAAATTTCTACACCAATTTTGCCATGACCTCCCTACAAATCTTAACATACTCACAAGTGTTATTCATCACATCTAAATCCCTTCAACAATTAAACTCATTCCAAGCACTTATACACACATAAATCTCTTTACATTGACAACAACAACAATCAAATGCATTATTTTAGATAGCTTGGCTCTTAGGCCCTTAAATTGCATTATTTAAAAACTGAATTTCCTCATATATTAGCAACACCTGCACTACACTCAAACATTACATTATTAAAACACACCACTAGTTTTAAGGTAAGTTGATTACCTTTTGTTTTTTCTTTCAAAACTTTCTCCTCCTTACTTCTTGTTCCACAACTGGTTTCCAATGGGAGTTAATTGCTACGCTAATGACCAAACCCAATGAATAACAATGAGCATTGATGAAACTAATGAGCTCTTGAGACAAACCCTAGAACAAGAAAGTGTTTTTAGGTATAGAAATGGAGGGAATTACCTTCTTTGTTCCAAGGGAGTAATTGGGCAATCAATTTAAAAAATCCTCCATCACTTCTTGAAGATATCCAATGCTAGAATGAAGAGAATAATGAAGCTTTAAACAAGGTAAAATAGGTCATGAAAGAAATAAAGGAAAATATAATTTTTCTTGCTCCTTTCTTACCTTAGAACAATGAGGAGTATTTTGGCTCAACAATGGAGGTCTTTCCTTCAAGAATGAGCTACACCCATGGAATTCAACTTCATTGTTTTCAAATTTTGAAAAGAGAGAGTAGAAGCCCTTGATGAGGGAAGCAAGAATATGTAATTTTTTTGTTGTTTTGAGTTGGTTTAAGCCATGAAAATGGAGGAGAAAAACTTGAGCTGGTTGGGCTATATAAATCGCCATTGGAGGAGCAATGAAGGAGGAGGAGTGTTTTGTTGAGGAAGAATTCGTAAGTGAATAGGGGTAGAGGAAAGAGAATTGTGAGAGAATGAGTTATGTACTTTTGTTCTTCTCTCACATGGTTGCTTTTGTTACTTTTTCAATAAGGTAGAGCAAATATAAGTAGAAGAGGGGGAAAAATTCGTGAGTCACAAAGAAAAAGGGGAAAGGAAAGAGAATTGTGAGAGAGGGAGGTAATGAGTGTACTTTGCTTTTTATCTTATTTTATTCTTTCTTGTACTCTAGTGAATAAAGTAAAGTATGTAAATATGTGAGAGGACCCAAAAACGTGTGAGTCTCCTTATTTAGAGGGAAATCTGATTTTGATTTTACAAATGGGAGAGAGGGAACAATGGTCATTAGCAACTAACACCCGTAAAACTTGAATTGTCAGTATTTATCAGTCCGGGTCCATTTTTCGGATTTTTCTCGTTTCTTATTATTTTATGGCGCCTAAGCTCCCATTAATGTTTGATTATAGTTATGTGATTAACTATAATTTTTACGGGGTCATTTAACTGTTTAAAGTCACGTTTTTGGGTTTTCTCGAAAAACGTGCTTTAAGACTCCATTAGCGTTTTAACGCATTATTTGGATTTGTTTTCTTCGGGAATCATTCCCGAATGTTCTTAGTATATAACTAAGTCCAAAGAATCCATTTAGAACCTTAATAAAGGTCATATACCTCTCAAGATTTCTTAACGCGCGTTATTGCGTTTTACGATCTTAACGCGTTTTCTTATTTCTTTTGGTTTCTCTTCTTCACCAAAATTATTAAGGACTTAATTAGCCTTAAAATAAAATAATTACATGATTTATCAACACATTTAAGTTTGGGGTATTTCAGGATAGATAAGTTGTGTCGTGACTTCATATGGGGTCACGATTCAGAGGAGAGAAATTACATGATGTAGGCTGGGATATTATTTGCAAACCCAAACTGAAAGGGGGCTTAGGGTTACGCAAGATAGGTGATATGAATAAAGCTTGTTTTGGTAAAATCTTGTGGAACCTTATCATCAAACCAAATAACTTATGCAATAAAGCTTTACTTAGTAAATACTCGAACCTGAATTCGAGTAGATGTTCCATTAATTGGAAAAACATACATAAGTGTTCTGATGTCATTGAAAAAGGAGCTGTTTGGATAATTGGGAATGGTAAATCTGTGAACTTTTGGTCTGACTACTGGGTGCATTTTCCTAATCTGTTAAGTATTGCTACGCAAGAGATTCTTTGATTGACTTACAGGCTAAGGTTGCTGATTATTGGAAGGAAGGTAGTGGTTGGAAATGGGATCGGCTTTATAATTTCTGCCCCCTACCTTCTGCACTATACTTAGAGGTGTCTTCATGGTTTTCCTTCGGGAAACCCAGATTTTTTATCTTGGCAGCTGGACCCGAAAGGATCCTACAGTGTTAAATCTGCCTACAGTCTAATTTCAGGAAAACTTCATGATAACACTGTCTCTAACGGACTGGCTGAGGTTTATTTAAAAATATGGTCTATGAAAGTGCAGGAGAGGATAAAGCTATCCTTTGGAGAGTCTGCCTTGGCAAACTTATGACAAATTCCAGACGTTATAGTCTTGGCTTCACATCTAATTTTTCTTGCCATTTTTGCGGTAAAACAGAAACTATCCTACACATCTTGCGAGATTGTAAAGTGGCAAGTAGCATTTGGGATAGAATTCTGGATTCAAAACGGAGGAATTTATTTTATGCTTCAACTCTAGATGTTTGGGTATCAAGTCATTTAGGCAGGAAAGGCTTATTTATGATGCAAGATAAATTGAAAGCACTGTTTCCGATTATATGTTATCTACTTTGGTGTTGGAGAAACTCTAAAGTTTTTGGTGTAGAATGTAGAATGTTTTTGCAATTCAGATCTGTCCTCATTGCCATACAGTATAACAATAGCGCATGGAAGATGAAGAACACTCTGGAGAAGCAATTTGATTCTCCCCAGCTGAGAGTTCCAATCGACAGGGATGTTCTTTACTGGACACCACCGGTCTTAAGTTACTTAAAATTTAATATTGATGGCTCTTTTAACCCTTTGTTTGATTGCTCTACAGCAGCTGGTGTGTGTCGTGACCACAAAGGAGAGTGGGTGACTGGTTTCATTGCGGTTCAAGGGAAGAGGGATGTGCTGTACTCGGAGGTGATGGCTCTCCTCCAAGCTGTCTGACTCATACAGAAGAAAAACCTCATGCAAGTAATTATCTGCTCAGACTCCTCCATTGTGGTGGAGCTTGTTTCTTTTTGTCCCAGTAACCATGTGTATAAGCCATTGATAGATGAGTGTAAAGTTGTGTTAGCTTCGGGTACTGATATTAGTGTTTTTTACTCGCCTAGATCATGTAATAGGGCGGTTGATATGCTTGCCAAATCTAGACAGAGGTGGGAGAGGGGGTTGCACATTCTTAGTACAGCTCCTGATTTTATTGCCTCGATCCTAGAGGATGATTGTAAGACTCTTAATAATTCAATAAGAAGGCTTTAAAGCCTCCGTTTCATGACCAAAATAAAAACGCAGATTAATGTCTTTAATCGCTAATGTCGAATTAGATTGCTGGATTTTTCTCGCAAGCAATGACCTCTACCATAGAGGTCACATTTGTTGTGTTCATAAATTAAGCTAGTGTTTGTGTTTTCCCTCTCTTGAGATATTATCTGTTTGTCCCCAGTTACTTTTTCATCCTATACAAGTGGGGTTCTTTTTTTCCCCTTGCCCGATTCTTAACCCTCTCGCATGGAAAGTAGCACCATCATTCCAAATGTAGTTTTTCTACCTCGTTCGTCGACACAAATCATAATGCGAGCGTCTGAATAGGAACCTGAGATGTTTTCAATAAAACGTTCGAGTGGAAAAGAAGAACATAAAGGGAGATGGAGCGGGGGAGGGGAAGAGCCACCTAAGTAGTAGTAATGTACGAAGTAACCATTGTTGTGGACCTAAACCCTTTCAATGAGAAGTCCTTGATCTAGAAGCTAGAAAACAATAGTGTCGATGATATTCGAAACATAAACAGCAGAAATCACAGTTGAATAGCAATAACAAGAAAATGTCTAGAACTCAGACGAGAGATCAAGGAAGAGAATGAACAAGGAAGTAGAATGAAGGGGAGAAGTGATGGAAAATACTAGAAGCCAGATAAAGGAGCCAAGGGCATTTGTGGTATTTGCCAACTTTTGGATCCCATAATTTCCAGTACCAAACGAATGGCCCAATACCCCATACCACATTAAGTTGAGCTTAATCCACTGATATTAATATGGGCTTAATTTGACTAAATTTTCACAGCAAACGACCAAATGGGACCTAAATTAACCGGACCCAAAACCCATCCACATCCAATGAACAACCCATGCGTATGTGGCAAATTAATGACATTTACTATCAATTTAAGTGTCAGTTTAGTGTCAGTTCTTGCATCTACATTATTCAAACATTGTATCTAAATGTAGATCTAATAATTGTCATCAATTTTATACCATTTTACCTCTAATTTATTTTGACAGTTGCATGTGGCAACTGACCACAAAACGGTTATAATAGCAGCTAACATGAAACTGAACCTTTAATTGAAAGAAAAAAAGAAATTGAACTTGCAAGTCTTTGCCTATTGGACGCTCATATACATAGTCCATTGATCTTAGATGGCGGTTCATTATTTTCTAGCTGCGTGCCAGATGAATTTGTAAAAATAAGAATAAACGTGTATAAAAGATGAAAAAATAAATATGATATTATACAATGTAACATATAAAATGAACTAAAAGTTAAAACTTATTTCCTAGTGTAAAATTCAAAAAGAATACCGACACAACCATCCCTTCCTAAATACTTCGTATAATTAATTTTTTTCAAAAGATTATTTTTACAGTAATGCTGAGTCTGTTTATGAACTCTTGTTTCAAATCTCTCTTTTTACGTATTTTACTTTAACCTTAGCGTATCATAGTTGTAAATCAGCTAAACCACAAAGGACCCATTGAAACCTAACAGATTTGCTAACACAGTAGCTCTTTTTTTTTTTTTTACGATCGTTTGATTGCAGAAAAGACAGAGAAAGTCCCTTGTAATTTCATCATCGAGAACGGAGATGATATTGGGAGGAAGCATGCAAGATCCTACAGAAACTTTTTTTTCATTGAATTTTGAGTGGATCAATCATATCTGCTCAACTGTGGTACCCAGAAAATTTCACTATCGAAGTCTGCGGAAGAGTTCTACTGTGAACAACACCGTCATCAAACTATAACCCCATGACGAGCCATTAAAAGTTGGCATATCCTGAAACCCCGAATGATGGCAGCCAGCAGACGTTGGCATAGATCCAGGAAATCCGGAGCCCCTTAACAAGTGGGTAGCATGCAATTGCAAAGAAAGCCCCATACTTACGGAAATAAAAAAACACGAAATAACGGACAGAGCTAGATACAGATGAGTGGGAGAATCATCGTGTGATACCAAGTAGCGCGCTAGTCTATTGGATAATCAGGCTAAAAATCATAATCCATGTCAAGAATGTCCAGCTGTTCATCAGTCCACTGTTGAATTAGCCCTTTAGGAGGTTCTTGTATATGGTTCTTGAACCCATTCAAGTGGCTAGTAACGGGACCATCATTGTCCACGGCAGATCTACTGTTTTCTGGTATCCTTCCAATCTGAACAGTGTTCTCACGGGCAACAAATTGGTCATCTTCTTCAATATCACATTGCTCTTGGGTGCAGTTTTTCTTGAAAACTGGCCCTTGTTCTGAAGCTATGTACTGCTTTACATCCTGGTTTGAGATGGTCATTGGAGCACTACGACAGGGAGCAATGTCGGTCTGAGTGCAATCCAATGCAACATTTTCATTGGTCTGCTTGTATTTGGCACTAGAAAATTTGAAGTTTAAATCCACAAGATATTCCTCAGCTGGCTTGTTTGACATATTATTATAATCTCGAGCACTATCTCGAATAGCATGTATCTCCCCTGCGTTGTTAACGATAGTTGGACTAGCTGCTGCTACACATTCCTCCATTCCCGTAGGTTCATTAACATACCAATTTTCGCTCAAGTTGCAGTTCTGTTGGTCGTACTCTGTAGGATGTTCTTCCGTTCTTCCAGAGGACTCCAGCAGCTCTGGCATCTCTAAAAGGCTGCTGTTGCTGCAGCTCATGGCTGTCGTTCATATTGAATCAACAATTAGACAGGTATAGCAAAAAAAAAAAAAAAAACATTTTCATTTACAGTATAGGAGAGAAACATAGCACAATAGTGACCCAGATGGATACAACCGATGGGAAGTTTCTCATTGGATTCAAAAGGAAAGTGCACAAGAACAATTTACATGAAAACTATGGGGTAAACAGGAAGGAAAGATAAGCTAAAATATGAAAACATACCAGCTGAATCATTTTTAGCTACTGGTGCCGAGTTGGACTTGTGGCCTGCAGTCTCTTTGGAAAATACCTGATTCAACATCACCAAATGAGGTCTGGCTGACTCAACCATCTTAATCACGCGCTCAATTAATCAAACTTCATCCTGACATGTCTGGTCTCCAGATAACAATCCGTAAGATACATGTTCAGAGCACATACCTCCACTAAATTGCTGAGTGATATGCTCAGGTAATAAGATCTATGTGAAGGGCAAAACACAGACACCTGAATAAACCCAAAGAGATTTCATATAGTTAACCAGTAATAATATCATCAAGTATTGGTTTCAGTGAAATGAAGAGCGTATAGACACATTCACAGGAAATATCACCGCGTTGTTGGTCAAACTAGAGAACGGATGTGATGGTTTGTGGATTTAAAATTAATCATCAGAAAAACGTCCAATGATGTAAAGCCACAGACCTCCTGAAGTATTAAAACAGAACCAACAAGCATCTCTCTTGTGCACCCCCCTTGAACAAGGACTTTGCGGTGGATATTAGCAGCAATCGTGTCAGTAGGATCCTAACACGAATTGCAAACTAACTTAATCAATATAGCCAGTACATAGAACACAAGAACAAGGAGTCATTGGTGGTTACCTTGAGCTCGACCATCATATCACCAAAACCGTTTGGGGTGCAAGATTTGACGATGGCAACAACCTACGGGTTATCGATTTAGAGAGAAGATAATCAATAATTTGGTTCAAAGAAAGACATTAAACTCAAGGTCCTGCATTTAACACTTGAGAGTTTACATAGACCAAGCTAATAACAAGGTAACTGTAACTCCTCTCACCCCTTCATGTTTCTAATTCTCAACTGCAACTGACAGAATCTGGAATGCCGATTTGTAAATTAAGTTACAATAATTTTTCGGCTTCAATTATGATCTATAAGGTTTTCATTAGTTCAGAATTAAACTAGTAGTACCATATCTATCTTGTTGTACCCACTTCCGTGCTTCTTGACATCACTCAAAGGCTTTGTCCTCGTAACACCTGGAAAATGAACAAATGTAACCAATCAATCAACTCCATGTATCTCCCAAATTAGCGGAAACGAAAAAGTAGTAGGATACGCAAAACCAATTAGACTATAGCATAGCAATCCGATTTTACCCTTTCTTTCCAGGAATTCAAGAGCTGAAATCCACAAACAGTTGTTGGCGAAATCCTCATCCGCGTTCTCCTCAACCCTTCTCATGTACTCTTGTGTCGATGACTGAACCTCATTACCCTGTAGATTCTTAGCACAATCCTTGTTTCTCCGATGCATTGCAGCCTGCATAGCGCCCGCAGGTCCTGGGATCGGGGAAACAGAGCTCGAAACGGCCGCGGCTGGCTCTGAAACCCGCGGCGGAAGCGGAGATTGAGACTGAAAGTGAGGTTGGGATTCAGCGGGAGGATGAGAGTGAGCGGGGGAGAGTTGGATGGAGAAATTAGGGTTGGATGGTTGCCGGTGGAATGAAGAAGGGAGAAGGGTTTTACAGGCGTCGTGTTGAGTTTGTGTTTGGGATTGGGAGTGTTGGCGTTTGCAAGGGCGAATGAGATTAGGGATATCGGAGTCGTCCAAATCTAGAACATCTTCCCATGGCTCCATAATTGCTTCGTTCTTCTACTCATTATAGAAATCCCAGATCCTTCTGTTCAATCCCCTGATCATACTCGGTTCAAATGTGTACAAAACTATAGAACTCTTGCAATCATTTGCAGTTTTTTCTCCGCTTCTTTTCCGTTCGAACCAGTTCCCATGTGGAGGAAGTTCTCTCGCTCACTCTTTTTTCGTTAGTGAACCAAAAAGGGATAGAAGTTCTTTGCATCCCGCCTTTTTTTCTATTTGAAACAAATTGCATAATTCTTGATGTCCGTGGTTTTAAAACTCATTATTCATATGTTATAAAAAGTTGCATAATTCATAACATACTCTTATTTCATTAAATAAATAATAGCTATTTTACTGTTATAGATCATGTTTGAATTCGTAATATATCATTTGTTTTATTCATGGTATTTTATGAATTTTTTCAAAAACCATTAAATACTACTAGGGGTGAGCATTCAGTTTGGATATTTTGGATTTATCCAAAAACCGAATTAAATAATTTTTTTTGGATTTTTTACCGAATTTTCTAAACGAATTTAAAATTTTGGTTAACCGAATTATCCAAATTATAATTTGGTTTGGATTTTGGTTTTGACTTTGTCTAATTTGGTTAAAAAAAGAATATTCTCATTTCTAATTCTAGTCTTTAGTGACAAATAGTCAAGCACAAACCCTACATTTCAGTTAGTTGAAATCCAAACTAGCTAAAATTTGGATTTCAGTTTGGATTTTGGTTTTTCACTCAAAAAAATTTGGATTTTGGATAATTTGGATAACGGTTATTTCGGTTTTGGTCTTAATTTGGATAATTTGGTTTTTAACCGAAATAACCGAAATCCAATTTACTTTTTACAATTTGGATTTTGGTTAACCGAATTATCCAAATACTCACCCCTAAATACTACAAAAATATAAATAATTACAAAGATATTTAAAAAGGTAATAAATAAATTTTATGAATTTTTTCAAAAAAAAATTCAAATACTACACAATTTAAACAATTACAAAGATGTTTAAAAAAAGTTATAAAAATATATAATTAGATATTAATTTTAAATAAATGTAATGATTTTCAAATATTAAACATACATAACACTTCAAACAAATTAATTTTTTTCTTCTTTGGGTTCTTTACCTTCTCCACTGATTATCATTTTCCATCTTCATTGAAATTTTTCAATTATGATTATATAATGATTATATATTTAATAAGAATATATATATATATATATTTCAGTTTATAAACAAAATAATCCAATATAAGATGAGATAGTTATATACATTTTTTGAAAGAGAAACACCTCACTACACACAGTCGAATTTCCATTCGCTTAGTCGGGAAATAACCACTTCGCTCTTGCTTCAAAATTATAATATGTACCAAAAACTTGTGACATATTACGAGGAGTATCCAAATTTCATTATATGAGAAAGGTGAATATGTTATAAAATCATATTCAAATTCAAAATCATTTAGTAAGATAGAGAAATAAAGGAAATGGTTTTGAAAGGTTTCAAGAAATTTGTCAGAAGAAGGAGCAAAAAGGATGGAGGAAATAATGAAGGTGACGATGCAGAGATCTTCGACGAGTATGCAGATGAGCCTTTAGGGATTTGGGGGCAAAATCCTCATCCTAAGCTACAAGGAGACTACACAACCATTAAAGCATAAAAATGAGAGAAAGGAGAAGAAGTAGCCATGGGAGGTTGAAGAAGAGCTTCAATGGAGGTGAGCCTTCTCCTCATTTTCTTCTTCTTCCTTTCCTTTCTTCTCTTCTCCTTCCCTCGGTTCTCTTGTTTTCCCGTCGCTTTTGGTCTGTGAAGAATCCCCCCTCTCTCTCCTTCTTTTCTGCTTTTAAAACTGAATTTTAGGCAAAAATCTCATTCGGACCGCCCCACAGGGGCTGTCTTCCTGGGGCGGTCCGAGTCTGAAGAATTTCTACGTGCCAGATTTAACCCGAACGCCCCACAGGGGCGGTCCCGGGGGCAGTCCGGACCTGAGAGAATTTCGGCCCCGGAACAAGCGTTTCCCGCCTCCGGAACTTCCAACCGCCCCACAGGGCGGTCGACCTGGGGAGGTCCGAGACAGAGAGAAAATAACTGCTCTATCTTCTTCGTTAGAGCTCCGATTTTGGATCCGTTTGGCCCAAGCGTTCGTCTCTTCATCTACTTTATATCTAGCTATGTTATTCCTCCGGTTTCAGCAGTAGTTGTGTAAAACACCAATAAAACACAAAACTAGAGGAAAACTAGCTAGAGTGAAAAAATAGCATGAAAAGTGTTGATAAAACATTGATAAAGCACATGAATATACCTCTAAAACATGCTCATTTATTCACTCATCAGTGGCATCAATGACCACCCTTTCATGGCGGCGTCGATGACCACCATATGAAGTTGGCGTCGACGTCCATGGCTTGTTGGCGTTGAAGGCAATGTATTGTTACCGGCGGCGACACCCACGCCTCTATGTCGGCGTCCACGCCTGCAAACCGACCTAGGTGGGTCAGTCGTCTAGGGAGGTCAATCTTAAAAACGTTATATCTTCTTCGTTTGACCCCCAATTTTGGATCTGTTTGCGCCTACGTGTTCCTCTCTTCGCCTACTTTGCATCATTACACTTTGAAGATAATTTGATTAATATGTCTAGTTTTTTTCTTAAGTAACCACTTTGACCATTTACGTGTTCAGTACTGCAAGCATTAGTTGACTGCACGTAAATGTTTGTTGTTAAAGGTGAGAATGATGGTGAATTTGATGACGAAGAAGTGAGCGTAGACACATGTCAACATTTCAGTACAAGCAAAATATTTGCAGATATATAAGAGGTTGCTGCCCATGTGATACGAGAGGTAAGGCAAAAGTAGGCCATGAAATAGGCAAGGTATTTCGTCCTCATCTAGTCAAAGGTGATGAGCACTACGAAGAAATGCAACTGCCTGTTCCGCATAAGCATTTATGGTGGGCTGGTTGCTCGGTGGTCAATCTTGGTAATGTAGTCGATGCATAACCATGAATTGGCTCGTAATCCTCACTCATATTTCGTGCGAACTCGCTTCAGCGTGGATGAAAGAGGAAGTATGGAATGTTTTCATAGAAACAGAGTTACGCCACGACAAATGTGGACCCATCGGCATGATAAGAACCCTGAGAGCACGACTGACAAAATTTATATTCATAATTTGGTAGCAAATTCAGGAGGGAGGACCGTAGTTGGTGTACTGATGTAGCATCGCTCATGCACTTGTTGAATGAACGTAAGTACAATTGGTGGTTTGAGAAAGATGCAAGTAAGTCTCTGCACTTCAATACGGGCCATGTTTATTTTGTAGTCCTTGTTATGACATATTTTTTCTTAATGTTCTTTTGGCAGGGAATTTCTTGTCTATATGAAAATTTAAAAACATAAATGACAAAGTACGCTTCCATGAGCATAACCACATTACAAACTTTTGAGTCTAATGCAATAGAAGAAATATATAGCTATTGCGCGATCATTCAGTTGGTGCCACGACCTCTCACTACATCTGCACTGTGCCGACAACTTTCAGCCCTACGAGCATCTTGGGCCCTGCCTCAGACTACATCTGGGTCTTCAAAGTCTGAATCACCCTCATACTTAACAAGAATCTTGATTCTTTCCATGATATCTTCAAAATCCAAGTAGTTTTGGATCATTTGCAGCACATGTGCACCGGTTCGAATATTGGTCAATGTGTAGTTGTATATGTCTTGGTCCATCCTAAGGCACACCATTGAATATACATGAAGCGACAGTTATCAAAATGTGAACGAACTGCACAGTTCAATGATGACTTCAACTGGTTTAGGCTTCTTGAGTATGAAATGTTTACATCGATCATTGCCCAACCAGGACCGTGTTGAAACCGCCCAACGTACTGCGTAACTCTGCTAGTATGGTTCACATATATTGCAACAGAAATTGGCATTCTATGTACATACAAAAAATAGGTTACATTATATTCACTCGGCTCAACAATAAGCAGAAGCATAAGATAAACAAATTAATCATAAATTCTAGATTGAAAACCATAGGAAAAATATTATACAAACATAAACAATAATGTTGCAAACTTCAAACATATAAATAAGGTTTTATAAACTAGACAGAAAATGTTTAAAACACATGAAACATAATAAGTCTAAAATCCACGTCCACGCCCAACCCCAGCATCCCCACGCTCACCCCCAGCATCCCCCCTAGCCCTACGTTGCACACCCCCCCCCCCCAAACTCAATATCAAATAAAGGGCTAAATGTATGATCAAACATATAAGGATCAGTGACCTCTTCTTATTTCCTTGTCTATCTTACAATTCTAACACATAATAAGGCTGGTCCTATCTTTAACGAATTTAAATCTACCAAGATTGGTATTGAGATAATCCTAAATAATAAAGTTCAATTTTTGATCATTATCCACCTTCATCTTTCTTTTCCTTTGATTCATTCCCGGTCATAACATATTAGACTGCTAATGGGGGTATAACGTTGTTGTTATATAGCTTCATTCTCTAGTTTAAGTATGAGGTTAACATGTTGAAGCATTTAGGATCTTCATCCTAATTTGATGTCTTCATCTCCCTACCAACCATGTGGCATAATCATCTAGACTCATATTAACTACTACAAAATAGACCACCAGATTAGCCCATCATTTTCCCAGTAAATCTAATGGCTCAAATAAGAGGGGAAGGGAGTTACATAATATACATAATCACAGTGGATTGTAAACTATAAACTCATAACACAACTATTTATTCCAAACATATAATCATATAATGAAATCGGGTTTCACAAATACCTAAAACCAAGAACAACTAAGTAGTGTCTACGATCTTCAACTCAATTTCATATGTTTCATCACTATACCCAAAATTTGGATCCTTGGGAGAGCTTCAAAGGCAAGCGAATGTGATCAAAAGGGCAAAATAGTCAAAAGGCATAAGGTCGGACAATTATGACGTTTAAGCATTTACAACCTTTTATTGTTATATAATCCATCTATTACTCCAATTGTTTTGAAATTCTATCCCACCAAAACATCATCGTCGTTGTTAAGATCAGTTTTAGTTCTAAAAATCCCCTTTATAAAACCCTTTTTATGAATTTAAAACCTTTTGACAACTCTTTATTTGTTTAATATTGCAAAGTTAATATTTTTTAGGAGCCAACATCAGATTTTTAACTTGGATTTCCATCTATAATGACGTATGCCTTTTCAAAATCCGTTTTTAGTTTTTATCAACTCTTTAAAGGTGAAAAATCCCATTATACCAAAGAATTTCTATCTCTTTGAAAAAAAAATCATTTTTTGGCTCAAAAATTCCCCCAATTTGAACTTAAACAATAAAAATCAGATTTATGTTCAAACCCAAAAAAAAGAAGAAATCAAAAACATTAACCTTTAAACAAATTTTACATCCGGATTGTATCTCCAAGTTTGCTTACTAAGTAAGTTAACTCAATTTGTTTACCGAAAATTACTTTAATGCGGCTACTTAGCCCTTCGCCTATATATGAAGCTCTCCCCTAGGGCTAAAACTTACATTAAAAGCCATAAAAGCTTCCTTAAAACTCTCCCATGAAATTTCTCTCTTGCTTACTGATAAGTGTCCAAATGAGCATGATTTAAGGGTGTATTTCATATGTTATATTAGCACTTTTCTTGCTCATTTCTCCACTTTAGTTAAGTTTTCCTCTAGTTTTATGTTTTATTGATTATCTTACAGATTTATTGGTTAAACATGAGGAAAACCAAGCTAGGAGCAAAGTAGACGAAGAGAAGAATGCGTAGGCGCAAACGGATCAAAAACGGAGCTCAAATGAAGAATCTGGAGCCTGTCGAAATTTGCGAAGAAAACCGGAAAAAATACACACGTCCGGATCACAGACCCGGACGCAGATTCAGACAGAGGCGTCCTAGCTTCGGACTCTAGTGCCGACGTGAGAAGTCCGGATTAGCTAGACTCGGACGCTCATCCAGACGCGTGTAAATGCGGTCAGGAATACATATTTTCAACGCGTTAATTCGGTGCCTAATTTAGGCACCAATTTTGACGACTCAGACGAACCTGCAGCCCTTTCTCTTCCCTTTCCCACTACGTCTACCACCACGCAGCCCCTTCTATTCCTATAAATACCCACACTCTCTTCCTCATTTTCATCATCACATCAGCCTTCATCCACTCACAACATACTTCCACTCCATTCTCTTTGAAATACCCCAAACTTAATTATGATAATTAATCATTATATTATGATATATTAAGGCTAAAACAAGCCTAAGAAACTATTATACACCATCAAAGATCAATATAACACAAATTGCACTTCAAGAACACTTAAGTCAAAAATGTGCCTTAAGAGCACTAAGAGACTTTGGGAGCTCAAATAAATCCCAAAGTTGGTTAGTTTACTACACTAATCTATATAAGATGATTGTGAATCAAGAACAATCATCCAACACCAAAATATGCCTTAAGACTCCTTAGGGCAAAATGTGCTCTAAGAATTTTTAGAGACTATACAACTTTAACAAGGGTTCCAAGTGAATCCCTAGGCCCTATATTGATGCTAAGAACATAATGAAACAATTACCAAAGAAAAATGAGCTCAAAAACACGCTAAAACGCAAAACGTGCGCTAAAACTCATTAAAGCACGTTTTTGTGAAATTGTCTTCTAAATTAGTTTTCAATGGCCCTAAAGGTTATAATTAACCTTAAATATGCTAATATATCCTATTATATCATATTAGCATGCCTAATTCAAAGTTTTCAAAAAAATAATAATTAGGCATTTAATAATGAATAGTACCCAAAATTATCACTTAACTACTTAACCTAATGACAAGTCAACATATTCCCTTTGGATTGACTAGGCTGGGCGGCAACATGGACCCCTCTCCCTTGCTGATTCATCACCATAATATAATAAGAGAGAGCTCCCAATATCATCCCTTGATTTATGGAAGTTACTATTGCTTTCTTACACAAATAACATATTTTATACACTCTTGGCTTCTCCTTGACCAAGTCCAACGTGAGGGGCTTACTTTCCCCTTCATTAATTTATTCTAAAGACTCTCATGGCCTCTTACACTCCTACTACCCTAGCTAACCTTATTTTACTCTTTTAACTCCTTTAAGAGACAAATTAAGAACTCTTGTGATGTTGCCTTCACTTCCCACGTTAGAACACACCCAAGCAGCTCTTTGGCTTCTCCCAAACCGAGAGCAAGCTCCCAAATCAGCCATTAATCATCTTCTTGGTTGGTAAGCTCTTAAACCCATTTTAAGTTCATTTTCTTCCTTAATCTTTCCTCTTTCATGAGACTCATAAATCCCTAATTCTATATAGCCCTTTGAGGTAATTTGTGGAGCTTAAGAAGAGGTTGTGTTCAGTTGGGATATAAGAGAAAGGGAAGCTAATGTTAAAGCATTTCAAAGGTAATTAAATTAAGCTTTCAAAAGCTAAATCTCTACTCTTCATCATCAACTTCATTTCCTTAATTATTATGTGTTTTAACACATCAAAATGTTTAAAATTTAGGCGTGACCAGCCCTTATTCAAGCAAGATCATTAAGGTAATAATTATGGTCTTTTATGCTTAAATACTCCTTAAATAATTACTAATATTATAAACTAATACATATTCTTCTTCCATGTTTATATGGTGGCAAAAATGTCATGGAAATAGTGGGAAAACTCTACACTAATAAAGGAGTTCAAGTTTAAGTGAAGAAATTAACAAAGTAAGTAATTTCTCCTTAAAATTATGGATTAATTAAGTTATGTGTTAATTTAAGTGCAAACCCTAACTTGAAATAATTTTTCTAAACTAGCCGTGAGCCTTGGAGGTCATTTGGAAAATTTAATCACTACCTTTTATTATATAGTTTTTATGTCATTTTATTTAAAAATAAACCAAGCCGTGACATATAGGGATTAATCATGGCTTAAATGTTAATTAAAATGTTTTATAACATGTTAGTATATTCACTTGGTAATTTAATGACTTATAATGTCAAGGAATATATTATAAGTGTTTAAAATGTGAAAAACAAAATATAATGCTAAGTATGTAACCAGCCGAGAGCATATGGTATGGTTTGTGACATTTAAATGTAATTTTATTTATATGCTAAGTGTTGTAATAAGGCCATGCTTTAGGCCATTTAATTTTTGTATTATATTAAGATTAAATGAAATTAATATAGAAATAAACACCACCGAATATAATTTGGGGTTGATTTGTAATTTAAGTAAATTTTGAGGGTAAATATAGAGTATAGCCGAAAATTAGGCTTTAAAAGCTTATTATATGAATTTTATAAAGTTTTATAAAGTTTAGGGTCAAAAATGTAATTTTTGAAAAGTTTTGGGGTCAAAACCGTAAATAAAATAACTTCTGGTCAAACTAAAAGTCAAGGGGTCAATATAGACTATGGTAGGAGGTTTGACCAAAATTAATGTCTTGAATAATTAATTTATGGACTTATAGTAACATTATAAGTTAAATGTTAAAATTATAAAACTTTTGGGGTATATAGTGTAATTACCAAAAGTTGGGGTGTGAGATGGTTAATATAATAGTTTATATCATTGTTGTAAAGTTTGGGAATTTTGGAGTTATATAAATGATTTTACAAAGAAAGGTGAATAACATATGGTATTTATGAAATTAAAAACATGTGTTATAATGTGTGGGCTAAAACCATAAATTTGGGAAGTTGAGGGCTGGAAATAAATTCCAATAGCCCAAGGGTACTGTTCGAAATTTTACAACAAAAATAACCATGGGTTATAATGATTTATAAAATAAAATGGTATAATATATGGTATATATGTAACATGGCATAATGTGTGGGGTAAATGTGTAAATAAAGAAAATATTGTTGCTGGAAAATGAAAGCCAAACAGGCCCCAAGGGCTGTTTGCAATTTTCGGAAATTTAGAACTATATAATATAGTTACTATAATGTTTAAATGATATTAAATACAAGGTATATGATATATTATAAGTTAGGTATCACATTTGTAATAAGTAACAAATATAAGGTTAGGAGGAAATTGGGATTATAATCTAAGGGCCATTCAGCCATAAAAGAAATTTTATAAACTTTGGGTTATAATTTCTTACAAGGTTGGAGTATTCTAATATATGGTATTTCATAACATAATGTAAGATATATGGTTACATGTAATGAAAAAAAATGGAATATAACATATATATATATTTCGGCCATATAGATATATACACATATAGATTTCCAAACTATATATTATAATGTTTAAAGAAATGTAAAGTGTTTTACTATATTGTATAATGAAAAAAACATATATATACAATGTATAACATAATGAGGTGTAAACATAGTTTACAAACTATGTACTATAAGCGCATACATATATATATGTATTGAAAATGAAATTATAAATTATGGTATGCCATGAAATAAATATGTTGGTTAATATGTGATTTTGGTTCGGTAAAATAAATCTGGTGTGAGAGCTAACATACGCACAATATAAAGTTTTATACTTCAATAAATATATTTGTGTATGTATAAATGGCGCAAATGCAAATGTATATATTATGGTTTTAAAACCATGCCATAAGAAATGA
The DNA here is from genome assembly GCA_023374045.1 of Limonium bicolor. NCBI lineage: Eukaryota > Viridiplantae > Streptophyta > Magnoliopsida > Caryophyllales > Plumbaginaceae > Limonium > Limonium bicolor. The sequence continues at coordinate 68,270,602 of CM041778.1, read as the reverse complement.
CAAATGTTATTTCATTAGTATGATTATATACTACAAGTCATAAAGTTCAAAGTTAAAAATAACTAGCTATGTTGATTAATTGGAAAGATATACACTAAGGTTAGTAATAAATAAACCTTAGGAATTATAATGAAATAATGAGGGATATCATATAAATAAAATGGGGAGTATAACACAAGGTGATGGATAAAGGAAAATTCATGAAATAAAATATACATGGATATATGCATAACAATGACAAAAGATATATATAAACGCATATGAAAGTATATACATAAAGAGTATACCTTGTATTCCATCTTATAATACAACAATGAGTGTTACAACGTTAATATGATTTTAAAGGATATTTTATTCGAGTTGGAAAACTATATAATATAGTGCATGCACACATGCAACTATATAGTATATTACTAAACCAAATAAAAATAGCATATATATATATGCGAAACCGAGAGTATATACGTATAAGTATATACAATATGATTTCAATGTCATGAAATAATAAATTATCAGTGTGATGACATTAGTATAAATATATGCTATAAGTCATACAATTACAAATTAAAGTATAGCTCATTAAGATGAATAATGGGATGTATAAGATCTAATACAATATTAAATGGTTAAATGATAATGCCATGAAACATTAGTGCATAAGCATAACTTGCGACGCGGAATAACGTTGCATGGACACATGCAACTGTATACGATAAACGTAAATGTATATATTCGTATACTTATAAATGCAAGGAATAAATCCTAACGTTGGAAACGCTACAACTAAGACGTTTATAACCGACTCGTCTAAATAAACCCAAGTGTTAACAATTAATACGCATTATGACTGACGAGTTCGAATACGACACTCTAACAATTAACTGTTGAAATCCGGGGATGAAATGTCGGGGTTATTAGTGTTGTTCGGATTTACCGAGCTTAAATAAGTCATGTGGATTGACTTATACTGTGTTTTCTATTTAGACCGTATCACCGACGGAGGCGCTTGACGAGCTAGTGGTCTACTGCGCAACCTAGGTCATTGGTGAACGGTATGTAAAGGGGTCTGATCTGAGATGTCCTGAGGAATTCCTCGGGCTCATATATGTGTGCTGTATAACGAGTGTGATGCATGCATGTGTGAATGTATTTGTAATATGATATGTGATGTGTATCTGTTTATTGCATTATATTATCGGTGTATCTGTTTAATTCCGCATTATTTAATTATACGCGAACGTCCTACGGGACTAATCTATGTCGACTATAGATCGGACCTATAACTAATTACATATACGAGCAATGTGTTTGTGGCTGCCGTTGTGTGACATAATACCTTGAGTATTATAAGTTATGTAAGTTATAACCTAAGTAAATTACTTAGGGACGAGATACGACATCGTCGATCTCTAGAGCCTTGACTCGAACATGTATATGACCTGGATGATTTCTAGGTGTGCGTAAGACCCACAGGGCAGCTAAGTTAAACGTGGTCTCTTCATATCAAAAATTGTAATTGAGTGACTGACTGACTAAGTCAAACGTCGAGTGTGTACAAGTGGGATGATGTAACTAAATCCAGGTAGCCCTTGGCTACTGGTTGCGCATTGAGATCTCTTGAGTGATACCCGTATCGGGTTTACTCTAGTCGGGCCTAGATAGACCGACAATTATGATCGTAACTTTGTGGCTTTTAAACAGGCAAACTATGGACGCTCTTAAACGGGCCAAGTAAATGAGCACCTCGTGTTCATATAGGACCACCGTCCAAGTGAGGCTATTCGGGTCGTCCTAACTGACGCTCAACAGTGCTAACTGAATTGAGATTATATGTGAGGGCTCAGGGGGCCGACTGATGATGCATGTGTTGATGTTAATAAATGAAGATGAGTTTCGTCTCTGTTGTGCTGTTGTTATGATGTGATGCGGACCCGGGGGGTCATATGAATAATTAAATAACTAGACCGTTACTAACGGCTACTCGCTTATTATTGTTGTTGTGATATATTGTGTTGTGTGATGTTGTGTGAACTGTAGTGACTGACTGCCTTAACTGTTTATTTTACCGTCAATCATGCGTTTACAGCTTTATATACCTGTACACGGTAAAGCATGTAACGAACTTAATAAAGGCGACCTTGACTATTAAGTGACCAATAGGGTCCAGGCCTGGCTTACTCAGCGTTTATCGCTGAGCCTTTATGGCATTGCTGCAGGTGTGATGACTACCGATGAAGCCGAAGAGCGGGACCCGGGTAGTTAGGATCCCGTATACGCACGGGTCTTCATTTCGTATTAGAGTGTCCATTAGTTAAAGTGTTTAAATTGTTGTATATATTTGGGAATACCTAGATGCTCACTTGTCGTTAAAGTTGTGTTGGGTTAGATTGTTGTATAGGTTAGTATCTCGTTATCACTGCGGTTATGTATTCATTACCAGTGTTGTTTCGTATTTAATTTGCTTCTGCTTCTTTACTCGTATGGGCGAGTAATGGCATGTGACACCCGAGTGAGTTTTAATTACTGTGAGACTTTCGCTGTGAGACGTTGTTTATTAATGCTACGTGAGTGATTACGACGTGATTATGAGTGGGGTGTTACAAAAAGTGGTATCAGAGCGGAGTACCGCTCTGATAACGAGATAATAGGATTTAAGACAGTGAGCCTAGGATTGGGTAATATGGGAAATGTTGTGAGGTACGAGACGTCCTTACTTCTATGAATTTATGTGTTAAGCAACGCCTTTGGCTTGCAAGTGTTAGCTAGAACGGCGCACAAATATGTTTGACTATAATGTGGTAACCTATCGTGAAATGACGAAACGAACTACAATACAGATGTCTGGTGGCGATGACCAAGAAGCTGGTCAGGGGCACGCAGGCCCGGGAATGCCTAGCATCCCCGAGATTGTCTCGGCTGTCATGGACCGGCTAAGGGCTCAGACAGGAGGAGACATACAGAACGACGCGAGAACGATGGCGACAGTCCACTTTCACGTGGAAGTCCAGCTTGGACTACCGCCAACGGTACCCCTCCCGCCACAACCCAATGAAACCAATACTACTGATGGGCGTCAAGCCCCGACCGAAAGAGGCAATGCTAGAAGGCCCAACAGACTACCTAAACTTCCTCGCCCTGGAGGTATAAACCTCTACTCCTTTAATGTTTACGACATCCAATATCATAACCTTCTTGAATAACAAGAGTGTACCAATAGGTGCCACCAGGCGCGAGCGCCATTACTACTGTAAACGGTGCAGGAAGGATCATCCGGGAGTTGACTGTAAAGGCCGGAAGGTGGTGTGCCGCTTCTGTAAGAAGGAAGGCCACCGGGACTACGAGTGCTACAGCAACCCAGTGAGTAGAACCTATCCTGGTCCTAGAGCCAACCAAACCACTCCATCTGTCGGCCCGAAAGTGCCACAGAGACTTGCACCTTCTGAGAGTACCAGGAATTTCAAACCGCCGCGGACCACCCAGAGCACCACGGCGAGTGGATCGGGAGCACACTGAGCTCCACGAGACCTTCACCACTTGGGGAGAGCTTTCGTCTATTATTATATAGTGTTACCAGGACCAAACCCTAGAATGAAACTAGGTTGTACTTGTAAACTATCTTGTCGCTAGTTCACTCGCTTTTGTTGTAAACAAATTCCCGGTCAGTTATGTGTACACGCCACTGTAACACTGAACCCTCGACATGGCCTTATGTATATTTCGATATGCTTTAAACGTTTTAGTACTATGAACCGTGTGTGAGATAGAACTTGATTATTCCGATAACGGCGTTGCCAAGAAGACTTTCATACCTTCTCGAATCCTTGACAATCATAATATTAGCTTCTATCGTTTGAATCATCTAACCCACACTTGGGTAAACAAGCGTTGGTAAATAAGCGATTCCTAAAGCCGGAAATTCAACCTGCATGGCGCACTCGCTACAGCAAGCGCTACAACAGGCATCGTACTATTAATTCCGTCTACCCCGCGCACTTGCTACAGCAAGTGCTGCAAACGACTGTTATTGTCAACCATTCTGTATACCATAGCCACCAATAACCGCCAATAATCGGGCGACTCGAATACAACGACATAACTCCAATACATCACCTTAACAATTAAGGAAGGACCGATGAGTCCAACAGGCAAGATGAAAAGGGCATACACCAGCCCATAACGAACTACATCTATTAAACAAGAACAAGTTATATGACACCGGCTTATGAGCCAAAATAATGTAACTTATTTGTTAAAACCATTTAATGGCTGGATTGGACGTGGAAGGTGAAACTTGATTCCCGGGAATCAAGGGAAGCCAACCACAAATTGGGGTGGAAGGATAGCTCGACACTGGTGCTGATCACACTAGAATCGGGTGATTTCTGAGACTCTTCACAAGTTGCCACAATTAACTACTGTAAGAATAAAACAAGAACTACAATACACCAGCTGGAACAGCTAGCAACAATTCAAACATACAGCATTAAATGGGTATACCTGTGAATACAACTCACTCCCATACAGCATGTATAGAAAAATTGTGAAGAAAGTATGAACACTTAACGAGCAATACCAATATTAAACCATAACGGCTTACGCCAACTTATGATGAACACTAGGAAAGCTGTAAAACATACCAGTCCACAGTTGGACCAGAGTTGAAAAGAACAAGTGTACCATAACACGGTTATCATTATACAATTCACAACAACAAATGCGAATCAATAACGAATGCATGAATAATTACCACCCCTGGGCACTACCTTTACCAAGGAGTGCCATAAATGATTATGAACGAATACAAATGCCAAGATTAAGTGTCCATGTATACTACTATTGTTCAATTGATCATTAAACCAGTTCTAAGTAAAAGAAAGGCTACCGCCATTGGCGTTCTGCCATGTGAATATGACAAGTATTAACGTGTGTTAAAGACATGTCGTTTACTATTATGACGACTGTCAGTGAAAAATGAATGTGTAAATTAAAACAATGGCAAACAGCCTAATCGACAATACAAGATACTCGAACCAAACGCTAAATAGCGTAAGCAAGCAAATACCTAACGTACTAATAACGGGCATGAGCCCAGGAGATCGGGAACACCGACCCCGATTACCTTCCGAGGTATAATACCCAGATAACAATGTCTCAGTAAATATGATGAAATTACAGGAACTACGGTACATACCGTAAACAACGTGTATGACAATGATGATTAATTAACAGGCGCCAAACCGCGCACTTGGAAGCTAACGACAGTAGACACAAGCAACTGCTAATGAGCAACAAATAACAACAAACTTATGAATACGAGAATGCATGGATTCTCCTAAGGAAATCGACGGACCATTGCCAACAACAAAGAAGAGCAGAACCATTTCCATTATTACATTACGACCCATACCCTTAGGATCAACATAACTAACACCTGCTAAATCAAATACGTGGACCCATATCCATTGGGCAGGAAACCCAGGGAACTGAACATTCCCATGAGAGACCCACAACACTAATAAGGAAGGAGATTGACAACAGGATACCTCACGAATGTGTGACGGATGCTACGAGTCTATAAACGAGTTATGGGACGACCACACTCCATGGGAGCTTGTGGGCTCGACGGACTCATTCCTGAGTTAGTCAAGTAAGTAGCAATGTATCAGCACGGTACCCCATACACGTAGACATGTAGTGGAAGGAACACCAGAGGTAGTCAGCTCCATACGAAGGTCAGAGAGGTAAACCCAAACCAGTATAAACACTCACCCCAGATGAATTAGCAAATAAAACCCTAGTTCAACTAACAAGATTAATGGAGCCAACAACCTTGAATATAATGTGACCAAGTCATAACTCCAAAAAGAGTAGTTAATACAATAACTCAAAAAGAAACCTCCCGAAGTGGAGAAGATTGATAATCGACCTGATTGTAACCAAGAAAACCCACCAAATGGGCGGGTAAATGTAAAATAACCTAAAAAGGTCCAGTAACCACTTATATTGACACAATTCAAATGCTCAGAAGAAACCACTAAATTATTATAATCATTTCCCATAAAATAGGACAAGGAGAGAGTTACTCTCCACATATGTAAACATATACAACAATACCGAATGGTATCAAAATTATGTATGTCCAAACTAAGGGCAGTGGTACGTTAACAACCAAAAAGAGGTTGAACGTAAGTACGTTACTACCTAATATACAGTAAGGCGAAGCTAGCACTCTAGCGGATGCCCTTAACCTTAAAGAAAGAATACCACAATAAATATACAACCGTCAAATTGACTGAGATATAGTGCGCACGGAAGCGACCATTACAAACAACTATCATAATAAATACATTCACAAACATAGACGAGTAAAACTCGTACAGAATACAATGATGAAAGGTAAAGATGTATGGCAGGCTATACAACAGCCTAGACCGTTAATGGCTACAATATAAAATAAACACCGAGTTCAAACTATAACTCACACAGGAACTCATGAATATATGATTACAATCCTTGTAAACAATGTGAGAATTCAATGATACGAATGTACCAGAGGAAAATACCTCAACTGCTAAAACATACCACACGGGATGTTACACAATGCAGAACAAATGTGAATGTAACAATGGATTCCCTTAGTAAACGGGATGAACCATACAACGAATGCTACAAAACCGACACACGGAAAAACACAATATACATCAGTAAGAAGTACATAACAAATACCACAGTTAAATACCTTACTCCGGAACAACACAACCGGGAGACACGGGATTACAAGGAACATCCTCGTACGTCATTAACAATATGTCTTAAAGAAATTATTGAGACAAGTGCAAAACGGCACTAAATACAAACAATAATTAGTATCATAATTCATCCCAACAGTATATCATGAGTGAAGATAGGAACATCTCAAACTATAGTGCGCACTACTTGATGTACAACATGGATATACGATTTCGATCCAGTCATGTGCACACGCAACCAATGTTAGCACACCGACTGAGATACCTCTATTTCCAATCAACAAAGACCGTGAACGACACTGTCATCTTGGAACCACGTCAGCAATAACCTGCTGCTAATAAAACATCCATGATATGTCAATAGGATTGAAAGGCAACTAAGCCTTATGCCAATGGGTCTGCACCTCCTTACGGAGCGAGTGGGCCCAATAAAAACATCTTTGGGAGAGCGCACGCAGTACTCCACGCCTTTGGATGGAAAGTACGTGCCTCACCCTCTGTATATATTCCCTAGTACCGAGTGATTAAACATAGACCCGTCTCTCAAGCATAAGAAGATTCCACTCCGAACCATGAGGTGTAAAGACCACATGGGAGTTGGAGAACTCTATGAGAGCCAAGTATCCAGCGCTCCTTACATAGTGGTTGTTGTATACTTGTGGGGTACGGGGGCGTAACCCTTTTTAAGGGGGGTAGAGCCTCTGGGCTGTGCACAGTGTGTGCACTAAATTTTAATGAGTTGTATGTGGGGCATACGATAAGTTGTTGTTGTATTGTTGCTAGTGGTTGTTGTTGAGTTGTTTGTTCGTCATGCGGGGCATGCATTATTTGATTGTGTGAGCATTGAAATACGTGTGAATGTATGTTTTACCTATTCCATGCGATACTTGTATGATAATGTGCAGTGGTATCTACTAAAGATACATGTGATATACATATATACTTATGTTCTATGAATCCTTTGCACATAGTATCGCTTAGATACTGATTGGATCATAGCATAGAATGATGGAATGTAGAATGTTGAATGATGTGGACACCTCGGGGAGGTTGTCAGGGTTGTAGAACTGATAGGAAATAACGACGTACCTTAACTAACGCCACAACTGAGGGCTATGTGCGCTATTAGCACAACACTTTATGCGTGGATGCTACATCACATAGATGTGCATCATGGGTATACGGATAACAGTCTAAACTATTCGAAAATACGACTTCGGGACGAAGTCTTTTTAAGGGGGGTAGACTGAAATACCCCAAACCTTAATTATGATAATTAATCATTATATTATGATATATTAAGGCTAAAACAAGCCTAAGAAACTATTATACACCATCAAAGATCAATATAACACAAATTGCACTTCAAGAACACTTAAAGTCAAAAATGTGCCTTAAGAGCACTAAGAGACTTTGGGAGCTCAAATAAATCCCAAAGTTGGTTAGTTTACTACACTAATCTATATAAGATGATTGTGAATCAAGAACAATCATCCAACACCAAAATATGCCTTAAGACTCCTTAGGGCAAAAATGTGCTCTAAGAATTTTTAGAGACTATACAACTTTAACAAGGGTTCCAAGTGAATCCCTAGGCCCTATATTGATGCTAAGAACATAATGAAATAATTACCAAATAAAACTGAGCTCAAAAACACGCTAAAACGCAAAACGTGCGCTAAAACTCCTTAAAGCACGTTTTTGTGAAATTGTCTTCTAAATTAGTTTTCAATGGGCCTAAAGGTTATAATTAACCTTAAATATGCTAATATATCCTATTATATCATATTATCATGCCTAATTCAAAGTTTTCAAAAAAAATAATAATTAGGCATTTAATAATGAATAGTACCCGAAATTATCACTTAACTACTTAACCTAATGACAAGTCAACATATTCCCTTTGGATTGACTAGGCTGGGCGGCAACATGGACCCCTCTCCCTTGCTGATTCATCACCATAATATAATAAGAGAGAGCTCCCAACATCATCCCTTGATTTATGGAAGTTACTATTGCTTTCTTACACAAATAACATATTTTATACACTCTTGGCTTCTCCTTGACCAAGTCCAACGTGAGGGGCTTACTTTCCCCTTCATTAATTTATTCTAAAGACTCTCATGGCCTCTTACACTCCTACTACCCTAGCTAACCTTATTTTACTCTTTTAACTCCTTTAAGAGACAAATTAAGAACTCTTGTGATGTTGCCTTCACTTCCCACGTTAGAACACACCCAAGCAGCTCTTTGGCTTCTCCCAAACCAAGAGCAAGCTCCCAAATCAGCCATTAATCATCTCTTGGTTGGTAAGCTCTTAACCCATTTTAAGTTCATTTTCTTCCTTAATCTTTCCTCTTTCATGAGACTCATAAATCCCTAATTCTATAAGCCCTTTGAGGTAATTTGTGGAGCTTAAGAAGAGGTTGTGTTCAGTTGGGATATAAGAGAAAGGGAAGCTAATGTTAAAGCATTTCAAAGGTAATTAAATTAAGCTTTAAAAAGCTAAATCTCTACTCTTCATCATCAACTTCATTTCCTTAATTATTATGATGTTTTAACACATCAAAATGTTTAAAATTTAGGCGTGACCAGCCCTTATTCAAGCAAGATCATTAAGGTAATAATTATGGTCTTTTATGCTTAAATACTCCTTAAATAATTACTAATATTATAAACTAATACATATTCTTCTTCCATGTTTATATGGTGGCAAAAATGTCATGGAAATAGTGGAAAAACTCTACACTAATAAAGGATTTCAAGTTTAAGTGAAGAAATTAACAAAGTGAGTAATTTCTCCTTAAAATTATGGATTAATTAAGTTATGTGTTAATTTAAGTGCAAACCCTAACTTGAAATAATTTTCCTAAACTAGCCGTGAGCCTTGGAGGTCATTTGGAAAATTAATCACTACAAGATCAAGTGAGTACATCTAATCCTTTTATTATATAGTTTTTATGTCATTTTATTTAAAAATAAACCAAGCCGTGACATATAGGGATTAATCATGGCTTAAATGTTAATTAAAATGTTTTATAACATGTTAGTATATTCACTTGGTAATTTAATGACTTATAATGTCAAGGAATATATTATAAGTGTTTAAAATGTGAAAAACAAAAATATAATGCTAAGTATGTAACCAGCCGAGAGCATATGGTATGGTTTGTGACATTTAAATGTAATTTTATTTATATGCTAAGTGTTGTAATAAGGCCATGCTTTAGGCCATTTAATTTTTGTGTTATATTAAGATTAAATGAAATTAATATAGAAATAAACACCACCGAATATAATTTGGGGTTGATTTGTAATTTAAATAAATTTTGAGGGTAAATATGGAGTATAGCCGAAAATTAGGCTTTAAAAGCTTATTATATGAATTTTATAAAGTTTTATAAAGTTTAGGGTCAAAAATGTAATTTTTGAAAAGTTTTGGGGTCAAAACCGTAAATAAAATAACTTCTGGTCAAACTAAAAGTCAAGGGGTCAATATAGACTATGGTAGGAGGTTTGACCAAAATTAATGTCTTGAATAATTAATTTATGGACTTATAGTAACATTATAAGTTAAATGTTAAAATTATAAAACTTTTGGGGTATATATTGTAATTACTGAAAGTTGGGGAATGAGATGGTTAATATAATAGTTTATATCATTATTGTAAAGTTTGGGAATTTTTGGAGTTATATAAATGATTTTACAAAGAAAGGTGAATAACATATGGTATTTATGAAATTAAAAACATGTGTTATAATGTGTGGACTAAAACCGTAAATTTGGGAAGTTGAGGGCTGGAAAATAAATTCCAATAGCCCAAGGGTACTGTTCGAAATTTTACAACAAAAATAACCATGGGTTATAATGGTTTATAAAATAAAATGGTATAATATATGGTATATATGTAACATGGCATAATGTGTGGGGTAAATGTGTAAATAAAGAAAATATTGTTGCTGGAAAATGAAAGCCAAACAGGCCCCAAGGGCTGTTTGCAATTTTCGGAAATTTAGAACTATATAATATAGTTACTATAATGTTTAAATGATATTAAATACAAGGTATATGATATATTATAAGTTAGGTATCACATTTGTAATAAGTAACAAATATAAGGTTAGGAGGAAATTGGGATTATAATCTAAGGGCCATTCAGCCATAAAAGAAATTTTATAAACTTTGGGTTATAATTTCTTACAAGGTTGGAGTATTCTAATATATGGTATTTCATAACATAATGTAAGATATATGGTTACATGTAATGAAAAGAAAATGGAATATAACATATATATATATATTTTCGGCCATATAGATATATATACACATATAGATTTCCAAACTATATATTATAATGTTTAAAGAAATGTAAAGTGTTTTACTATATTGTATAATGAAAAAAACATATATATATATATATATATATATATATATATATATATATGTATAACATAATGAGGTGTAAACATAGTTTACAAACTATGTACTATAAGCGCATACATATATATATGTATTGAAAATGAAATTATAAATTATGGTATGCCATGAAATAAATATGTTGGTTAATATGTGATTTTGGTTCGGTAAAATAAATCTGGAGTGAGAGCTAACATACGCACAATATAAAGTTTTATACTTCAATAAATATATATTTGTGTATGTATAAATGGCGCAAATGCAAATGTATATATTATGATTTTAAAACCATGCCATAAGAAATGACAAATGTTATTTCATTAGTATGATTATATACTACAAGTCATAAAGTTCAAAGTTAAAAATAACTAGCTATGTTGATTAATTGGAAAGATATACACTAAGGTTAGTAATAAATAAACCTTAGGAATTAAAATGAAATAATGAGGGATATCATATAAATAAAATGGGGAGTATAACACAAGGTGATGGATAAAGGAAAATTCATGAAATAAAATATACATGGATATATGCATAACAATGACAAAAGATATATATAAACGCATATGAAAGTATATACATAAAGAGTATACCTTGTATTCCATCTTATAATACAACAATGGGTGTTACAACGTTAATATGATTTTAAAGGATATTTTATTCGAGTTGGAAAACTATATAATATAGTGCATGCACACATGCAACTATATAGTATATTACTAAACCAAATAAAAATAGCATATATATATATATGCGAAACCGAGAGTATATACGTATAAGTATATACAATATGATTTCAATGTCATGAAATAATAAATTATCAGTGTGATGACATTAGTATAAAATATATGCTATAAGTCATACAATTACAAATTAAAGTATAGCTCATTAAGATGAATAATGGGATGTATAATATCTAATACAATATTAAATGGTTAAATGATAATGCCATGAAACATTAGTGCATAAGCATAACTTGCGACGCGGAATAACGTTGCATGGACACATGCAACTGTATACGATAAACGTAAATGTATATATTCGTACACTTATAAATGCAAGGAATAAATCCTAACGTTGGAAACGCTACAACTAAGACGTTTATAACCGACTCGTCTAAATAAACCCCCAAGTGTTAACAATTAATACGCATTATGACTGACGAGTTCGAATACGACACTTTAACAATTAACTGTTGAAATCCGGGGATGAAATGTCAGGGTTATTAGTGTTGTTCGGATTTACCGAGCTTAAATAAGTCATGTGGATTGACTTATACTGTGTTTTCTATTTAGACCGTATCACCGACGGAGGCGCTTGACGAGCTAGTGGTCTACTGCGCAACCTAGGTCATTGGTGAACGGTATGTAAAGGGGTCTGATCTGAGATGTCCTGAGGAATTCCTCGGGCTCAGATATGTGTGCTGTATAACGAGTGTGATGCATGCACGTGTGAATGTATTTGTAATATGATATGTGATGTGTATCTGTTTAATCCCCGCATTATTTAATTATGCGCGAACGTCCTACGGGACTAATACTATGTCGACTATAGATCGACCTATACTAATCTACATATACGAGCAATGTGTTTGTGGCTGCCGTTGTGTGACATAATACCTTGAGTATTATAAGTTATGTAAGTTATAACCTAAGTAAATTACTTAGGGACGAGATACGACATCGTCGATCTCTAGAGCCTTGACTCGAACATGTATATGACCTGGATGATTTCTAGGTGTGCGTAAGACCCACAGGGCAGCTAAGTTAAACGTGGTCTCTTCATATCAAAAATTGTAATTGAGTGACTGACTGACTAAGTCAAACGTCGAGTGTGTACAAGTGGGATGATGTAACTAAATCCAGGTAGCCCTTGGCTACTGGTTGCGCATTGAGATCTCTTGAGTGATACCCGTATCGGGTTTACTCTAGTCGGGCCTAGATAGACCGACAATTATGATCGTAACTTTGTGGCTTTTAAACAGGCAAACTATGGACGCTCTTAAACGGGCCAAGTAAATGAGCACCTCGTGTTCATATAGGACCACCGTCCAAGTGAGGCTATTCGGGTCGTCCTAACTGACGCTCGACAGTGCTAACTGAATTGAGATTATATGTGAGGGCCCGGGGGCCGACTGATGATGCATGTGTTGATGTTAATAAATGAAGATGATTTTCGTCTCTGTTGTGCTGTTGTTATGATGTGATGCGGACCCGGGGGGTCGTATGAATAATTAAATAACTCGACCGTTACTAACGGCTACTCGCTTATTATTGTTGTTGTGATATATTGTGTTGTGTGATGTTGTGTGTGAACTGTAGTGACTGCCTTAACTGTTTATTTTACCGTCAATCATGCGTTTACAGCTTTATATACCTGTACACCGGTAAAGCATGTAACGAACTTAATAAAGGCGACCTTGACTATTAAGTGACCAATAGGGTCCAAACCTGGCATACTCAGCGTTTATCGCTGAGCCTTTATGGCATTGCTGCAGGTGATGACTACTGATGAAGCCGAAGAGCGGGACCCGGGTAGTTAGGATCCCGTATACGCACGGGTCTTCATTTCGTATTAGAGTGTCCATTAGTTAAAGTGTTTAAATTGTTGTATATATTTGGGAATACCTTGATGCTCACTTGTCATTAAAGTTGTGTTGGGTTAGATTGTTGTATAGGTTAGTATCTCGTTATCACTGCGGTTATGTATTCATTACCAGTGTTGTTTCGTATTTAATTTGCTTCTGCTTCTTTACTCGTATGGGCGAGTAATGGCATGTGACACCCGAGTGAGTTTTAATTACTGTGAGACTTTCGCTGTGAGACGTTGTTTATTAATGCTACGTGAGTGATTACGACGTGATTATGAGTGGGGTGTTACACTCTTCCTCACTCACGTATCACAACCAGCAGCATTAACAGAATAAGAAGAGAAGCAGCAGGAGCAGAAGCGAGGAGCAGATTCATCTCCTCAACTGTCTCCAAATAATGGCTAATTCTATCTCTGCTATCTTTTTATTTCTGTCAATGTCTGAGTAATTTTCATTTGTATCCTAGGATGGTGTTTGACCCTAATATTGCTTAAATAAATATTTATTACCTGTCTCATTTATTATACTTGTTTTTATTCCTTTCAATAAATATGTTAAATGCTTTAAGCGATCAACTACTGCATTTTTATGGTAACGTCTATCAACATATGATTTTGAGATAGAAGTTAGGACCACGAAGGAATAAACCTTGGTTTTATTTTTTACACTCTGGATTAAGTAGGAAAATACTAAGGCTATTATTAAAAGAGTTTGTAACTTACACTTATTAACTCTGATAGACAATAAATAATTGAGACATAGTTATAAATTTGTTTAAGTAATTTAGGCAATTCCCTCACTATCCTATAATACTTTTCCATCCATATCATTTAAATCACCTTAGATTACTGTTTATTATTTTGCACTGATCCCCAAACAATCAAGCTTGCCTCTGGCTAAACCCCCCCAATTGCTGTTTTAATGAAATACCGAGACTAGGATAATTTAACCAATTTCTCCGTGGATACGACACTTGTTGTACTACATCGACTAGGTACACTTGCCTTCTCTTTGCCCATAAGTATATATATTTCTACTATATATTTTGGCCAACAAGTTTATGGCACCGTTGCCGGGAAATTGATCTAATTTCGGTATTTTAGTATTTATCAAGTCTCATTTTTTTTGTTATGCTTAATTGTTTACTACTTTTCATTACACTTATTTATATTTGTAAGAGATACATTCTTACAAAAACACCATCTCTTACTGTGCATGCCAAATACTAGAGCTAGTAGTTCTCCACTCACTAGCCCGAGGCCTGAGCTTGAGCATTTTCTACTACAAGCAAGAAGAAATCAGAGAAATCAAGACATGGCCAATAACCAAGTCATAGATGAGATGGATCACGAAAATCAACAACGACTCTCCCTCTCTGATTATCACTAACCAGACACTAAAGGACGAGCTTCAGCCATAATTTTACCAGAATTGACATCAACACAAGCGGCACAATGGGCTTTCAAGACCCACTTCATCACAGCAGTCCGTGATTTGGGAAAATTCAATGGTGCAAACCCAGACGATGCTCCCAATCACCTAAGCTTGTTCCTCGACTTCTGCAATTCATTTGGAAAAACAGGTACCATTAATGAAAGAATTAGATTACAACTATTTCCTCATTCATTGTCCGAAACAGCATCAAAATGGTATAGAAGCCTCCCTTCAAGATCAATCCAAACATGGGCACAAATGGCCAAGAAATTTTTTGCCAAATATTACCCCACAAGCAGAACAAGACAACTCATCGGAGAGATTAACACCTTCACTCAAGAACCAGGGGAGACTTTGTATGATGCGTGGGACAGATTCAAAGAGATGTTGATGAACTGCTCCCACCATGGGTTAGATGACCAGTCTCTCTGCTTATCTTTCTTCAACGGGCTGGATGATTCCAACAGACTCTTGGTAAACTCTTCAGCTGGAGGTAGTTTTATGACCAAATCCCCTCAAGAAGCAATGGAACTTCTTGAAGTCGTGACTAGCAACACGCGACAATGGTCTAGGAACAAGGGGAGAGCTCCGAGAGCAGCAGGTCTACACCACGTAGAGCCCACCGATCATCTCTCAGCACAACTGTCATCTCTCACAAAAATGGTTGAAAAGATTGCTGTGGCTCAAAAAGAAACCACTAAATCAATATCATCTTCATCTTCCGCTTCAGAAGGGTGTGCTATCTGCGCAGGTCCTCATGATACCCATCTGTGTGAAGAAGAAGAAGAAACAACATCAAGCAACAAGAAGACATCAATTTCATTGGTAACCACCCCAATTACAACTACAACTATAACAACAACAACTCCCCGTGGAGAAATCATCCAAATTTCTCATGGAGAAACAATGATCAAACCCAAGGAGGGGGTAATACTTCCGACTCAACACAAGACTATAGACCCCAACCAAACTCAAATATGGGTTATAGAGCACAAGGTGCCCCCCCAGGTTTTCACCAACAACAACCGTCCTCATACTCCGTTGATCCAAATACGGAATTCAAAGAGATAATGAAGGGATTCATGTCTATGACTCAAAGCAAGCTCTTTGCGCAAGAAGCTTTCAACCAAAGAATCGAAGGTCAATTCAATCAAATCACATAACAACTTGCTCAAAGACCGCTAGGGACTTTCCCAGCCAACCGAAGCCAAATCCAAAAGAGCAGGCCAAATACATCTCTGTGAAGGAACACAAGGAAGGAAGATGGAGGTGACCAAAACAGTTGAGGTTCCAGAACTTCACCCTTCCCTTCAAGAGTGGGCGATAGCAATTGAAACATCCAAAGGGAATATAGTCGAATTGGAAACCTTCGCCATAAGCTATGAAAATCACATTCCGTCCAAGAAGACCTACCTTGAGGAATTGGTGGCCGGCTATGAAAATGAAAAGCTCAATTTAGAAGATGAAGAGGTTAAGGGGATAACCTTGAGAAGTGGTAGAAAAACCAACGAGGTTCACATCCCACAAAGGTCAGAAGAATCCCAAGAGGATAATGAAGAAAGAGTCGAGGTTCCAGTAGAAAAGACATCTCCCAGCATTCTCACTATTCCACCAGATCCAAAACCTTCTCCACAAGAACCGCCTCTACCATTTCCCAACCGACTCCAAAAGCAGAAATTGGATACTGAATATGGGAAGTTTCTGGCAGTGCTGAAGCAATTAAATGTCAATATACCGTTTGTAGACCTTATTTCCAAAATGCCAAACTACGCAAAATTTCTCAAGCACCTTATCTCCAATAAAACAAAATTGGTCGAAGTCGGTACCGTACCACTCAATGAAGCTTGCTCAGGTATTCTCAAACAACCACTGCCTTCAAAATGCAATGATCCAGGTAGCTTCACCATCCCCGTCACAATTGGTAGCACCTCCTTTCCATACTCCCTATGTGATATGGGTGCCTCCATAAATTTGATGCCCCTCTCCACTTTCAAAAAGCTGGGAATTGGAGAAATAAAGAAGACCAAGATGACCCTTCAACTGGCAGATGGTTCGGTAGCTTACCCAAGGGAGTGGTGGAAGATGTTATCATTAAAGTGGAACACTTATACTTCCCATGCGATTTTGTCATTTTGGACATCGAAGAGAACTCCACTACACCTCTCATCCTTGGAAGACCTTTCCTTGCCACAGCCGATGTGCACATTATGGTGGCCCGGGGGACAATCACCCTTCAAGCTTATAATGAAAAGTTGGTGTTTATAACAGGAAGGTCCAACAAATCCAAGGATCTCAAGCTTGTGAAGGACACAAAATCACCATCTTCCCCACTTCTCTTTGTCACCCTTCCCGACGGAATGTCCATTACAGAGGCACCACCACCAATCCCTGATGAAAAGCGGGACAAGAAAGGTAAACATGCATCCAGGTGGAAACTCAAAAATGCCTTCGAGTCATGCTTTGGATCTCCTCCTCATAACCACCCCCAGGTTTAATCTAACCCTTACTACGGTCTAGCCACAAACCTTAAAAAGAAGGGCAGCTTTTCAGGAGGCAACCCGAATTTTCTTCATTATTTTGCTTTCTATTACAGTCTATTTCCCTATATTTCAATATTTTTATATTTTGTTTTCCAAAAAAATGCTCATTTATTTCACTGTTAGCCCCGAGATTGGTTTGGCTGCCTTTAGTATCTTATGCAGGTGCAACTTCGTGTCCACACCACTGCCGAGCTCCGCTACTTTGAGGTTACACCTCGAGTATGGGGGAAGCTCTCCCACTATCTATCATTCTCCAGTACTTCTATTTTGTTCAGTTTTCACTCTATGTGTTTGTTTTCCTTTTTAAATAAATATGGTGAGTTTTGGTTTCACTTGAGTTCTTCTGGATGTATAGAATATTCTTTACAGGAACATTTTACGTCATTCTACAGCTAAACTCAAGTGTGGGGGAGCTCTGCTTTACACTCTGTGAACTCTGGGAGTACACTCTCGTTGCTTTGCTCTTCAAATTTTTACACACTCCCTACTGCTTTGCATTGTGTGAGGTACTCTTGTAGATTGCATGCCCTCGTTAATTTAGTTCTTCCTATGCAATGAGGACATTGCTCTAGTCTAAGTGTGGGGGAGGACTCACTTCTCTGTAGCTCGTCTTAAGTTCTCTTGTTGACACATTGTTTAAAATGATAACCTCTCTGCTTATCTAGCGTTTGTCCAAAATTTAAAATCGTGGACCCTTTTGATGTGGATTGTTCTCTTAAGAACAAATACTATTATGAATTGTGGGATAAATGGTACAAATTTTTCATTTTGATTGCTTTTGAGGAGCATTTTTATGCGGTGTGACCAAATGATCTGAAATGGTTGGATTTTTATCGCTCAGGGGTTCCTTCTATCTTACCTCCTAGGGATTGCTAAGGGGTGCTTCTCTGTCAACAAAAAAAATAAACAAGGGACTTGCGAGACACCATTGGTAACCAACAAATGAGAGTTGAGTGTTCTTAAATACAAAGGCTTGATGCCTAAATATTATCTCCTCATTTCTAATGCAAAAGTGAAACAAATGCATAAATCTATTTTTCCTTTTGTTTTCTCCTCAATGCCCATTCTTGAGAGAAGTTGGCCATGGCAAAAGTTCTCAAAGTTACCTAATCTTCAAAGCATTAAAGCACCTTGGATCATACCCCAAAAGTCTATATTTTGTTTTTACCCTGAGCACACCTACGCACCAGTAGGTGATGGTTCACACTCCTCAAAAGTTTAAATCACGTATTTTTCACCTCCTTATCCTACCTTTCATAATAATATTTGTTAGTATTGGGCATTCCCCACTTGCTTGGGTACAAGGTTTTGCTTGAGGACAAGCAAAAAGGTAAGTGGGGGTGTGATAAGTGTCCAAATGAGCATGATTTAAGGGTGTATTTTTTATGTTATATTAGCACTTTTCTGCTCATTTCTCTTTTTTAGTTAAGTTTTTCTCTAGTTTAGTTTATGATTATCTTGATTATATTGGCTAAGATTAGAAAACATCTAGGAGCAAACAAGAGCAAAGGACGAAGCAAGCGTAGGAAACGGACGGTCGAAAAACGGAGCGACAAACAAAGAATAGTCTGGAGTCTGCAAGTTGCAAAGAAAACGGGAAAAAATACACACGTCCGATCACAGACCCGGACGGATTCGGACAGAGGCGTCCTAGCTTCAGACTCCAGTGCGGATGTGAGACGTCCGGATGAGCTAGACCCGGACACTCATACGGACGCGTGTAAATGCGGCCAGGAATACAGATTTTCAACGCGTTAATTCGGTGCCTAATTTAGGCACCAAATTTTGACGAGTCAGACGAACCTGCAGCCCTCTCTTCCCTTTCCCACTACGTCTACCACCACGTACCCCCTTCTATTTTCCTATAAATACCCACACTCTCTTCCTCATTTTCATCATCACATCAGCCTTCATCCACTCACAACACACCTCCACTCCATTCTCTTCCTCACTCACGTATCACCACCACCAGCATTAACAGAATAAGAAGAGAAGCAGCAGGAGCAGAAGCGAGGAGCAGATTCATATCCTCAACTGTCTCCAAATAATGGCTAATTCTATCTCTGCTATCTTTTTATTTCTGTCAATGTCTGAGTAATTTTCATTTGTATCATAGGATGGGGTTTGACCCTAATATTGCTTAAATAAATATTTATTACCTGTCTCATTTATTATACTTGTTTTTATTCCTTTCAATAAATATTGTTAAATGCTTTAAGCGATCAACTACTGCATTTTTATGGTAACGTCTATCAACATATGATTTTGAGATAGAAGTTAGGACCACGAAGGAATAAACCTCGGTTTTTACACTCTGGATTAAGTAGGAAAATACTAAGGCTATTATTAAAATAGTTCGTAACTTACCCTTATTAACTCTGATAGACAATAAATAATTGAGACATGGTTATAAATTCGTTTAAGTAATTTAGGCAATTCCCCCACTATCATAGGATACTTTTCCATCCATATCATTTAAATCACCTTAGATTATTGTGCTTATTATTTTTGCACTGATCCCCAAACAATCAAGCTTGCCTCCGGCTAAACCCCCCCATTGCAGTTTTAATTAAATACCGAGACTAGGATAATTTAACCAATTTCTCCGTGGATACGACACTTGTTGTACTACATCAACTAGGTACACTTGCCTTCTCTTTGCCCATAAGTATATATATTTCTACTATATATTTTTGGCCAACACTTACAAAAACTCTACTCAAATCTAAAACCCTGACAAAATAAACGTTAATGATCAACAATCAAGCGGTGAAGTGCTGTCAAAAAGTGAAGGAAAGAACACCAGGAACTCCATTGAAGCTTGGAGGTCAAATTCAATCCAAATCCCACCCAAAGAACAAGTTCAAGAATCATGTGGGCACCGTCATATCTAGCTCAAATAAGGTAAGCATACAAAAATCCTTGAGCCTACATGTAATACCCCTGAGGTTTACATCCCACATAGATTGGAGAGAGGAATGAACCACTCTTATATATGGGAGGGGATATCTCTCCTTGTTGTGAGGTCTTTAAAGTGGGAATGAACCCCTCAGAAACAAAATCGTGAGCTGCGACAAAGCAGACAATATCACAAAATCATGAGCTGCAACAGTTGGTATCAAAGCTAGACTCAGGTCAGTGCGTCTGTAGCCCGCGAGGGCGCTGCGCTCCCATGGGGTGGAGTGTAATCCCCCTGAGGCTTACCTCCCACATCTATTAAAGCGAAGAATGAATCACTCCTTATATTAGTGGAGATACCTATTCTTGTGTGAGGCCTTTTGAGTGAGAATGGATCCCTCATATAAAAGAAATCATGAGCTGCTGCACAACGGACAATATCACAACAGTGAGATACTGTGTTATTATACTACGACCTCTTCCGCCTCCCCTACAATTGTCTTTTCTCACGTAAACTTGAAAGTTTCAAAATCACCAATAAGTTTTAGGAATACTCTAAGGAACAAACCCATAAAATTTCATTGAAAAAAGTGACCGAAACCATAAAAATAGAGCAATCTGGTAGTTGTTTGAGATCTCATTGAACCCTCTGACCGGGGTAGCAGACGGGTGGTCTGAGGGATCATATTGTCTACCGGATCAAAATTGACATTTTGAATTTAATTAGGTGTGGTTCAGGGTCATGGACAGCTGTTCCGGGGTCCCAAACCGAATAAATTTTGATCTTTTTTTAATTTTTTTTAATTCTTGTTTTGACTTCTTCTCCCTAATCTCTTGTCAACTTGAAAGTTGAAATCACCAACAGGTTCAGAATACTCTAAGGAATAAACCCATAGAATTTCATTGAAAAAAGCCACCGGAAACCATAAAAATAGAGCAATCTGGTAGTTGTTTGAGATCTCATTAAACGCCCTGACCGGGGTATCGGACGGGTGGTCGGAGGGATTAGATCGTCTACCGGATCAAAAATTGACATTTTTGAATTTTCATTAGGCGCGGTTCAGGGTCATGGACAGCTGGTCCAGGGTCCCAAACCGAATAAATTTTGATCTTTTTTATTGTTATCCTCTTTTGATAACATAGAAAATAATGGTTCGAGGCCACACACACTAGCTAGGTCTAAGGTCCCAGACAAAAGTAAACTCTAAGCTAAATTGTGCTCTTTAAAACCCTGACCTAGGTAATTGTAGCTCTTTTAATTGCCTTAATTCGTAAAAGACATAAGCTACACTTTGATAAGGAAAAACACATTTTTTAAAGCCGTAAGAATGCACCAGTAGAGGAATGAGCTTGATAGAAAATAAAAGTTTTTGAACCTTGAAAAAGCTTAATATCACTCCCCCAAACTCGAATATGTTGCTTCCCAAGTTTAATAGATTAAAACTTGGCGGTGACATCTTTAATAGGTTCGCGTAAACTAACTAAGTGTTTAGTAGTTTATGTTTAGCTTAGCTTAACAACCGGAGTTAAAAATCGAACCTATAACCTAAAATAAGATCTTAGCCCACAACATATAGGAATAAGGGTTAAAACAGAGCACCAGAAGATCTGATGTGAGGGTATAATAAAAATTAATTTTCAAGTGGAGTACACTACACGGTATGTATAAGCACGACCGGTTATAAACTATAAACTCATCACCTAACGCGAATCTAGGAAGTATATATGTTTAAGGAGGGAGGCACACAATAGGCATATATATATATATATATATATATATTTAAAATTAATAATTAATAATTTAAATAGATAAAATCATAACAACTTTTATACATCAAAAGTAATTTAATAGCTAAAACAACAAAAAGACAAAAAAAAATTTATAGTTATTTTCTATCTTGGTATTTTAATTGTTGTCCCATAAGAAGATTTACCCGATAATGGGTTTTAATATCTAAGTTTCTACCCTGCTCCTTCCCACATCCACATCTATTTTTTTCTTCATTCTTTTGTGTTTTTATTTCTTACATGTCTACGATTTACCCAATTTCGTTATAATCATATCAACCGACTCCAAATGTTTTTAAAATAAAGCTTGAATATTGTTGTTGTTAATCTAAAGATTATTTATCAATTTTAAAAAATGAAAGTAGCTCCTTTTGATATATGATATAATATGGTTTAAAAATAACAAAAAAATATTAGGTATACAATTGAAAATAAATTAATCATTTTAACTATAAAAATTATATAAAATAGTGAACCCTTGTCTCAAGATATTAAATAAATAACATATATCTAATTAAAAATTGTCACATAAAAATTTACAACACAACATATTAACTCATTATGTCCATAAAATATAGTTCTTGGAATGGAATCTAATGTCATAGATACCTAAACAAACAAATATTGACAATTAATTAACTTAGAGCAACCATAGCATGAATGTGGAATCCACTCACAGAGCCAGAAAAATGATATAAGGGGGCCGGATTTTTTTTAAATATATTAATTAATTAATAAAAACAAAATTAATATTTTACATTAAAGAATAATATTAAAATTCCAAGAAAATAATTATTACTATAATTTAAAAAGTGAAACTAGGTATTAGTTTCGATATAAAAATTAAATGATAATATAGTAGATAATATATAAAGAAGTTATTTAGTAGTATAAAACAAATATACTCTCTATGCTTCATTTTATCCAAAGTATGAGTTGCTTTAGCTCTTTATTACAATTTTTTAAATGTGTAGCCTAAACTATATGCCAATGTCTATAATAATTAATATAGAATAATAGTTTTAACCTATTAACATTTTCTAAATTTTAACTATAAATTCTTTTGGGTAAATCGAAATCAATTTGCAAAGTTTGTAAAAAAAAAAAACTAGAATGAAGTAGGTGAATACTAAGACTTACATAATATTCAATTTTACTTCAAAATAAATTTCTAAAATAAAAAAGTTTTGAGTTTCTATCCCGTATGCACTAAAAAGGATTTTATAATATAAATTTAAAATAAGTATTACGTATTATTAGCAAAAATTAATACTAAATATTATCATGTGACATTGAACAACATATTAGGGGACAAATAATAATATATTAAAATAAATAAACTATATAATAAAAATACCCAAAATAAATTAAATATGTAGGGGCGGAACACCCTCCCGCCTCTAACTAATACTATTATTTATTCTCATCTCTTACAACATGTTTTTAGTGTAGCTAAGGAACATTCTCTTCCACATATTCATTTATCTTTTCTTTTACATTGAAGTGGAATCTAATCATATAGCTTATAGACAGGCACTAGCAATTAGGGGTGTTCATGGAAAATCGGAACCGCCAAACCGGAACCGGTGAAACTGAAACCGGAAACCTGGTTAACCGAAGTGGCTTACGGTTCGGTTAACCGTTTAATTTCCCGGTTCCGGTTACGGTTATTGATTTTTAAGGGATCCGGTTACCGGAAAAACCGTTTAAGTCTTTCAATCTATTAATTCTTTAATTTTTTGAGTATAAGTATAAAACTATATGGTTAATTATTAGATTTACCAAGAATAAGTGTACAATTATATAGGTAATGGTTAGAATTATACTAAAACCAATAAAATCTTACCAAAATCGACGGTTAACCGGTTAATACCACACCAAAACCGGTAAAACCACACATTGTTTACTAATTATAAAAGAAAAAACACATAATCTACATCATTTCGGTTAACCGTTAAACCGGTAAAAAAGCACCGAAACCGATGGTTAACCGGTCCCGGTTAACCGCTTCTAAATAAACTGGTTACGGCTATTAAATTCAACTAACCGAAAATCCGGTTAACCGGAACACCCCCACTAGCAATCCTGTTGAAAACTCGATCCCTTGTAGACGGGAAGTGACAATAAAAGGGTCGGGGGACTCCAATCTAACTGGGACTCGATCTTTTACAATAGAACAGTGATCCCTCGACCATTGCTCCTGTGAATCGTTATTTGTAGTTAAATAAATCGCAGGGCGCTGATTAATCTCAAGATCTATGATCTCTGTGGGCGTTACACTCTAGGACATGAGTAAGGCATATTATACAAGTCTTCATAATCAGAATTAAATATGAAAATCATCCATCATCATCATATGATTACTTTATAGCTCGTCCATAGAATAAAAGAAACACTGATGAATCAAAAACTCCCACTTAGGAAAAGTACTTCCTCCCACCCTCGATAGTAAATGGGGAGGAAAAGAAAACACGAAACCTTATAGTAAGGTTTATTGTCCCTCATCCCTTTTGTAAATGAATTAATTATATCAGCAGGAAGAGGAGGATAAGAAGAAGTAAACATAGGAAAGAAAGGGGGTGAGAATTTTGAATCTAATAAAGTATTAAACTAAACCCTTGGCACCAGGAAGATCAATCCATTGGAGTTGAACTTCAACTTCACCACGCTCGACATTTCTGAGCCTTAAGATAATGTTCTGAAGTACCTTGCCGTCATCCCACATGATTTGGCTCTCATCTGACAAACAGTTCTGCCTGCAAGGTGCCACTTTTGAAATCATTGTACCCGATGGCAGACTTTCATTGTCCATCCTCAGTGCGTCAATGAATGGCTTGATATCAAAAAATGCCTCTCCCATATTGTCGTCTTTGGTGAAGGTGTCATGGTCAAATACATTCTGCCGAGACAAAGAAGATCATTATTACATTTACAGGTAGTAAACATACAAATATCGCGTGAATAGCAAATGATCATACAGCCTATTGATTTAACATCTTCTCTGTTTACGTAAATGATTGTGAAGCAAAATGAATCTGCAAGTTGTTTTTTTATTGGCATGATTGAACTTACCAGCTTGACCTGAGCAAACTCATCATCAATAGAGGAGAGGGTTAAATCCTCATTCCATTCAGGATTGACATTGACAGTTGTTATGATGCTGGTCTTCAACCTCTGCACCAAGAAACAGAGTCTGCAGTCAGAGTCTCGAAGAAGCCAAGCCAAGAATATTAACACAGACATGCATTCGATTCGAACTGGTAACCTAGTGATTCAGTTCAATTCCAGGAATAGGAAAACGTCATTTAAGGTATTGCCAGTATTTTCTTCATCAAATTATACGGTCGAAAGAATGCCATGAACAGAACACCTGTCTCAACTAGTCGATCATAATCAATCAAGCTGGAAGGAAATGGGATGATCAAATGAACCTAGATACAAGCGAGATCAATGCCGTATTCCTAGATTGATTTACACACAAATATATCTCATCTATTAATCGTCAATCAACTCATATCATATCAACGTTTCGCTGAGTATTCAGTTTTGAAACGGAATCGTAGCCAATTGATATAAATCAACTACGGGGCCACAGGTTGAATCGCTAGGGATTCTAGATAGATAGATTGAGAGAAAGAAGAGAACCTGATTTCCCATCTTGATGACGCAATAAGGATCGCTGGAATGAACATCTCGGACAGCGAGATCGATCCCACGGATAACCTTGACTCTCAGAAGGCCTAACAAATTCTCCATCAGTGACTCTGATCCTGAGCTATGCCTTGATGAGTCTCGCGCATCAGTTGCTTCCCGATGATGATCTTTTCCTTCTTTTCCTTCTTCTCCTCCTCTCTTCTTCCCAGTCTTCCTAAACTTATGTTGTGCTTTCTCAACCAGCTTTAGATGTCTGAACTGTTTTGCAATCGCACTGCAAATAATAGTAAATATATTAATCTTAGTTACTGAATATATTTATTAAATATAAGTAGTACGTTTCTTTCTTCTTTTATCTTTTATGGAGTATTTTATAACGAGTTATGTATATATGTATATACTCTGCCGGAGGCGTGTGTCTCTTCAAATGGTGCATTTTTTTTGCCAACAATCCCGTCGAAGTGTACCATCTTTTCTGTTGATTGATCTAAAAAAAAAGGAAATGGAAAAATTAGAAATGTTTTTTTTTACAAAAGAATATAAAGAAGAACAAAGATATTTTGAAGATGACATATGGAAATAATAATGTAAGTATTATTTCACCTCTCTAGACTTTTTCAATACGTTACTTGAGGAAGGAAACTTTTTTTTTTTAAGAAAAAGAAGAAGAAGAAGATTGAGGAAGGAAACTTTAACAAAAAGGTTTGTTCTTTCTTTCAAAAGGAAATACGAAAGTTTTGGTCTCTCGTATTGATTAACTTTGACGTCTCCCTCTCTCCTTCTTCTCTCGCCCTCTCTAGATCTCTCCTTTATTTTTATTCTCTTCTTCACCAAATTGATGAAGAAGTTCAAGCTTTTAATTTATTAAAAGAGTAAAAGAGCTTATTGGAATCAAATAAGCAGGAGCAGAGAGAGATAGAGAGAAGGGAGGTAGTAGAGAGGAAATGGTGGAATGGAGATGTCCGAAAGCTCGAGATTTAAAGCCTGCTGCAATGGTGCGATTTACTCGCCGTACAATGAGGAGAAAATGCTGTTATCTGTGGAATGTCAACCAGCGTCGTCGGTTTGTCATGAATTTCTATTCTTCTTTTGTCTTTTTTCTATTCTTCTTTGGGGAAATGTTTTCTGTCTTTTTTAATGTATGATTCATTCCCATCTATCCAATTTAGAGAGGGTAGGAAATATCCTATTTAGGTGAATTTTATTTGCCATTTTTTCAAGCCTATTTAAGGGTAATCCCTAGGCATGCTTGACACATAATCTGGATTCACAATATAAGACACATAATGCCTCCCTTAATTTTATTTTCTTATACTAGCTAGTGTTCCGCAACAATCTAGATGGAGCAGCTGTGAGAATAGCAACCCAACACAAAAGAAATCTACTATAAAATATGAGAGAAGATGGGTGAGAAGTTTTTAGATCCAAAAAAGTTGGTATCTTAAAAGATTATGATGAGAGAATTAAGTAATATTATTTTGAGGGTATAACCCACTATTGTTGGTGTGAACGCGCTATGTTTTCAACTATCTTACACCATGGACTCTCTCAACAATTTATAGTTTAACAAAATTTTATTTGTGTTAGTAGATATGTTCTTAGAAGAGCTACATGCACGTCCCGCCCGTGTGCGGAGAATAAAAGTTAGGACAATTAAAATGTGCAGAGATCAATAATAAGTTTTGGGTTGGGGGTAATCAAAGTTCGAGTCAAGAATAACATCTTACTTAGTTGTATCCTTAGTGGAGCTCTCTCCCTAGCAAAGTGTCTCTACAATGTTGAGCCTCATCCCCTTGCCATCACCTTATCCTATTTGTTTGCACTATGCTCACTCGCCCGAGACCTCATTCGCCTCTCACCCGGCATGCCTACTTTCTTTTGTGACCGGATCCCCTTGTTTCCTCCAGACCCAGACATCAATATGATTGGTAAATATGGGAGGTTCTATCTAGCTGGAGAAGCCTTCAGGATTCACGGTGACGACATCTTATCTCCACAGAGACAGGTTTCATCCTTGTTGTATGTTTCATGGGACCGATGGAGGCGGGATTGTAGCTTAGATGCCGAGATTATACCTTCGGTGGATGGGTCAGCCAATACTCACACTAATTATACTAAAAAATCGTGTAATATTGGTGGACTCTTCTTTTGTAATGCGGAGCAATGCTCTTTGCACTTGTCTTCTCCACGCCTAATGATGAACGATTTCGCATTACCTTTTACATAGTCATACTTAAAGAATGTCACAGTAAACTACCGAGAGAGATAAAATATGTAATTGTATTCTGTTGTGAATTGTAGTGAGACGAAGCCTTTATTTATAGGCTGAGATGTACAAAATATCTGCAGAAGGATCTACAGTGTTCTAGACATAAGCTGTGGGCCAATGGGCCTTAGTATAATCGGCTAGAAATAATGTATGGGCCTATACTAAGTGCATGGGTCTTTATCCTCCCGCGAGCCCATCGGAGCTGCAGCCAGAGACTGGTGGGATCGAAGACGAAGAAATCTGGCCGTGGTTAAGGGCTTAGTGTAGACGTCGGCGAGTTGAGAGTCGCTAGGCACCAGAGAGAGAGATAAACTGCCATTGTTGATGCGCTCACGAACGAAGAAGAAATCGACCTCAATATGTTTGGCGCGACTATGAAACACCGGGTTCTTTGCGAGGTAGGCAGCACCAATATTATCACAATGCAAGACAGGAGCTTGAGTAGTTCGAATGTGAAGCTCTGCTAACATTTTCTGTATCCACAAACTTTCAGAGGTCGCAGTTGCAATTGCCTTGAACTCTGCCTCAGTGGTCGATTTTGCAACGGTACGTTGCTTCCTGGAGCTCCACGCCACTAACTTGTCACCGAGATAGACAGAGTAGCCGGTGGTTGAGCGGCGGTCCTGGCGACACCCCGCCCAATCGGTGTCGGAGAAGATTCGAAGAGATCCAAGCGGTGTGGCTGGAAGAAGAGAGACGAGTGAGACCGTCGAACTCAGGTAACGTAAGATCCGCTTAGTAGCTTTCCAATGGCATTCGCGAGGGGTGTGCATGTACTGACTGAGTTTATTTACCGCAAAGCTTATATCTGGTCTGGAAAAAGCCAAATACTGGAGGCTACCTATTGTGCTGCGATATTGTGTTATGTCTGTGTGCAAGGGACTTTCTGTGCTGTCGAGATTGTCTGTGGTGGTCATGGGGGTGGGAGCCGGTTTGCATTTGTGCATGTTTGTAGCGTGAAGAAGGTCTAATATGTACTGTTGCTGGGAGAGATGTAAACCGTGGGTAGTGCGAGGAGTGACAGAAAGGCCGAGAAAGTGATGTAGGGACCCAGGTCTTTGATGGGAAATTCCTGGGCCAAAGTTTGAATGAGAGTTTGGAGGAGAGATTGTGAGGAACCGGTAAGAAGAATGTCATCCACGTATATGAGAACATAGACTTTCTGTGTTTGATAAGAGTAGACAAAGAGGGATGGATCAGAGGTAGAGGGGGAAAACCAATGTGAATTAGGAATGTACTGAGTCTTGAGAACCAGGCACGGGGTGATTGTTTTAGACCATACAAAGCCCGTTTCAGCTTACACACATGAGTAGGATGAGTGCGGTCAACGAAGCCACTTGGCTGTTTCATATAGACAGTTTCCTCCAAATGACCATGAAGGAAAGCATTGTCGACATCCAACTGTCGAATGGGCCAATTGTAGGAGACAGCAAGGGCAAGAATTAGGCGAATAGTATTCACCTTAACAACGGGGCTGAATGTCTCACAATAGTCAACACCGTGTGTCTGATTAAAACCCTGCGCAACCAATCGTGCTTTCCTTCTCTGTATGGATCCATCAGCATGTTTTTTTGTTTTTAGAATCCATTTACATCCCAAAATGTTCATGTGAGGAGTAGAAGGGACCAACTCCCAAGTGTTGTTGCGCATTAGAGCATCATATTCTTGCTGTATCGCACTCTTCCAGACAGGGAATTTCATAGCAGTGGTAAAACTGGGTTGATCTGAATGATAGGAGAGGAGGAGGGGTAGTGTGATTTAGCCAGGGGATTGTGCCGTCTGTGTATGTCTTGGGCTTTAGTGAATTTGTTTGGGTGCGGGTGACCATAGGATGTGTCGGCTTAGGTGGTAGAGGGGTAGGGCTCGCAGAGGGAGTAGATGGTGGCCCAGAGTTGGGATCTGTGGTGGGGGCTGATGTAGGAGATGGTGAGGGGGTATGACCAGAGTTGGGATCTGTGGTGTGGAGTTGGTACGTTTTCAACGGTTTCACAGGGCCAGGCATGGGGGTTTTGATGTTCCTCCGTCCTCCATTTGCTGCTCACGAGAAACTTTGCACGTGGCCGTTGGTACAACCAACAACATCCCCATGTCCCTACGATATTCTTTTGCAAGGATGGAACACAGGAGGAATTGTGCGCATACTATGGTAGTGGTTATCTCGGTGAGATCTCTTACGTTTCGGTTTTCTGCCCAGATCTCAAGAAGAAGCAGCCTCTCAATCATAGTAGGGAGGGTATAGCGAACAATCGACATATTAATGGTTTAGTACATCAACACGTACGAGTTAACGGGGCCGACTCGATCCAGAAGGATAAAGATGAGGAGTACATGGTTGAGGTAGGAGATGGAAAATACATTCTGATGAGTTGGCTTGGTCGCGCCGGAAGTCAACGACAAAAGAGCTTTCAGTTGACCGACCATGCGACATTATCTTCAAATCGTGGAATGTTAGTGCACCGCATTCTCCTAGTGGAACAAGTGGCCAATTCTAGCTCTGCAACATGGATAACATTGTGGGGCTTTAGATGTCATGACTCAACATGCATGATGATTACTATTGCATTTATGACCCGGACCCACCGAATCATAAGAGTCTGCAATGGAATTGTGATAATATGCGGTCTATAGTTCGCACCATTATTATTCAACTTATGTTCTCAAGAAGCTAAGGACTCATTTTTCCTACGACGTTGGCATCCTAGGGGAGTATTATCGGTGACTGAGTGAAGTGCTTGTCAGGACAATGATAATGCGGCAGTCTCCCGGACTCCCCGGGTTGCCGAAAACAATAAATTGGTGTTAGGTCGACTACAGGGGCACCTCTGGCAGCCAAGACACAACTCGTTTCCCCTTGTGCTTATGTTCATCCTTTACTTTATTTTAACGTTTGGTATGTAAAACCTTGGTCCATCTTTTCTTGTTTGTTCATCTTGTTTCCTAGAGTTGGTTAATTTTATTGTGTCTTCTTAACAGTCTTAGTATGTTATATGGTTTGGATGTAGAGCCTTTGGTGCTCGATTGGGTTAGGTTGGTTTGAAGATACATCTCAAGTGTACCACTCGTATATATAGGATTTGAATTCATGCTCTGTTACCTATTTGGGCTGTCATTTCCCTGTATGTTATTAATAATAATAACTACCACTTTTACGAAGAAAAAGAAAACAATTTCTAGTTTAGGATCTGTAGTTTGGTGTCTCCAATCTTTAAGAATTCAGTAGCTAACTTATATATAAGTTCATTAATGGTTTTAATAAATTTTTCATAGGATCTACATGTTTATTTCGTGCAGCCTCACATTTGTCATAAGCAAATGAAGAATAAGGAAGAAGAAGCAAAATCAACTCTTATGTTTGCTAAATAGCTTGGATGCATGATCCTTTGTAAGACAAGAAAAGGTGCACCTCATGGTCAAATGTCACAGCGGAAGGTAACAAGGTTGAGGCCTTGAGGCAGAAGAAGCCCCCGACTAGAGCAATCGCAAGGAACGACCTTAGAAACAAGAAAACCCGTATGTCTTTTAGCAACTATTCAGTTCACTAGTCGGGGAAATAGCATATAGAATGCCGGGTATGGATAAATGAAAATTGTATCATATGTTTAGAGTTAGGGGTATTTTTAGTTCTTAGAAGGGAGGTGAGTTGGTAAGGATGTTTCTTCCGTAAGTTTACAGTTTTGTTGTATTATCCGCAATAAGGACTGTGCGGGGATGTGTCTCTAATTATTAGGAAAAAAATGAAGAATGGGTAGGCATGAAAGTCACACAGGTAGATATAACTAAGGTAATGCGTGTGAACTGGTGTAACAGAGTATTAGGGATTTCATGAGTGTGTGAATACATAAAAATCAGTGAACAGCTATAATTGATGTAGGTCGAAAGGTTATTTGTAAGAAATTAAAATGTCTCTCGATAATTGGTATGCATGTGAATCGGTAATCTACTTAACATTCATACCACACTAGCTGAGAAGTCACATATTGGTGCAATTAATAATTATAGAAAACTGAATAGTTAGGGGTAATAAAACAATTCCTTCTTCGGTATTTCATAAATGTACATTGATAATCAGTTTAATTCCCGTTTCAAACCATCTTCTTAATGATTAAGAAGTAATAAGGGAAAATTCACGAGATGCCCCTGTTTTCTTTCGTAATTCACAATATACCCTTGTGATTTTAGTAATTCAACTTTAAACATGCTTAAATGTTGTCCAAAATTGATGAAACTTTACATGGACGATGCTAAGTGTTATATTTTGGTCCAATATCAAATTTGAAGCTTTTTAAACTCACATGTGACTTGTGGGACCCAATGAATATGTGATTGTTCATTAGGTCCCACATGTCACATGTGAGCTTAAAAAACTTCAAATTTGATATTGGACCAAAATATAACACTTTAGCATCGTCCATGTAAAGTTTCATCAATTTTGGACAACATTTAAGCATGTTTAAAGTTAAATTACTAAAATCATAGGGGTATATTGTGAATTACAAAAGAAAACAGGGGTATCTCATGAATTTTCCCAAGTAATAATGAATAATACTTTCTAACGTTCTTAAATCTTAATAGATGTTTTTTTTGGCATAATATACTAAAATTAAGGAGATAATTTTTGGACTATTGTCCCTTATTTTTATGGATAATAGAAAAGTTGTTGGTATGAGGAGTAAGTAGGGAATAAATGTGGAAGAAAGTAAGATAGAAAAAACCAAAGTATCTTATAATTTTTTTAAAATGGCAACACCTAGAAAATTATCTATTGAGTTGAGACAAGAGGAGTGTAAGTAATGTATTTATGAGGACATCCAGATTCAGATTTCTATTTGAATTTAGCTTGTGCATCACTGATGATCAAATTATTATACTCCCTCCGTTAATTAATAAATGTCGTTTTAGGGTGTGATTCTTGTTCAACAATATATGTCATTCTCTTTTTGACACACTTTTTTCTACTTTTAACCCTACTATTCAACACACAAAAGTAATTATTATTTAGATAGAAAAGTAAAAGTAGGGGTACATGGGTCATTTTTCTACTTTTTCTAATAAGTGTGCAAGTTTCTAAAATGACAGATATTGTTGAACGGAGGGAGTATTAGGCTCCGTTCTCACGGTAGCTGCTCCATGTACAAAACGTTGATGTGACTCGTGAATTATTTAAAACCCCCTCATAGATTAAAGATGGAAACGCTGCCTTAGTACTCCCTCTGTCACATAGACAGTGTCAACTTTCCTTTTTTCTTTGTCCCAAAATGATATCTCACACACCCTATAAATTTTGAGGGTCACTACGCTCAGTCGGGTTTTCACTTCGCTCAATCGGAAAAAGACTATTTTGCCCCTACTATAATAATTTTCAAAAATTACTATATTTACCCACAATTTATGATATATTACAAGGTGACCCCAAATTTCATTATATAAAGGAAGTGAATATGATATGAAATCATATTCAAATTCAGAAATCCTAAAGTTAGAGAGATAAAGAGAGGAAATGGTTTCTTTCAGAAGTTTGAAGAAAAAACAGTTCGGTAAGAAGAGTAAAAAAGATGGAGGAAATGCTGAAGGTGGTGTTCCAGAAATGCAAGAAGAGTATGCAGATGATGTTAGGAGCGAGGAGTACTCACGAGGAGCTCATTCTGAGGTACGTTCTGTTGTTATTTTAGCAATTTGTGTACAAAAATAGCTAGAATATATACAAAACTGAACGAAAAAAGGAAAAAAACGTTGGGAATAGCAGACGCTAGCGCGCCCCACTCATTGGTGGCGCCAGCGCCGCCCCAGGCTATCCCGCACCCGTGCCTACCCCTTTATACGCGCGCCCACGCCCACCCCTTAAACGCGCGCCCGCGCCCACCCTGTAAACGCGCGCCTGCGCGCCTCCTTTTGCGGATGCCGGCGCCGGCGTCTTTATGTCGGCGCCTGCGCCGGTGCTCGTTTTTCAAATCACTGTATCTTCTTCGTTATTGCTCCGTTTTTCGATCCGTTTGCGCCGTTGCGTTTGTCTTTTCGTGTACTTTACGATGATATAGTTTGTTGTTTATTTTCATGCCTTATGTGTGATTTACTCTAAAGTACGTAGTATTAGGGTTTACGAGTATCACTTTGTGAAGAATGACGTTTTTCTGCGTAGGGTGATAACGATGATGAATTCGAGGAAGCGAACGTAGACACAAGTCATGTATTTAATAGTAGCATAATCTTTGGTGATAAAGAGGAGGCGGTAGGTTATGCGCTTCGCACTGGACAAGATAATAATATTTATCTAATCAGACAGACTAAGAGAGACGACGGTGAAGTAATACTAACGTGTGAGAGGTATGGCAAACATAGGCCACGGGTTAGCACAGGAGAATCGTCATCATCTAGTCAAAGGCCACGGCGTGCCACGAAGAAATGCAACTGCCCGTTCCGCCTAAGCATCGGGGGTGGGGAAGTTACGGGCTGGTCTGTCTTGGTGATGGTCCCGACGCACAACCACGAGTTAGCTAGTAACCCGCAATCTCACTTCGTCTGGCCTCGCTTTAGTGTCGACGAAAGGGCAAGCATGAAAAGTTTGTACAGGAGTGGTGTTGCGCCTAGGCAAATGTGGGCCCATTTGCATGACAAGAACCCCGAAAGTACTGCAGACAAGACATCGATTCATAACCTAGTTTCGAAATTTAGAAAAGAAGATTGTGGCGGACGTATAGATGTAGCGTCCTTCATGCACTCGCTCGATGAACGTAATTACAGTTGGTGGTCTGAGAAAGATGCAAGTAAGTGTCAACACATCTGTTTAGTGTCGGTTTATTTGTATGTTAGTCACTTTAAATGTTTGTTCTAATTAAATGTCCATATTGCAGGGAATGCATCTAGGTTGGGTCATGTCTTGTTTGCGCACCCTTTTTCGCTGACACTCGTTAAGATGTTTCCTTATGTAGTGCTTATTGATAGCACTTACAAGACGAACATGTACAAGCTGCCTCTAGTGGAGTTCATCGGAGTCACGTCATGCGGCAAGAACTTCTGTATAGCGTTCTGTTTTGTGGTCATAGAGGATGAGTCTGCATACACATGGATGCTTAATCAGCTGAAGAAGGTGTTGATCTATCCTCCAAATGTGTTTGTCACTGACAATGAAAAGGCGCTAGTGAAAGCACTTTCAGTGGTATATCCTTCTGTACCACATCTTCTATGTCGTTGGCATATATGCAGGAACATAGCTGCCAATGCGATCAAGTTATTGCATGTTAACCGCGAGAGAGCCGGATTAATAGTGTATCGGTGGAAGCGAATAGTTTATGCCTCAACTATCGCGAAGTACGATGAGGAGTGCGACAATCTAGTACACCATTATGGCGCCAACAATGCTTTCGTTGTGTACTTGAGTAAGACATGGCTAAGTCAGCCTGAGAAATTTTGTGAGGTATGGGTTAAGAGATTCATGCATTTCGGCAACACATCTAGCAACAGGTTAGCCTAACTTCAATTGTCAACATGTTCTGTCGTTTGTATTGGTATGTTTCCCATTTATCTTCAACTAATTGTCTTTCAATCTATAGGGCGGAGAGCGCCCACTCGGCTTTAAAGTGTTGGCTCCATACATCCACTGGATCTCTAGACACATGCTTCGACAGCATACATAGATTCATCGAAGGGCAACATTTCCACATTAAACACGACTTCGAGTTTTCCATTGACATAAGGGTTTCGGAAGACCAGCAAGTCCCATTTTTGTTTCTGGTCAATCAAGTGAGCCTCAAATGTTTGGAAATACTCTAGGATCAGCTGAGAAGCGGTCGTTGCGATATTGATCACACAACATCGCACGAAGATGTTTGTGCGTTTACTTCGACAATGGGATTACCATGCGTGTTTCGTATGTATCAGTACCTCCAAGCCGGTCTGAATATACCAGTTGAAGAAGTGCATATCTTCTGGCGAACACTCAGATATGACCCACAACAAGAGTTTGAAGCACAACGCCAAACATGCGATGCGTCGTATAGCACAGAGGAACAACTCTCTTGTGTAGGCTTTGTGGTATGAGGATCTGTCTGAGCGGTTTGATCCTATGACGATCGAACAAGCGTTCAACGCGTGGAAGCGAATATGGGAGCCCGATGATGATCACACTGGTTACAGCCACCAGAGGTGAAGGTGCCTAAGGGTAGGCCCACTACCAAAAAAAAGAAGAGGCAAAACACTAGGGACAAGTCTGAGCATGAGCATTTAGGTCTTGGAAACCGTGGCCCGCCCCTACGACGTTCGCAGTCTCAGCGACGCTCGACAACACCCGAAAGTACAAATGATCGTGGGCCGTCAATGCATCACAGTCAATCTGTGCGATGGTCATCTGAGCGAATGAGTCAAACTGGACAAGCACTGACAATGCAACACAATTCACCTTAACAACATGCACCATATCCGACATACTAGAGCCCCTAGAAATACTCGCCGTATTGGACTGACCTCGATCAGAAATTAGTTGATTATATTATAGGTTACAGGGAGATAGTGGGCGATGGAAACTGTGGGTTTCGAGCTATTGCTGATTTTGTGTACAATGATGAAAACCAATGGAAAGAGGTTAGACGTGCATGCTTGGATGAGCTAGAGGGTAGAAGAGATTGGTGGTTATCAAAATGTGAATGTATTTGGTACGATAGACAGGACCATCGATTGAATTGGTTTGAAGACACATTTGCACCACCGCAATACTGGATTGAAATTCTCGATCTTGGTCCTATCTTGGCCAATGTGTACCACATTGTGCTTATCAGTTTTTCAACAGGATTCTATGGTAATGCTAGTGGGTTGGTCGTACTGCCGCTACGTGATGATCGGGGGTTAGGTCGCTGGCCAATCTCATTTCATTAGACTCCAAACAGTCGAAAATTGTCCAGTCCCATGCATGAATCCGATGTGGCGACGTTGGCATGATGCCTCAGTTACAGCTTATATTGATCCGTAATTACCGCGCAATGCAGAGTGGTACAAATTGTTTCCCCCAAGTAGTGGATCAGGACAAATGGTTATAGAAGATTAGAGTTTGTAAACTTTGTTGAATTCTTGTATGCCAGTAATATATTCAAGAAGTCTTGTAATGTTTTGCAACATGACTCTATTTAAAAAGGAGTAATTTAGGGAGTAATTTTGTAAAATTTGGTGATCCTTACTTGGTCGACCAAGGGTAACTTTTCAAGTATACCTTCGATCACAACATCCGGAAGGTTACTGATTCTATCCGTAAGCACGAGACTAACAGATTTCGCATCATATACAAATTATCAATCATTTCCACCTAATTTACGTCTTTTGTAGTGTTGAAAAGGGAGAAGATATCCTGGCATCAACTCTAGATCATTATTTGGTACAAACATGGAGAATTCAACAAGATGGGCAATGTGGTGCACTAGAAAACTAATTATGACATTCAAATACTCCTTATTAGGGAGTAATTTAGTGTTGCACTACCTTTTATTCGACAATGACTTGGATGTAGAAAACAAGTTGTAGAATGCTTCATCCATCACTAACGATCGAATTTTGGCCCATCTGTGTGTCTAACCGCTGGACAAGATGCTGATCCTTACTTGGTCGACCAAGGGTAACTTTTCAAGTATACCTTCAATCACAACATCCGGAAGGTTATTGATAGTGAATGCATTTTGGCCATCAGTAATCGTAGGTTGAATACCATACTGATAGTGAATACGTATAGTGACTTCATGTTGAGTGGATGCTTTCATCCCAATTGTGAACAACTAAAGTTAAGGAATTTGGGAGTTCGTTAACATCTTGTAAAAGAAAGGACTTTTAGCAGCCAAAATCAATGAGATTACGTGTAGGCTATTTACTCTAGATTCTACTAGACTGCAAGAGTGATGAGGAAAGACTAAAGAAGATCAAGACTTCAAAGTGTGCAGTAAATGATGACGACAAGTTTTAAACAGCAGGGATTTTCCATATACACTAACATTGTCTATCATTTCCACCGATTTGTAGCAGGCGATTCCTCCCATCTCAACGCCGATCGTAATCTGTTTCTCCATTATTTATGTATCTATATGTGCCTGTGTAGTGGTTGTAGTGTACCACATTTTCTTTTTATTTTTGCAAACCCTAGGGAAAAGATTCCTTGAAGCCGTTCGCTCTGCTTGCATCATGTTTGAAACATATTTCCAGGACTTCAAAGCGAGATTGGTTGTCGTCGGAGATTAGGGAGGGAAATCATGGAAGGTGAGAGGAAAAGAAAAACAAGCAGTATTGCTATGGAGGAAAATATCACTGCCATCTTCGACGTATTTGGAGCCGACGATTGTTGAAAAAAATGTTTATTTTTTACAAATGAAATTGAATACATATTTGAAACATATTTTCAGGACTTCAAAAGCGAGATCGGTTTTTGGTCGGTGATTAGGGAGGGAAATCATGGAAGGTGAGAGAGGAAAGAAAAACAAGCAGTATTGCTATGGAGGGAAATATCACTGCCATCCTCGACGTATTTGGAGTCGGCGATTGTTGAAAAAAATGTTTATTTTTACAAATGAAATTGAATACATATTTGAAACATATTTTCAGGACTTCAAAAGCGAGATTGGTTTTTCGTCGGTGATTAGGGAGGGAAATCATGAAGGTGAGAGGAAAAGAAAAACAAGCAGTATTGCTATGGAGGAAAATATCACTGCCATCCTCGACGTATTTGGAGCTGGCGATTGTTGAAAAAAATGTTTATGTTTTACAAATGAAATTGAATACATATTTGAAACATATTTTCAGGACTTCAAAAGCGAGATCGGTTTTTCGTCGATGATTAGGGAGGGAAATCATGGAAGGTGAGAGGAAAAGAAAAACAAGCAGTATTGCTATGGAGGAAAATATCACTGCCATCCTCGATGTATTTGGCGCCGACGATTGTTGAAAAAAAATGTTTATTTTTTACAAATGAAATTGAATACATATTTGAAACATATTTTCAGGACTTCAAAAGCGAGATCGGTTTTTCGTCGGTGATTGTGTACAAAAAATGTTTTTTTTTACAAATTAAATTTTATACATATTTGAAACATATTTTCAGGAATTCAAAATCAAGATCGGTTTGTCATCGGAGATTGCTCAAAAAATGTTTTTTTTTTACAAATTAAATGTAATTGTATACATATTTGAAACATATTTTGAAGACTTCAAAAGCGATTCTATTTCGGAGTTTCAATTTCAATCAACATTGTTCACACGTCATTTCGCATAATGTTACAACTTATTCCACATACGAATCATTTTAAATCCCAGAACAATTAACAATTATGTTGACTACCAGTACATGAAATCCAAATGTGGTTGCACTGATCAAGCGGGGAGAGGTCGTCTCCTCGTACTAGCCTTGTAGCGTGAATTGTGTTCCCTACGGTTCGCCTCAGCCCTGCTTCGTATTAGAATAGGGGTCTTCGAAGTCTGAATCATCTTCATACTTCACAAGAATCCTAACTCTTTCCATTATTTCTCCAAGGTCTAAGTAGTTCAGCAACATCATGCATACGTCCGCATCGGTTAGTATATCGACGATAGAGTCGTTGTACAGATCTTGGTCCATCCTAAGATAAATAATGGAAAAGACGTTGAGCTGATGATTATCAAAATGTGATCTTTGACAATTGATTTAATGAAGCTGTTAGGTGGTTAACACTTCTCGGAGTTCTAATTTCTGTATTGGTCACTGCCCATCCCAGAGCACGTTGGAACCGTGCCCCGTATTCATTGAGTGCAGTGTAATGGTTCACGTGAATTGCAAAGGGAATTGACATCCTAATGACATAAACAAGAATGAATTATTAAAAAAGTAAATAAACATATATTAAAAATACAATAACCACACCAGTTTAAGCATCAGTACAGAATGTTCAAAAACAGTATCAACTAATAAGTCTAAAAATATCCAAACCCACCACCACTATACCTACCCCACCATACCCACCCCCACCATACTCACCCGCACCAGCCCAGAACCACCAACAGCATGTCCTCCCCTGCCATCACCACGCCCCCCCCCATCACCATGTCCTCCCCTCCCATCACCTGGTCCCCTCGTATCATCACCGCACCCACCATCACCCACCATCACCCCCATGACGACCCGCCTGCTCCACGTGCCTACGGTACATACCCTCCCTCTAGGCCTAAGGCCTCTGGTGCGACGCCCCGCGATGTACCACTCCATGCCAGCACGAGGCTGGTTAGGGTTCCTGTGACGTGTGGGCGAATCAGGGGTGGTCAGGACATTAAGCCGGCAGTACTCAAAGGCCATCTCCAGCGTATCAGCCGCCCAGGGGGGGAAGCCGGTGGGCCAGCCCGGGTTGTTCACCGGTGCGAGGCGCAGGATAAGCGCGCGCTGTCTCATCCCAATACTGCAGTAAAGTATAAATGTGAAGTTAGTATTTAAAAATAATTACAAACAACAACAAAATTTAACAAGACAAAGTTTATACCTGGAGCTGATCCTCTCGTCGTGTACTGGGGCCACCGTCCGCTCCTAGGGGACGCACCTGAACATGAGAAACGCGCTGGAACCACCGGATGTAATCCGGGTCCACGGCCCATGGCATTCGCGGACGCGTCAGAGGAAACCTCCACCTGCTGGGCCCTGTCGTGTTGTCCCACATGGCTGTCCCGTAGTCGTACGCAGCAATGTACACCTTCCCATGTCTGGGACGATAATGGGTGTCGGGTCTCATAGGCTGAGGTGGGATAGTCTGCACGTATCCAAACTGGCACAGACACCGCTCGGGCATATACGGGTCAGCAATATCCAAGAACTGTATGGTGCCATAATACCGGGAGCGGGCATATGATACGAGGGTATCATCTGCCTCAAATGGCAGCCAATCAACCTACGTTTCATTTAATGGAAAACAATTAACAACTTAAATGAGAAACAATGTTTGACAATACGTTAAACGTCAACTTTTTATTACTACAATCGCTAAGCAACTCGTACCTCAGTAGAGGACATCGTGTCCAGCCGTCCCCTCACGAAATGTAGCCTGTCATCATCCATCAAATTCCTCGTGTAACGAGGCCACCTCGCCATCGTCGGGGAGCAACCATCCAGTCTGAAAGGGACTCCGGCCTGAACATGGGGACGTACTCGTAGATCCAGCACTACGGTGATCATCCGAAACCATTAGCCAAGATAGTCAAACAATAAGTTTACAATACTTAAGTCATGAGCTCACAATCAAGTTCTCACCTAAAACAACGTCAGGCAACCAGCCAACTGACGTGTATCCGCCGGGGGAAGCGATGCCGAGCTGTCGGTACAAGTATGTCAGTGTCCCGGTCCCCCATGCACACAAGTTGACCCTACTAGGGTCACGGATGGGCCAGTAGGACGAGGGCATAACACGATCCCCGCCCTTGTCGATGATCAATGAGTGGGACACCAGCCACCAGAGGTAGGCCGTCGTCTCCTGAAGTGGGGTACAGTATGGACCGCCATAAGTATCATGAAGAGCTCGGTAACGTACCTGGCTCTTCTCCAGGAACCTACAGTCCATCAGCTCCTACTGGTCTGCCACGCCAAACAGCCGTAGGAAGTGGGGGATAAGAACGTTTAATTGTGGGGCCGCTACACCGACCCGGGCGCCATCCTCGGGCTAGTACAAAATCACCATGCCAGTGATGGGGATACCCAAAATGTGGTAGACGTCGTGGAGAGTAATAGTCATCTCTCCGAATGGCATGTGAAAGGAGTTCGTGTCAGGCTGCCATCTCTCCACGAACGCTGAGAGGAGCGCGAGGTCAAAACTACCATGCGCTATGTCGGCAAGATGCGCAAGTCCGCTATCCTCAACCGCTGCTCGAGACTCTAGGTGCCTCAATGTACTCGGGGTCCACGCCTCCAAATACTTCGTCTTAGCCTTGAAGCTAAGACATCCCTTCTCCTGTTGAATATTTATGATTGAGTTACAATATTAACCATTTCCTAAACAATCTAAAATTTTATGGAATCTATTACCAGACGGGAAACATACCACTCCTCGCCACACGTCAAGCGCGATATGACCACTGAAGCTTGGGATCAAACTTGTATCCTGAGGGCCTCCGGGCACTGGAGTCTGCCCAAGCAACCAAGCATCAGCAGCCGGCATCTGCGCCACCCCCTCTGCCGGACCATGTACTGGGGACCTGCGACGACGGCGCACCCGTGTGCCCTCATGCTCAGCGTCAGGCTCATCTACGTCCTCGTCATCAACGTCAGCCTCGCGATGACGTGCGTCTCCGGTCCCCCTCTATGGAGGAGTAGGCCAACTAGGACTATCAGACCTCACGACCAGTGTCCATCGCCGATCAATGAGTCCAGATCCACACCATGCAGCTGGTCCACCTCCTGCTCCTCCTCCTCTGCATACTCGTCCTCCTCCGCCTCCCCCTGCTCCAGCTCATACTCCGCCCGCAACCTCTCCTCACGGGCTCGTAGAAACTCAACCTCCCTACGCTTCCTGGATGAAGCTGTAGCGTACTGTGTACGCCTCCTCTCTACAGCAGCAGCATCAGGGCCGCTCACACGAGGGTGTGATGAACTCTCGCCTCGCTTGGAAATCGTCTTACCCTTACCCTTACCCTTACCCAGACCGAACCTACCAAGCAAAGCCTTGCCCTTTCCTCCCGCCATCTGTTGTTTACCGTAGAATTTAGTCATACTATTTTTACAGTTAGTCAAGACCGGTCGAGGTTAGTCATTACCGGTCATACATGCATCTCAGTAGTTCAACGTCAAAAACAAATTCATACAAATCCAGGAACTGATTAAAACACGCATAATAGAGGTATACAATGTAAAAAACAACCAATTATATAACAAAACAGCAAAAAACGAGCCCCGAGTCTTCCCGACAGCGCGCGCCCGCGCGCACGTTTCTTCCCCGGCGCCAGCGCTGCCTCCGGCAAGCCCGCGCCCGCGCCCACCTTGGCTCCCGCGCCCACCCCAGATCCTGCGCGCCGCGCCCACCCCGGCTCCCGCGCGCCTGCGCCCACCCAGGAACCCGCGCGCCTACGCCCACCCAGGCTCCGCGCGCCCGCGCGCACCCCTCTGCTGCCGGCGCCTGCTGCTCTCCGGTTCTTCCTCCCCCGTTTCTGAATTCGTCTACTGTTTTTTGCTAATTTTGCTACTTTAACTGCTATATTACGCTAAAAAACATAAAATTATGATAGAAAAGAACCTGATTTTGCAGATCGTACTAACAGAAATGATGACTTGTGCACCGGCTTTCCTCCCGCTACCGCTCCTGCTCTTGCTCCGGTTACCACTTCTAGAGAGAAGTCAGAGAGAATTCTAGAGAGATAGAGAGTTTTGAGAGTTTGAAAATTTGTGGAGAGATAATAGAGGGTAAAGGTGTATATATAGGAGAATTTAAGGGTAAGGGTAAAATCGTAAAGTTTTTAAATTTCTGACTGAGCGAAGTGAAAACCCGACTGAGCGAACGAGTTCAGTAAATTTTCTTCATCCTCTGTACTTTTACCCACTTCCTTAATTGCGTACAAAAGCAAACCAACACTGTATCTGGGATGGATGAAGTCACTAGTGCAGAAAATGTTTTTTACCACGGTTATTTTGCCTATATACCACGGTTATAAACCGTGGTTATACTCGCGTGGTATATCGGAAAATTGTAACAAACCATGGTTTGAAACCGTCGTTTAAAAGACGGATTATAAACCACGGTTGCGCTAAAACCGTCGTTTAAAGCCGTTTCTGTCGCGGGATCAGACCGATTTTATACCACGGTTTGGCTTTATAACCGTGGTATATAACGCTTTTATACGACGGTTCATCTACATAACTGTGGTATATGACTCTTTTATACGACGGTTCTCTAACCAACCGTGGTTTAAAACGTTGTTCCACTGAATTTTAAACCACGGTTTTACATAACCGTGGTTTTTTTTTTCTTTTTTTTTTAGTTTTTCTTTTTTTTTTAGCCTCTACCATGTGTTTTCCAACACAACCCAATTTACAATCACATATACAACCTATACAGGGCATCCAACTGGTATTGCCCTTTGGTAACCAACCACACTATATATGACCATAAACCAAGTTGCCAATTTGAATTGCAACATCGAAAACGAATTGCAAACAAACCCATTCAAACTTTCAAAATAAGAGAGAGTTGAACTTTACAAACTTTGAGAGTCTACGTTGCTTCAGCATAAACAAAAGTCTAAGTCTAACTACACTAGGATAAGATCTAAGAAACGCTCAAGTAATTTTTACACCAAACTGCGATAAATGATCTCTTACAAAGTCGAGATCCATCTTGGAATACATGCTCCCTGCTTTTGTGAAAAAAGAAACGATATGTCCATAAAAAGAAACTGATCATCATTAGTACAAACAATTTTATTTAAAATGCAATAACTTTAACTAAAA
Organism: Limonium bicolor; assembly: GCA_023374045.1. Classification (NCBI taxonomy): domain Eukaryota; kingdom Viridiplantae; phylum Streptophyta; class Magnoliopsida; order Caryophyllales; family Plumbaginaceae; genus Limonium; species Limonium bicolor. The sequence goes on along the minus strand of CM041778.1, from coordinate 68,225,849 downwards.
CTTTGATTGGTATGGGTTACCTTGTCATCATCATCAAGCATGTCAATATTTTGTACAATCTCGAACATGTACCGCATCACATAATAGCCACAGCTCCGTGAATCAGGCTGTTTAGGACACTGTCATCACACCATCCATGGATTACCAACTTTAGACAGATCAAAAAATTAAACGTTTAACTTTAATACAAAAATGCATGCATAAATTAAATGATTACTTACACGTATGTAATGGAAGTCCAAGATGGAGAATGGTTTCTTCCCATCACTCAAACCAAGCTTATGACCCCTGCATAAATACAACATTTTAAAATGAAGTCATTTATTGCCAATAACCCAGGACAAGCTTAAAATAAATACAAAATGCATTAAAATTTTAAATACTCACTCCTTCAAATATTTCTCTACAGTGATCTCTCGAAGGTCATCAGCGCCCAATGGGTCTAGTATCAACAAGCATGAGGTGTTGATACACAACACCATCAACATCCAATGATTGCTACCACAGGTAAAACAAAGAATGTTTTGTAGAACAATATTTTTAATTTATCACATAATGTAATTAGGAAGCAAAAATTCCAGTTATTGTGTACTTACATCTGATGATATGGGACCAGCAAATATTTGCTTTTTCTTTGCATCGCAGTACAAAATCCCTGCCTCACGTGCTTTGCACATCCTTGCTCATCCAATGCGGCCTGACTTGCTGACATCAATTGCGGACACAAGAAAGAGAGGGCTAATAATCTCTTGTTCGCTAGCAGTCTACTAGTCAAACACCTAAAAAACATTTTTTTCATAAGATATGTTAAATAGCTTTAAAAAATGAAAGATAATGTAATAATTTAAAAGATACTTACACACAATAGGCCTGAATCACAGAGATGTTAAGCAGGTCACCCATCAAAAATTCTCTTAGATCGCTCACGGTAATCATCAGATCTCTAGGCTCAGGGAGTGGAAAACATGCTTAGACACTTTCATGTTGAAGTTGGTGACAGACTGCGGCCTCGTCATGAAAAAGTCATACAACATTTTTTGTTTGGCTGTCAACTTCTTCAGATACTTGGGTGTGAGAATGGGGGATCTCCTAGGAGTCATATCGAAAGGTTTCACCACTTCCTTTCTCACACTCTGACTCTCCTCATTTGATTTCACAACTTCCTTCCCCTTATCCCATTTCCTCTTCTTAACCGGTCTTAATTCCTTATCAATCTAATAGTATACAAAATTTAAATAATAAACATATCAGTCAACAGTCAAGTTAAAAACTAAACAGTAAGCATGTAAATAGTTTACCTTGTCACTGACATCAATGAGAGAATATGGCCATGGAACAACTGAAGATTGTGCTTGACCTATTTTACTCCACTGATTCCACTCCAACGGAAGCGGAGAGTCCTCATGGCCTCGCACAATGTGTCTACCATCACACGAGCGTGAAGAGGTGGGATGAGCTTGAAATGTACTATACTGTTCGGTCCGGTCGCTAAAACCCGACCGTATGCAACATGCACAGTCTCACCATCCAACACTTGAAACAGATGGCATGATTTAGCCACCTACATCAACTCACAACAATAAGAAAGTAATAAAATTATATTGTTTTAAAAGTAATGTTAAAATAACTAAGGAGGAAAAAAGAACAAACCGGAAGGTTTTGATAAGGAAATGTGTCTCTGGTAGAAGAAGAAGGTGCAGGATGATCCACCATCGGAGTATCCGCCGTCGTGGTAGGAGCAGACGTCGGTGTAGGATCATCGACCATCATAGGATCCACCGTCGTGGTAGGATCCGGAGCAGACGTCGGTCTAGCAGTAGGTGCCGGTGTAGGAGACGCGGCCACTGTCGATGTATCCGCCGTCGCGGTAGGAGCAGACACCGGTGTAGGAGTAGGTGTCGGTGTAGGAGCATGCACCTGGCCCAATACTAAAGCCTCAAGTCTTCGCAGGCGCTCCTCGTAGGCTTGACGCTCCTCAGCGTGACGTCTTTCCGACTCCTCCAACCGGTCGTGCACCCGTTCATCCACCATTCTCTCTATCATTTCAGCCTGTGGTACTCTCGATCGAGATGTAGGAAACACGTCTTTTTGGCGAACTTCCCCTCCAAGCCCCCGCACTCGCCCTGGATGATCCTTTTGCCCAAGGGCCTTATTCAGTGGATCATCCTGAGACGGAGGGGCCGGAACCATCTCCCATCGCTCAGTAGATCCAGACTATTTTAAAATACAAAAATATTAGAAATGAAGTTACTAATTAGTAAACAACAACTTTTAAAAATATATACTTACAATCTTTGAAGCCAACTCAGCAGTCTCGCTCTGCGGGAACACATATACTCCCTCGTCATTTTTCTTCATGCGACCCAGCATAAATGTCTACACCCTACTTGCATCGTCAACATTATCAACAACTGACTGAGTGCCGTCTTCATTAGTTTTCGTCAGTAAGCCCTCGCTCTTCCACTTCTCCAACCGCCCCGTATATCCAGCTCGCCCCAGGTAGTGCTTATATATATTCTTCGCCCGGTTACGTCTCGCTTGTTCTTGACGTAACTGTTACAAAATTTGTATATTTATAAGTAATACATAATAAAAATATTTGTTAAATTTTATTCCTTAAATAATTAAGAAAGAATAATTGTAAAAGTACCTTAAACTCTTCAGTCTGGCGATGGTCGTAGAATATCTTCCAGTCCTCCTCCGTGATCATACCATCATACACTACCCACGGCGGTGACCTCTTGGAGCCCGGTTTGGTAATCCAACCATCTACCAACCGATGCTTGAATTGTCGCAGGGATGTCGCTAGAAGTGATTCAATCTTCGTCCGAAGTTCATCCGCAACTTTGTACTTCTTCTGCACCATCTGCCACATGATGTCCTTGTCTGTTTTTCTTGTTCCTTCCAATCCTTATTAATCGAGCAATGGGATTTTACCATCAATCCCAAGTAAGAAGCAAACTGCTGCTTCGACCCACCAGAATGTCGGAGGTACTTGTCCCAGATCAAATCGATGGGAGAATCTTTCTTCATCTTCAACCCACGAGTCGGTCCACGTCCCTTCCGAGGGTTTTGCGAAGTAGATGCAGCTGGTGGTTCTTCAGTAGGGACGTCATCGTCAATATCATCCAATCCCAACAGTAAGTCCTCTTTGACTCTATCGTCAGGATCCATAATCTGAAAAATAATCAATAATTAACAAGGTTAATACGAACATCTAATAAATCAAATATTGAAACATGACAAAAATGAAATAATATAATATTGTCAACCAAACTTACAAAATAACATTTCATCGTTCAATCCACAATCCTTCATTGTGGTCGGACCTTCGATATTCAAAATTAGTTACATTATCTACCTCCATCGGCAACCGAATAGGTACATCTGTTTCATCTTCACAGTCGTATTCATCCTCATCAACAATATTATCAATCCCAACTATCGATCTTTTACTCTGCATTACAATAGAACATCTGGGATTAGACTGATCACGACAGTAGAATACTTGTTTTGCCTTTGATGCAACAATAAAGGGTTCATCAGTAGGAGCCGCGGTCGTTAAATCAACTAGCTTCATACCATGATCCTCCTCACGATATCCCTGTTTGTTGTCCACCCATTTGCAACGAAATACGCAAGTTTCATAACTAGTGTAATTCAAGACCCAAATATCCTCAATAACACCATAATATTCGTTCTTCAGTGTATTACGACTTGTTCCTGTGAAAATGTCTTGTGAAGCGATAAGATGCACACCACTGTTCTGGTTTGTCGATTTACAATCTTGACGTTCAGTGTAAAAAGAAAATACATTTACATCATATCCTTCATAAGACAACACATCGAGATTTGGACCAAGTGCCAACAACTGGATCATTTCATCCACGTTCCTTGAATCTTCATACAACACCTTTTGTCTGAACCACTTAACAAATGTTGCATTTTGCTCTTTTTTTAATTTGGCATTACTCATCGTTGGGTGTTTTGTTTTGAGTTAGGCTAGGTGTGCATCGAAATACTGTTCAACAACTTCAGAATGATTCAAAACAACCAGATGTGCCTTGTTCAATGTATCAATATCAACTCTGCATAATTTTTCCCACAGGTACCAACCCTTTAAGCCTGCCATCATGTCTTGCTTTCGGTAATCCAATAACATAAACACCGTCTAAGTAGTGAGTGTAGAAGTCAACTACCTCCTCTGTTACTGTCCCTTCAATTATGCTTCCCTCTGGACACGACGGTTTTTCATTTTCTTTTTCAGTATACCCATATATCTCTCAAACGGATACATGTATCGAAGGTATAACGGACCACAATGTTTGATCTCCTAACAAGATGAACAAGTAGATGCACCATAATATCAAAAAACGAAGGAGGGAAATACATTTCCAACTGACACATGGTGATCACAAGGTCATTCTGTAGTTTATCCAGCGTCTCCACATCAAGCACTTTACACGAAATTCCTTTGAAGAAAACACATAAATTTGTAATAGTTTTCCTGACATCAGCTGGAAGGATCCACGGATTGCAACCGGAAGTAAGTGCTGCATCAGCACATGATAGTCGTGAGACTTCATCCCTACCAATTTAAGATCAGACATTGATACCAAACTTGATATGTTCGATGAGTAACCAGATGGCACTTTAATATGACGAAGAGAACTACAAAAACTTATTTTCTCTTCTTTGGATAATGTATGACAAGCGGGAGGCAAGAATGTTCTTTTCCCTCTTTGTTGTGGCGCGAGTTCTTCCCGTATACCCAATTCAACCAGATCTTTTCTACCCTTTAAATGGTTTTGTCTTTCCTTTCACGTTTAGTAGTGTCGCAGATACACTTTCACCAATGTTTTTCTCCACGTGCATAGCATCAATGCAATGTCTCACCTCTAAATGTTGCCAATATTCAAGTTCCCAAAATATTGATTTTTTCTTCCAGATGCTCTTTTCAGTGGCTTTAATTGGTGGACCGAAGTTGTTCACAACATTCTTCAACTGATTGTAAGTCTCAGCAGCAGATAGTGGTGGTCGTGCGTGCGATGCATGATCCGTTTTTCCATCAAACTCTTTTGTCATCTTACGGTATTTGTGACCTTTCGGGAGGAATTTCCGATGGCCCATGTACACATTTTTCCCACTGTGTTTTAGCCTATACTGCAAGTTCTATCTCCACATATAGGGCACGCTAGAGCTCCTTTAATTGTGTATCCCGAGAGGTTTCCGTATGCAGGGAAATCATTGATTGTACAAAACAACATAGCCCGGAGCGTGAAGTTTTCCATACCATATGAATCATACACTGTCGCACCTTCATTCCACAATAATTGTAAATCGTCAATAAGTGGTTGCAAAAACACATCAATTTTGTTTCCCGGTTGTTTTGGACCTGATATCAACAGAGAGAGGAGAATATGTCCTGGGTTTCATACACAACCATGGCGGCAGATTGTATATTGTCAATAAAACAGGCCAAGTACTGTGTATACTGCTCAAAGTGCCATAAGGGTTCATCCCATTAGTGCATAAACTAAGTCTTAAGTTCCTTGGGTTTGTACCGAATTGAGGGTATATTCTGTCAATGTTTCTCCATTGTGGTGAATCGGCTGGATGTCTCAATTTACCATCATCCTTTCTATGGGTAGCATGCCATCGGAGGTTCTCAGCATCTTTCTGAACTGCAACAAACGTTTGAATCGGGGAATTATCGGTAGATACCACAACACCTTCGCAGGAGAACCCACTTTAGTGCTTATGTGGTTTCTCTCACCCTTTTTTACATAGCGTGATTCCCCACATTCAGAGCAATGGTCATCCAACTCATTCTCCTTCCAGTACAACATACACCCATTTGGACAAGCATGTATTTTTTTATATTCCATACCCATCGGACACATTAACTTCTTTGCTTCATAAGTTGTTGTGGGTATCACATTGTCCTTTGGTAGTACACCCTTCAGCAGTTGTAAAAGATCTGTAAAACTCACATCACTCCATCCATGTCTTGCCTTCAGATTGAATAGTTTTAGGACAACACTCAATTTGTTTTGTGTTTGCGTATCACATCCACTGTACAACGGTTCCTTTGATGCTTGCATCAGATTTTCGAATGTTTTGGGTTTGTTGGAAAAATGTTGTTCAACATCTTCCATCATTGCATTAAGGTCTTCCTGATCATCTGAATCACTAACTAGTGAATCATCTTGAGTATCCCCAAAATCGTGTGAAGCATCCATTTCTGATTGTTCTGCAACGACGTTATCAGCACATTCAAACACTTGTACTGAATGTTGACCATGCAGTATTGTTATGGCTTCATAATCTTCTGTAAACCCTCTGCGAATCAGATGATCCTTAATCTTGTCCACACCTCAGTATTTGAAGTCATTCTTGCAATCGACACAAGGACATCGAATATATCCCTTATCCCTTGGTTTAAGATTGTCAACAAGGACTTTGCAAAATTTATTGACCCCTTCTAGGTACTTGATGTCCAATCTGTCATTGTACATCACTGAGCGCTCCATCTCCTTTTTCAACACACCAGATGTCGTGAACTTGTTCCATTGATCTCCTCTTTTTTTATTTACAGATTTAACAACCTAAACCTATCTAATCACCTTCGATCTCACCTAGGAACAAGTTAATAATATACAGTGGTTCAGTGATAATTTCGGCAGCATTACCCTACAGTTCTCCTAGTGTAGATATATATATATATGAATCGTTTCAATTCACATATATATATGTACACTAGAGAACACTAGGGTAATGCTGCCGAAATTATCACTGAACTACTGTATATTATCAACTCATTCACATCCTAGATGGTGAGATCAAAGGTCATTGGACAGTCCCAACAGGGACTATCTAAGACATACCTCTATCAGGTAAATCTCAGACAGGTAATTCTTTGTTTGAATTGATTTTACATTGCTTAATAGAAAAACAAAAATAAATTGAAACGTTTTAAATACCAACCTGATGAGTACTGGATGGTCAGCTAGCGCAGACAACACAGAAGAAGGAGAAGTAGGCAAATGCTCTTGCGCGTAGTATATAACACTTATTCAATGAAATTAGAATAAAGTTAAATTCTGGAAAAAATTTGGCATGACCTTTACGTATTTTTATGGTACTCCACACTATTTATATATATAGCACAAACAACAATAACAACATTCTCAGCAAAACGCACACAATAGACATCATCAGAATTGGAAGCATGCATATATTTATGTCAAGCATGCATATAATCAATTGAATCTAAAATAAGTAAGTTTTAGTTCATAAGAAAAAGGAAATTAATTGCTAGCACTATGCCAGAATACTACCGTGGGTTCAGATCAGGCAAGCCGGTGGCAGAGGTTTACGTGTGTGGCAGCAGTTAGGGCAACAACTGGTCTCGTCAGATATTCAAGACTACGACTTCAATCAAGAAATGATAAGTTCATCTTAAAAGTTATAAAAACAATCAAAAATGGTATTGTGCAAGAGATGAAAAAATTTAAGACTGTGAGTAATTCTATGTTTGAATTAATTTTCCATTGTTTAATAGAAAAACAAGAGTAAATTTGAAACATTTAAATACCAACCTGATGAGTATTGATGGTCAGCTAGCGGGAGGTAGAGGAGAAGAAACGGGATGTAGTAACACCTAATGATATTATGATAAGGTTATAATAAAAAACATGAATAATTGAACGAATGATCAAACGAATAAATTTTGAATAAACCATGTTTTTTAATCATTCTTAAAATACTAACCTAGTGAGTAGTGATGGTCAACTCGGAAATGGCCATGGAAGAGGAATTTTTCAACCGTAGTAACACGCACCTATCCAATGAAATTAGAATAAGGTTTAATTCTGGAAAAAATTTGGCATGACCATTGCGTATTTTTAGATACCACACACTTTTTTTTGGCAAAAACAAACACAATAGCAGCATCAGATCAAGGTTCAAGTGATTCTCAATAAACACACAGACATTTAAGCATCATTCGCTGCAAAACGCACAGACACTTAGGGATAAAAATAAGACCTTTGTCATATATTAAGGGCGGGGATCAAGACACTAACCAATTAACAAACAATAATAATGGAGTTGGGCTGCAAATAAATGCTAAAGTTTTACAAATTAATTACCGGAGTGGTGATGAGACTCCGGCGGTGGATGGGCCACGATGGTGGAGGATGAAGACGACCTTCAGGCAGCGGGAGAACAATGCAATTTCCCTTTGAAGCAACCTACAAATCGCCAAAGAAAAGAAAAATAGTAACATATAATTGTGTCCTTCAATCTTATTGATAACGAGCTAAATGGCATGTGCAATTTCCAATAATAAAAAATAACTCGGTAACTTTCTAAACAATGAAGTTACTTAAACTAATTAATTAAATAAAGAAATAACAAAAGTTCCCAAACAAATGCAATGAATCTGGTTGTTAGGTAAAACTGTTTGTACCTGATTGCAACTGCTTAGCTACTAGTATTGACAATTTGATGTCATTTTAAGCAGTGAGTACAATAGTATATTATTAATGCAACAGAAAACTTACATCATAAGTCTAGCTTTATCTAGCCTTATCTGTTCCATAAGTCTAGCTGATTCTCATATACAAATATAGGCACCACACCACCTGTTTTATCTTGGGGATTAAACTTGTGCTACTCATTACTATAGTTTGTCACATTTTACAGGTGTAATTCTTCCAACCTTCCGATCATTTATTTGTTTGTTATATAGTACTCTTGTTTGTTCATGATCTGTTGTGCCTTTTCTTTTGACAATTGACGAAACTAAAGATATTTGTCAAACACATACAAGTGGATGAAAGATCCTTCTTTCAATTTCCTTTGGCACTAGCAGCTTCTAATATCTTCCTGATTAGATACGTACATAGATATACACATCCACACAGATATCAAACTTCAAAGGCAGACATATTATATATCGTACGATCAAAATTTTGTAATTCACTCCTCAAAAGCATAATCAGCCACACTAATCAAAAAATTGCTAAAACTTGAGTTTAATTACCGAAGAGATGGTGGAGGCGACGGTGGGCACGCGATTCAGGCGAGAGGGGAGGTTGGGGCGGTGGAGCGCGCTTCACTACTTGGCGAGTGGGGCAAGTGGCGAAGGAGCTGGCGGAACTGGCGGCAAGTGGGGCGGTGGCGCAGACCGTCGGAGGCGTGGTCGATTTCGTCTGGTGCGGCTTTGTCGATGGCAAGCTGGACTTGGAGACGGAGAAGCTGGGACGAATACGATGAAGCAGAGGTGGGCGACGGTGGGTTAACGACGGCGAGGGTGGTGGTGGGGGGGCGACGGCGAGTTGAGGAGCTGGAAGAATCGCCGGAGAATTCAGAGCAGAGAGAGGGAAAATCGAGCGAGGAAGAAGAAGAAGGTCGGGGTGGGGTTTTAAGTGAAAGAGTTTTTAAACGACGGGTCACTCAAAAACCGTCGTTTAAAGTCGTCACTGTACCAGTTTTAAACCACGGTTGTTTAATAACCGTCGTTTAAAATGTTACGAGGCGCAATATAAATGACGGTTACCTCGTAACCGTGGTTTATTTTATCACCGCCGAAACTATAAACGATGGTTTCTTACAAACCGTCGTTTATTAGTGCCTAAAAACCACGGTTCTATGACCAACCGTCGTATAAAGTCTTGCGGTTAGATGTTTTGTGACGGTTTTATTATTAACCGTGGTATATAATGTTTAAACCACGGTTCCCACTAAAACCGTGGTTTAAATGGCGTCACATAAAATCTTTTTTCTACTAGTGAGTAGTAATTAACTGACCGTAACCAAAAACAACAAATCCTAGGATCTTGAAATATAGAGGCCAGGACCGACCCCGGATTCCAGTGGCACGTCCTGTCAAGAATGGTCCAAATTATCAAAGATCATATATAGGCTGCAGACTATATATTGTGAGTGGTTAGAACTGGTGTAATTTAAACAAATGAAAAATAAATTAATAACTCAAATATTCGTCGGGCTGCAAATAAAACCCGGTCGCAGTAGTATAGTTAGACAGAAGCGGCCGGGGTCAAACTGTGGGACTTATAGTGAAATAATATATTACCTAAGCTTGTCACAAAAGGGGGAAGATAATTGACTCGTTTTTGTAAGTAAAACAACAGATAAAATTAACTGAGTGGAAAACAAATTAAATGGGACTCCGGGTTCAGGTTTATATAATCTGATTAATTATGCTATCTCTACCGGTTTATTATAATAGTTTGGCAAAATTCCTGTTATTATCTTAAGGACTAAATCATAGACTCAAAAGGACTCGTTTACCAGAAAATGCTCGGTCTAATCTAGACTCGAGCAAAACACATGTAAACGGAATTAAGTGCGAGGAATTATATTTGCATCTGAAAATACCAACTTATTAAATCATAATAAGCTTTCTCCAGATTTACGGCTTAATTAACCTGCCTATTTATCACTGGTCTGATCAAAATAGACTTTGTAAAGCATTTTAATAAATTCATGAAATTTATTAAAAAGGCAAGAGATAAACTTTAATCGTAACAAACTGTATTTATTTTAACCGGTAGAAATATAGATTACATAACTAAACAAACTATAATTAAACCTTCCCCCGGAGTAAATCCTCCTTAGCCTGACATATTAACTGGTAATATGTCAGTCAGAGGTTGGACGTAATATTAATGCGGTGTTGCAGAGGTGTGGATGATGAATGGAGAAATGAAGAGAACGAAGAGTGGAAAGTGTACGTAGGAATTGTATGTGGAATGAGTGTTTTGGAGTGTTGAGTTCTGGGGATCGACGGACTGTTTTTGGTTGAAGGTGCAGTGTGTTTATATAGAAGAAGGGAAGAGGAAGAAGACAGGTTGGAGACAGAGCTGGAGACAGACGCGTGAGGGATTTAAGGTAGACGCTTGATATGGTTTATGGAGTAGATGGATATGTCTGCAGGCAAGTCGGCGGAAGAAAACCAGTCGACAGTTTCTGGATCTAGGTTGCATTTATTTCCTGTCCGTGCTTTTTTTTCACGGACTCATTTATCTCTTGTCCGTCCATTTTTCCACGGACATATTCTTCAAATTGCTCACGTCCGCCCCTTGTCCGTCCATAATTCCATGGACGTATTCATTTCCTTACTTCTGTCCGGCCAAATAAGCACGGACGTAACACGATTGCCATATTTGCCGCGTCCGGACCTCCATGGTTCGGACGCTTGTATTTTCTGTTGTGTCCGTGTTTTTCTCCGCGAACGTGCCACAGACAGTTTCTTGTCCGGCCTTATTAACCCGGACATGCCACAGACGGGTTTTTGAATTGTCCGAACCACTTTGTCCGGACCACCTTGGTCCGGACAACAATTGTTTTGCTCCTAAAATATTCGTTTTAGCTCCGTTTTAAGATCCGTTTGCGCCTATGCGTTCGTCTCTTCGTCTACTTTCATCCTAGCTTGGTTTTCCTCATGTTTAACCAATAAATTTGTGAGATAACCAATAAAATATAAGCTAGAGGAAAAATATACGATAAGTGAGAAATGAGCAAGAAAAGTGCTAATATAATATATGAAATACATCCATAAAAACATGCTCATTTGGACACTTATCACACCCCTACACTTACCTTTCGCTTGTCCTCAAGCAAAACCATGTACCCAAGTAAGTAGGGAATGCTCAATACTAACAAATATTATTATGAAGGGTAGGATAAAGTGGTGAACGGTACATGATCTTTAAACTTTTCGAGGAGTGTGATCTATCAACTACTGGTGGCATAGGTGTGCTCAGGGTAAAAATAAAAATTAGAGTTTCGGGGTATGATCCGGAGTACTTCAATGCTTCTCAGTTAAGGTGACTTTGAGAACTTTTACCATGGCCAACTTCTCTCAAGAATGGGTATTGAGGAGAAAACAAAAGGAAAAATAGATTATGCATTTGTTTCACTTTTGCATAGGAGATGAGAAGATAATATGTAGGCATCAAGCCTTGTTTTTAAGAACACTCAACTCTCTTTGTTGGTTACCAATGGTGTCTCGCAAGTCCCTTATTTATTTTTTATATTTATTTTTTAACAGAGAAGTACCCCTTAGCAATCCCTAAGAAAGAAGACAGAAGGAACCCCTGAGCAATATAAATCCAACCATTTCAGATCATTTGGTCACACCGCATAAAATGCTCCTCAAAAGTAATCAAAATTTTAAAATTTTGTACCATTTATCCCATTTATCCCACAATTCATAACAGTATTTATTCATAAAGAGAACAACCCACATCAGCAGGGTCCATAATTTAAATTTTGGACAAACGCAAGATAAGTAGAGAGATTAAACATTTTAGCACAAAATTTCACCGAAAAGGGCTCTCCCCCACACTTAAGCTCAAGCAATGCCCTCATTGCGTAGATAGAATTAAATTAACAGGGCATAGCAAAAGGGAATATGAAGTATCAGTAGGGAAAGAGTGTACTCCCCAAAGTTCACAGAGTGTGTGTCGCGCTCCCCCACACTTGAGTGTAGCTGTAGAATTACATGAGATATACCTGTAAAGAATATTCTACACAGCCAGAAGAACTCAAGTAAAACCCGCATTTTATTATAACATATAAAAGGGAAATATAGTACAAAAGAGAAAACAAAATAAAATAAAATGAAAGGCAAAGTGTAGATAGTGGGTTGCCTCCCACCAAGCTGCCCGGGTTTAACGTCTCTAGCTAGATGCATGTTCTTCATTTTCCCGGATCAAAGATGAAAGTTGAAATTGACGTTAACGGGAAAAAGAAATAGCTGACAATCAGGATTGAACCACCTGGAACAAAACAAAATATTACCTCAACAATTAATTAAGAAAATAGTTGCTCCATAAAACCTGTTTTTTAGGAGATATTGTTGGTAACGGGTCTTAAACAGAAGACCAGGTGCTGAGTGTTGCTCTCCCTCAAATTGGAGGATGAAGACATCCTCCTTCTGTAGGTGAGGCTCATAGAAAGAACGCTGATCAATATCATCTTCAGAGAAAATTGATTCTTCGAAGGTGATAGTGGCGTTTTGTTTGGATGTTCTGGCCGGAGCGAGCATTTCCTCCTCTTCATTTTTGAGGATATAACTATCCTCATTTTCTGGGTATAGCACAGAGAAGGAGGGAAAATAACGGTAATTGACTTCAAAGGGAGGAGACTCCATGAAGTTGAGGTAGAAGTTGTCCTCTGATGGCTTGTCTTCAAGCTTAAGCAGAAGGTTTGATGTCGTTTGCTCAGGTTCGAACGGGGGTGGTGACAGAGAGTAACTCAAATCCTCAGTAAAGTTGTGCACTATATGAACCATTTCGCTCTCTGGTTGCTGTGATGCAAGGTTTAGTGGACCTTCCATCATTTCATTTATCTCAACTAATTTGGCATAGAGCTTTAGTTGGTTCATGTCGAGGTATTCTTCCTCAGCCCGCTGCTCCACTTCATGGACCATTTCACTCTCTGGTTGTTGCTCCCTTTGAGCTAGTGTGATGGGCTGGTCCACTACATAAATTGTGTTTGCATACTCTTTTGGATTTGGATTGGTTTGTGAGGGGAGTTGCCCAGGAGGTCTTTGTTGAGTTAGAAGTTGTGTATCTGGGACTGCAAGGCTCTTTGGTCTTTGCGAAGGGCTACGACCTCCACTTGCGTGTCTCGGGACTTACCCATCATCGCTTTAAACATCTCTTGCATTTGAGACATTTCAGATTCAGGATTCGAAGGAGGTTGAGTCTGTCGGCTCGAAGAAGCCTCATTGCCATAAGGCTGTTGCTGATACTGCCTTTGTCCTCCTTGAAAATTGGACTGAGGTCAGTAATTTTGAGATGGTTGTAGTGTATGTGGGTTTTGGATATTGTCGGTGTTTGAGTAGCGAAGATTGGGTTGCATGTTACGTTGCCAAGGTTGCATGTACCCTGAATTGTGGTGAGATAGTTTGCTTCCTCCGCTGCTTTTAATTCTTGTAGTTGGGGGCATTGTTCATAATCATGAGGCCCACCACATTGCGTACAAGAAATATCAGGAGATGATCGTGATAGAGGAGCATAGCCTGGAGGGGTTGTTGATGATCGGGAAGTCATCGACTTTGCTTGTTGGGGGTAGGAGTTCATGGCCATCTGCTCAACCACTTTCTGCTGCAGAGTGCTTACTTTTGTCGCTTGCTGCGCATTGCTCTCCATGAGTTTCTCATGGCTTTTCATCAGCTGGTCAAATTTATTGTCACTTTCCCCGACATGGTATAAACCTGGAGTGCCGCCTCTTGATCCGCCCGTGGCCCAGTCTCTGATCTCTTCACAGATAGACTCTATGCTATTCAGAAACTATTCTCCTGGTTTTTTCAGAATGTCAGCCCTAAAGAGGATAGTACCATTCTTCTGCACGGACCGATCAAGCCTTTGTAGAACAATTGTGATACTTGCTCTTTCGTCAGACCATGGTGAGGACAAGTAAGTAATAGTCCTTTGAAACGGTCCCAAGTTTCACATATATTTTCCGACCCTGGCTGTCTGAAATTATAGATTTCAGCAATCATTTCCAACGTTTGGCTCGGGGGCAGGAATTTGTCGTAGAACTTGGTGGCCATTTCATCCCAAGTACCAATGGTACTTGTGTCAGGCTATGATACCATTTGCTCGCATTTCCCGTCAAGCTGTGAGGGAATAATGACAGTCTTGCGTACTGGAGTACTGCGTCGGTCGCAGTTAGACTGTTGGCATGCTGCAAGAACTTCGTAACATGTAACAGAGCTTCGTCTGGACTGGAGCCATCGAACATCCCTAACTCCTTTACGCATCGGATCTGATGATATGGCTTTAGCTTATGCCACTCATCGTATTCGGATGGGGTAAGGTGGGGAAGGATGATGGCAGACTATTGTCCTTGATTAGACGGCCTATTGATGTTTCGAACTGTCGCTGATGGAGATGCCATGTCAGCTTCCGGTTGGATTCTATCACTGTGGTGGCTATGTTTTGTTGAGATCGTTTCTGCCTTAGACTGCGCAGAAAGGTTCTCTCGATCTCTGGGATGTAGCCAACCGTGTGATTATTAATATTTTCTGGGAGGCTGTGCGACCTAGTAAAAGGCATTCACCACTCAAAACAGCAAAAGAAACTCGTGTGATGTGTAAAATAATAAGTAAAAATGGAAAGAAATAGGGAGGGGAAAATTAAACAGTTAAACAAAAATTATTCGAAAATTTAAGAACTATTTTTTTTGGGAGTAGTTAACCGATAATAAATAAACAAAAAGAAATTAAAATAAATGCAGATTAAGTAAATAAAAACAGTAAAAAAAATAAAGAACAGGACAGAATTAAATAGCAGAAACTTAAATGACAAGGGAATTAAAATGAGGGGAAAATAAAGAACTGGAATTTAAATTACTGAATTTAAATGTTAGTTAGTTAGAGTACTGGAATTTAAATGACAGAAATTTAAATGACAGAATGTAAATGTTAGTAATTAGTTGACAGAAATTTAAATTACTGAATTTAAATGTTAGGAGTTAGTTTACAGAATTTAAATGACAGAAAACTAAATGACAGAAAATTAAATGTTAGAAGTTAGTTTACTGAAAATAAATGTCAGAAATTAGTGTACTGAAATTTAAATGTTAGAAGTTAGATTGCTGAAATTTAAAGGACACTGGAAATTTAAATAACTGGGAATTAAATGACAGTAATTTAAAAGACTGAAATATAAATAACTGTAAGTAAATAACAGAAATTAGTAGAAGTTAAATAGACAAACAACAAAATAGTATAAACAGAATATTAACAGAATAAAGAAAATAGAATATTATAATATAACAGGTGAATTATCCGAGGCTTAGGGACTAGAATAAATCAAGTCCCCGGCAACGGCGCCATTTTGCAGACTATATATTGTGAGTGGTTAGAACTGGTGTAATTTAAACAAATGAAAAAGAAATTAATAACTCAAATATCCGTCGGGCTGCAAATAAAACCCGGTCACAGTAGTATAGTAAGACAGAAGCGGCCGGGGTCAAACCGTGGGACTTATAGTGAAATAATATAGTACCTAAGCTTGTCACAAAAGGGGGAAGATAATTGACTCGTTTTTGTAAGTAAAACAACAGATAAAATTAACTGAGTGGAAAACAAATTAAATGGGACTCCGGGTTCAGGTTTATATAATCTGATTAATTATGCTATCTCTACCGGTTTATTATAATAGTTTGGCAAAATTCCTGTTATTATCTTAAGGACTAAATCATAGACTCAAAAGGACTCGTTTACCAGAAAATGCTCGGTCTAATCTAGACTCGAGCAAAACACATGTAAACGGAATTAAGTGCGAGGAATTATATTTGCATCTGAAAATACTAACTTATTAAATCATAATAAGCTTTCTCCAGATTTACGGCTTAATTAACCTGTCTATTTATCACTGGTCTGATCAAATAGACTTGTAAAGCATTTTAATAAATTCATGAAATTTATTAAAAAGGCAAGAGATAAACTTTAATCGTAACAAACTGTATTTATTTTAACCGGTAGAAATATAGATTACATAACTAAACAACTATAATTAAACCTTCCCCCGGAGTAAATCCTCCTTAGCCTGACATATTAACTGGTAATATGTCAGTCAGAGGTTGGACGTAATATAATGCGGTGTTGCAGAGGTGTGGATGATGAATGGATAAATGAAGAGAACGAAGAGTGGAAAGTGTACGTAGGAATTTGTATGTGGAATGAGTGTTTTGGAGTGTTGAGTTCTGGGGATCGACGGACTGTTTTTGGTTGAAGGTGCAGTGTGTTTATATAGAAGAAGGGAAGAGAAGAAGACAGGTTGGAGACAGAGCTGGAGACAGACGCGTGAGGGATTTAAGGTAGGCGCCTGATATGGTTTATGGAGTAGATGGATATGTCTGCAGGCAAGTCGGCGAAGAAGAAACCAGTTGACAGTTTCTGGATCTGGGTTGCATTTATTTCCTGTCCGTGCTTTTTTTCACGGACTCATTTATCTCTGTCCGTCCATTTTTCCACGGACATATTCTTCAAATTGCTCACGTCCGCCCCTTGTCCGTCCATAATTCCACGGATGTATTCATTTCCTTACTTCTGTCCGGCCAAATAAGCACGGACGTAACACGGTTGCCATATTTGCCGCGTCCGGACCACCGTCCGGACCTCCATGGATCGGACGCTTGTATTTTCTGTTGCGTCCGTGTTTTTCTCCGCGGACGTGCCACGGACAGTTTCTTGTCCGGCCTTATTAACCCGGACATGCCACGGATGGGTTTTTGAATTGTCCGAACCACTTTGTCCGGACCACCTTGGTCCGGACAACAATTGTTTGCTCCTAAAATATTTGTTTTAGCTCCGTTTTAAGATCCGTTTGCGCCTATGCGTTCGTCTCTTCGTCTACTTTCATCCTAGCTTGGTTTTCCTCATGTTTAACCAATAAATTTGTGAGATAACCAATAAAACATAAGCTAGAGGAAAAACATACGATAAGTGAGAAATGAGCAAGAAAAGTACTAATATAATATATGAAATACATCCATAAAACATGCTCATTTGGACACTTATCATAGGCTTACTATCATAATAATTTCTTTCTTGAAGAAGAGTCGTAGATAATATAGTGGAAAAAGAAATGCTTCTCGCGGCAAAATAGTTACACGTTACAACAATGTCAAAATTTTAAAGTAGCTAAAAGGTCAGGGTTGATAAGATATCTTACGATGCTTTAACAGATAGTTCTGGCGTTGGATTAGTGTATGAAAGAGCACATACCACTACAGCATATGAGTTCAGTTGGGACAATTTTTGTTGCCCCAACAGACCAATAATTGCACCGAATATCAAGTTCAATGTTACTTTATGGATGCACTCATTGATGCACTACTATAGCTTATCGAGGCAACTTTTCATGTTGCACCATTTGAAAAGCTCTGTGGGTGTAAAGAATACTTGCACCAATTGATCAAATACTAACAGTGCACTTAAATGTTGCACTAAATGATGCTAGTCAATTAGTGTATGTTCTGTGGGTCGCGCCGTTTGATCAAATAGCAAATAGTGCGAGTTACTTTGTTGCCCCATTTGATCGGTGCAAAATCTATTTCTTACACCGTTGATGTTTACAAATAGGGCATTTAGGACATTGCACCACTTGTGCATAAATATGCTATCACACTACTAAACACAAAATGGGCAAACCTTAAAAGTAGCACTAATAAATATACAACAATAGGAGTATAATGATATAATATACTATTTGATATCCTTCCATTAGTGCATTTTATTGTTATTACTTATTACTCTGTTTGATATCACATTTGGTGCAAAAATGAGTTGCCCTACTTGATCTTTTAGATTTGAAAAAAAAAACAAAATCCTGCATATTTGATTTTCATTTACGTATCATAAGATGAAAAACACATAAATTCATTTATTATGCCAATCTAAAGTACGTCTTTAGATGAATAAATGGTTGAGATGGAAATCTTAACAAAATAATGTTTTGTGTAATGATGAGTATTTGTACAAAAATGAAGAAAATAAAACAATACTAAATGGTGAGAACCACGCCAGGAGAAAGAGGTATTTAAATTTTGTTGAGTTCATTACATATATATGTAGAAACACAATTCTGCTCACTGACAATAATCAAAATGACAACAAGATCATAGCTCAAGGGTTTCTTCAACATGTGCGAGTGTTATTTGAAGATCACACCTCTTGCAACAGTGGATGAGCCAATATCCACACCTCTGAAATGATAAAAAAGGAAGAGTAACTACCAACCATTTGTAACACCCAAACTCGTAATTCGTAATCAAATAATTAACAACGTGAAACTTAATTGAATTCGCAGCGGAAAATAAATCAACTCCCGGTGTTACGCTAAACTAACAAGGCCTTACTAACTCCACTGTAACAGTCTGACAAACTGAATACTTAACCAACTTAGATCCAACAGATACATATACATACCAAGTTCTGCTAAATGTTTCCAAAATACAAGTTTGTTTCGACTTACATCAATGTACAAAAGTGTGTAAGTTGTAACCGAGGTAATAACAAAAACAAAAGTATATCCGGTCCAAAAATCTACCCCATCTACACTCAGCCGGGTTACATCTCCATCAAGTTCCTGAAAAATGTTAGGCGCAAACGGGCTCAGCACAACTACTGGTATGAAAATGTGCTGCCCGCAAGCTACCAGGCTTCACACAACTACTTGGTCATTAACATGCGGTTAATTATTATAATAGTATAAATGAAAACTGTAAACACACAACATGCAACATATAATGCAAACATCCACTCAAACACAATAGTAAAACCCAACATAAACAAGGCATCAGTATATCGAGTTAGTGTTCTGTTCTTTCCTAGGCCTTGAGATTATATTGGAATCTTGTTATAGACCTTAACTTACTTATCGTGGACAATCCACACAATGGGATTGCCACTTCCTTAGTCAGTAACTTAACTTATCTCGGGTATATTTAAAACCTTGTTAGAAGAGTAACGAAACTCTAATGAACCACCGTCGATGTGATGTATATTGAGTCGGGTATAATAAACCCTTCAGACGAGATTCAGACTCTCGTGTATATTTAAACCGGGTACTTTTAAACTTGAAGGAAGTAAAATAAACTCTCGTAACCACCGTCGTGAATGACATACATTTAATCGGGTACTTTTAAACCCGGTGGAGGAGTATAAAACTTCCCCCACAACCACCGTCAATGAAAGACGTACATTTAAAAGTGGAATACGATCTGGTGTAGATACGACCTCCTAAACTCAACATGCATGGCCAAAACTTCATGGGCTCCTCGCTTCCCCAGTAACCCTATCATGTTAGAAGTCTCAGTGGAACAAACCGTCCTACCTCTAGGGTGATAAGTCGAACATCACATTCCAGATGTCGACAATATATTTAAGGAAAGCTAGTGAGAAACTTGAGTACAAGTTATCGTTACGTAAATACGCAAGCTCATAATCCTCTTGTTATCGCAAATACCATAGGTGATTTATTCATACTCTAACGATGGGCATTGATACATGGGTTTCGAGATTGGGATTGAACAGGATTTGAATTTTACTTCTTTCGTTTTGCCTGCCTGGTCTTGAACGTGGTTTTCCTGGGTACCTAGGTGCTGTGGTTCTGGGGTGGTATGCATTTTTGTTTTTGAACTAGTCGTTGTTGCTATATTTTGTATGCCCAACATTTATGGTAAAGGGGTGGGGCTAGGTACTCTTTTATTTCTTAGGCTTTTTTCTCACTGGGTTTTGTCTAAGAAGGTTTTAATGAGACCCATTTTATGCCCTTCTCGACTGACAGTGTCAAGTTACATTTTTTAGTTTAAATAAAATGGCTACGGCCTAATTATCAAAAAAATACTCTAACGTGTGTAGTTAGTAATTCGCAACCGATAAGTCCGGTTAGTTTAAACGTGAACAATGATACGAAACACAAACAACATATTACATGCAATTATATTGGTCATTATCACATACAACAGATAGCACACAAGCCGATGTAACTCGGTAGCCAACAAGCTACAAGCATCCATACCATTCACCTTAGACAACACTCGCCTAACCTCAGCCGATGTCCCGTCTAACACGCTCCTATAATCTGATTAATCAAGTGTGTTAATACTAATCACACCCGTATAACGTTTAATCGTATTCATATAACACTTCCGTAATTCATGTTCGTTATTTCGCGTGAGTTACAAGATGAACTTCTAATCTTTGTTAACTCTTTTATTCCATGACTATGTTACACTTAAGGCATTATATTATGTACCTTAACTCATGAAATCTTAATATTCATGATTATAACCTTATATCATAAGTATATCCCTTTGTAAGTTTCTTTGTTTATCCCACTAACTTATATATATTATATATATATATATCTATGTAATTACTTATACAATAATCTTCTCTATAATTGTAAACCAATAATTGTAAAGACTTATTATAATTCTCATCATTATATATAGCATTAATCCTCTTGTACATATATTTATACATGGATATTATTTATATAATTGTGGGTTTCCATATTACTCAAAATACCATATATTGTATATTCTCCTATATATACAATATAATCCTTATATATTTGCATATACTTACAACATGTATATTATATGCTTTAATTCCTCTTAATGTCATAACAGCTTCACTATGTTTTTAATAATCCTCATTTGTCATGCATAGCATTGTCTATTTTCCAAATACTCTTGTTTATTACAATATAACCCCAATTGTAATAAATTGTTTACAATTTAATCCCTTAAACTTTTATAACCTATATATTTCATACCTTACTTATTTATACCAAAGTTCCACTTCTTAATTCCTCCATTCACCAAACAGACCTTAACAGTCTCTAATTCGAACTGCTGCCCACCTTATTTTCGATTATTACATGTTTGCCACACTTATTTTCATAACTTTATAATTTACCATTAATTACGTTTTATTGTATAGTTTTATTTCTTACTTTATTAAAATCCAAATCTCCCCTTATAATTTGAAAATTTCAAACAGACCATACTCTTAATGTCTTGCCTATATCATACTCTTCCATAATTATGTTTTAACCCCATGAATTTTACATTTTTTTACAATTATATCATTATCCTTATTAACCTACGGTTTTAACTCCTTTATTTAATCATTCTTTATTTTAATTCTTACTTTAATCAATTCAAATCCTTCCCTAAACTTCTGAAAATTACACAACAGCCCCCAGCTGTATACTTTCGGTTTTGGCACCATATTTCTTATATTTATGGTTTTGTGACAAAAGTTTTATAATTCTTACAATTTATACTATAATTCTTATTTAATTTCTAATTCCAATATTTCCTTTTCAACTTTGGTCAACACTTTGACCCATACCATATTTAACCTCTATTTCTCTTATGTACCCATAATTTATGGTATTTACAATTTAGCCACTAAACTTTCTAGAATTTACAATTTGACCCGAACATTCCTTACTTATATTTTCTCAATTCTAACCAAACCAACCTTAAACTTTCGGCCTAATATCATCTTTAGTACCCCAAATTTGTTTTCTTTACAAGTCCCTTTTAAAATAAAGCTTCATCTTCGAAGCTCAAACTCACACCAATGACCAGTGATCTAAATAATCAACTAATCAATTCTAGCCAATTTACACAAAGGTTTATAACATATATTACTAACCATAATAAATTTGGGTATTGCAGTCTACCTCCCTTAAAAGAATATCATGTCCTCGTAATTAACCTCACAATCAACTTTACCGGACTCAAAGAGATGAGGAATAATTTGATAAGGTTTTGAGCTACAAGAAATCACGCCTAAGTTCGCAACCACAAGACTATAATTTATTCAAATAAAATTCCTATCATTGTCAATTAGATATAGTAATTCACTATGGAATTTCAATCATCTAACATTCATTCGATATATCCTTCAATAAAAGGAATTACTGTAAATCACAAAATTCATAACAATATCACTTGAGCATCATAGGCTATCAACGTTTCATAAATATCATGAACTTTGGCTCATCTAAATAATCACTTATGTTTTTGTGGCAACATATACCTCAATCAATACTTCACATCTCAAGCATAAAAAATATATATTCAATCATCAGCACACAAAATATCTCAACATGCATTATAAACAAAGAAAGCATCACAAAAGAAAATATTTCCCCCTAGAAGACGGCTTGTCCAATTTTATTCCTAAGACCAATTGTTCCTTTTTATCTTTCTTAATCTATTTTCTTGTCGGTTTTACTCTGATATCACTTTGTAACACCCACCCCGATTTTTCAATATTTTATTTGGTCAAATATGTAACAATTCCATTTTATTATTAAGCAGAGGAAATAAATCTTAATCTTGAGCATTATTGAAACACTCACAAATAAATGAGTGCTAAGACCCAAATAATTAACTAAATAACCAAATCATTATTTTTAATAAGAAAATCCAATGTCCATAATAACCATCCTATAAAATTGTAGAAGTCTCATAGCCTAAAATAAAATTCAATTACAAATAACCAGTTTATGTGGAGTTGTCTTCCTAAACCCCAAGGATATCATCAACACCTGTGGCAGAAATCCAAACAAACACACAAAGAGCCACCATATAAAGTTAGAGAAATTGAGTAAGCTATACACTTTCTCTTTTGAAAACCATTTTAACAATATAACCACACAACATACAAATCATTTCAATAATATTAACACACAAGAAAAAAATTATCATTACTGTAGAATATTCCATGTTTGGTTTCTTATTAACCCAAGAATATAATATCTAGTTTAATTTAATTATCTTCCTTGTCCCAACGCGCAGCCAGGAAAAAACAACATTTTTCTCACTTTTGGGTACAACACGCTTCTGTAACCCGGACCCCCAACACGTAGCCAGGAATCCAACTTTTTATCACTTTTAGGTACAACACGCAACTGTGACCCGGACCTCAACACGCAACTGGGAATCCAAATCGCTACTCAATCATTAAGAGTATTCACCCCCAATAGTACAGAAGACTAAGGAGTAGAAATAGGGCTGATTGTGTCCTAATGCGGCCCACAATATCTCAAAACAATGTGTTCTAATGTGGCCCGTATTTAATCTTATCCATGTGTCCTAATACGGCTCACATGCACCATGATATATTCTTCCTAAAATTAATTCTGTAACTCGGACCCCCCAACACGTAGCCGGGAATCCAACTTTTCTCCCTTTTAGGTACAACACGCAACTGTGACCCGGACCCCAACACGCAACCGGGAATCCAACTCGCCACTCAATCATTAAGTGTGCACATCCCCAATAGTACAAAAGACTAAAGAGTAGAAATAGGGTTGATTGTGTCCTAATGTGACCCACAATATCTCAAAACAACGCGTTTCTTGTGTCCCAATACGACTCACATGCACCATGGTATATTATTCGTTAAAATTCTTTTATTCTCTATTATTATTTACCATATAATCTCATCATAATCCACATATTTCACCACAAATAAATCGTGCCATCACTCAACTCCATTTTTCATATAATCATATCATTATTGATTCAACAACAATTTCTCATTAATTTTTTCTCAAAAAAATAATAATTAAATATTCATCAATGCCCACCATAAAATAAACCGTGCACTTAAATAATTTCAATGATCATTATCACAAGCAATTCAATCCCAAATGATTGTCACACACAAATAAAGTTCACACCCGTTGCAAAAAGAATTATTTACAAAGATTTAATAAAAACTAGTGAATGCGGTAACTTACCAGATATTCTAGCGACGATT
The DNA here is from genome assembly GCA_023374045.1 of Limonium bicolor. Classification (NCBI taxonomy): domain Eukaryota; kingdom Viridiplantae; phylum Streptophyta; class Magnoliopsida; order Caryophyllales; family Plumbaginaceae; genus Limonium; species Limonium bicolor. The sequence goes on along the minus strand of CM041778.1, from coordinate 68,201,506 downwards.
TGAAACACAATCAAGCATGAAATATATTACTTATTTTTCACAAATTCAGAGTACTGCTACCTACACATCGCCGATTACACAGAGAATAAGAGGTGTATATCTTGTTTTCCTTTTCCTTTGTTTGCGCCTACGTAAGTGATGACAAGGTGATGATGAGTGACGTATATATTTATTTTTCACTGGTGGAACGCGAGCCTTTAATTACGGTCCAAACCGTGTATAATTACGGTTCTGGACCGTAATCTACGCGGGCGTCAATAAAGATGGCGACGTCTTTAATTACGGTTAAAACCGTAATTAAAGGCCCTTTTCCGTCCCGCGTGTCATTGACTTTAGATTACGGTTTTACCAATAACCGTAATGTAAAGTATACACTTTAGATGACGGTTTTAACAATAACCGTAATGTAAAGTCTTTTGGCGCGCGCGCCCAAAGGACTTTAGATTACGATTATTGTTAAAACCGTCATCTAAAGCGTAATTTTATTTTATTTTTTTTTACAAAGCTACACAATTGCAACAGAGACAGAATTATAACAGATAAGCAACATAGGGCATCAGACCAACAAATGTGCAGAAACTGCACAATCGAAACACCTGAATCAAATACCAACAACACAAATTCATTCTCTGCGCACAATTGCAACAGAGATAACATCTAATATACACCAGATCAAAAATCTGTTACAACAACAAAAAATATTCAATACAGCAGAATCTGTTACAGCAGCTAGCAATTCATTACAAAAATATTCAATACAACAGCTAGAATCTGTTACAGCAGCAGCAGCTAGCAGAATCAGAGGGCTACAAAGGTAGCAGTGTAATCTATACATGGTAGATACAACTAGGATGACTCCCATCAAGAAATAGCATAAAACAGAAGCGTAAAATAGTACAAAAACGGTGCAGAAAACTGTGAAAAACAAAATCCATCATAGCAGCATTAGAGCTAGCTAGTCTACCACTCCATTCTCATAAACATGGCTGACATGCTCTCTCTCTCATGCAACAAGTCGTTTGGACTGTAAGTCGAGAATTTGGCAAAATGCTCTTTAATCTGCAATAAGAAAAGGAATGGAACACATAATGAGATTAAGATAAAGACACAAAAATCTGCAGAAAGAATTAAATACAAGACAGCGTTCGTATTACCTTATCTTTATCATTCTTAAATCCTGGGAAGTACCCGCAGAACTCGTACATATACCGCATCACGTAGTACCCGCAACTCCTAGAATCCTTTTGGGTAGGGCACTAAATCACCAAAATTCACAAATGTAAAACAATTGTACAAAGATAATAGCAGCACGAATGAAATACATGAATTACCAAACCTTGATGTAATCGACGGTCAAATCACCAAACTCTCCCTGAGGGTTTTTTTGTTACAACTGTTACATATATTAACAAAAGCGTTTAGCAAAATGAACAAGTACATTAATTTTGGTTCAAAAAACTTACAAACAATTAAATAGTAAAAAAACTTACTCTTTGATTAAGTCTTCAGTGTTGAATTCTGTCCACTGCCCTAGTGGATCTAGAACGAGCAGAGTAGCGGTGGCAGCGTAGAATAAACAAAGCCCAGTGGTGGCTACAATGTCAAATACAAAATGAAATGAGAAATAAAGGTAAAAAAGTTAGCTAATTAGTATGTAATTTTATATCAGAACTCACGTTTGGTGATACGGCATTAGAATGAATAATTTATTATGTCGATCAGCAACATTGAAGCAATGAATCATGTATTTACAAAACCTCCCGGGTCCCTAGTGATTGAGTCGTACAATAAACGCTCCGGGCACACCGCAGTAATGGAGGTCATGTCCTTCTCAGCACATCTCTCAAGCAGACCTCTATTATATCACATGTACTATAAAAAGTTAGCCAATGCAACTTCATAGATACTTATTCTATATGTTTTTACAATATGAGAAAAGAACACTTACTTTACATAAGTTTGAATAATGTTAATGTTGAGGTAATCTCCACACATGAAGTTGATAGTACCAGCATTTGACTTCACAATGATCTTGTCGTAGAGATTCATCTGACGAGCCCCCAAAACATTAACAAGTTTTTGTGGCAGTGATAGCTTATTTTTAGGCACCACAGAAGTCCTGGTGCGACCCCGGACGGGCGCTGGATTCTTACCTTTCGCACCCCAACTCACTTGATTCTTACCCTTCACACACAAATAGTAAAGCATAAATGTAAAGATAATTACTAATTGATTATTATAGTAACATTAAACATTTATCTATAACATACCCTTGTACTTCTGACAGGATTCGCCGGCGCGCTGATCTCTTCTTCTCTGGGCCGGGATACGCGGCGAGGAAGCTCAGGGATCTCAGGATTCGCCGGCGCGCTGGTCTCTTCTAGTCTGGGCCGGGTTACGCGGCAAGGAAGCTCAGGGATCTATAATAGATTAGTGGAGATGCTTAATTCTAAATAATGCATTTTATTAGATACTAAATGGTTGTCAAACAGTCTTACCTCATCGGTGACAACAATATAACATGCTGGCCAGGGCAATATGTCTCCCTTCGCTTCGATCAGCATGCATTTGTTGTCAAACGCCATTGGAAGGTATGCATGCTCAAATCCTTCAATTATCAGGTCCAAGGTCACACGCGCGTAGAATGGGGGTAGACGTACGAAACTGATGAGCGTGAGTGGACCTGATGGCAACACCGTCTCGTAGGCCGCATCTACAGGGTGCCCTTCTAATGGTATTTGGAGACGGCATTTTTGTTGCTCCTTTAATAAACAGAGATAATACGTGAAATAAATAAGTGAGTCCAATCTAATACTATTTAAATGACTTTATTTTAGGAGAAAAATAGTTAAACAAAGTTAACCTGGATGTTGGCAAACGGATACGGGTCAGCGGCCGGAGCACAACTAGACGAGGAAGACAGTCGAGGAGGATCTTTGCTCTGCTGCTGAGTAGTCGCATGTGCAATCGAATTCAACGCTTCCTGCAACCTCTCCTCGATAGCCCGGCGCTCAGCAGCCTGTTTCTCGTCATTAGCTTGGCGCTCAGCAGTGAACTTACGCTCTACCATCGCCTTGACTTTAGCAGCACTCATCTGACCCTTCCTAGCAGATGGCGGGAATACGTGCTTCTGACGTACTTCTCCCCAAATCCTCTAACACGCCCCGGGTGATCCTTCTTCCCAAGTATTTAATTGAGAGCGTCGTCTTGAGAAGGAGGAGCGTGTATGTCTACTTCTCCTCTTTGTGCCGCTTCATACTGTCCAATTGTCAAAGAAGTTAACACTAAATTTAAGATCAACAAACACTTGAGTATATAAGTAAATTATTTAACAGCTACTTTCAAATACTTACAATTTGGTTAGCCAGTTGTTCCATCGCAGCATGAGGAAATATCCTCTGACCTTCGCTGGTCGTTTTCTGGCGTCCCAGTATGTACATCTGCACCCTCCTCGCCTCAGAGACATCCTCGATCGGGCATTCACTTCCATCCTCGTTCCTCTGTGTCAGCAAACCAGCTTCTTTCCACATGTCGAGGCTGCCCACATATCCCCTTCATCCCATGGTGTGGGGTAGAGATTAGCTTCACGGTTTTGCCGTGCTTGTTCTTGTTTTTGCTGTTAAGAAAGTACAACAGAAAATTAATTAAAAAATCAGGGATAAAGCATTATGAGCATTAATTAAGAAAAGAGTACACACAAACATACCCTGAACTCGGGGGTGGCGTGCCGCTCAACGAACTCCTTCCACTCCTCTTCAGTGATCATGCCATTGTACACAACATACAACGGAGGCTCACGTGGGGGCACCCTGTTGATCCAATGCTCAACCAAGTAGTGGCTGGATGATTTAGCTTTGCCGGACACCAAAGAAAGAACGGTCTTCTTCACTTCTTCTGGGATCTTGTATCGTTCTTGCACCTTCTTCCAGATGGTCTCCTTAACTTCTTCCGGGACTTGTTTCCATGTGTGTTGATGCAGCAATGTGATCTGGCCAGAGTCCCTAGCATACTAGCGAACTCTGACCTGCTGCCCCCACAATACCTCTCATACTTGTCCCACAGAAGACTAATCTCATCCGGTTTCTGCAGTTTCAACCCACGGATCAGACCTCTACCTCTGGGTCTCTGAGTAGCACTCGTAGAAGGTGCACTCATGGAAGGGCCAACAGCAGCAGCGGCAGATGTAGATGGGCCAACAGCAGCAGGTACCATTTGCTGCTCATTTTCGAACTCATGGCAAAATAAATTGAACTCTTCATCAGCCATGTCCGGATCAGCCATGCCTGCAAGGATTGAAATACAATTTGAATTAAATTAAGCATTTCATAAGGGTCATATACAAGCAAGAAATAAAAGAGTGTTAATTTCATTTAAATTTTTATAGTAATAACTTACATACACCATTATCTCTCAACCCACATTCCCTCGTTATGGTCTGATCGTATATACTCACGATGACCTGTGACCTCAGCCTCTTCCAATGAAATAGGAACAGTTGAAGGTTCATCTTCTGCATCATACTCATCCTCATCAACCACACCATCCACACCAACTATTCCTCTTCTCCCTTTAACACAAACCATCTAGGATTACAGGGATCAGTTACATAAAATATCTGCTTAACCTTTGTCCCAACAACGAATGGCTCAACCGTGGGAGTAGCTCTAGACAGATCAACCAGTTTCATACCATGCTCCTCCTCACGGTAGCCATGATTGTTGTTAACCCAGTTATAGCGGAAAACACACATTTCGTAGCTGTTGTAGTCCAATACCCAGATGTCTTGTATAACACCGAAACATGATTGTTGTACTGAGACTGGACTATGACCCACGACACCGATGTCATATAAGTTTTGATAAGCTTCAAGCTCTACACCACTGTTTTGATTCGTTGACTTCTGATCCTGACGTTCTGTGAAAAGGTGAATTCGTTGACATCGTACCCCTCATAAGAAATTACATCCAGATTTGGTCCAAATGCAACTACTTTAATCAGTTCAGGCACATTCGTGGACTGATCGGACAACACTCTGTCTTTGAACCATTGGACAAATGTCCTATTCTGCTCATTTTGTAGTCTAACGTCACCCATGTCTGGATATTGTGATCTTAAAACACACAAGTGTTCATCAAAGTATGGTTCGACATCTTCAAGATGACTTAGCACAAGTAAATAAGCTTTGTTAAGAGTGTCTATGTCAATTCTTTTCAGTTTCTGTCCAACCGTGCCAACACCCTTCAATCTGCCCTCGTGTCTAGAACGTGGAAGTCCAATGGTATCGACACCTTCTAGGTAATTGGTGCAGAAGTCTACAACTTCCTCTGTGATAGTGCCCTCTATAATACTACCCTCTGGGTGACGACGGTTCTTCATTTTCTTTTTCAGGACACCCATGTACCTTTCGAACGGATACATGTAGCGAAGGTACAAAGGACCACACATCAGAATCTCTCTTACAAGATGCACGAGGAGATGTATCATTATGTCGAAGAACGATGGAGGAAAATATATCTCCAGCTGGCACATTGTCACAATAAGATCCTTTTGTAATTTAGACAGAGTGTCCACATCAAGAACCTTAGACGAAATGGATTTGAGGAAGACACTGACGCTTTGTATTGTGGTCTGACAGCATCCGGCAAGATCCCATGTAGTTGCAATTGGACCAAAATTTTTGAAGTAGGACATGATAATCGTGAGATTTCATTCCTACTAATTTGAAATCTGTCATGGACACTAGGTTTCTTATGTTTGAGGAGTAACCTGATGGCACCTTGATGTTGTAAAGGGTACTGCATAGGCTATGTTTCTCTTCTTTAGACAGAGTGTGACAGGCAGGAGGCAAGAATGTGCGTTTTCCACGTTCTTACGGGCCAAGCTCTGTGCGTATGCCCAACTCAATTAAATCTTTTCTTCCTTTCTAATGATCCTTTGTCTTTCCTTTTATGTTCAAAAGGGTGCTAGTGATACTTTCACCCACGTTCTTCTCGACATGCATCCCATCGATACAATGTCTAACCTCTAGATGCTGCCAGTACTGTAGTTCCCAAAATATTGATTTCTTTTTCCAGACACTTTTTTCACCACTTTTGGTTGGCGGCCCGAAGTTGTTCACAATATTATCCAACTTTTGTAAATCTCTGTACCTGTCAAAGGCTGGCGCGCCACGCTGTGATCAGTTTTCCCATCGAACTCTTTCGCCATCTTTTGATACTTATGTCCTTTTGGAAGCATTTTTCGGTGGCCCATATACACGTTTTTGCCACTATGTTTCAAGCGAATGCTACAAGTATTTTCACCACAAATCGGACACGCCAACGCCCCTTGATTGAATAGCCTGAAAGATTACCATAGGCGGGGAAATCATTGATTGTGCAGTACAACATAGCACGCAAATTGAAGTCCTCTTTACTGAATGAGTCGTAAACCGTAGCCCCTTCATTCCACAAGAGTTGTAGATCCTCTATCAAAGGTTGTAGGAATACATCAATTTTGTTGCCCGGTTGCTTTAGACCCGATATTAACAAAGACAACAAGATGTGTGTCTTGGTTTCATGCATAACCACGACGGTAGATTGTAAATAACCAAAAGCACAGGCCAGGTACTGTGTATGCTACTCAAAGTACCGTAAGGGTTCATCCCATCCGTGCACAAGCCTAGCCTTAGGTTTCTTGGTTCGTTACCAAACTCAGGAAATTTTACGTCTATGTTTCTCCACTGTGGTGCATCAGCGGGATGTCTCAATCTGCCATCCTTTTTCCTGTGAACTGAATGCCACCGAAGATCTCTGCATCTTTTCAATGGAGAACAAACATCTGAACCTTGGAATGATGGGCAGGTACCACAGTACCTTAGCTGGTGAACCTTTCTTACTACCGCTGATGTGAGTTTGTTATTTCTTATACCGTGACGCTCCACATGCTGAACAACTTTCAACAAATTCATCCGATTTTCAAAACAGCATGCAACTATTTGGACAAGCATGAATTTTCTGGTACTCCATACCCATTGGGCACATCAGTTTTTTGGCTGAGTACGTAGTCGTTGGTAAAACGTTGTCCATCGGAAGAACGTATTTCAATAGTTCCAGGAGGTCAGTGAAACTTACGTCGCTCCAGCCATGTTTTGCTTTCAAGTTGAATAGCTTGAGGACGACACTCAACTTGCTTAACTTTGTAGGGTCACACCCAGGGTACAACGGTGTTTTGGATGAATCCAACAAATTTTCATACTTGTCTGGCGTGTTAGAGTAATGTCGTTCCACATCTTCGAGCATAGTCTCAATGTCATCATCCCAGAAATCTGGCTCAACTTTCTATATAACGTCTTCTGGATCACCAGCAACTGTATCATCTCCAAGTTCTGTTTCTGTGTTTGCCTGACCATTATCCCCTTCGCCAGGCTTAATAACATCGAACGCACTCTGACCATGCCATCGGATTATGTCTTGGAAATCTTTTGTAAAACCACGGCGGATCAGATGTTCCTTAATTGTTTCAACGCCGCGATATCTCAGATTGTTTTGGCAGTCGATACACGAACAAAATATGTATCCCTTGTCTGTAGGTTTCAGATTGTTAGCCAACACCGTGCATAACTTATCAACTCCTTCTAAAAACTTGTCGTCCAAATTTCCGCTGTAAATCCATGAACGTTCCATTTCCTTCTAGCTATTTATATGAAGGCAGCCATTTCATACCGTCACCCGTGGCAGAGTCTTTACACTTTTGTATCTTATCAACCTAAATCCATCCATGAGTATTAAATCCCACCGGTGAACGTGTTTTTAATATGTAATTTATTGAAAATTTCGGCAGCATCTCCCTACAGTTCTTCAAATGCACGATATTATGATATTAATCAATAATATATGCATTCGAAGAACAATAAAGAGATACTGCTGAAATAATCAATAAAATACATTGAAAAGCACATTCACACCCTAGGTGTGAGATTTAACAATTATGGACAGTCCCGACAGGGACTGCCGAAGATATACCTCTATTAGGTATATCTTGGGCGGATAACTATGTTGGTAGTTTGTCAAATATTATATGTATATATATAAATCTTACCTCTGGTAGACGATTAGCCGATGCTAAGACGGTTGAGGTCGGAAGCCTAAATAAAGTCGTAGTCCTGATGCATAAATGAAAAACGACAACATTAGAATTCATCAAAAAATCAAGGTTAAATGCTAGCTAAACTGCGGAAAAAAATCGACAGCATCTCCCCTATATTTCTAACGTCTCCAAATCAGTTTTATCAAAGTCAAATTCGCACGCACCATCTAGAACTGGTAACATACATAAACTTATCTTCTTCTACTGTAAATGAAGTTTATGACCTTCTCTGCAGTACTTCAGATTGAAGGACTGAAACTAGTCATTCTAGAACCATTAAAATACCGAAACTCATCTTATTCTTTCTGGTGGTTATAACAATAGCATTGTTGATTCCTGTCACAGCTTGTGAATCAAACAGTGAGCATCTGGCATAGCAGATTGAGCAGTTGAAAATGAGCTATTTTCAGGAATCGGTAATATACTTGAACTTACTTTCTTTCCTGTGGCAGTTTTAAGTAGTAGCATTTTTAAAACTACACTATTATGTATTAATTGTAATACTAAATGCTAAGAATAAATAAATACAGCAGTTTACAGTTTGGTTTGCAAAATTACCGTGACTAAGCACCGAAGTGGGCAAGTAGTGTAGAAATCAGCCCACGAACTAGGTTGCAATTAACTGTGAATCTGGGCACAAATATATGAACAAGGTTAGAACATTTGCCATTACACTCTCAGGATTCGATACAAACGAGGTTAGAACTTGCAATCGAAATGCATGTATATGAACAAAGTTAGAAAAAAACGACAATCAATCGATCGCATACCCAATACGCGATAGAGACGTCGACGGTGAGACCAGTGGTAGATGGGTGGTGACCGGCGGCGATGGGAGTGACAAAGGTGGTGGGAGCGACGGCGGCGATGGCCGTTAGCAAGGTGACAGGAGAGAGGAGGCGATTTCAGTGAGGAAGATAGCGCGAAAGAGAAGAAGAGTTATTGTGAGTACAGTGTGAAGAGTAAAACGACAAATGTAAACCGTAATCTAAAGTCACACTTTAAATGACGGTTCCTAAAGAACCGTAATCTAAAGTGTAACGAAATTAAAAAAGTAGCGTGAAAATTATTTGGCATATGCTGGGTTTCGAACTCAAGATCGATGGTGTTGACTCATGTACCCACGGCCATTATGCCATGAGTCTTAGTCGATCAAACATAGGTAACACATTAATATAAAGTTTTTTTAATCTAAAATACACTGGTAAAACGACGTCGTTAACTGTAATTTAGATTATGCGCGGAGTCGAAAAAATCAAATAATACGGGAAATATTTGGCGTCAGATCAAAACAACGTCGTTGACCATCAGTCGGAGGTAGGCGTGCCTTTTTTAGGACGGACTTTAGCTGACGGTTATTAGTAAAACCGTAATCTAAAGTCTGTTGACCGTAAAGCGCGCGTCAACACGGGACTTTAGATTACGGTTTCACTAATAACCGTCATCTAAAGTCCGTCCTAAAAAAGGCGCGCCTACCTCCGCTCGATTATTGATTACGGTTAATTCAATAAACGTCGTTAATTAATTCCGGCCTTCCTATTAATCACGGTGTTTGTTAAAGCCGTGATTAAATCACCGTCATTAAAGGCTCGCGTTCCACCAGTGTTTCTTGTGTTTGTAAACCTGAGAGAAAATAGAAAGGAAAGGAAGGAACGGTATCTTTATGTTGTATGGCTTAGAGAAGGATGTAATAGATAAGGAAGACAATATACTGGATTGGTAGAGAAAAACGTGGACAACCTATATATAGCCAGTCAGAACCTAAAGAAAGTGAGGGAGGGAATGTGAACCGGAAGGGATATGAACTAATTTATTAATGAAGGTATTTAAACTGGTTAATTAAATTATAGAAACCTAAAAGTTAGGAAATATGGATAGACATAACCGTTGTAATAAATAGAGTCGGGAAATACATAAGGATAAAACTGATTTATTAAATAAAGTTAGAAAATCTGGAAAGATAAAACCCACTTGTTAAATAAAGTTAGGACATATGAAAAGATAAAACTGGCTTCTTATATTAAGTACAACCATTATAGGTTAATTAAGTAAGAACAACTAAATTAAAAATCAATTATAACCTTTAAAAAATATAATATTTATTATAAATCCATTTTAGTAAATAAATATAGCAAATTAACAAAAATAAACATGAAGATTATTAATATGACATTAAAAAATTACAACCGATCTTTTTTTTAAACACGTTATTTTATCAACACAAATTATCTTTGGTAAATGATAACTCGTAACCAACATAAGATATGTACTCGTAAGATGTTTAGTATATTTACACACTATAATATGTACTCGTAAGATATGTAGTATACTTGCAAACGATAATATATATATATATATATATATATATATATAGATATATATATATATATATAACCAATTTTATACACTTGTAAATTATATAATGTACCCATAAACTATAATATACTTGCAAACAATATAATATACACATAAACTATATAATATATATTTTGAAATTTATGGGTATTTCACTAATGAGAAATACTTAGTAAAAACCATTGATATTGTGAATGCTTCATCTTTCCCATATTATGTGTCAATGGCATATTAGTAGAAATGTGGCTCCAAAATATCGAAAGTATTGCATTATGGGCGAATATTTGGTTAGTTCATGTATGATCGAACAACGAATCATTACAATAAGGCATACAACCGACTTGTTGATTGATTTGAAGAAAGATATCTGTTGATGGCATATCTCAGTAGAGTTGGTTGTGACAACGATAGAAATTGCTAAAGCAGGGGTGAAATATGTTAAGCATTTGGGAAACATAACAACCAACTGATAACTAATTCAATTTTTTAAATGCTTATATTTAAATATACTTGTTTGAGAATTGGTGTTAACTTAATATATTCCATACGAGCAAAGCACATAGTGCACACACTCAACCTTGAAGATTTGGCTACACAAGGGCCCTGGAGTGTTGGACAATAAATCTGTGTGACAATTGATTAGTATCTAGAGGAACAACACTTCTAGATCAAGCGAGACATGGAGGTCTTAGTTGGAAGGCTTGTGCATCTAGATAAGTAGATATCATCTCTTAATTTTAATGGAGATGTTAGTCACAAGTGTCTTGACTTGCTGCATATTGAGCTGAAAATCACAACTATTTCAATGCCATCAGTTCAACAACGATACAGATTTTGTATCATAACTCGCTTTAAAGTGTTACCTTCCTCATATAACATGTTTCTGTTGATGAGACAGCTGGAACATTCTTAATGAAGAAATTCACATATTTTGAAAGAAATCCACTTATAGATGATATGGAGGTAGGACGATGTTATAGTAATTGGTAGCCAATATGGAACCAGATGAGAAAGGTTAGACAAAAGTGTAAGATGATTTGACTATACGATGCTTGGTGGAAAAGCATTCTATGATATGAATGGTACAACAGAGGATTTCACATGTTGAAAATGGTTTGACAATGAGTTTTCAGCACAAGCGCATTTGACTGAACTCTTTCAGTTAGGTCAAATTTTTTTTTTTTGAAAAACTTCAGTTAGGTCAAATTATAACAACAGTTATCAGTGAATCTCTTAGCCTATCAAAGAAAGTCTTAACCTTACGACATTGCCCACTGTGAGATGACATAACTGAGGGTCGCCCGCCAATAAAGTTGTACATGGATAACTTGAACACATACAACCATGGTACCTGTCATGAGTATATTTCCCAAATAAATTTTTTTCGCTTGGAAGCCAGGTCCAGCGGTATACGCAGCACACATAGTCCACATATGGCAAACAAGCACACGCATCAAGAATCGAGGGACATCTAGGCAACCAAACAAAGCAACACTCATGATCGGCGTCGGGCCAAGGCCCGACCAGCCTAACTGAACCAACCCTTGTGCCACAAGCATGACTGAGGGTGGTCTTGAACCGCCCCACGGTGAGTTCCCTCATCCTCACACCCCTTTGCCCAAAGGCATGGATGTGCGGGGCACTCCACTGAATGAACACCTTCCCTAGTGGAGCAACCCCAGTGCCAAGCACCTTCAGTAGGGACGCACTAGCGTGGGCAATGCTGTGCACTCACCACCACCCGGACCATCTCGGCCATGCCGGACACAAGTCCCAACTTAGTGCGTCGCCCCTCGCACTCCCGCACCTGCCCATGTGCGGAACCAGTCATACGACAAGCGCACGCTGGCACAACTTAACATTAGGGACACCGGCAGGTGGGGCAAGGCCCCACAGCCGTTGGAGCCCACTACCCGAGCTAGGGGTAGTGGGACATGCCAATAGGCATGTTCTAGGCACTCACGTGTCTAGCCGGGTGCTCTCCAGGCAGCCGGGGTGACCCACGACTAGTTCACCTAGCCACCGGTGTGACCCCATGGGCTCAACACCGCCAAGGAGTCCAAGTGTCCCGACGTCCCCATTCATGGGTAAAATATAGCCTTTGAGGCCCTCGGGCACTTAGGTGCCCAGCCGGGACACAGCCGCGTAGGCTGCCTGGGGGCAGGCCAGGCAGAGACTAACCAGCCCCCTAAAGAGGTTAATGTACCTTTCAGGCCAGGCCAGACCCAGACATGCCCCTTTGCAGCCAAATCCCAGCATTGTCTAGAAATACTTCAAAAATTCACTAAAATCAGATGCAAGCTCCAATTGCCACGAAACTTTGCCAACATCTCTTATTAGTCAAGGGTAACATTTGGCCTTCTTAGGTGCTCAGCAAAGTTGTCAAATTCCCACACGTTTTGAGCCAACTTCATATCGGCTGCATCATAGTGCCTGCGGCAGTGCGCAGGTGGTCCCTGGGTGCCTGCGGCAGCGCCCAGCACCAGCTTCCTGCAGCACCAGGCACTGGGCGTCCCAGACAAGGTCTGGGCGCCTAAGATGGTGCCTGCATGCCCCAAGGTGCACACGACGAGGCTCGTGGGCCCCCGACATTGCACCTTGAGCCTACGGAGACTAGTCGGGGTCTGCCGAGTGCCCGCAACCAGGCACTCGCTTGGACCCGCGGGCCGCGGGCTCGCGGGGCAACAAGCCAACTTCGTTGCCTGCCCCACGCCGCACCTGTCGAGCAGAGCAGCATTGCCCGACAGCACACACAAGACATCAAGTAATCGAACACAAGAATCTTGGGACACATTGGAAAGGCATGAATACTTCTTTCATTGATTATCGAACATGATTACAAATACATGTACATCGTCATATCACTCATTACATGGGCAACATTACAAGACCTTAGCCATATCGCAGGGGCTAACTAGAAATGGCGTGACAAACCATCCCCCCGCTTAAGCCTTTGCCGTCCCCGGCAAAGAGTCTAGATATTTTTGAATTTTATCCCTAAATTGCCACAAAGTTTCCTGCCTTTCCCAAGTCGCATCCTCTTTTGATTCTCCCTTCCAGTGGACTAGAAAGTATGTTCGCTTGTTTAAGTTTCTACCCCGCATCCGGTAAGCCAAGATGTCTTGTACTTCCTTTTGAAACTCTTTTCCGATTGTCGGAGGTGCACTTATCTCCATCTCGTGGGCTTCATTGGCATCTTCGTGGAACGGCTTCAAGTAGCTCACATGGAAGGTTGGATGAACCTTCAATCTCTCTGGAAGAGCGAGGCGATAGGCCGCATTGCCTATCCGCTGAATTACTTCGAAAGGGCCATCATAACGTTGAACTAGGCCTTTGTGCATCGAAGGTTTTATCTTCTTCTTTAGTTGAGGAGTGAGCTTCAGCAGCACTCTGTCCCCAACCTTGAATTCCAATGGTCGACGCTTCTTATCAGCAAACTTCTTCATCCGCGACGCTGCCTTCTCTAGGCTCTCTTTCACCTTACGATACATCGTCTGACGATCCTGGGCAAACCGGAAAGCAGCAGGACACTCCCGCGTGGATGACTGCTTAGCCAATTCAGCAGGGGTAAGGGGTTGCCACCCCATCACAGCTTCGCTGGACTAAGCTGTGTTGCAGTACTCTTGTGCAAGTTGTAGCATAATTGAGCTGTATCAAGGAGATAGAGCCAATTTTTCTGTGAAGCAGACACGAAGTGTCGGAGGTAATCCTCCAACAAAGCGTTGACGGGCTCTGTCTGCCCATCAGTTTGCGGATGGTTTGCTGTTGAAAACTTCAATTTGGAGCCCATAATTGCAAAAAGCGTCGTCCAGAACTTCCCAGTAAAGTGAGCATCACGGTCGCTTATGATATCTCAAGGGAGACCGAAGTGCTTGACAACATTAGCATAGAACAACTTTGCTGCAGTCCCCACGGAACATGCAATCGGAGCAGCCATGAACACCGCATACTTGGAGAATCGGTCAACAACAACCAAGATTGAAGATTTGCCTTCAACACTTGGGAGTCCAGACACGAAGTCCAGGGAGATAGACTCCCATGGCCGTTCGGGGATGGGCAACGGATTGAGGAGCCCAGCCTCCTTCTTCCTCTCAACCTGGTCCTGCTGACAGACAAGACAAGTCTTGACGAAGTCTTGTACATCATGTACCATCTTTGGCCAATAATAGCTTCGCCTGATTAGGGCGGTTGTTCGAGCTGCACCGGCATGTCCGGCCCATTTGGTGTCATGGAACTCCCGCATTAGCTCAATACGAATTCTACCTGCGGGGACAACCAAACGGCTTTGCTCATCGAGCAATAAATCATCTTGTAAAGAGAAGCGTTTTGTCTCACCGGTCCGAACCCTCCCACAGACTTGTTGGTACGACGGGTCGGCCTTTGCTGCTTCTCTAATTCGACCTACTAGGTCCGTCTCCACTCGAGAGATTGCAGTTAACACTGCATGGCACCGGCGACTTAAGGCATCTGGCACAACGTTGTGCCGCCCAGGCTTATGGAGCCATTCAAAGTCGAATTCGCCAAGGAACTCTTGCCACCGAGCCTGTTTAGGGGATAACTTCTTCTGAGAAGTAAAATAGGTATTGGCCACATTATCCGTGAACACCACAAACTTAGTCCCCAAAAGATAATGCCTCTAGATGGAGAGACAATGTATTACGGCCAACATTTCCTTCTCATGAGCGGAGTACCGCTCCTCGGCTCCCTTCAGCTTTCGACTTTCGAAAGCGCAGGGGTGTCCCTCTTGGATCAACACCCCACCGATCGCCCTCCCCGACGCATCAGTATGCACCTCAAATGGTTTGTCAAATTCCGGAATTTTAAGTACAGGTGCGGAAGAGATTGCTTGATTAAGCCAATCAAAAGCTTCTTGTTGGTTGTGCGTCCACAACCAGCTCACCTCTTTCTTCAACAAGTCGGTGAGTGGGGCGATATGTCGGGAGTATCCCCTAATGAACTTCCGATAGTAGTTCGCGAGACCCAAAAACGATCTCAACTCCCCGACATCTCTAGGGGCTGGCCAATCCGTGATTGCCGAAATTTTTGCTGGATCCATTGCAATTTTGCCCTTCGAGATAATATGCCCAAGAAAGCTAATCTCTTGTTGTGCAAAGGAACACTTTTCCTTCTTTATGAACAACGTATGTTCACGGAGCCGATCGAGGACCAGCTGCACATGCTGCAAGTGCTCAGACAAGTTGTCGCTATATACTACAATATCATCAAGATACACGACAACAAAAATATCGATTTAGCCATAAAGAACATCATTCATTAAGTTACAAAATGTAGCGGGAGCATTACAAAGCCCAAAGGGCACTACAAGGAACTCAAAAGACCCATAACGGGTTACACATGTTGTTTTCCCCTCATCACCCTCCGCTATTCTAACTTGCCAATACCCAGACCGCAGGTCCAACTTGGTAAAGTATGATGCCTTTGACAACCGATCGAACAAGTCATCCTGTCGTGGAATTGGATACTTGTTCTTGATAGTGACTTTGTTCAGTGCTCGATAGTCGATGCACAAGCGGAGAGACCCATCAGCTTCCGTTTGAAACAAGACCGGTGCTCCGAAAGGTGCCCTGGAGGGCCGGATCTTTCCCGATTCCAGAAGGTCGGCAAGCTGAGTCCGCAGCTCTTTAAGCTTTATTGGGGCCATTCGATACGGGACTTGAGCTGGTGGGACTGCGCCTGGGATTAACTCGATTTTATGATCAACCGCTCGCCTTGGGGGGAGACCCTTGGGTAATTCCGGAGGCATCAAGTCTGCATTCGCTTCAAGCAAAGCTCTCATCTCGGGTGGAACAGTCTCCTCGACTACCGGCTTCTCTGATCTAATCACAGCCACAATCGCAGAACACCTAGCACCACCATGGCCTGCGTCTGTTGTGTTTTGACTTTAGCCATCATATCAGACCGCAGTCGCCCTTCTGCGTCATGCATGGCTTCAACAAAACATGGCTGCCTTTCATCGCAGATCAGAAGACCACGCAAGTGTAGAGCTGGTTGGGCCTTGGCTTGGTTACAAAATGAGTCTCCCAAAATCATTGGGAAGTCGGCCATATCGATAATATCAAAATCAACAACCCCTGACCAGGCACCCACTACGATAGATAATTTACAAACGCCATGATACGGCATCTTGCCTTGGTTCGCCGCCTTGGCCGATAGCTGGCTTGGGGTCGACAAAATACCTAGCACCTTACTGGTGCTAAGGCTCAAAAAGTTCTCCGTGGCGCCTGTGTCAATCATAGCCATAACCGTATGACATTTATTAACCTTTACGGGAATGTAAAGTAATCTAGGATGAACATCAGAAGCAGGAATATCGAGGGCATATACATGTGAAGGCGCCGAAACGGAGGCCATCATCGCAGTAGGGGTCACTGCGCGGCCATCCACTTCCTCGGGCTGAACGATCATAGCATTAGCAGCTCCATCCCTTCTTTGCAGGCACACATTTGCATAATGTGGTCCACCACAGTTATAACATACCACAGCAGCACCACCCTTAGATGGTTTTGATTTAAAGTTGTTAGACTTTTGCTGTTGTTTCTTGGGATGGGACTCTTTTTGTGGTTTGCCTCCCGAGTTGCCTCGCTTTAACTTCTTACTCGGAGGATAACGTTGGAGCCTTTTCTTAGAAAACGAGCTGTTAACTTTGTCTTGTGGGCTGTCAAACTTGTAATCAGCCAAGCTTTCTGCCGCAATGATTGCCCGTTCAAGGGAGGAAACATCTTTCCTCCGTACTTCAGCTCGGGCCCATGGTTTCAACCCTTTGATGAAGTTGTACACCCGATCACCCTCGTGCATGTCGGGCAAATCAGACATAATGGAGTTGAACTCCCCGATGTATTCACGAATGGTACCCGTCTGCTTTAAATTACTCAAGCGATCACGTGCCCTATCATCAGCATCCTGAGGGAAAAACTGAGCCTTCAGCGCTCTTTTAACTCCTCCCAACATCGGGTAGGGGTTTGGCCACATGCACGGTCACGTTCTACCTTGCACCGCCACCATTTCTTGGCATGACCCTCAAGGAAGGTAACCGCAGAGAAGACCTTTTGGTCATCGTCAGTGTTATACGCTTCAAAGTGTTCCTCCATGTCGAAGAGGAAATTTTCAAGCTTTTCTGAATCACGAGTCCCGTTGTAGGGTGAAGGGTCCCGGAGTTTCAACTTTCTCTTTTTGGCTAGACCCAAACTCGGGGACACCGATTCTTGTAGAAGAGCCATTTTGCACGGAGCTCACGGAGTTCCGCGTCATGAGGACCAGTTGAGTTGTGCTGCCCTTCCAAGTTCTCAACCGAGGGGCCAGCCCGAAGCTGGCGCACCTCATTGCACAAAGAGTCCATCATTGTTTCTAGCCTCTCAAGGCTACGGAGCATATTATGTTCCGGACCAAACTCCAAGGTATCTCGGTCAGTGAGGCCGAGTACCCTTTCTATTGTGTTCAGCCTGTTTGCAAGCACGGTTCGGGACGTAGTACTAGCAGCCATCTGGGAAACTTGGGTCTATTATGCCACAAAAACTTCTAGCCCGTACGAACTCTGGGTCACCTCAATACACTTGCAACGTATCGATTGTACGCACTCAATCCTGCAAAGACAGGGACAACCGACATGTTATGGCTCTGATACCACTTTTGTCATGAGTATATTCCCAAATAAATTTTTTTCGCTTGGAAGCCAGGTCCAGCGGTATACGCAGCACACATAGTCCACATATGGCAAACAAGCACACGCATCAAGAATCGAGGGACATCTAGGCAACCAAACAAAGCAACACTCATGATCGGCGTCGGGCCAAGGCCCGACCAGCCTAACTGAACCAACCCTTGTGCCACAAGCATGACTGAGGGTGGTCTTGAACCGCCCCACGGTGAGTTCCCTCATCCTCACACCCCTTTGCCCAAAGGCATGGATGTGCGGGGCACTCCACTGAATGAACACCTTCCCTAGTGGAGTAACCCCAGTGCCAAGCACCTTCAGTAGGGACGCACTAGCGTGGGCAATGCTGTGCACTCACCACCACCCGGACCATCTCGGCCATGCCGGACACAAGTCCCAACTTAGTGCGTCGCCCCTCGCACTCCCGCACCTGCCCATGTGCGGAACCAGTCATACGACAAGCGCACGCTGGCACAACTTAACATTAGGGACACCGGCAGGTGGGGCAAGGCCCCACAGCCGTTGGAGCCCACTACCCGAGCTAGTAGGGTAGTGGGACATGCCAATAGGCATGTTCTAGGCACTCACGTGTCTAGCCGGGTGCTCTCCAGGCAGCCCGAGGGTGACCCACGACTAGTTCACCTAGCCACCGGTGGGTCCCATGGGCTCAACACCGCCAAGGAGTCCAAGTGTCCCGACGTCCCCATTCATGGGTAAAATATAGCCTTTGAGGCCCTCGGGCACTTAGGTGCCCAGCCGGGACACAACCGCGTAGGCTGCCTGGGGGCAGGCCAGGCAGAGACTAACCAGCCCCCTAAAGAGGTTAATGTACCTTTCAGGCCAGGCCAGACCCAGACATGCCCCTTTGCAGCCAAATCCCAGCATTGTCTAGAAATACTTCAAAAATTCACCAAAATCAGATGCAAGCTCCAATTGCCACGAAACTTTGCCAACATCTCTTATTAGTCAAGGATAACATTTGGCCTTCTTAGGTGCTCAGCAAAGTTGTCAAATTCCCACACGTTTTGAGCCAACTTCATATCGGCTGCATCACAGTGCCTGCGGTAGTGCACAGGTGGTCTCTGGGTGCCTGCGGCAGCGCCCAGCACCAGCTTCCTGCAGCACCAGGCACTGGGCGTCCCAGACAAGGTCTGGGCGCCTAAGATGGTGCCTGCATGCCCCAAGGTGCACACGACGAGGCTCGTGGGCCCCCGACATTGCACCTTGAGCCTACGGAGACTAGTCGAGGTCTGCCGAGTGCCCGCAACCAGGCACTCGCTTGGACACCCGTGGGCACTCGCGGGGCAACAAGCCAACTTCGTTGCCTGCCCCACGCCGCACCTGTCGAGCAGAGCAGCATTGCCCGACAGCACACACAAGACATCAAGTAATCGAACACAAGAATCTTGGGACACATTGGAAAGGCATGAATACTTCTTTCATTGATTATCGAACATGATTACAAATACATGTACATCGTCATATCACTATTACATGGGCAACATTACAAGACCTTAGCCATATCGCAGGGACTAACTAGAAAATAGGCGTGACAGTACCCATCGCTCAAACCCGCGAGCCTGTCGCCCATCCTTCACCCCACATAATTGTCATCCGCTTTCATAGGTGGCGACTGTTGTGTGGTACTCTAATAGGCGTCGTTTACCCAAGTTGGATCTGGTAAAGGTCACCCGTTATTTTTTAATTTTCAAAAAGTGTACCCTTTGTTCCATATTTCAATCCATTTCATGGAGTTTACCCTATTCACAAATGAAAGTAAAAATACACGGAAAAGTAGTTTGTAGTTACCTTAAGTGGAGCTTGTTTATAGTGAGTTTCGAGAGTTCTTGTAGGACGAAGAAAGGATCAAGTTTGAAAATGAGTGGGAAAATAAATGAAGGGATGACCTTCTATTTGTAAAGAATATGAGAGTTGGTCTACATTTTTTTAAAAAAGTACCATGTTTCAAATTGATGTTACTTGGAAAGAAGTTAAAACTTGGTGGAAAGAGCTGTCAATGGATTGTATTACATTTAGCTCTATGTATGATCTATTTTCAGTGCTCAACCACCTTGATTAAGCTGTTGCAGCCTGTTACTTTCGTCAGCTCTAGAAACTTGGGAGGCGTTCTAAAATATGTCTTCAGTAGTGATATGGTCGCTGAGGTGCTGGCAAAATGTGCAGTTATTACTCTGTCATGCTTCTGTTTCCCAGCGTAGTCGATTCCCCCTGGGATACCAACTCACTTCTTTATTTTTGTTTTGGCCGTGGCGCTGGAATTTGGTCTGTATGAGCGGCGTTTTAGCCTTCGCCGAGGCTGTTTCATTCTGTAGTATGCGAATTAGGTTTGTAATAGTTGTCAGGATATTGTTTTTTCCGTAGGTTGTAGTGTTTTAATTTTGTATTTAGTAGATGGAGGGTGGGTGGGTACTCTTTTCCTCCTCAAGTTTTTTCCCAATAGATTTATTTTACTTAGGGAATTTTGATGAGGCTCAAGTTTTAACCACATCAACATGTACCATTTTTACTCTTTTTTTTTATCCAAAAGATAATTTTATTCAATTAGCCAATAGAAGGCGGCGGAAAATCGTTCTCAAGAAACCTTACACAAGCATCTGGAATGACATCAAGTCTAACAAAACCCCTAAGACAAGACAAGGCAAGCTTTGCCATACTGTCCGCTAGACAATTACATGCTCTGCTTATTTTATAAAGAGCAACTGTTAAAACTTAACGACAGACTAAGACATTCTTTGATGAGGGATTCATTCGGGAGATCTGAAGGTGGCCTTCGATGAAGTTGCTCATAGACTATCAGAGCGTCCATTTCCGCCACAAATTATAGTAGGCCCATATCCTTAGCAAGACAGAGCCCATCCAATACACCCCAGTTTTCAGCTTCATGGATATCAGTCAGGCCCATCTGATGGGTGAAACCACAAACCCAATTGTCGTGCTGATCTCGGATTACTTTAGCTGCAGCTACTGTTCCATCTGCCTGCATAGCTGAATCAGAGTTTATTTTAAAACAACCTTCAGGAGGCGGTTCCCATTTACCAGGGTAATCTTGATTGGATCTCGAATTGTTCAGAGGACTGGATTTCTTGGGTAGTGATGTGAACTCTGCTATTCTCCTCCTCACAGAAAGAAAATCCAGCTTTTCTGCACCAGAGACATCATTGTGGTATTTGAAGTTTCTCCACCACCAACGAGAGTGGCAAGTAATGGCAAAAGCTTGATTCCAGTCAGCCTCCACTGCACCAGCAACCCATTTAGTCCTGAAAGATTCCTTGCCATCCAATCTTTAACTTCAATCCCTGGGTCAAAGAATTCAGGGCAGTGATCCAGATTAAAGTTCCTCCAGACATCTCTGTTCACCAAGCAGTCTCTCATAACATGCATAACATCCTCCTTGGAGCCGCAAGTAGAACAAGATTCATCCGGATGTAAGCCTCTGGAATGGAGGAGAGCCTTTGTTTAGCTTCTGGTGGGCTAGCAACCAAAGAAAGGACTCCACCTTCTCCGGGATCTTCAACCTCCAGATTAGATTCCCAAAGTTATCCTTAAGACCTGTAGTGAAAAACTTCTCATACACAGAAGCAACTGTAAGATTACCCGAATGATGAAAAGCCCAAACCAAATTATCATCGGTTTCCTCATTAAATATAGCCTTGCTAGCAAGAGAATTAAGAAAAACAGAGGGTAGAAGGTTAGATAAAGACTCCCAGTCCCAACCTCTACTAGCTTGCCAAAAGTGATCCACTGTCACATTCATATCAGTGGTACCTGAGTGAAGAATATAGGAACACAAAGTTTATCAACTAACCATTTATCTTTCCAGAAATTGATTAGCTTGTCGTTACCAAGCTTCATTTCCAGCTTTGACTTATCACGCTTACCAATTGATAGCTGCACAAATCACTCAGCTGTATAATGTTTCCAAACAAACTTACTCGCCTTTACGCTCTGTTTATATTATATTCAGAAGGAGTTTAGCCCAGAGGCTGTCCTGGTGTTTTAGAAGCCTCCAGCTAAGCTTAGCTAAGCAGGCCCTGTTCATATCAGCAGACTTCCTAATACCGAGACCACCCTCCAGTCTAGGTTTACAGATTGTATCCCAAGCAACAGTGTGTAGCTTCCTTTCCGTCTCCTTATGCCCCCATAGAAAACTTCTACTTAACCTGTCTAGCTTGTTACAAACAGAGACAGGTAAGGACTGAGACAGTATGTTAAAACTGGCACAAAATTTAAAACAGATTTGACCAGAGTTAGCCTTCCAGCAAAGGACAGAGATTTTTCCTTCCAGCCACTAATTCTATTCTGGACCTTATCAATCAGGTCCTTAAAATGTTCCCCCCGGGTTCTACCACAATGGACATTAATACCAAGATACTTACCAAGATTATCAGCAATAGGGATACCTATACTTCTGCTGATACTGACTTTTTGAGCAGGATCCACATTCTTAGAAAACATGATCCTAGACTTCTTAAGGCTAACCTTGCCTCCTGACATCTCGCAGAAGCCCATTAAAGCATTCATCATACTAGAAATATTATCTCTGGTAGCAGACCCAAGCAGAATCAAATCATCAGCAAAAAAGAGGTGGGATAGATCGGGACCATTCCTACTTAGCCTAATAGCCTCCCATTTACCTTCTTGCACAAAGATATCTATCATTTGAGAGAATCTTTCCATACATAGGACAAATAAGTAAGGGGACAGTGGGTCACCCTGCCGAATGCCTCTAGAGGGGGAAAATTGATTAGATTCACATCCATTCCACAAAACCTTCATTGAAACAGACTCAACACAAGACATTACAAGCTCTACAAAGCTAGGAGGCAGGTTGAGGCAATTCAATGTATCACGTATAAACCTCCAAGATAGCTTATCATAAGCTTTTTCTAGGTCAATCTTGATGACCGCCCAGCCTTTCTTCCTCCTCACTTTGTTCATAGAATGGAAAATTTCTTGCATAATAATATGATTATCTTGGATACTTCTGCCAGGGACAAGCTTGTCTGAGTAGGGGAAATCACTCAGGGAGGAAAACCTTGATTCTATTGGCAAGAATTTTGGCTATAATTTTATAGGTAACGTTGCAGAGAGCTATGGGTCTGAAATGATTCATAAGATCAGGAGTAGAAAGCTTAGGGATCAGGCAAAGAAGAGTAGAATTAATATTGGGATTAATCCTGTGAGAGTTAAAGGAGTTCAGAATCAGATTATAAACATCCTGTTTGTGATCAAAGTCCAATGTGCTTATAAAACCACACTGAAATCCATCCGGACCAGGGGCTTAGCTATTATGTCTCATAATAGTGTGGTCAATTTTCCTCATAGGAGGGGACGCTATTACATTGATCAAAGATGTCTTCGGATAGGGAAGGAAATAGATGCCTAACAGTGAGGAACCTATCAGATGGCTCCTGTGTAAAAAGAGGCATTAAAATATCTACTGCCAGCTTCATGAGATTCTCCTCACCTGTAATTATTTACCCTCCTTTTCCAAGAGAGGTAACCTTCATTCTAGCACGCTTAAGAAGAACTTCCTATGGAAATATTGGTATTTCTATCCCCAAACTGAAGCCAATTGACCCTAGCTTTTTGGAACCAAATCATTTCCTCACGAAGGAGGATAGTTTCAAGCTCCTTAGAAAGGGAGACTTCCAATTCCTAAGAAAAAGGGATTGGCTTTTCTCAAGGCTTTCTGGATGCCAGCTATCTTTGAATAAGTTCCTTTTTTGGGCAAACACATTACCAAAAACAGACTTATTCCAAAGGGAGAGTTCCTTAGCAGTAAAAATTAACTTATGCAACAAGGGACCATCTCCAGGCCAGACAGAGGACACGAAAGAGTCATACTCAGGATGGGTAGCCCAAGCCACCTGAAGTCTAAAAGGTTTGGGGGCATGGCCTAAAAGAGAGCTCTAGCACAAGAAAGTTAAATAAGGAGAATGGTCATAACCGGTTCTAGGGAGAATATGGAAACCACTATCTGGGAAGGAATCAAACCAGTCATGAGAGACAATTGATCTATCTAATTAACAAAGATAGATTTATTGGTCCAGGAGAAGTCATTTCCTTTGCTAGGGAGATCTATCAAGTTATTAGCTCTGAACCAACTAGCAAAAGCTTTACTACCCTGTTCATAGTTGTAATACCGCCTTTCTTTTCATTAGAGATAAGATTGAGTTGAAATCCTCAGTCAAACACCAAAGACCCGAGAAACTACTTCTCAAAAGGTTAACTCAGACCAAAGGGCTATCCTACTACCATCATCAGGTTTAGCATATACAAAAGTACAGTGAAAAGATGATTGATTACAAGAAATAATAGTATGAATAAACTGGGCAGCAGAATGCACAATAGAAATAGAGACATCATTATCCCAAAAAAGCCAAAGCCCACCACTGAAGCCCCTGGCTTCAACACGGTACTGATGTAAATACCCAATCTTAGAACAGACAACATCAGCTTTATCACCGCTAATTCTAGGTTCACAGACAAAAATAACATTTGGGCGATGGAAATTCACCAGATTTTTAACATTGGGGAGAAAACTAGGTTTAGCAGCCCCACACACATTCCAAGATAATATTTTAAGATTAACCATCTAATCAAAAATATAGACACAAAACAACATCAAAAATCAGGATCCGGAGGTTCCTTGTTCTCAGTTTTATCCCTTTGAGTCCCTAACTGAGGCTCTGCAGGAGACAACATAGAGATATTAGCATTACCAGTATTACCAGAAAAGGTGCTAATCAGGGATTTAACAAGACCCCCAGATTTCAAAGGGGGAGAGGGATTAGCAACCGCCAAATTATTATTACTAGTATTGACAGAGTTAGGAGACTTACAGCGCATATCAGGGGCAGAAATCAACATCCCCATAAGATGCTCCGGGGTCTCTACAACTCTATCCATCTCAGGGGAAACATCCTCAAGCATTCTAGAGTCAGAACAGGCAACTATAGGGGACTGCTCCACCATATCTTCACCCATTTTTACTCTAATGAAAGTTTGATACCCAACTATAAAAAAAAAATCAAAGACTACTCTTAAGCCAATAGTTCAAAAATTCCAAGTTCTTTTTCATAATTCTGTTTCTATTTTCCAATTATTTTATTACTTAAATAAAGTTAATACTTAATTTCTTTGCTCATAATTTTTTGTGCTTTCAGCGAATTCTCTTTTTCTTTTGTTTTAAAGTTTTTGGAAAATGTATTTTTTTTTATTTTAAGAAAGTCATAATGGTTTTCTAGAATAATTATAATATGCTGTTGACGTTATACTCTGTCAAATGAATACTCCTTCCGTCCCTATTTGACCTTCTCATTCACTATTTGAGCATGTCGTTTGACTTCAATATTTAACATATAAGATAACATAATTTTACAAATCTAAGTTTTGCAATGGAATCCTCATATGAAAAACTACATGTTGTAGAAATTTATTTTATAAAATTATTTTATCTTATATGTTTAATATTGAAGTAGAAAAACGTACCAAAAAGCAAACAAGAAGGTCAATATGGGACGGAGGTATTATTAATAGTTAATACCCTGTTTTGAGTGCACAGTCAATTTTACTCATCATCATTTTTACCCCAAGCCACAACTTGCGTACCGGGGATTCTCAAGGAGAGGTTGCGCTGTTTGGTGTGAATTTCTTGGAGTCTGCTGAGTGATGCGAAGGCAAGTTTCCACAGTGGAAATTGGTGAGAGTTCGTCACTAGTTGGGGCGACCACAGAATTTTGACTTTTGAGTGGAAAGTCTGGTGCTCTTTGCGGTAAGTTTCGTTATCTCCATTTCGTTTTCCATTACCTTGCGATCAGTTAAACTTCTATCTATGGTGTGCTACTGTCGTGTTATTCTTAAACTCGATTGCTTGAAGAAGGGGTTTATAGCTTGGTATCATAGCTTAATCAAATCTGCAGGCTTTTATAGCAGTCACTTTAATTTCTTCGAGTTACATAATTTGACTTTCGCTTCCTGTTTATTACTACAGTTTGCTACTCTTTCAGCGAATAGATGTATGTGTTGGAAGGGGATAAATCGTAGATGTCCAGTTTATTACAGTTTTACGTAGTCAAGGTGTTTGTTAAAATGAGCAAGTGACAGAGTAGGCTACTTCTTCTAGTCATGATAATTCTTATGGGCAGGAAGCTCAATTATGCCGTGTTAAAGATCAGATACGTTGTCGAATTATTGTGGTTTAGTTTAATTATGGCTGATTTATATTTTAGTGGAACTATGACTAATTTACTTTCTTACAATGACTAGACTTGATATGCGTAGTGCTGTATTACTTTGGTTATTTTATTAAGTTCATAATCTATGGATATTATCGAACTCAATATGTTTTTGTTTGGTTGACGATGGATTTCTAGACACTGGTGGATTGTAGATTTAACCATATGATATTCGAATTGTCTTCCTACCATATTGGTTATAGTTCTAAGTTTTAATTATATATTGGTGTATCTGTGCATGCATAAACATAGTGGAGTGACACTATATGTAATTTTTAAGTGTGGGCAGTGCTAACAAACACGATGTTCTATTTGATTGTGAAGTACTAGTTCATGTGTAGGAATAGAATGAATTAGTGTGTGTAAGACCATTGCTACAGTCTTTTAAGAGTGATCCAATAGTGTTAGTATGGTAGTCTGGAAATGGTAGTGTGAAAGTTTGTTAGAAGATACTTCTTCTTGATGTATATTAACAAGAAGAATTACAGGCTTATTTATAAGGAAATGTGACTTAAAGAATAAGTTAAATAGTCTAATTTACAAGTATACCCTTAGTTAGTATGTACAGGTAAAAGAATAAAGCCCAAGACCCATTACATAGTTAAGTAGGTCTTATAACACCCCCCCCCCCCCCCCCAACCTAGATTTGTAGATATCTTGCATTCCTAACTTGGAGATAACTCTATGGAACCTAGGACTATGTAGATGTTTTGTGAAGATATCAGCAACTTGGTCTTCAAAAGAAATGTAGTTTAGATTGATCAGACCTCCCTCCACCTTTTCTTTGATGAAGAAGCGATCAATCTCAATGTGCTTGGTCTTGTCGTGTTGAACTGGATTGTGAGCTATGCTTATTGCAGATTTGTTGTCACATCTTAACTCCATATGGCCTGCCCATTTGATTCACAAATCGGTGAGGATGATATGGACCCATAAGAGTTCGCATAAACTATGGGCAAGTGCTCTTAATTCCGATTCTGTAGATAATCTAGCAACCACATTCTGCTTCTTGCTCCTCCATGTCACTAGATTACTGCCTAGAAACTCACAGTATCCAGTAGTGGATCGCCAATCAACAAGGGAACCACCATAGTCAGCATCAGTGAAACATTGGACTGTCAATGGCTTCCCCCTTTTAAAAAGTATTCCTTGACCTGGTGCTCCTTGTAGATAGTGCAAAACCCTATATGCGTCCTCAAGGTGAGTTTTCCTAGGGTCGTGCATAAACTGACTAAGAACACTTACAGCATACGCAATGTTAGGTCGAGTATGGGAGTGGTGTATCGGTTTCTCGCAGAGACCTTGATACATTCATGTATCAATTTTGGGCCATCTTGAGCATCTCCTAGCTCATGATTGGAATCCATGGGTTTTGTGGCTGGTGTGTGTTCACTTTTGTTAGTCTCATTTAGCATATCTGTGATATATTTTTGTTGGCTGATAAAGATACCTTGGGATGACTGGGCCACTTCAGTTCCAAGAAAGTATTTGAGAGCCCAGAGATTTCATCAAACTTTGACTTAAGTTGTTTCTCCAAGTGTTCTCTTTCTAACTGATCACTGGCTATGACAATAATATCATCAACATATACCACCAGGATAGTGACCCCCCCTGCACGAGTGCTTGATAAAAAGAGTATGTTCACCCTGACTTTGTTGGTATCCAACAGAGTAGGCCAAGCTTGTGAAGCGCTTTATACAAAGCCTTTTTAAGGCGACAAACCTTAGTAGAGTCGGATGCATCATCAGAGCCTGAAGGAACTCGCATATATGTATATATATCTCATGATGCAATCCCCCATGTAGAAACTCATTCTTGACATCAGACCATAATGAACAGCCAAAGATAAGAGAATATGAACTTGAGTTTGGCAACTGGAGCGAAAGTCTTTTGGTAGTCTATCCCATAAGTTTGAGTATGGCCCTTAGCCACAAGTCGGCCTTTGTACCGCTCAAGAGATCCATCTGCTTTGTACTTGAAGTTGAAGATCCACCTGCAGTCAACAATGTGTTTGCCAGGAGGTTTGGGGACAATAACCCAAGTTTGATTATTTTTTTTAGAGTCTTGATTTCTTCCTCCATTGATTTGCGCCATTCATTGTGGTTCAATGCCTCCGAGACATTTTTTGGTATCTTAATATTACTAGGGGTTTTGACAAACAACGCATGAGATGGCGAGAAGTTTTCAAATGTCACTAAATTAGCCAGTGGATAAACAGATTTCTCTATGCATTGATGAACAGCTTTGCGGAGGGCAATAGGGGGAGAGGAAGTATCAGTAGTTGGATTAATACTTGAGGTGGAGAATTGATCCTGTGTCAACCACGGTGTGGATTGGTGATCCCTCGAATATACCCGCACAATTGGAGGAGCCAAAGACTGATCTTCAAAGGTTGTGTCAGGTGAGGGTGGTTGATCTTGTTGTGGAGGTGGTGAAATTTTCTGTGGAGCTGATGAGGGAAGAGTAGTAGTATAAGTGGGATTTTGTTGGAGAGGTTCGATATGTGAAGCAGGTGTAGGATTAAGGGTAGATGAGGATGAGTAGAAAGGTGTTTGTTTATGAAAGGTAGCATCAGCAATAACATAATGCTTTCTTGTAGTGGGGCATAACTTTTGTATCCTTTTTTAGTAGGAGAATGACCCAAAACGACACACTTGGTCGAGCTAGGATCCAACTTACCTCTATGAGGTGTGTGAACATGTGTGAAGACAGTGCACCTGAACACCCATAAGTCAAGATCAGCAGAAATTTTGTGAAGTGAAAAAAATGTCTGAAGACCAGAGGAGATTTATTCTGAAGTACCCGGAGTAGGTAGTTTGTTGCTTAGATGACATACGGCCTTAGTAGCTTCCCTCCAGTACTGTTTAGGCATATGAGTTTGAAAAAGAATGACTCCACTCATTTCAAGAAGTGACGATTCTTTCACTCAGCTAACCCATTTGTTGAGAAGTGTAGGGACAAGAAGATTCGTGAATGATACCCTGTGAGTGAAAATAGGAAGTGATGGTCTAATTGAAGTAATCTGTAGTGTTGTTAGTGCGGAAACATTTTATAGTGGTGGAAAATTGGACCATGGTACAGAAGATGGGAATACTAGTACTAACATTACTTTTATTTTTCTTCAAGAAAACCCACATAAATCAAGTACAATCATCAATAAAAGTAATGAACCATCGTGCCCCTAAGATATTAGCAACAAAAGGACCCCACGCATCACTATGAATGAGTGCATAAGGAATAGTACTTGTATTATTTGGAGAAAATTGTGTTCGAGAGTGTTTAGAAAGTTCACACACATCACATTGAAAAGCTGAAACTTCGATTTTAGGAAATAGTTTGGGTGAAAAGATGGGTGGCCAAAATGCCTATGGTAAAGCCAAATGGTGTTGGTGGTATCCGAAGTAATGGCAAGAGCTTTTGGAATGATGAGGACGACATGTACATTGAGGTAGTACAATCCATCCCGCTGCTTAGCAGTTCCAATCACCTTTCATGTGCACAGATCTTGCAAGGTACAGTAAGTCGAAAAGAAAACAGCAAAGCAACCAAGGTCAATAGTGAGTTGGTATATGGAAGCAAGATTCTTAGCAAGCCCCAGAACATGCAAGGTTTCCTTAAGTTGAATGCTATTTGATAAGGCAACATCCCCGTAACCTGTGACATGAGTGGACACACCATTTGCAATGGTAATGGTTCAGGAGTATAGATGATAGTGAGTAAGGAGAGAAGAAACAGATGTTATTGAGGTGAATAGATTTGTATTATCCTAAAACAATAGCAGAGAGGGTACAACCCTATATATATAGATATTTAAGACCTAGTATGCTTGGAGAATAAGCAATCTAACATAATAAAATACAATGACTAAATAGACTAACGAGGTCCATAAGTAAATAGGCTTATAAGAAAACTATAAGAAATACATAGAAATATTTATATATGACAACACTCCCCCTCAAGCTGGATTGTAGATGTTCTATATTCCTAGCTTGGAGATAAGATCATGAAACCTAGGACTAGGAAGAGGCTTGGTGAAGACATCTGCAACTTGGTCTCTAGAAGCAATATAACTTAGTTGGATGTCTCCCCCTTCAACCTTCTCTTTTATGAAGTGTTGATCAATCTCGACATGCTTTGTACGATCATGTTGCACCGGATTGTGGGCAATGCTGATGGCAAACTGATTGTCACACCGAAACTTCATCATGCCTTCCCACTTGACTCCAATATCATTCAATATGATCCTTACCCAAAGAAGCTCACATCGTCCAAGAACTAGAGCGCTGAACTCAACTTCAGCAGATGAGCAAGATACTACATTCTACTTCTTGCTTCTCCACGTGACAAGGCTTTCTCCTTGAAAGATATAGTAGCCTATGGTTAATCGCCTGTCAGTTAACCAACCTCCATAATCAGCATACAAATGAGGTGAATAGATTTGTATTATTGTAAAACAATATAAGAGAGGGTACAACCCTATTTATAGATACCTAAGACCTAGTATGCTTGGAGAATAAGCAATCTAACATAATAAAATACAATGACTAAATAGACTAACAAGGCCCATAAATAAATAGGCCCATAAGAAATTTACTACCTCCGTCCCACCATGATTGTTCTATTTGCTTTTTGGCACGTTTTTCCTCATCAATATTTAATATATAAGATAAGCTAATATTATAAAACTAAAATCGTCAAGATATAGTTTATTATGTAAGGAATCTATTACATAAATTAGATTTATAAAATTATTTTATCTTATATGTTAAATATTAAAGTCAAACAACATGCTCAAATAGTAAAAAGGACATTGGACGGAGGTAGTATAAGAATCCATTATGGAGCAGAGGATTAGTGTGATGTATGAAGAGAATGAGGAGGTGTAAGCGAGTCCAAATGTAGTAGACGCCTTAAGAGATTGCAAAATCATGCGATAGTTATTTAACCCAGCAGGAGTGATAGGAGTGGTGGAGGTGTTAGTAACACCAAAATCTGAAGAAGAATAACACCAAAATCTGAAGAAGAATCTTTAGCCATGATAGGAAACTGATGTGGAGAGGCTCACACAATAAAGACGGTAAAATATACCCCAGGAAAAACATGGTTGAAGCAGAACCGGTTTAGGGTAGCCGGTTTCTAACAACACCAGTTTGAAGAAACTGGTTTTGAACAAGTTGAAGGCGTGTAGATATTGACGAACAAAAGATCACATCTGATCGAACACCTTTCACACGGATGGCGAAGGGCGGTGCAGCCTAAGAAGGGCGATGTCAGTTGCGCAGGCTGCGTAGGTGGACAGTCGAGGCGAGGAGGTAGAAAAGCGCCTAGAGAATGGAGTTCGCCGTAAAGGAGGTCATTGGTCCGGCATTGTCAGTTCATCGTTGTCAGTCCGACATTGTCAGTCCAGTGTCGTTAGTTCAGTGTCGTCAGTCCGGCGTCTTCAGGGTTTGAGTTTAGAGTATAGGAGGCGGAGGCTAAGGCTAGGGCTAGGGCTAGGGTTAGGGTTTGAGCCTAGAGAATGGGAGGGTAGTTTTTTGAAAAAATTTTGGCTCTTGATACCATGTTAGAAGATACTTCTTCTTGTTGTATATTAACTAGGAGAATCACAGTTTTATTTATAAGGAAATGTTACTTAAAGAATAAGCTAACTAGTCTAATATACAAGTATACATTTAGTTAGTATGTTCAAGTCAATTATCAAAAAAAAGTTGGTATGTTCAAGTAAAAGAATAATAAAATAAAGCCCAACGCTCATTACATAGTTAAGTAGGTCTTAACAGAGAGTATCTGACAATATAAATTAAACAACCATTGCAAGGTAATTCTCATTTTTAGTACTTTGATAATTGTGGCATTCCCTAGTCTCTACCAGGGTTAGGTATGGGCATGTACGTTACAGCTTCTCCGTCTGTTCAACTTTTGGTCCATATGTGTTTTCCATTTCTGAAACTTAAATATCTTTTTGTGAGTCCGAGTTCAGGCTTCTGATTGAGACTTAATTCGTCCAATTAATAAGGAGGTAGGTTAACTGCATAGGACCCTCTGCTTCCTTCTCCATGGCGGAGCAATCGCATTTCCAAATGATGATGCTACGTCTTCGGGAAAATTGCAGGTTTGTAGTTGGTATTGTTCTATCAGTTCTCGGAAGAGTTTGATTCAGTTCTTTGCTGACCATTGCCTGTCTTGTTTGCATTTGTAAGGTATTACACTGGTTATCCAAAAGATTTGGGACCATCACGTGTTCTTCATTTCACTTCGGAGCGTGAATTTGTCCAGCTTCTTCATCGAGGTCATCCAGTGGTTGTCGCTTTTACCATAAGGTCTTGGGATGTTCGATTCCAGAAATATTTGCGTTCTGGTTCTCTTTCATGTATATATATTATCTTTCACCTTATTCTCACGCTTATTCTTTTTCTCAACTATAGGAGTAACTACACAAAACATCTTGATAAAGTGCTCGAGGAAGCTGCTTCAGTATTTTATCCTGATGTGATATTTATGCGAGTTAGTGATGCAGTGGTTATAATTTATTGCCTCCACTCATTATTTGAAAGGATTTCCATTAGCGCTCTTTTCAATTTTGTACTAAAATTTTAACCAAGAATTATTGTACATTGTACTGAGTCTTTAGTTATCCTTCTGGTTATACCAGTATGGATTGTGCTGCAATAAAATTTATACATTTGCGTTGTTTGCTGTAGGTAGAATGCCCAAAATATCCAGGATTCTGCATAACACGACAAAAGAAGGAATATCCATTTGTTGAAATATTTCACAGTCCAGAACAAGTATGTGCATCTTTCTATTCTTTAACTACTTGGAACTGATATACATCTCTATAGCGTGTCAGCTATTCTGCTTCCTTTCGGCATATTCATTCTATTGGCTCACTGATGTTGCTTCAGTCCAGAATATGTAGAATATTTTTAATGAGTATGTTTGACAGATTTTGAAGCATGAAGGGTGTTTTTGAGCATCTACTTTGTCTCTTTTTCTGGAGAGTATCTTCTTCTTCTGATAAACTGTCTACCACTCTTTTTCTTGATGGATGGCAGGCATCGAGTGCAGGAAAGGTTGTTGATCCAAATGTTACAAAATACTCGGTGAAAGTTCTGCCTGTGAGTATCTTGTTGCTTGCTATCACTATTGTGTTTGGTTGATAAGAAATGATTCTTATGCATATCAATCGCTAGTCCCAGAAGACTAAACTCTCAAAAAGAATCCCAGTGTATTCAATCTTTACGTCTTGCAATTCATCTCCTATTTGAATGCTAATGTCTACAAATACAGTAAACTGTGTTGATAATCAAATGAATTGGTAGCTGTGTGTGCCAAGGCATAGTGACAAGAATGGGTTAAGTTACTTATATCGTAAGTTATTGACTGGAAATTTACTTAATCCCATGATTTTAAGCTCCATGATACTTTGGCTTGATAGTGTACATGGTTTCTATCACTATGGTGTGTGCTCTGTGATATGAGACTGGATATTTGAAATTCTGTACATAGTTGTATTTACTAATTTTCCTTTCTTTTTACATGATGGGGACATGGACCCTTTCACAGTACAATTACGACGTCAGTACCTACGGCTTCAGAGAGTTTTTCAAGCGCCATGGAGTAGGACAGTCGACAAAGTGAAGCAGCTAATCTTGTGGCCGGTAGACGTGCTATTGATTGCTTTACACCAAGCGTCCTTCATGATTATGCAGGAGTAGTTTATGAAGAGCTCATCATAGGTTGCTGGTTTTTATAGGCCGATAAAAGTTTCGTGGAAGTGCGCACTGGGAGTCACTGCATCATGGTGGTTTACTGATTAACAGAAACTTGTTTTCCTATTGTAAGTGAATGGTAAAATGCAAAATATCAAAAATAGTGAGTTGGAGTTGTAGCTCTTTTTTTTGTGGTTGTAACAAGCATGTAGATGATGGTATGTGAAATGCAGTGTTGCAGCATGTATGTGGATCATCAGACGTTGACATTCTATGAAAACCTGCTGCTATGTTTTAGTTTTGTTGTCGTCTAGCGTGTTGCATAATTTTAGTTTGCTTTATTCTATTCACACCCTGTCTTAAGAGAAGAAGGAAAAATTGTAGCCATGTGCTCCCGCTCGTTTCCTCCTGATGCCAACATTGGGTATTGATAAGCTAAGGATTGTCGATGTAGTGCATGGCTGATAGTATTATCTCATGGCTGATAGTATTATCTCTTCGTATCTTTTCTTCACCCCGCCTTTCACCACATCAAACAACACGTCTCTTCTCCTCTGAGTGTCTCTTTCTCTTCCGCTCCTCTGATGGCCGGTTGCATGTTTCCACTCCACCTAGTCGCCCCACCTAGTATGTCCTACCTTCCCGACATCGGAAATATGGAAGATACGCTTCATCACCTAGCTACGACCTCTTTTAAACTCGTCCGATTTTCATTTTCTTCTCGCCCTCACCATTACTAACTCGACTCTTCTCTCCATTTGCTACCTCAACTTTGGGTCATAATAATGACTCATCAACGTCCTAGGGTACTGGTTAACTCATGTTCGATGTCTGGTTGCAAAGTTGTTCTCGAAGACCTCTATCAGTGCATCCGCCTTGCGCCTCCACCTTCAAAGGTCCCGAGGAATGTTTGGAAACTTTCGTTTCTGCAAGATAGGGCCAAACATTCGAGGACCGTGGACTCAACCTTGCTTGCAATTCAGAAGTTTGATCCGACAAAGCGTTTTAATCAATATGTTATTGAGTGGACTCCGTGTTGGGTTAGAATCTACGATCTCCCTAAAGCCTACCATTTCCCTAAATTTGTAAGGTTTGTTGCTGATAAGGTCGGTTGTTTTATGGGCTTAGTGGAAGACATCAATCGATTTGGCCTCAAAAGTCCCTGGTTTAAAGCCATCATCAACATTCAGAAGCCGATTAGCTCATCTTTGTCTCTATGCCTTGATGGAGTGAATATGATTTTTGTTGTCACCTTTGATGTCTTATCATCAATCTATGCAAAGTGTGGCCTCCTCACACACTCAATCGAAGATTGCCCGCGAGCTTCTACAAATCAAGGACTTAGTACCCCTCATGGTATGTGGCTCTCCACTTAATATTTCTTTTCCATCACTGACCCCAGTGCACTGCTGGAGTGGAATTATCCATGTGTGCATACTATTGCGGTTGCATATGATTTCTTAAGTTAGTCTCGATCTTCTTCGCGGATGGTTACAGCCAAACTTCCCAATGTCTCAGAACATATACCTATTGATGACCCTCTCTTGAGCCTTAATGACTAGAAGGAAAAAGAACTTCAACATTGCGTTTGGGATCTCGCTTCTTGATAACCCGCTCGATTTGCACCTAGGGCCTCCTTTGGGAAAAGAATGAAGTACATGGCTGATTAGAACCCTTTATGTGGGAGAGGAAGAATTCTAGGATAAGCATTGTCAGATCGGATGAACAATATGCCTGTGGTCTTGGGGTTAAACCAGTTGCACAAAAGTATCATGAGCCACGGATTTTCTAGTTGCATGTTTGAAGGAGTTTATAGTGCAACTAGAATTTCATCCGGTTATGGTGTCTTGAAATCCTCCCCTGATGCTAAAATAATCCTTAGTTTTTTACTACCTTACCTCTTGTTCTTGTTAGATTTTGTAGGTCTTTCGTCCTAGGTTTTTCATGTTATCTTTGTTTGGAACTGATGAACTTTTGGTTGGTGGTTTTAGTTGGTGTGCTTGAGGTTGCTTTCTTAGATCATAGCATTTGTTTGCCCATGAATCTATTTTGGCCGTACAGGCTAGGCTTTAGTGTCTTCACTAACATAACAATATTCTACGTGAATCAGTTGCTAAGTGTAGTGGCTCCTTGTTTCCTAGGTTTTACCACACTTTCATGTACGCTCCTAGTTCAACCACCAGCTATGTCCTTGGTGCCCTTTTAATATATAACTAGTGTTAAAAAAATTCACACCCTATCTTTAACCAATGTCATTTCAAGGGGGGTATATATAGAGGTGGCAGTTCGGTCAATTGGTTCGGTTCGGTTTGGTTCAGGTTGATAGTAAATCGCTTAGCATTTGGTTTGGGTTGGATCGGGTTGGATAAATTCGGTTTGTTCGGGTTGAGTTTAATTTATTAAAAATTTGGGTCGGTTTGGATTGGTATAGGTGACTTTCGGTTTGGTTAACTTTTGGCTTGAACGACTTCGGTTTGGGTAACTTTCGGTCCGCGTTAGCCTCTAGGTTGTTCAGTTTTTTTGGGTCATGGGTCAAATTCAGCTTAATTATTCGGTTAATTCGGTTGACATTACAAAATCAAACAACTTTATAATCATGATATGTAAATTTTGACTTCAATCAATCGCAATAACTTATATTAGGTAAGGTCGACACTACAATAGGGTTAAGCTGTGGTTTTAAATATACAACATATAGACATCCAATTAATACCATGTTTGTTGAACACATTTCTTATTTATTTTGTGTTTCTTTTCTAAACCATGCTTAATCCATTAACTGCATTCGGGACTACAAATAAGTTTGCTTGTAATTTGATTCAATTAAACTCATGAAATCTTTTCCAATATATTCCAGCTAGGTGCGTACAAGGCGGCAAGGCGCGTGCAACAAGCAAGCACAGGGCATCATGTGAAAAAATGGGCGTGCAGTGTGTGGCGACAACGAGAGGGCGAGGCGCTCAGCGTGCGGCATCGTCCTGGGCATTGGGTGTGCGGCGCTGACCTGGGGGCGAGCAACAATGATGTGGGCTCAAGGTGTGCAACAATGACTTGAGTGTAGGTGCGCGCGCAGGTGCACTACTACACTGACGTTGTGCTGTTGGGCATTACACCAGGTGTGTGAGGGCCATGTTGTGACAGCTTAGAGTTTACTGGATCCCTCATGTAATGCTAACAATCAATAGTCATAGAACAAGAATGAAAATAGAGCATGATAATTTCACTATTATACAAGTATGAATGCATAGAAAATTAAAATTAAACAAATAATTATAACTTGCATAATGTTTTACATTGGTAACCAACTTGAAAGCTTTGAAAGAAAATATAGGAGGTGAGTTGTGAAGAAACAAAAATGAGATGTATATGATGACACTCATGGCATAATAATTTATAAGTGCCAATTATCTTAAGATTTTTTAATCCAATAATACTAAATTTAACATAATTTATAGTCTCTAGGCCTTGGAAAATGATGTGTACCTAGTATACTAGTAAGTCAGTAGGTTTGATCATTTACTTTTATTTGAGTAATATTCTTACCTCTCTTTTGGTCTATGTAACTATAATTTTATGTAGCTCATGTATGTAATGTTTAGCCTTGATTATACTAATCAAGAAAAACATAGCATATCAATCCTATCATTATTATTGGGTGTGTGTTATGTTTCATCCTCATCATTTGCTATAATTAAATGTAATATATTCAATCGGACCATAGTGGATTTATTCATTTAGGTCATAGATTTGTTCGGGTTGATTCGTTTGATTTTCGGTTCGGGTTATTTCATATTCGAGTCATCATCGAGTTATTGGTGAATGCGGTTTGGTTGATTTTGGTTTGGATGGTTATTGTGTCTTGTTTTCGGTTATACTATAATACGGTTCGCTTTGGTCCAGGTCGATTTGTTTTGAATTTTGGGTCATTTTCAGGTTAAAGTTTTCGGTTGAGATTTGGGTTCGGATTATATTGGTTTGGTTCCGTTTTTTAGGTTCAGATCACTTTTGTCAGGTCTAGATATATAGTAAGTTGTAGAGCTGTTCAAAACAGGTCTACTCCGGCAAAAAAATCCTGAAAAGCCCGATACAAAAAAATCGGATGGACATAAAATGAAGTAGAATAAATATCAGGTCGAGCCTCGGCAAAATTCAGGGTGCACAGATAATCCTGGCCCGACTTGAATTTATTATTGTATATATATTTAAATGAATTATAATAATATAATTTAAATTATATAATACTAACTTAATTTATATATCATATATTGATTATATTATATAATAAAATTATAAACACATGTCGGCTAGTAAAATTTCTAGACTTAAGAGGCTAAAAATTCATATTCATCCCGCTTCAAATCTGGGATGTTTGCCCATATGATCAACTCTACTACCCCGTCCCGTCATAAGTGTCCTGTTTGTTTTTTGGCACGTTTTTCCATTTCAATATTAAACATATAAGATAAAATAATTTTTAAAAATTAAATTGTATAATATATAGTTTTTTACATAAGGATTCTAGTGTAAAACATAGATTTATAAAAATATATTATCTTACAGGTTAAATATTGAAGTCAAACGACACACCCAAATAGTAAAGTGGACAGTCAACCTGGGACGGAGGGAGTATTAAAATGGGAATGTTAGTCGACTCAAAAAGGCTTTGTCCCTTCTTTCACGACAAGTGTACCGCCTTTATCCTTTCTATTGTACTGTTTTGTACCTCAACTAGTGTGGTCTAGGAAACTCCGGCTAGGCTTTTGTGACGGAACCAATTTTTCCGTCATTGACGGATTGAATCCGGACTGTTCACAATTACACTCACGGATGCGGTCCATGCGGATATATGTTTTGTGGATGCCTTTTGCGTGTGATTCATAAATTGAACCGACGTAGATGACCCACGAATGATGCAATTTTTTGTTTTATTACTCCTGCAAAAAGATAATCATTATGTCATAATAAAATGATTACCAACGTGTATATATAGATTAATATATATATATATATTCAATAGAACCTTATATATATATTATGAGTTACTTTTTCTTTAAGTTTTATTATCTAATAAAATTTATTTAAAAGGACAATAAGTATTATACTTAAATAAGATAATATTGACAATTTGGTAATTTAACTAAAAATTGGTCTAAAGAGAAAACTATATTTTTTTTTGTAGTCTAAGAGAACTAAGTTTTGAATTTATAACTTATTTTATACAAGTGAAGTTGAAGAGAAAACTATAAAATCTACTAAATAAACTATGATAAATCTTACATTGAATTTAAGCACAAAAATAGTAAAAGCACAAATCTCGACAAGTTTTTAGGATTTGTGGTTTTCCCAGGTGTTGTTTTTTGGTGTTGGGGGGGGGGGGGGGGAGGGGGGGGGGGGGGGGGGGGGGGGGGGGGGGGGGGGGGTGGGGGGGTAATCTTTTTGGCATTAGTTCTACACTTTATATTGTCATTACTGACTCGACAGGTTTTTAGGGTTTGTGGTCGACCCTAACCCTGCACTACAGACCCTAAAAATGCCTTCGACATTTTTAGCTTTCCCAGGGTGGGTTTTGGGTAGGGGGGGGGGGTAATCTATTTGGAATTTGTTCTGTACTTTATATTGTAACAACTAACTCGACAGGTTTTTAGGGTTTGTGGTAGCGGGTTTAGGATCGTTAGACCCTAAACTGGCTACCACAAACCCTAAAAATGCCTTCGACGTTTTTAGCTTTCCTAGGGTGGGGTTTGGGGTGTTTTGGGGGTAGGGTAATCTATTTGGAATTTGTTATGTACTTTATATTGTAAAGACTAACACAACAGGTTTTTAGGGTTGTGGTAGCGGGTTTAGGCTCGTTTGACCCTAAACCCACCACTACAAACCCTAAAAATGCCTTTTATGTTTCTTAGCTTTCCTAGGGTGGGTTTTGTGGCGTTTTGGGGGGTAGGGTACTCTATTTAGAAGTCGTTCTATACTTTACATTGTAGCAACTAACTCGACAGGTTTTTAGGGTTTAGGGTTGTTAAACCCTAAACCCGCCACTACAAACCTTAAAAAAATTCGACGTTTTTAGCTTTCCTAGAGTGGTTTTTAGGATGTGTGGTGTAAGGTAATCTATTTTGAAGTCGTTCTATAATTTGTATTATTGTCACTGACTCGACATTTTTTCAGGCCTAAACCCTACACCATAAACCCTGAAAAACCCTTCAACGTTTTTTGCTTTCATAGGGTGGTTTTTAGGGTGTACTATTTTGAAGTCGTTCTATACTTTGTATTGTCGTCACTGACTCGACAAATTTCCACACCACAATTATAAATAACATTTCCAACATTTTACATAAAGGTGTCCACAAATGCAGATACATGTTTCCACGTATTTATTTAAACGTTTCCATGTTTCTACGATTCGATGATTATCTATAACGTTTCCACGTCACGATTACATATAAACGTTTCCACTGCATGGTTATATATAAACATTTCTATAATTATGTATGATGCTTCCATGACACAATTATATATAATGTTTCCACCGTTATACATAAAGGAGTCCACGAGTTCAGATAACGTTTCCACCTTTTTATTTAAATGTTTCCACCTTTTTATTTAAACATTTCCACGTTGTTATATATACGTTTCCAAGTTTTTATCTAAACGTTTCCCTGTTTCTATGATTCCATGATTATATATAACGTTTCTATGGCATGATTACATACAAACATTTCAATAATTATATATGAATGTTTCCATGCCACAATACGTTTCTACGATTTATATATAAACGTTTACACGCCATGATTACATATATACGTTTACACAATTATATATTCCATGTCACAATTAAATATAACGATTCTACGACACATTTCCATGCCACATTCAAGTATAACATTTCCACCGTTATGTATAAACGTATCCACGAGTTTATATAAATGTTTCCACGTTTTTATATAAACGTTTCCACGATTCCATTATTATATATAAACGTTTCCACACCATGATTATATATAACATTTCCAACATTATACATAAACTGAATATATTGTTGGAGTTGACTTTACATATTTATTAATATTTGATTTTTAAATATGCACTACACGATAACTTGTAACATGAAAGTTAAGAAATTAACGTGCAATATTTTTGAAAACTATTCTATACGTCACTTTTTTTTAATTTTGAAAATAACATAAATATTAGCTTGGTATTTTTATATTAGCAATTTATTGGTGTATTTTGAATTGCTATACTCCATTTTTTTACATATATATGTATTACAACAAATATTATAAGATTAGAAAACTATAATACAATAGTGATATCATTCAGTTTTTTTCTTTTAAAAAATATAAATATTTAATTTGGTGTTTTTGCATTAATTCAACTTTTGAAAAAATTTCAATCAGAATATAATGTTCATCAACAAATTTTATCAAATTAAATAAATAATATTTAATAATCATATATACATATGAATATAGTCAAGTAATTTTTTTATATAATTAGTGAATTATTTTATTAATAAATATATTATTAAAAGGACAAAACAATTACACTCTAACATTTTTTAAATGAAAAAAAAACAAATTTATATAAAAAACGAGATGTCCAATGACAAACAAAAACATTGATGGTGATATATAGGATATATACCCGTGATTTACATTTTTAAAAAATTATATTATTCATTTGATTAAGCATTGATATACTCTCTATTATTTATATATAAAAACAACAAATATAATATTAAACATTATTATTCAATATCCACATAGTCAAGTAATTTTTTTTATAATTAATAAGTTATACTCTAATGATTAGAACCAATGTCAATGTAAAAGAAAAAGAAAATAAAAATTTTA
Source organism: Limonium bicolor (assembly GCA_023374045.1). Classification (NCBI taxonomy): domain Eukaryota; kingdom Viridiplantae; phylum Streptophyta; class Magnoliopsida; order Caryophyllales; family Plumbaginaceae; genus Limonium; species Limonium bicolor. Next base: position 68,159,523 of record CM041778.1, on the reverse strand, counting down.
TACATGTGCCTTTTGGCTAAAAAACAATCTATCTTATTTTTACACATGTCAGTGCTGTATAAAAAAAGTATTCAACAGATTTACAACTGTGATTTGCCGACTCAGCTATTTAAATAAAGAAGAAAAAAAATTCGATCCCACGGAGAAGTGGTGTCCGTCACCAAATCCTCGCCTCAATTTATAGTCTTAAGTGGGGAAGTTGAGTTGGGAGAGGTTGGAATATGGAGCAAGAGGTCTTGAATTCGAATCCCCCAACCCACCCCTTCTTGGCTGAGCAAGTCACCCTGTGTCACAACGTATGGCTTACCTTGGCTTGGTTTGTTGGCTAATAACAGTTATGATTCCCACATATAAAAAATCTAAAACTTGTAATTTTAATTAAATAAACGACCAGCAAAATTAATGGATCTTATGTCATCCCTTATTGAAGGTGCTGTACAAACTACACGATGGGCCGGGCTTTAATGTATGTTCAACCCAAAATTCAAATTGGTGGCTCTAAATGAAGTTATCTAAACTTACTGACACCTAGTTTATTCTTTTATAATATTGTCTCACATACGATCTGTGCCTAGATAAACTATCTTCCTCAAATAAAAACAAAAAAGATAACTATCAAGATCAACACATGCCTCTACATTTCTTAGTTTGGCGTTTTAAAACATCATTTTCATGTTCGTATAATGGAATCTCATTGTTGAATTGTTTAAACCCATTGTTCAAAATTTATTTTATATTGTTCTTAAATTTGTTAAGGCTCAAACTTGAAACAAGTTGTTCATAAAAAATAATAAAAGAAAGTTAATACAATTTGTCATTTTAAAATTGGATTGTCAGTTTTTAAAAGTTACAAGTTTACACTAGAGTACGTGATACTAGTTGTTAACTTTGAAAACAGTGTTCCAAATTTACTTCTTATTATACCTTTTAAAAGTTTTCGTTCATGTTTACAAATTTAAAATCATATGTTTATTTTTTTAGGACTATATATTCAGCTATTGTTTATAAGTTGTTCACTAATTTGATAATAGTTGTTAATCAGAAATTTTATAAAAAAATAATGTCTATATAATATATTATTTTTAATAGATTATCATTTTTTAACATCAAATTCGTGTTCTTATACGTGATATTCGTTTTTAAACCTTTTGTTTAAAATTTAACTTATATTGTTCGTAAAAATTGTAGAGATTCAAATTCATTATTAATTGTATATAAAATAATAGTAATATAATTTATAATTTAAATAAATATTAAATATATAATATTATATTATAAATTCTATTGTAAATTTATTTAAATAAAAAATATTTTTTAATATTTATATATATAATATTTAATATTTTTAATATATTGATGATTTATATTTTAAATAATATATATTTTTATAAATTTATAATAATATATTATAAAAATTATATACTACTAATATTTATATAATTATATATATATTGAGTGGGGAGTGTTTTGAAATTATTTGCTTTTGTTTTTGGCCGCCCCAGACCACTGCATCTCGGGAACAAAAAGCTAACAAAATTTGATGAGCATAATTACTCCTGAGACTGCTGAATCTCGGGAACGTAACACTTGAAGCCAAAAACCAACATCTTGTAACTTTTAGCTTTAATTATAGCACCAACCAACCAATCAAACAGATTGCCAAACTTGAAGAATTGTATGCACTACTTAAAAAAAAAAAACGTTTGCATTGTTCGATGTGAGTAGCTAGTGGGGATGTACGTGTTATCGCTTCCTTCGAAATCCAAACCTCAGCTTGGCTGGTTGTCTTCTTTCTAGCTCTGAGTTGAAAATCTTGACGAATCTCTGTTTTGTAAAGTCCAAAACCAGCTTTGTTCTTTTTCTTTTACTATATCAGTTGTATGTTGTACAGTATATGTGATGGAAGTGAGTGCCAAGGGCCAGAGAATAAGCACGCATTGAGCGGGGTGGTTTATCTTGATGGTGAAATGGGAGACATTTCCCTGGGAGTCGTAAAAGGTGAGAAAGGAAACAGAATGGAATTGGTAAAGGTATCGAGAGGAATGAAAAAGAATTCTATTTCAGGAAATTGTTTGTTTGAGTTGGGGAAAATTAAATAAATAACCTGTCAATGACCGCCGGTCAATGGTCAACAGCTGTCAGTTGCCGGCTACCGGTTGTCGGTCAACGGTCATTAATTACCGGTCAACATTCACAGGTCATTAGTCACCGGTCAATGGTCATATGTCCCCGGTCAAAGTATACTGGGCAAAGGGAATCTCATTCCCTGGTAGGGGGTGGGGAATCAAGATAGAGAGTTTTGAGCTAATCCCATTCATTTTCTCAAAACTAGTAAAACAAACAGCACGCCTTATTTCTCCAAAACAAACGCCCCCTTAGAGTATGGATATAAATCTGCATACTACATGTGTCTTATTTGTCTGGATTTAAAATTTAAACCATCTAAGAAATAATTTAATGGTTAAAAATTATTCAGTCACCTTTTTAATATTCTTTTTTTATTTTTAAATGGAAAATATTATTTGTTAATCAACAAACCTATTAATTAACCCTACAATAGACCTAATAACTAGATTTTAATTATTAAAAGTGACCTTTTAAATTCCACTCAAAATTCAATTAGCTCAATTTGGTAGCCACTCAATTATGGGTTGTAATGTTATACATATACTATCAAAACACTAACTCGAATACTAGTGTGTGTTAAATTCGATGATATAATTCGTGTATCATGTTAATATTGATTAGCTATAATATTATTACTAGTCTTCATTTCAAATACTAAGTTAATACTACTTGAATTACTATGTAATCCTATACTCAACTAATGTAGTGGTCTTTATATGTATACCGATATAGAAGGTTGTTTAGGTGCCATATCGAAGAGAAATGTTATGAAATACTTAGCCAGATACTATTTATATACTCATCATGTCATAAAACAAATACTTAGAGTATTATATTCGTATACAGTATTAAATTCGTATACTGTTTAATATACGATCTTCCATCTACCATTATTGCTAGCTCAAATCTTGAAAATGTAAAAAATAGACAAAAAAATAATTATAGTATTTGAATACTAAAAACAACAAAAATTATAATTGACACACCTGAAATACTATATCAGTACTAGATCAATAAGTACTCATACCAGTATTTTGAAGCACTAACGTGTCATACAATCATATACCGATATTAAGCTACCCCATAGGTAATATTTCTTCTATATTGAAAATGTGAAGAAATTTAAAGAATAAAAGTTTTATGAAATATAACTTTATTAGTTTCCCAAAACATCCACACCTGAAATGCTTAATCAGTATTAGATCAAGTACTCATAACAGTATATTGAAGCACTAGTGTTCTACACTCATATACTAGATATCACATGACTATTAAGCTCCTCATAATTATTACTTTTTTTATACTATATTGGAAAACGTGAAAAGATGTAAATGTGATCAAAGTTTTATGACAAAAGTAACTTTTTAGTTTCCTAAAATATACACATCAAATACCAAATCAGTACTAGATCAAGTACTCATAACAGTCTATTGAGACACTAACGTGTCCTACACTTATATACTAGATATCATGTGAATATTGAGCTCCCCATAATTATTACTCTACTATATTGCAAAACGTGAAAAAAATTAAAATATACACACCTTAAATACTAAATAAATACTAGATCAAATACTCATAATAGTATATTGAAGTACTAAAATCTGTATTGCTTGTGAAAGCAGGTGTCGAGTAAGCCCAAAGATTTACCCACCACTCTTTCTATTTCCCTTTAATCTTTAGGGAAAATTCACGATATACCGCTGTTTTCTTTCGTAATTCACAATATACCCCTGTGTTTTTCGTAATTCAACTTTAAACATGCTTAAATGTTGTCCAAAATTTATGAAACTTTACATGGATGATGCTAAAGTGTTATAGTTTGTCCAGTATCAAATATGAAGTTTTTTAAGCTCGCATGTGACCTGTGGGACCCAATGAATATGTCACATGTTCATTGGGTCCCACAGGTCACATGTGAGCTTAAAAAACTTCAAATTTGGTATTGGACCAAAATATAACACTTTAGTATCGTCCATGTAAAGTTTCATCAATTTTGGACAACATTTAAACATGTTTAAAGTTGAATTACAAAAAATACAGGGGTATATTGTGAATTACAAAAGAAAACAGGGATATATCGTGAATTTTCCCTAATCTTTATCTAAATATTATAGTTTTTGTCGTAAGAGTAACACAAGTTCTTCTAAAATCAAGGGCGTGCGTGCGTGCAGTTGTCGTTGCTTGCTAGGAGCGATCTCAATAACCCTTTTTAACCCAAGCATTGGGCTATTATCAAGAAATTAGCCGCTCCCCCTCGTAAGTAAGGATAATTTGGAATCCACCCTCAATATATTTTTTTAATTATCATTCACTGTGTGGGGGTCCTGACTCCTGTTCAATACTCTCCTTTTCTCTAAGAAAGAAAGAATGAAAGGAAGGGTCCTGTTTCAATCTCAATGCAAAAGCCAAAGCCTGATTTTTTGCTTAATCACCGGGAAGACTTTATGGGCTACCCGCGCTACCTACATTTATATGCAAAAGTGCAATCGTTTAGCAAACTAGCGGATTGAGATGTAATAATAGTAAGTATTATACTAATGATGACGATGACTGATCAGATGGGGACTCATGTTTACTCTTCTCGTCGCCATGGAGCCAAATTGGCGACTTTAATAATGATTACTTTTTCAGAAGAAAGCTTTAACAACAATGATACTTCAAGTAGATAAGCAGAAAGTGGGAATCTCGGAATGAGCAAATGCAGTTCGTGCAAAAGGAAACGTTGTGCTTGTAAGTTGAGCGACGACTCACCTTTGAAACCTCCTAAGGGCTTTGTGTTTTGGGCGAAGCAAAATGAATGAAATGATATTCCCTTTTAGTTATATGCAACTACATACTTTTGTAGCTATTGTACATGTCGTGAGTAAAAAATGTGTATGAATTGAGGTGATAATAAGTTGGTTTGATGATTAGCCGTTTTATCAATTACTCCTATTTTATTTTTTTAGAAAAAATAAACTACTGATTATTACTCCCTCCGTCCTGAATTGACCGTCCTGTTTGCTTTATGGCACGTTTTTCCACTTCAATATTAAGCATATAAGATAAAATAATTTTATAAAACTAATTTTTGTAACATATAGTTTATCATGTAAGGATTCATATGCAAAACTTAAATTTTCAAAATTAATTGATCTTATATGTTAAAAATTGAAGTCAAACAACATGTCCAAATAGTAAACAGGACGGTCAATTCAGGACGGAGGGAGTATAAGAATAATTGATTCAAACGCTGAGCCCCTGACAATTAAACATACGCATTGGAATACTATCATAAACTGTGCTTCCAAAACGCACGCCCTTCAAATCGAAACGCTCTTGAGACCGCCAAACTCCCCTCAAACGTCACGCGCGTTCCGCTCTCTCACAATCTTGTAGAATCTATATTGGACTCATACGCAGGGCAGGACCACCACCACCACCAGTTTCCTACCCACACAACATATTTAAATCTTAGAATCTCAAGGCGGCTGCTGCCACATGATCTCAACTCATCTTGGCTCGGCTGGCTTAGCCCCTGCCACTTTATCGTTAATGTTCTCAAGTGTGGTTGAACGTAGATCTTTATCAAAAATGTTTTGATGAAACAAAATCTTGATGACAGTAGTGCAGAATTTAGATGCATTCACTTCAAGGTGAGGAAACGAAATAAAATCGGGAAAGCGAATGGAAAGAAAAGGAAAGAGATTCCCTAAATTAAGAAGTCTGTTTGATTCTAACACGAAAATGAAATAAAATCCTGAATGATTGTCTTTGTTGTTGTTTGGTTCCAAATAGGGAAGTGTTAATACTTAATTATATTATGAATAATATATATTAATATTTATCTCATTTGTATGTAACATATAAATGATATATATATACAGACTATATATACAATTATATATAACATTTTTTTAAACTTGTCTATATATATAATATATTATTTTTTTAATTTTATAGTATTTAAGCTATTAATAATATTTATTCAAAATTGTAAATAACATAAATAAATATTACATTATATATATATATATATATTTTAAATTATAGTATTTAAGATTTAAATAATATATAAATATTTTCATATATTATATAATATGTATATATATATAAATATTTTTAAATATAAACAATATATATAAATAATTTTTAAATTTATAACATTTAGAGTATAAAAAATATTTATTAATATTAATATATATATATATCGAATTTATTCATAAAAAATTATAACTATAATATAAATGATTATATATTTAAATTTATTAATAATATAATTATTATTTCATAATTTTATTGTAGTTAAATTATAAAAAATTTATATATATTATATATAGTATTTGTTCATTTTTTCAAATATAAATAATATATATTAAAATTATTATAAATTAAATATTAATATTATATTTTAAATGATATATATTAAATATTTATAAATAATATATCAATATACTTATATTTATATTTATATTAGATATAAATATTGTAAATGAATACTTATAAAAATTGTGTGTCATATATTAATAATTATAAATTATATACCATGTATATTAATATTTATTTATGTTATAAATGATGATAGGGATAAGAGGGAAGAAAGGGAATACTTTTTCCTAAGATTTTGGGAGGAAGCGTTAAAAAGGGATATGAGGGCTTTTGAATCTTGAAATGGGGGAAACAGAATTACTAAAAACACAAAACAAACAACCACAAAGGGAATGATTTTGTTTCCCTTCGCTGATTACCCCGAAGTAAACGCACCCTTAGTTAAACAATATACTCGGTTTTCATATTCAAAATATCATTATTTTATTGGAAAATTCACAATATACCCCCTTTTTCTTTCATAATTCACAACATATCTCTGTTAGTTTTCGTAATTCAACTTTAAACATGTTTAAATGTTGTCCAAAATTGATGAAACTTTTAATGTACGATGCTAAAGAGTTATATTTTGGTCCAATATCAAATTTGAAGTTTTTTAAGCTCACATTTGACCTGTGGGACCTAATGAAAATTGTGACATATTCATCCCACATGTCACATATGAGCTTAAAAAACTTCAAATTTGATAATGGACCAAAATATAACACTTTAGCATCGTCCATGTAAAGTTTCATCAATTTTGGACAACATTTAAGCATGTTTAAAGTTGAATTACGAAACCAACAAGGATATATTGTGAATTATGAAAGAAAAAATGGGTATATATTGTGAATTTTCCCTTATTTTATTTATTTGTTCTTACAATTTTGATAAAAGTAACTACTTTAAATTCTTAGTTAAAAGCTCTTACTTATCTTCTGCGGTCACATTGCTAATCAGGTTAGAGTAATTAATTAAATGATTGTGTATGTGGCACTTTAAAGTTATTCTAAAATTTAGAACTTTTGTAGCATTATTCATCAAAATAGATGTTTTTTTTAATATAATAAAAGTCATGAATATATTTTGATAAATAAAATTTTATTTGTATATCTTTCAGGATGATATATTAAAACTGATAGTATGATTCATTTTGAAGTATCAATTTTTGAAACTAATAGTAGATCATTATTATATATTATTATTTGATGTATTATTATTGTTGTATACTACTATATTTTAGTTCAGTAATATACATACATTTTTATATTTGTCATAATATATCGTTGACCCTTCTTAATTTTAAGTACCTTGAATTTTGAATAATATTGGTATAATAGTTATATATTCTAAACTTATAAAATTTATAGATTATAACTATTTAATTTTAATTCAAATGTCTTTTTAGTTACCCTTTGTACCGTCTATCATCTACCTATATGAGCAAAGCAGCCGCCAGCCACTGCATCTAACGACTGATTGATGGTTACACTCCAAGGATTCTTTATCCGACTAGCAGTAATGGGTGTGTTTGTGCAAAAGGTTGGCGCTTGCCAACGTTTGTCATCAACTTCAGTGTCGGTCCAACCTTTTTTTCTTCTAATTCAAATGCTGCATCTAAACGTTGATCTAACAGGTGTCATCAACTTCAGTGTCGGTCCCACCATTTCTTCTCTACTTTATTCTAATAGTCGCATCTGACAGCTGACTACAAATGGACCAATATATTCAGAAGAAAAGAAAAACAAATCCTATAAACTTTCTACCTACATCGACATTCTATTGTTAATTATCCTTCCTCCAAATATGCCAAAGAGAAGAACCGTATCAAGAGCAAGTTCTCGTTACCATTGTTATTCTCTCACTTCTGCTGAGAGGGCCTTGAGAAGCTCATACACTTGTCTCTAGTTTCTGCTGGCGTTAGATCCAATGTCCAACCCTCATCATTACTATCAAAACTTCATCATTGTGTTTTGCATGTGGTTATCTGATCTACCATTTCCTCCAAAGGCTTTACTCATCGTGTACCCACATGCAAGTGTGATTTTTCTCTACTTCCTCATCCGTCAAAACTTTCTTCGATCGATGGCTGCTTTGGATGACCATGGCTTGATTGACGACATCGCATCCCACTGTGCCGCCCTCTCGCCTACCAAGTATGAGGGCTCTTTTATGAAGGTTGATGATTTATTGGATCATGGTGGTTTTTTGAATTATCCATTGGTAAGCTCTTTTTCTTCCATATTCATTGATGTTTGAGCCCTGGAAGTTACGTTTAACAAAGCCTGGAAGATGAATGGCCATATCAAGATGATAGTTGTGGGCCATAACCTCTTTGTCTTTGAGCTGGATTCGGACAGAAAGTTTGATGAGATCTATTATCAGGGGTTATGGGTCTTTGATGGCTCCCTTCTTGTTCTGGAGCAGCTTCTTCCCAAGAAAGCCCCAAACGACGACGAGTTCAAGTTTATTACACTATGGGTTCGGGTTCACAATGTCCCTTTTGCTCTTTGCCACTGATAAGCCTCAAACTTATCATATATTATGGACTAGATTAGAGTAATAATAGTCAAAATAAGGTTAGAATAGCTAGTATTTATGCTATATTATGTATAAAATATATATTATTTATGTTCAGATTTATGTTTCCTATATTTTCATGCAAGGAATAAAACTTCTAATCAAAAGACCAAGTGGTGTCGGGATTGGTGCCGGATGTCCAGTTCACAGCAACTATATGGAGCAAAACCAGAAGACATGCCGGACCCAATGCTGGGTAAACCCTATCCGGCATAAGTGAGGAGTCGCCACTGTTTGTCAAGAGTTAGCGGTTAATTACCGTTGACAAAATAACTGATGTCGGGTATAGTTCCGAACATCTCCTGTCCGGCACAAGTACCTTTTTGCTTGGATTTAGCGGTTTCGACCGTTACGGTTGAGCATGTGTTTTATTAGGTGCCGGATGACATTGACCCGGCATGACACCTGACACAAAGAGAAACAGATGCTTATAAATAGGGCGACATTCTCCACATTTCCACACACTTCAACACTCCATACACTCCACTCATTTCTCTAATTCCGCATTCATCCAAGTGTTGGTGTCCAAGGAAGTTCTGCGCAACTGTTCACGCGAAGAGAAGGAACTCCATGACGGGTTAAGGCTACGACCAATTCCCTTATCTCCTTTGTATTATTTCTTTTAATCTGTGTGGATGGCGGAGTAGAATTCCTTGTCATCTTTGGTTAGGAATGATTCTCCTTGTAATACATTTATGATTATTAATAAAGTTCGCGAGTTTCCAACTTAGATTTCGATCTTTATGCAAAGAGTGAATAAAGTTCACTACTTGTTCTTCTTTACCTCAAAATTCTAACAGAATGGGTTGAAGAAATCTAAGTGGTCTTTGCCTTTGTCTTCTATAAATTTAGGGGATGAAAATTAAAATTTGGAATTAACCACTTTACTCTCCTCTTTCTTGTTCATTTATTGGCAATAGATTTGCTGGATTCAATAATGGATTGAGAGTGTTTGTTTCGACTAGAAACATGGAAAGGAATATTGACATTTTGATACTACCGGACGCAATGTCGGGTGTCTGGGGTCCGGCACATTCAAAGTTCTTGAGTGTGTCGTGCATCTTTTGTCCAACATCACATCCGGCGTGTCCTAAAGGTGGTTAATTCGAAACTCATTACTTTGCTTGGTGATCATACTTGTTATTAGATTGATTATTAATTATTCCGAATCAAGGGTAGGTCATTGTAAATACCACTTAGTTAGATTCTTAGATAGTTCCCTTTAATTGAATTCTTGTTCACTTTTCCCCTTTTTCTAGAATAGGTGATTACCGAGGATTAGGACTAATAATCTACTAAGTCCCTTGGGTTCGATACTCTTGGTCGTAATTTACTCACATTATATTCCGACCGGGATTTTTGCTACCAGTATTAGAGTTGTAGGATTCTTTTATTATTTTATTCAATTTTGTACATTCTTTCCCCCTACAATTTTCTTATTAGCAGCCACAAATCTTTAAATAACACCTTGCATGCAAGCTCGGAAGCTTTTTGGAGTTTGATGAGGGTGAGGGTCGTTTTGAAGGTGAATTCATGAGAGCCAAAATTCACTATGACATCTCGAAGCCGATCTTAAGATGTTTCTCTTTCATTATAGGAGATTCCCCTTGATTCTTCGTCTCTTTTATGAGGAAATACCCCCGTTATGTCTCCAGTGTGGTTTGTTCACACATGCGACAAAGGAGTGCCAGCACTTTAAGGATTTTAATGGTCGTGCTCCTGATTATGGTCCATGACCGAGGGCTTCTAGTTTTCGTATCGGTGGAAGGGCCTTAGATAAGGATGATGATGGCTTCTGGAAAGCTATAAAGGATGCAGGGAGTGGAGGTGGGAAGGTTATATATATAAATAAAATATTATATATTAGTATTTAATTAAAAAAATAAAATATGTTATTACTTAAAATAAAGTTATTTTAGTTTTGAATGGAATAAATAATACCACTGAAAAAACAATTTTTACCGATAATAAAATAATTGACTATAAGTGAATATATAATTATATAGCTATCACTTACTATTTTAATATTATCTATTGTTCAATTTTTGATAAACTAATTAGTTTCTTTTCTTTTAAACATAAATTTTTAGTCAAAACAATATATTCTATTAAATTAAATATTACTTAATGAAATTCAAAAGCATAAACTGGATATGCCAAAAAATAAAAAATAAAGTATATTAGCATATGAAACTGTTCTTTAATTATTAAGCACGGTATGAAATCTATAATAACTTTGATATATAGTTAAAACCTAATAGTTTGTAGAAATAATTTTATAATTAATCATTACTTAAGAAGTGCAATACTTATTATAATTAATCATTTTGAAATATACTACAAATATTTTCATATAATTAAAATGTTACGTTGTAATTTTATTAGTTTGTTCCTTTTCTTGTAGAATGTTTTATTAAATTTGAATAATTAGTAATAATTTTCAAAGACTAATTATCCGCATATGGATGGTAATATGATGTTCAATTTATATAAATCACATTCATATTACATGCTAGTAAGATGTTATAGTTTAATGTTATACACTTAATATTACGAGCTTTAATCATAGTATCAACTAACATTATTTAGAAATTTTAAATTTGTAATTTTTAAATAATTTATTAACTTATTTTATGGTTATTATTATTATAAAAAGTAAACTTTATTAGTATTTTTATATAAATTTATATTACATAATATACATATATTTAAATGAAATTTATAATAATCATACAAAAAATGCTACTTATCAATGGCAGATTTGTAACTGTACGCTTTATTCCAAGTCTATTCCTATCACTATTGTGCCAACCAAACAAAGAAAACATCAAATTCCAAGTATTCACATCATAACAAGTAACAACCAAATGAGGTCATATTCTATTCTTAAAATTTTGTTCCAGTAACGTTATTCTAGGAATTAATATTCCAATAACCAAACGACCGTAAAAGCCTATTCTATGACAAAAGTCATGAGGGTGTGACTCCTATGAACATTTTTGTTGCTCGGTTGAAGTTATGGTTCTTCGTTTGGTGATAGGAAGAATAAAATGTGATTTCGAAATAGAGACTGATAAAAAGAAGGAGATTGTTGGTGTGATTGTATATTAAGTATTATCCGTTGTAACAATGAATGTAAAAAGATTGCTAGGTTGGAGTGAATTGATCCATAAACAAACATATTTATAGTTTTAGGAATTCATTATCAGAAATCTTCATACTTAGAGTGATGAAAGATATTTGAGTAACATGAAGATACTAAATTGTAATTTATTATGATTGAGGATGAATGAAATATACTGATAAGTAATAAATCACTATTATATGTTTGGTTTCTATTAATAAATAATGTGTTGGTTTTCGTATATATAAGTATCCATAAGGCCCATAAAATTGTAGCTCTAGTTTAGAATATTCCGATAGATCCCATCTATTTGTATATAGGGTTATAATAGTACAACTTAATACAATATTTTTCATAAAAAGAAAGGCTACATAATAAATGTTGAGGGGTGATTACTGCTGCTACTATCGTACGGGCAGATTAAGTCAGGCAGATAAAAATTCTGATAATAATGCTGTCGCCTACTGTATACATGAACACGGAAGAAAATATCTTTTCTTGTTACTTTTGGTGAAATGTGATTTTCTTTTCTATCTTCTTAAAAGAAGAAACAAGAGAGAGACATAAACATGGAAAGACAGCCCATCATCCAGCCAGGCCAGCCCCCATCAGAGTGGAGGAAAGTAAGGGGAATCATCCATCATATCTTTTATTTTCTAGAAAAAAGGAGAACACAATTGATGGAGAAAGGAAAAAGGAGAAAGCTTTACTTGTGTTATGGAATGTGTTCTTCCAAACAAGTACTTGAAGACACACAGTAGCAACATGGCAAGGGCAAGATTACCCCTCTGCTCACCTTTCCTTTTCTATTTATATTTTAATATATGTCCTACTCTTGTTTTCTTTTTCTTGTTGAACTTACATGCATGTATTTTTTCTTTTTTTTTCGAAATCGATATGTATGTATTTTCATACAGCAGACTTCTCCTTTGTTTTGTACTCCTATGTTAACAAGTAACACATGTCCTCACTCCTCCCACATGCAAGCGCACCACCACTGGGTTACCGAACTGGGAATGACTGTAATGCCCTTTAGTCAGTCAGTTAGTCAGTCTTCCACAAATGGGCCAGGGTCAGGGCAGGGCCAACATTCCTTTACCGTACAAATCCAAACGAGAAAAAGGAATATATAAGAGATATACTCCATACTACTACTAACTATTACATTGATTGCTTTTTGAACGACATTTATAAAAAAGTTTTATTACTAATTAAATAAGTAGTATATATAGACAGATGATGCAAAGTGGTGTGGTCTTACTCGCACGCCCATCTTCGTCTTCATTAATCTCCTATCTTGTTTGCTTTGGAATGCGAGAGTGAAATAGAGAGAAGAGCAAGCAGGTGGTGAAGCACCGAAGTGCGAGGTCTTGTTTCTAGCTAGGGTATTCAATTCACCGGGAAGAACAAAATCAACAAAAGCAAACTACACACACACAACCCCATAATACGTTTCTAGGGTAGTAGTATTTCTTTTTCTTTACCTCTCGTCCTCGTCCCCCAAAGACAACCCACATGCTCCTCCTCCCTAGTCAGAGAAATCTCGATTCGACTCGACTCGACTCGACTCTCTAAATTCCCTCTTCGTTTTTGAATCCCTCACTAGTACTTCTCTCTCTAAATCCTCCGCCACTGTTCAAGTTTAAGTTTCAGTTCATTCTTCAACAGCAGCAACTACCACCAAGAATATCTATATCGCCTATTAATTCTCCTTCCAACAAACAAACACACACACATCTATACTACTACTACCTCTGAGCTGAGTGGAAACTTTCTCCCATTCTTTATCACACAGTATTATTCGCTGCTACGTGCTGCATCTCAATATTAATGTCCTCTAGCTACAGTCCAAACACAAACACAAACGCATAGAAAGAAAGAAAGAAACTAACTGCTAGGATATCGATCATACAGTTTCGTATTATCATCATCATCATCAGAGCGAGAGAGCTAGAAAGAGTCATAAAAGATCGAGATCGAGTTAAAAAACCAACAACAGCAAGATGATCACCGGATCAGATTTCTACCACGTGATGACGGCGATGGTACCACTCTACGTAGCAATGATACTCGCATACGGTTCTGTGAAATGGTGGAAAATCTTCTCACCCGATCAATGTTCGGGTATAAACCGTTTCGTCGCACTTTTCGCCGTCCCATTACTCTCATTTCATTTCATCTCAACCAACAATCCATACACAATGAACCTCCGTTTCATAGCAGCGGACACACTTCAAAAACTAATTGTCCTCGCTGTCTTAACTATCTGGTCACATCTATCCAGGCGGATGTCTTGAATGGACAATCACACTCTTCTCTTTATCAACTCTCCCAAACACTCTCGTTATGGGCATACCTCTTCTCAAGGTATGTACGGTGGTGATTCCGGTTCACTCATGGTTCAGATTGTGGTACTCCAGTGTATTATCTGGTACACACTCATGTTATTCATGTTTGAGTACCGTGGTGCGAGGTTACTAATCTCAGAACAGTTTCCTGACACTGCGGGGTCAATAGTCTCCATTCATGTTGATTCGGATGTGATGTCTTTGGATGGACGGATGCAGCCGATTGAGACGGAAGCAGAGTTAAAAGATGATGGGAAACTTCATGTGACGGTGAGACGGTCTAATGCTTCGAGATCAGATATATTTTCAAGACGGTCTAATTACGGTGGTGGTGGTGGATATTCGTCGACGACACCACGTCCGTCGAATTTGACGAATGCGGAGATCTACTCGTTGCAATCGTCGAGAAATCCGACTCCAAGAGGTTCGAGTTTTAATCATACGGATTTTTATTCCATGGTTGGAAGAGGTTCGAATTTTGGACCTGCTGATGTGTTTGGTCCACCTGCTGCACCGCAACGACCATCGAATTTTGAGGAAGATCAGGTTAATAAACGTGGTAGTGGTGGTGTAGGGGTGCATCAGCATCAGCATTATCCGGCACCGAATCCGGGATGTTTTCTCCGAGTAATAAATTGGGGAATAGCGGTGGTGGTGGGAATAATAAGAGGATAGTGAATAATGGGAGCACTGGAGCGGATCAGTCTGGTGGTGGGAAGGATTTACACATGTTTGTGTGGAGTTCGAGTGCTTCACCTGTGTCTGACGTGTTTGGTGGTAATGGTGGTGCTGTTGGTGGTCATGATTATGGTGGTGTGACGGAGCACCAACCGATTAAAGAAGTTAAAATGACCGCCTCACCGGGCAAAGGTAATACTAGCTAGTAATTATTATTGTTTCCGTTGTCGGAGTATTAATTTTTGAGAATGTTGCATATAGTATACTATCATAGTAGTAATTAAGAGTGGTGGTCTTAACTTCAGGGATAAGAAGAGAGGTGGATCATCATAATCAACAGGCGGCGGTAGCGCAGCAGGAAGCAGGGTATATGCAGAGGGATGATTTCAGCTTTGGGAACAGAGACGTTGAGGGTGATGGTGTAGAGGGTGGTAAAGATGGTGGTGGAAGCAAGACATTGCCGCCGGCGAGTGTGATGACGAGACTGATATTGATAATGGTATGGAGGAAGTTGATTAGGAATCCAAACACATACTCGAGTTTGTTGGGTCTCACGTGGTCACTAGTCTGTTTCAGGTATCGATCACTATATATGCCATCATGTCCGTTAATTTGATTCTTCATCGTTGCTGCTGTTCTGTACTGGACTGATATTCTAGTGATTGGCAGAATTCAAGTAGCAGTAGCAGCAGCAGCAGTGTTTTATTTGTAGATAATAGTATGTCATTCTAGTAGTATATGCTGAATATAACTTAATTGGAACTGTGTGTAACTGTAGATGGAATTTGGAGATGCCTGCGATAATAGCAAAGTCCATCTCGATATTGTCGGATGCAGGGCTTGGCATGGCTATGTTCAGTCTCGGTCAGTCAGTATTCTCTTCTTTCTTTTTCAGTGTAGTAGTAGTAGCCTAGTAGGAGGAGGAGGGTGTGTCTTCTCTGTTGTTGTTGCGTTTGTGTCTTGTTCCTTTTCTTTTTAACTTTTACACTTTTTCAGCTTTCAAATCTCCTCTCCTTTTCTCTTTTATGCATGTTTCAATATTCCTTTTCGATTAATCGATCTTTTTAATATAAAATATTATTATAATGTTACTCTGATATCCTAGAAAGAAACTCATAACTTTAGGTAGATATTTTTAATTAGTTAGTTCTTGATCATGTGAGCAGTAGTAAGTATAGTAGAAAGGAATAATCAATCTCTTTTGGCTTGGCTTGGCTTGGCTTGGCTGGCTTTAATTATTAAAAAGGTGGTGATCGGCAGCACGCATTAGACAGGTAAAACCCCACTCACTCACTCGCCCGCCCACACACACACTAGCGTAGACAGTACACAGTAGACGGCACCTACTAGTGGGAAGTAGTGATGGTCATCAAACATATATCAATCATGAATGTTACTACCATCATTAAGTTAGATATCATCGTCATAAAATCTTTATATATACTATGTAGTAATATAATCACATGGAGTGGAGTGGAGTGGCTGTTAAGATGTTACATTCATGTACTGAGTAGAGTGTTTTGGTTCAGGGCTGTTTATGGCATTGCAACCTCGGATCATAGCATGTGGGAATTCAGTAGCGACATTTGCAATGGGAGTTAGATTTCTCACTGGTCCAGCTGTCATGGCTGCTGCCTCTATCGCTGTCGGGCTACGTGGCACACTCTTACACATTGCAATAGTCCAGGTGGGTCTTGCTTGTCATATATATATATGTACCATTCTTTGCTTCTGTTTTAAACAAAAAAGTACTAGTACTTGTGAAATCTATCTGTCTCTGATTCTGAAAGTAGCTAGTAGTTGTATTCTATCCATCTACTAATAAAATTGATTGATGGTCAAATCAATTATAATAATAATAAAACAGGCAGCTCTACCTCAAGGAATTGTTCCGTTTGTGTTCGCCAAAGAGTACAATGTTCATCCTGATATTCTCAGCACTGCGTGAGTATTACTATTACTATTATTGTTTTGTTAAGTAAATAAGAAATACGTACGTATACTCCTTGATAGTGATACATCATCTTAATTGTTGAATTTTTGTGTGCCTGCAGGGTTATATTCGGAATGCTGATCGCACTGCCCATCACATTAGTGTACTACATCTTGTTGGGTCTCTGGTGATCTATCTGTCAATCTTTAATGGAAACTCCGAACAACTCCCTCCGATAATGTGAATCATGAATTACTATAGTAAAAAGTTTTTCCATAATCCGTAAATTGAATTAATTGAGGAGGAAGAGGAGTAATTTGTACGTGAGAAACAAGTCTGTCCATTGTTTGTCTGTACTGTACGTTATGATGAGTGATAGTACTGTACGAACTCTTTTAATTTCACGTTCTGGAAAGCAAGCAAACCAAGCAAAGTAGCTAGCTAGTGTGAGTGACTGGATTTGATAGAAGCACCAACAACAGACAAGATACAGCAACAAAGACAGAAGCAACAGCAACCAGCCAGCCAGTCAAGTTCACGCTGCTTGGATGGAATTAAGAAGACATGTGGAATATTTTGTGTGATGGTTTATTTTGTTGTTTTTCCTTATAAACAGAATTCTACTACTAGTAGTAGTTAAACTTGTACTATTAATGTAAGTTTATCATCATCCGTATGTAGTTGAGACTTGAGAGTACGTAGTAGAACGCTCCAATTTGCATTTAATAGAAGCAGCAGAGCAGATGAATTTGCATATCATTTTAATTACTTTACTTCCTCAGGGCTCGATCGGGATTTTTTTTTTTTTTTTGAAATGAAAACCCATCATCATCATAATGGATGGACACCCTTCATGTTCGGGATCAATTCACTATTCCAAAAATGCCGAATCAGAGGATGAACTTGTTTGTCCAAAGCAATATGCACTGTCTGGCCTTGTAATAAAACTCAACTGGAAATTAACGGTGGACCCAAAGATGCCACTGCACTTTTTACCAGGAGATACCAAATATGGAAAAAGTGTAGGGAAAAGCATGTCTTGCCGTGAATATCCTAAGTTCATATATGGGTATGCACTAGTTTGTTAAGTGGTTAGTGCTCTCCTGTCTGTCACATTTCTATATCTTGCTTTCTATTCCCATTTTGTTTGAATTACTAGCGTAGCATAGCATACACACATATCATACTGTATGTCTTATATATATATATATTGGACACATAATAATATTCATAATAGCCGTCGCGCAACTTGAAGATGACAATGACAATCAACAACATTGTAGGGTAGGGTGCACTGCACATATATAAATAACTACGCTTCTAGAATTGCGGTGCATTTCTTTTCTTTGATCCTGTCCAGTGTGTCCATCCTTTAAATCTCTCCCTCTGTAAGCACGCACGCACTAGTACAGCATCTGACCACAGATTCTGTAACTTCCTTCTTGTTTTCTTTTGATCCATCGATTATTATTCCCTTCCCCCGCCCCACCCCACTTTTAAGATTCTTCTCAGTTTTTAATGATGGCCCGTATACAGCAGAGTCAGCCACGCCTGAGTTGAGTTGAGACTTGAGTTGATTTTCATTAATTTGATTGCTCTTCATCAAAACTGTTTTTCGCATGACAGTTCATGTCTATCTGTCTGTCTGTGTGTGTGAGAAAGATCAACGAATGTTCATCATAATTTTTTCTCAGATTTGACAACCCGGCGTGAAGTTTGGTGCGAAGCTGACATGGCCACCACCACCACTTTAGCTTACGACTTTCATGATTGGATTTTTGCTTTCAAATTGGATTTCGACGGAACTTTTAATCAACTATCATCATAGTTAATGCATGGCGTGGGTTATGGGACGGAAAAACAAATTTCGGTTCGCGACGGAAGTTTCTTTTTCTGAACTCATACCAGTCGTTTTCATTTCGCACGGTCGGAATTTTAAAAAACTTTACGATCTTGCCTCTGTTTAATATCTTTCATAAATTACTATATTTAACCACAATTTATAACATATTACGAGTGACCCCAAATTTCATTACGCACAGTCGGAATTCCAATACGCTCAGTCAGAAAATGACCAATTTAGGGGCTAATGTAGGCAAAATTATTAAAAGTGGTTCGAAAAAAACAAAGAAGGATTCCGAAGTACTTAATAAGTAAAAAAATATCATAAAAAGTATCAGCAAAGTATACCATGACCGATCCTTCCTTATTGGCGCTGGCGCCGAGTTCCGGTCTTAAAATTGCCATATCTTCTTCGTTATAGCTCCGTTTTTCGATCCGTTTGCGCCGACGCGTTCGTCTTTTCATCTACTTTGTCATGGTATACTTTGCTGATAATTTTCTGAAATATGTATTATTATTCTTAAGCACAACATTAACTATCATCGACGTCTTGTTCGAAATTGCCTATCAACCACTAATTACATGTCCGTTGAAGAAGAATCTATTTGAAATTCATTGAACGTTTCTATCATTTCCACCAATTTCACTTCCATTGACGAAGAATCTATTTGAAATTATCGAAATTTCCTATCAATATCAATATTAACTATCATTATCGACATTAACTATCATTGACTTCTTATTCGATAGTAAAACGAAGCAGGGCTGAGGCGGACCGTGGGGAACACAATGCACGCTACAGGGCTAGTACGAGGAGACGACGTCCCCCGACTTGATTAGTGCAAACACAGACTTGATTAGTGCAAACACATTTGGATTTCATGTACTGGTAGTTAACAGAATTGTTAATTGTTCTGGGATTTAAAATGATGCGTGTGTCGAATAAGTTGTAGCATTATGAGAAATGATGTGCGAACAATGTTGTCTGAAAATGAAACTCCAAAATAGAATCGCTTTTGAAGTCCTGAAAATATGTTACAAAGATGTATATATTTTCACTTGTTAAAAAAAAACCTTTTAGGAGCAATCTCCGACGACAAACCGATCTCGCTTTTGAAGTATTGAAAATATGTTTCAAAGATGTATACAATTTCATTTGTAAAAAAAACATCTTTTTGAGCAATCTCCGACGACAAACCGATCTCGTTGTTCTTAAAAGAATTCACTAAATAGAGTCCACGAGAATCATGATACACTAAAGGGCTAACACACCCACAATTAGGGTTTTCGTGTTAGTCATTTGAATTGTTAATTGTTCTGGGATTTAAAATGATGCGTGTGTCGAATAAGTTGTACCATTTACCCTCCAATTAGGGTTTTCATGTTAGTCATTTGAGGATTGTGGAATGCATTTCGGGCATCAGTTGTCGAAGTATGTAATTCCGAAGAAGAATCGCTTTTGAAGTCCTGAAAATATGTTTCAAAGATGACAATTAAATGTCTTTAAAAAAGACATTTTTGAGCAATCTCCGACGACAAACCGATCTCGTTGTTCTTAAAAGAATTCACTAAATAGAATCCACGAGAATCATGATACACTAAAGGGCTAACGCACCCACAATTAGCACTAAAACCTAGACTAATTCCTAACGCCACTGTTCATCCTCTCACTTCTCCAGTCAAAATGTATCAGATTTCTTCTTTTCCTACCATGTACCCCCAATTAGGGTTTTCGTGTTAGTCATTTGAATTGTTAATTGTTCTGGGATTTAAAATGATGCGTGTGTCGAATAAGTTGTACCATTTACCTTCCAATTAAGGTTTTCATGTTAGTCATTTGAGGATTGTGGAATGCATTTCGGGCATCAGTTGTCGAAATAAATTAATTAGTGGAATCGGTGGAAATGATAGACAATGTTAGTGTATATGGAAAATCCCTGCTGTTTAAAACTAAAAAATCGACATTTACTGCACACTTTGAAGTCTTGATCTTCTTTAGTCTTTCCTCATCGCTCTTGCAGTCTAGTAGAAGATCGTCAATATGAAGTAGTTCATGTTTGTCGTCATCATTTACTGCACACTTTGAAGTCTTGATCTTCATTAGACTTTCCTCCTCGCTCTTGCAGTCTAGTAGAAGATCGTCAATAGAACTATTGTTTTGAGCAATCTCCGACGACAAACGATCTCGCTTTTGAAGTATTGAAAAAATGTTTCAAAGATGACATTTTTTGAGCAATCTCTGACGACAAACCGATCTCGCTTTTGAAGTATTGAAAATATTTTTCAAAGATGTATACATTTTCATTTGCTATAAAAAAAACATTTTCGAGCAATTTCTAACAACAAACCGATATCGCTTTTGAAGTATTGAAAATATGTTTCAAAGATGTATACATTTTCATTTGTTATAAAAAAAACACATTTTTTGAGCAATCTCCGACGACAACCGATCTCGCTTTTGAAGTATTGAAAATATGTTTCAAAGATGACATTTTTTGAGCAATCTCTGACGACAAACCGATCTCGCTTTTGAAGTATTGAAAATATGTTTCAAAGATGTATACATTTTCATTTGTTATAAAAAATAACATTTTTGAGCAATTTCTGACGACAAACCGATCTCGCTTTTGAAGTATTGAAAATATGTTTCAAAGATGTTTTAAAGATGTATACATTTTCATTTGTTATAAAAAAAACACATTTTTTGAGCAATCTCCGACGACAAACCGATCTCGCTTTTGAAGTATTGAAAATATGTTTCAAAGATGTATACATTTTCATTTGTTATAAAAAAATATTTTTGAGCAATTTCTGACGACAAACCGATCTCGCTTTTGAAGTATTGAAAATATGATTCAAAGATGACATTCTTTGAGCAATCTCCGACGACAAACCGATCTCGCTTTTGAAGTATTGAAAATATGTTTCAAAGATGTATACATTTTCATTTGTTATAAAAAAATATTTTTTGAGCAATTTCTGACGACAAACCGATCTCGCTTTTGAAGTATTGAAAATATGTTTCAAAGATGTATACATTTTCATTGTTATAAAAAACACATTTTTTGAGCAATTTCTGACGACAAACCGATCTCGCTTTTGAAGTACTGAAAATATGTTTCAAAGATGACATTCTTTGAGCAATCTCCGACGACAAACCGATCTCGCTTTTAAGTATTGAAAATATGTTTCAACGATGACATTTTTTGAGCAATTTTGATGATTGTCAAATAAATTCTTCTTTAATGGACATGAATTTAGTGGAATTGATAGGTAAGTTTGAACAAGACATCGATGATAGTTAATGTCGATACATCTAACTATTTAGATTGGTGTCCAATTCATCTGTTAATTAGAATAGAACATGCTTGATTATTTTACTATGGAATAAGAAGTTAATGATAGTTAATATTGATATTGATAGGAAATTTTGATAATTTCAAATAGATTCTTCGTCAATGGACGTGAAATTGGTGGAAATGATAGAAACGTTCAATGAATTTCAAATAGATTCTTCTTCAACGGACATGTAATTAGTGGTTGATAGGCAATTTCGAACAAGACGTCGATGATAGTTAATGTTGTGCTTAATAAGAAATAATACATATATCAGAAAAATTATCAGCAAAGTATACCATGACAAAGTAGACGAAAAGACGAACGCGTGGCGCAAACGGATCGAAAAACGGAGCTATAACGAGAAGATATGGTAATTTTAAAACCAGAACCCGGCGCAGGCGCCGATAAGGAAGGGCCGGCGCCTGTAAAGGGTGATGCGCGCCCGCGCGCGGTCTTCTTTACCAACGCCGGCGCGGTCCTTCCTTATCGGCGCTTGCGTCGAGTTCCGGTCTTAAAATTGTCATATATTCTTCGTTATAGCTCCGTTTTTGATCGTTTGCGCCGACGCGTTCGTCTTTTCGTCTACTTGTCATGGTATACTTTGATGATAATTTTATGATATATTTTTTTACTTATATAAGTACTTTGGAATCCTTCTTTGCTTTTTTTGAACCGCTTTTAATAAATTTTGCCTACATTAGCCCTTAAATTGGTCATTTTCTGACTGAACGTATTGGAATTCCGACTGTGCGTAATGAAATTGGGGTCACCTTGTAATATGCACAAATGTGGGTTAAATATAGTAATTTCTGAAAGATATTAAAGCAGGGACAAAATGGTCATTTTCCGACTGTGCGAAGTGAAAACACGACTGAGCGTATTGACCCTCTTTTTTTGGCAAGCGCTTACGCCAGGTTAGAAGATGGTGACCGTTTTAAGTTTTTTTTTACTTTATTATTTTACAAAATTTTTAAAATGTTGTATCTTATATATATAAGTCCAAATAACATAAACGTTATACTATTGTTCATCATAATTCGAGCTCTTTATAATAAGACCAAACATGAATATGTTTTGATAAATTTATTTATTTTTATTTTTATATGTACAAAATATGTTTTAAGATTCTTAAGTTTAGGAAAAGTGAATCAAAGGTTGTAAAAAGGTGAACCAAAGTTTGTTAAAAAGTGAATCAAAGGTCATTAAAATGCCATAAAAATGTCTTCGACGGGGGGTTTTTAGGGTGTTTGGGGGTAGGGTAATCTTTTGGCATTAGTTTTACGCTTTATATTGTCGTCACTGACTCGACAGTTTTTTAGGGTTTGTGGTTTAGGGTTTAGGGTCGTTATACTATAAACCCTAAAAATTCCTTCGGTGTTTTTAGCTATCGTAGGGTGGTTTTTTTGGGTGTTTGGGGGGTAGGGTAATCTTTTTTGCATTAGTTCTACGCTTTATATTGTCGTCACTGACTCGACAGTTTTTTAGGGTTTGTGGTTTAGACCCTGTTACTACAAAACCCTAAAAATGCCTTCAACGTTTTTAACTATCCTAGGGTGGTTTTTTGGGTGTTTGGGCGGTAGGGTAATCTTTTTGACATTATTTCTACGTTTTATATTGTGGTCACTGACTCGACAGTTTTTAGGGTTTGTGGTTTAGGGCTTAGGGTCCTAAACTCTGTACTACAAACCCTAAAAATGTCTTCGACGTTTGTAGTATCCTATGGTGGTTTTTGGGGTGTTTGTGGTACGATTCATTTTGCTAATGAAAATGGTTTATTTTATTATTAAAGAAGATTCATTTTACTAATGAGTAAGATTCACTTAAAAACTATCTAATATAAACTCATTCTAAAAACATAAAATTTTAAGTTGACCAAAACATATCCATGACGCGTCTTGTTTCGAAGAGCACGAAAAATGATGAACAATGGTATAATTTTTTTATTTTTGCACTTTTATTTTAGGGAAATTTCATGATATACCCCGAGGTTTGAGCGAATTTTACAAGATACCCCTGAGGTTTCATTTTTATTATAAGATATCCCCGAGGTTTCATTTTTTTTACAATATACCCCTGAGGTTTCATTTTCATTATGATATACCCCTGAAGTTTCAAATTTATTACAAGATGCCCCTAAATCAGATTTCTCATTTTACCCTCGCACCATATGCCCCTAATAACCTTAGGATATATAGTCAAAATTTGTTTGAATTTGAAACTTAAATAAATACTCAAAAAAAATTAAAGTTCATATAAAATTTGACATCAATATCAAAAAATGAATATAATTAAATAAATAAAAAACAAAAAATTTAATAAATGGAAATAACTAAAAAATTAAAATTAAATTATTTTGAAAAATAAACATAACTTGTTAGGGAGTTACCTAGATATTTGTTAAAAATCTAAAAAATTATAACAATAATATGAAGAATATTAAAAGCAATAGTTTCATATAATACATAGAAAAAATCATCATTTTAAATTAGAAAATAAAGTATAAAAACCATAAAATATGATCATTTCTCTTGTGATATTGATATCAAATAATATATTTGTTAATAAACTCGTACTATAATTAAAAAAATTATTTAATAATTTCTTGTATTTAATATAATTGTTAAAAAAATTACGATTTTAAGTCACCGCTATAATATTTTTTAAATAATGTAACAATATAAGTTTTCCAAATAGATTTTTTTATTGTTTATTCATTTCTATTTATTTTAAACTTTATACTTTTATTTATGTTTTTTAAATTGAATTAAAATTTTAATTGATCTTTAATTTTATGTGCATTTTGTTCATATTTTAAATTAAAAAAAATTGACCATAAACCCGTGAAGTTATTACGGGGCATATGATGCGGTGTTAAAATTAGGATATGAAAAAAAAATATATCAGAATCTGAACAGAGGGGCATCTCGTAAAAAAATTGAAACCTCAGGGGTATATCGTAATGAAAATGATACCTCAAGGGTATATCGTAAAAAAAATGAAACCTCAGGGGTATCTCATAATGAAAATGAAACCTCGGGGTATTTCGTGAAATTCGCTCAAACCTCGGGGGTATCTCATGAAATTTCCCTTTATTTTATAAGTTATAACATTTTGAAAAAAAATTATTATTTTCTCTCCTCCTTCTCTCTCCTCATCATTGTGTGCATGTTGTTTCTTTCCTTTTTTTATTTTTTTTTTTTCTTCTCTTACTTTTAATTGAGCCAATAATATATTGACATGTGGGATGAAGCCATATTACAAGTGGAGCAAGCTCCATGGTCTCCATGCCCTTTTTTTTCTTTTATTCTACAGGAGATAGCTGAGGAAAATCTTTATTCTTTGTTTATATACTGTTAGGAGTTTGTAAGACTTGGAATTTGCATGCATGCCTTTTTTCAATAAATCATTATAAAAACATTTATCAATTATACTCTGATAAGTATTGTACTCCTCCGTTCATTTTTATCTGTCGTTTTAGATAAGGTGCACACATATTAAGAAAACTTGTAAGACCATGATTATCAATGGTTCTTATGGGTTCTTAAGTAAAAAAATAAATAAAAAAATATGATGTGGAAGAGAGAGAGTTAAGAACTCTAATTATGGGTTCTTATGGAATAACTTTTTAAGAACACAAAAATGGGACCCACCATGTTTTTCCTATAATTATAACATGTCAAATATAAATAGTTAAATCTTATATATTTTAAAATTTTAATATTTTAAAAACTACTAAATATATGAATAAACAATATATCAAAATTCTTAAAATCTCATTATGTTTTTCATATTTTAAATCTGTATGTATTTATTTTAGGTAAATTAATATTTAATATTTATATTTTAGTGATATAAAAGTAATTTTAAAATATATTTGAAAAATATAATACGTACCAATCTATTAATCCTAAATATCGAGAAAAATAATAAAAAAAAAATATTAATAATATATATGAATAAATTTGATTTTATTTTGTTTCAAAAATATAATAAACTTTAATCATCTATAGAATATAAAATTAAAATTAATTGTGTATTATTGAAAATAGTAGTAATAATAATTAATATTAATGTTTCTATTATACAATGCTTAATAGAATGTTGCTGTTTGATTTAATAAAATATTCTCATAAAATTAATAAGTAAAAAAATAAAATGATATGATAAATAGTGAGAGTTTAAAACTAAATTATAGGTTCTCTGATGTTGGTAAAAATTAAACAAGGTTTTAAAATTAAACAAGGTTCTTAATTTGGGTTCTTTGATAATGATGCTCTAAATCAATTAAAATCACCCTATTTTCTAGTTGTCGGGATAATGATTACTATTTTAAATTTTTAAGCTAGTATTTTTTCTCCTCTTTTGTGGGAACTACTCATTCTTTTCAGCCAAACAATGAAAATCAACTAAAAATAAGGAGACCTTCTACATTCCAACACGTCAAACTATAAACCCACCTCGAATAAATAATTTTTTTTGATAAAAACTCTTAAACGTCAATTATTTTCTAACAAAAATTAAGAGTCTAAAACGACAGATAAAAATGAACGGAGGGAGTATAATACTCCATCCGTTAATTAATATATGTCGTTTTAGGATGTGTTTGTTGTTCAAAATTATGTGTCATTTTAGTTTTTTGACACACTTTTTTCCACTTTTAACCCTATTATTCAACACAAAAATAATTATTATCTAGATGGAAATGTAAAAAATAGGGTACATGTGTCATTATTCTACTTTTCTTAATAAGTGTGCAAGTTTCTAAAATGACACATATTATGTAACGGAGGCAGTAGTTTTTTAATATTACAATATTTGTTTTATATATAAATGTAAATAATGGAGCATATATCAATTCAAAATATGTATCTTAATCAACTCAAAAATTTTATTTTAAAAATAATTACCAATTTAAATCACTAAAGCTAATTTTTATATGTTTTCTAAGCGAAAAAGTTGGCATATAATACATTTATATATGTGAAAAAAATGATTATACACTATGATCCATATACACTATAATTCAATGAGAACGGCTAAAGGAAACATATATAACAGTTAGTATCATCATTTTTTAAATAGTGCTGGAAAACGATTATACAAGTTTGTATACATGTTTCTAATAATTGGTGGAAGCATTGATAAATTATCATTGATATGTAAAAATCAAGGTTAAGAGAATGTAAAATTAACTCCAACAACTCAGTTTATCGTATCCAACGTTTATCACTTTCAGGTTTATCATCAGTCAAGCTCTGCAAACTGATGAATGTTAAGAAAATATCTTATACACAATGATTCGATGAGAACGGCCAAGGGAAAAAGATATATAACAGTTGGTGTTGTCTTTCCATAAGAGTGATGGAAATGATTATAGAAGGTTGGGTACATGTTTATAATCATCAGTGGAAACTTCTTATAGATTATCGTGGATACGTAAAGCTATGGTTAAAATGAATGCATAAAATCGACTTCAACAAACTCAGTTTATCGTTTCCAACCGTTTATCGCCTTCAGGTTTATCAATCAGTCAAGCTCTGTAAACTGATGAATGTTAAAAAAAATAGGGAAAATTCACGAGATACCCCTGTTTTCTTTTGTAATTCACAATATACCCCTATGATTTTAGTATTTAACTTTAAACATGCTTAAATGTTGTCCAAAATTGATGAAACTTTACATGGACGATGCTAAAGTGTTATATTTTGGTCCAATATCAAATTTGAAGTTTTTAAGCTCACATTGACCTATGGGACCTAATGAACAGTCACATATTCATTGGGTCCCACAGGTCACATGTGAGTTTAAAAAGCTTCAATTTGATATTGGACCAAAATATAACCCTTTAGCATCGTCATGTAAAGTTTCATCAATTTTGGACAACATTTTAGCATGTTTAAGTTGAATTACTAAAATCACGGGGTATATTGGAATTACGAGATAAAACAGGGGTATCTCGGTTTCCCTAAAAAATATTCTTAGACACAATGATTCGATGAGAACGACCAAGGGAAAAAATATATACCAGTTGTGTTGTCTTTCTATCAGAGTGATGAAAACGATTATAGAAGGTTGGGTACATGTTTATAATCTCATTAGTGAAACGTTTATAGATTCTTGTGGATACGTAAAGATTGGTTAATGAATGCATCAAATCGACTCCAACAACTCGCTTTAATCGTTTCCAACGTTTATCGCCTTCAGGTTTATCAATCAATCAAGCTCTTTAAACTGATGAATGTTAAGAAAATATTCTTATACACAATGATTCGATGAGAACGACCAAGGGAAAAGATATATAACAGTTGGAATCGTCTTTCTAAAGAGTGATGGAAACGATTATAGAACGGTTGGGTAATGTTTATAATCCTCAGTGGAACATTTATAGATTATCGTGGATACGTAAAGCTATGGGTAAATGATGCATAAAAATCGACTCCACAATCTGTTTATCGTTTTCCAAACGTTTATTCGTATTATGTTATCAATCAGCCAGCTCTATAAAGTTGATAAATGCTAAAAAATACTTTTATATAACAGTACTTAAAGCGTCATCTTTTCTAAAACAGTGATGGAAACGATAATAGAATGTTGTTTACATGCTTCAAATCATCAGTGAAAACATTTATAAATCATCGTGGATACCTGAAAACTAAGGTTATATAAATATGTAAAATCGACTTCAATAACTCAATTTATCGTTTCCAAATGATTTTAGCCTTTAGGTTTATCAATTAGTTAAGCTTTTTAAAATGATAAATACTAAGAAAATATTTTTATACCCAATGTTCGCTAAAAACGACCAAAGCAAAAGACATATAATAGTTAGTGTCATCTTTCCATCATAGGGATGGAAACGATTATATAAAGTCGTGTACATGTTTCTAATCATAAGTAGAAACGTTATAAATTAT
Source organism: Limonium bicolor (assembly GCA_023374045.1). Classification (NCBI taxonomy): domain Eukaryota; kingdom Viridiplantae; phylum Streptophyta; class Magnoliopsida; order Caryophyllales; family Plumbaginaceae; genus Limonium; species Limonium bicolor. The sequence continues at coordinate 68,130,288 of CM041778.1, read as the reverse complement.
CATGGATACGTAAAAATCAAGGTTTAATGAATATATAAAATTAACTTCAACACCTCAGTTTATCGTTTCCAAATGTTTATAGTCTTCATGTTCGTTAATCAGTCAAACTCCATAAAATGATAAATAGTAAAATAAAATCTATTCATATACATAATTATTCAATAAGAACAGCCAAAGAAAAATATATATAACAGTTAGTGTCATCTATTTTAAAATAGCCTGAAACGATCATAGAAGGTTGTGTACATGTTTATAATCATTAGTGGAAACGTTTATAAATTATCGTGGATACATAAAAACAAGATTAAATATATGTAAAATTGACTTCAACAACTCAATTTATCGTTTCCAAACGTTTATATTCTTCACGTTTTTCAATAAGTCAAGCTTTATAAACAGATAAATGATAAGAAAATATTCTTATACACAATGATTCTATAAGAACAACCAAAGAAAAAGATATATAACAATTAGTGTCATCTTATAAAGAGTGCATAACCCATTCGACTAATGATTAAAATATACATGTTAGATTTTATTAAGATTTTTATCAATTAAAAATGTATTCATGAATGTATATAGATATTTACATTATTATATAAAAATTAAGTCATGACATTTATAAAATTGAGTGCTTAATCCTTGAACCTCTAATTCCATAAGCGATTACGGTATTATAGGTTTTATTAGAGAGTACGGTTTATGATGCCCTTATAGTATGTAATTAATAGATACAATATATTAGTGTTCTGTTCATTTCCCTCTTCTTCTTAATTATTTTTAATTTTGAATTTTATTCTAATAAATTTACAAAAATACAAACACAAAAATATTTTTAATGACAAAAAGTTGTAATATTTATATTTATTTATATATATATAGTGAACCCTTTACTACAAAACTGTATAATGTGGGATGTGAAAAAAGAAACAAATAAATAATATAACTTATCCAAATTCTTTGCTAACTCAAAACTATAATAAAATATATAAATGCATAACTTATATTGCCAATAGGTGTAAAAAACCTTACTTAAACAATCAGCTTTGATAATTAAAAACTTAAAAATAAATTATTAAGGGAATAACAAAATAATAGATGTGTAACTTAATATACTACATATAAGGAAATTGAATGATTGAGATTTAAAAAGAAAAACAAAACACGGCCACGATTAGTTCTGTCGTGGGGTGAAAAAACATAGTCTGTCGCGGAAGCTACGGCGGTATATGATACGCCCTGCCTGTCCCACAATTGATGCATGGTTTCCTATAATATTTAGTAGTATTAATTTTAGTATAGTACTATGAATCTTGTTTAAAAATACTTGAGAGATTTTAATTTTTGATATTTAATTTTATTATTTAATATAAAAAAAGTAATTATTTTAAAGAGGAAAAAGGTTTATTTTACTTTTGTATTGAGAATAAAAATAATTTAAAAATTAAGTTTTAAGATAAAAGTTTAGGGTAAGAATTGGAAAGGGAATCTTGAAAATTATCTATTGTGAAGGGATGATAATACTAGTATTTAGATAGAAAAGTAAAAAATAATTCATCCGTTAATTAATAACTGTTATTTTAGGTTGTAACTTTTGTTTAAAAATATATGTCATTCTAGTTTTTTGTCACACTTTTTCCATTTTTAATCTTATTATTCAATATAAAATAATTATTATTTAAATAAAAAAGTAAAAAACATATATATATATATATATGTTTTTTTATTTTTTAATAAGTGTGCAAAATTTTAAAATAAGAATAAGATACATCTGTTTTTTTCTTTTTTCTTAATAGTGTAAGTTTATAAAACAATATTTTAAATGGCGGGAGTATAAAGTAGTAGTAGTTGTTACTGATCCTAACATGAATTTCTGGGATCCATATATGGATCTGGCTCGGTAGTAAAAATTTATTAATCTTATTGAGATGGTGTTTGGTAGAAATATTTTTTTAAAGTAGTTTTATTTTGTCTAGATTATTAAAAGATCTTTCATCTAAAATTGAACTGAATTTAGAAAATCTATGAGGGAGTGAACTGGTTCAATCCGACTAGATTAAACCTAGATCGACACTGATTCATAGTCCTTTTATCTTCCCCACCCTGCAAATATCTCCCATATTAATAATCACTTTTTCATTAACAATGGGTTCGTTTGGGGACAGTTTGAGGGGCTGTTGTTAGGTCCTGCTGCTTGAGATTGAGAAGTTGTCTGCTGATGGTTTTACAGAAGCTGTCAGCTGTTGGTTTTGGTGTTTGGTGGAAAGTCTGTTGATGGTTTTAAAAAGCAGAGACAGAAATAGAGACAGTTGTTAGGTTCTGCTGTTGAAAATTGAGAAACTGTCTGCTGATGATTTTATAGAAACTGTCAGCTATTGATTTTGGATGTTTGGTGAAAATTTGTTGATGTTAAAAATTGAGAAACTATCTACTACTGAAAACTATTCCCCAAACGAGCTCAATGTCGTGCATGCCAAAAAATGAAGAAACATAGGCAAAGTAAGGAAAAAAGGAATTCCGAAGTGTGTGTGAGGTGGACTGTTCATTTTCCTCTTCCCTTATTTCTCGTTGTTCTTGACTCTAGAAAAAAGAATTAGGTTGGTTCGGCAACAACATTTATGTTGCTTTTTTAAAAAAAGAGTAGATTTATCATAAAGCTACTCCATGTGTTTCAATACTATTGGTTCAGAATATTAGTCAGACCCACTGAAATTTAACTTGAGTACACTTGTCAGTTTACTATTAGTTAACCACACTTCAAAAAAGTAACCACACACACCTTTATTGCACCTTTATCATAAATGTAGTAGTTGCTGCTTTTGCCGAAGTACCTTAGACAAGAATTCCATATTTGTGCCTACCATCGATCCTTCCTGATTCTGTGAAATAGGAACCGGTGTTATCTTCCCTTTCTCTCCAATAATCCGGTTAGTGTGTGCAAGAGTATCGACTTTTGGTGAGGAACGAAGATGATGGTATAACTTGTAAATTATAAAAATAGTGATAAGGTACTGAGTCAAAAAATTTAAAAATATCTTAATGTGCATATATATAAGCGAGAATACGTCAGTACAAAGTGTGGAACTTTCACCTTTGATGAGTGTATAAAACTTATTCATAGTAATTTACTAATTTGAAATTTTGGGTCCGTTCGGACTTCTGATCATTAAGCTTGGTTTATAAGCTTTTTGGTAAATGTCACTCTGGTTAACAAATGTTAATTTGACAAGTGTACTGTGGTTAGTTATGCACCAATTAAAAATTGACATGTGTCTATTACTTTTGAGTAAAAGTAACATTAAACTACTGCAGGGAGCAAATCGCATCCATAGAACGCGCCCTTTGTGATTTTTCAAAAACAAAAAAAAAGCTACTACGTATTCTGTTGACGAATAAAACCAACAATTTTCACTGGATAAAGATTATTAACTAGTTGGGATAGAATCTGCAGACCTAAGATTGATGGGGGTTTGGGTATTCGTAAGTCAAAATTAATGAATCGTGCTTGTTTTGGCAAGTTGATTTGGAATTTAGTTTCTAATCCTAACAGTCTTTGCCTGAAACTTCTTCATAGGAGATATCCTAACCCTAACACTTCCAGATGCTCTCCAAATTGGAGATGGATTAAGAAAGGATCTGATGTCATTGAAAAGGGTGCTAGGTGGGTTATTAATAATGGAAGGAAGGTTAAATTTTGGACTGATCCGTGGGTAATTCAACCTTGTCTCTTACAGTGGACTGTTAAGGATGTTCCTAATGAAAACTGGGAGGATTTTTTGCTGACTATTGGTCACCAAATGCTGGGTGGAACTGGGGTAAATTCAGGCAGTTCTTACCCCTAAATATCTGCGATAAAATAAATAATGTTATGGTTTTTCCGGAGGGTGAGTCCGATTATTTGACCTGGAATGATGATCCCAGAGGCGTTTATAGTGTAAAATCTGCTTATAATATGCTTGCTGGGACTGGAAAAGATATATATAATGGTAGTTACTCGCAGGTTCCTTTTAAGGAAATCTGGCGCTTAAATGTCCAAGAAAGAATAAGGGTCTTTATGTGGAGGGTGGGCATTGGTAGACTAATGACTAATTCTCGGCGTTTCCTTATGGGTTTCACTAGTGATAACTCTTGTCACTTTTGTAGCCAGGAGGAAACTCTCTTACATGTACTAAGAGATTGTCCCATTGCGAAAAGAGTGTGGTACAGACTTGTTGCTAACCATTATAAACCCGTCTTTTTTAGGCTGGGTCTCTGTGATTGGATATCAAATTTTCTCTTGAACTCGAAATGCTTTCTGATCCTTGATAAGTGGAAAGCTATCTTTGCCATAACATGTTACGCTCTTTGGAAGTGGAGAAATGAGAAGATATTTGGGAGAGAGAACCGGATGTTTTTGCCTTTCAGGAATGTTACTCTTGCTTTAGCATTAAACAAGAGGGCGCTTTCTGCAGTTGGCATCTCTGAACCAGTAAGCCAACCAGTATCTATGAGTTCAGCTCCTCCAAATGACAGGGAAGTTAATAATTGGACCCTTCCTAATCCGAACTGTTTAAAATTTAATGTCGATTGTGCCACTAACTCTTCCCTTAATATTGCGTCTATTGGCGGCATTTGCAGGAACCATCTAGGAGAGTGGGTGGTCGGTTTTGTGGAAGTGCTTGAAGGACTGGATGTACTGCAGCTGGAAGCTAGAGCCATCCTCAAAGCTGCTACAGTTTCCAAAGAATTACAGTTATCCGGTGTAGACATCTGCTCTGATTCGCGTCTGTGTGTAGACTTGTTCAGTTCTTGTAACTTTAATCACCCCTTGAGGCCTATCATCTATCTGTGTAAAAGTCTAATATCTCAATGTGTGGGGTGTAATATCAGTTTTCACCCAAGATCTTGTAACAAGGCTGCAGACCGTTTGGCTAAAGTAGGACTAGGTTGGGCGAGGGGGTCTTATAGTTTTTCTTCTCCTCCAGTTTGGATGTATTCTCAGCTTGCTGAGGATTGTAACACTTCTTCATCTTAATATAAGTAGGCTTTGCCTCCCAGTTTAACCAAAAAAAAAAGATTATTAACTAGTATGAAAACTGATATGAAAATTAATAATTAAAATTACAATTATCCGCAAACTAGTTAAGCTCAAGTAAACGTCCATGAAACAAAGTTACCATCATTGGTTTCAATAAAAAATAATTACCATTACCACATCAGCCTTAGTATGGCAATTTCGTTTTCTTTTTTTTTTCTGAAAAGAAAATAGAGAAATGAGGGAGCGAGAACGTACGTATGGAATTCAGTTCGGATTATTAAAACCTTTCATATATGTACTATACTAATCAACGAATTGAAGAACGGTTGCAATAATACTGAGGCTTTCAAATATATAATGGAGGATATGTGGCTAAACGAGAGATTCCAAACAGAATAAAATGAGCAGAAGAATTAGGACACGAAAGGAGCTGCCAAGAGACATGGATCTATGGATGGGTGGGATTCCTGACTACTGAGGAGTACTGACCAGTGAGTGACTACTACTGGTGAGAAGATTGGCGCGCGAGTTGAATGGTTGTGGTGGGCCATCAGCCATTCTTTCATTCTTCTTTCAAGAACTTCTTGTTTTGTGTATTTCTTGTTATCGGTCTCTCGAGTATCTGTCTGTGTGACTCTTCTGTGTCTACCACTAACTTGTGTCGGGTCGGGCTTTACCCCGACACCTTTTCGTGCCATCCCTACCGATGAAATCAGACTAAGCTCCCGAGATTTTTTTCTTTTCCATTCTTTATTGAAACTTGAAAAATTCTTAAAAGATGAACTGGTAGACACTACGTTCCAACACAACAGCAAATTAAGGTTATTAACCACGGATATACTCCTATGTGTTTCGGCATTTCAATCACAAATCTCTCTATTACCTAATTTTTTTAAATATATAAGTATATTTCAAATGTAAGAAGAGAGATATTTATGCTAACTATTTGTTTGATAATAGTAACAAGTTTGTATAGTGAAGAGTGATTTAAATTTTATTACATACAACCTATCTAATTCCAGCGTGGATTGTTTGTTTGATAAATCATATTCTTCTTTTGTGTTGATGTTATTTTTTTTTTCATTTTAGATATCATTTGAATTCTAATTCATTTAAGTTCATTGAGACGGTCTATTTTCTAATTGTTGAGTAAGGTGATTATTTTAAGATAATTAATAAATAGTTTATGAGATTAAACATCTGAACTGTTTGTCAGTCACACAATCATAAGTTAAATAACTATTCCTTCATTCATTAAATTTCATGTACTGAACACCATGACGTTAAAATTAACAACAATGAAATCCAAATAATAATGGATACTTATTTTTTTTTATTTTTTTTTGAAAACCTAATGGATACTTATTTTTAAAACAAGATTTAGATTTTATTAATATATTTGTAAGTCAATTTGGGCCAAAATTAACCCTTATTTAATTAGCCAAGTTGAAATAACACTATTAGTTTATATTATTATATTTTAATTATTTACAATATGACAAAGACTTACACTTTTGGTTAGAGAAACATGTTAAAAACTTAAACTACATTATGTATGAGGTAAAGGGAGTAGAAAGTTAATTAGTTTTATTAATTGACCTGTTTTTCTTTTTCTCTTCTCTTCTTTACTGTTTCAAGTTCACATCATTGCGTTCCTTAAATTCAGATAGAAAGAACGAAAAAAAAAAAGAGGATCTTGCCACTTTCGTTGAACTTTGCATTGCATTGCATTCCATTCCATTCCATCTTTCTATTTTCAGTTCAAAAATTTGTAACCAAAGATAAAAGATACCACGTAAAAAGGTACCCAAAGTAAAGTTTTTTTTTTTTTTTTTTATGTAATCACAAAACAAACCAAAAAAAAAAAAAGTTTTCGTAAGCATTAAAAAAGCTATAAAATATACTAGTAATGGGGAGGGTGTGGAGCCAAGCAAGCATGGGTCTGGCGGGTTGCACGTGAGTTTGAGCCCGCAATAATTCTATTTATAAAGTTACGTAACAGCAGCGTTGAAGTTTGATCAGAAATTTTGTAAGCTGCTTTGCATAGGAGTAGAAGAGTATGTAATTTTCTCTTTTGTCCGAATCTTAAATTAACGTCTTGCGGTGTGGATTTGCTTCCTACGCAACCAACAATTATTCCGCGGAGCACCAATACGCAAAAACGTTTTCGTTAACTGTTTCGTATGGCTTGTTTTTGGTAAAATAATCAAACAAGAGTAACAATAATAATAATTTTAATAATTTGTTTTGTATTGCTTGTTGGGTAGCATATAATTATTCAGCAAGCGCCCACTAGGTGATCAAATTAATACTATAGTTTTATGGGCCTTGCGGGATGAACCATAGCACTATATACGGTAAAACATATTACACACAACACAATAGTGAAGTGATTTAATCCATATTCATGTACATTTCCATTTTCATTAACTGCGCCCATCCAGTCAATTGAATGCATCTCAAAGGAATAATAATAGTATCATGTTTTACAAGAGAGATGAACTCAATTTTCTATCTCATTATTCAACAGAGAGATCGATCTAAAGATAAGATTTTTCATTTTTATGAGATTAATTCGGGGAGCTTCCCTTAGTTTATCATTAATCTCATCAATTTAATTTGCTGCAGCAAATGCACCCTAACCTGCCAACGGAGCCTAAAGCAGCTAGAAATGAATAAATATAACTTTGTCCTTCCCCACATTTTTTTTTAAAAGCAAGTGACGATATACTACAATTAATCAAGCTGATAAGCAGTCATGACCTTAAATGAGAAATTTAGTAAAAGAGGTAGATAAAGAGAAAGATGGATGCGGTACTGGTTTAAGCCTTTAAGCTGCAGCATTACGCCGAGGAGCAGCAAAGTGTTAACTACTGGCATAACCAAGATAAGTAAAGCACATCTCGAGCAAATTAAATAGTATCAGTAGAAATATCAATAGAATCCAGACACAAGTTATTGACCACATTGATTAACTACATGAAGGCCTGCAGAATCAGGAACCACACATCTTCGATCTAGTAGGACATCACCAATTTTTTTTTTTTTGGAAACAAAATAGACATCACCAGATGAATAGAAAACAATGCATCGACAGAAGCAAGAAGACTATTGACTTTATATTTATGTGAGTCATGGTCCACTAAATATAAATGTGGTCATGAGGAACGTGGTAATTAACACAAGCAACTCGAACTTAGCCCCCTTCCAAAAACCAACAGTTGGGGCAGAGTAAAAAAATTGTTGGGTTGAAGCCCATATACTGCTTTATTAAAAATGAAAGCCCAAAAATCGTGTAGCGGGCCAGCTACTCCACAACTTCCTAAACATATTGTTACATCGGCAAGGACCCTAGTTAATTAGGGCCGCGCTGAAGAAAGCAAAAGGTCACTGGACTCATGTAAGTTGGGCGCAGAGCCGTTAGGATGGATCCTAAGGAATCCCTTATACACAATCTGAGAGGGATTCCTCCATGCATGTACAAAGAGGATCTTGGATTCTTTTTTTTTTTTTCTATGTATCACCTTACAGTATTTGAAACTTTATGCACACAATGGAATGTGGAAACGAGCTACATAAAACAGAAACGGTACATACAATCGTATAATTAAACATGGACAGGATGTATGATCTTTTTTCTGTACAACTCTATACGAGATATTTGTTCAAGTAATAGATAGACCATTCTTTTCATATATTTTATTAACTTTTAATCTCAAATATTAATAATTTTTTTTTCTTGAATGAGCACAAAACATTTGATTCAAGATAAAGAAAATTATACAATTACATGATGTATATGGCTCAATATTGATGCACAAACCTTTCTCATACGAACTTTACTGGTCACATCCAAAAAAAAATTGAAAACGAGATGTCTAAAAGGAAAAATCAATTATTGGTTTCATGTGCTTCACTTCAAAAATACTATATATGTGGACAGAAGCAAAAAGGAAGGGAAGTCACTGTGTGTTGCACAATGCGATGTTGTTTTCTTAATCTTAGTCCTTTCGTTGCCAGGGTTTTCCCACGCCACGAGTGACACGGACACCTGTGTTGGAAGAGAGTATTAATTGCTCCCTACGATGCAGATTGCACCTCATGCTCGGTGGACAACTGTCTGGATCTTCTCTTCCCACTACACCAATTATTTAGATAACCTTATCAAATTCATATGTACTACCTACTTTAATTTACTCATGACACGGGAAAATGTCATAATCAAACCAACCGAAAGCTCTTCTTCAGGTAATGTTTCAAAATAATAATAAAAAAAAAGGTCCTCAGGTAGTCATCAAAGAGAATACTGACGTGCCACCACATGAATTTTGCTGATATTCACCATTTATACTCCCTCGAGTTTATTTGTCGTTTTGGGTTTACGTAACTGTCTTGTTTGCTTTTTTACACGTTAATCCACTTCAATATTAAACATATTAGATAAATTAATTTTACAAAATTAATTTTTGTAATATATAGTTTATCACCTAAGGAATCTACTACAAAACTTAGATTTATAAAATTATATCATCTTATATATTAAATATTGAAGTCAAACGACATGTCCCAATAGTAAACAGGACGGTCAAGAAGGGACGAGGAACTATGATTAATCTATTTAATTATAAAGCATGATCGTGCTTTCTAATTAATCGTTAATTCTTAAATCAAGACATACTGACTGCATTATCACATCAGGTGGAATTCAACATTGCCGGTCATTCAAGCTAGAGCTAATTAAACCTAAACCGCCCTGGAGACTTGCCCGGCCGTAAAACAGCCCAAAAAAATTAGATTTGAAAAAGAAAATCAGGTATGTGTAAATATAAAAAAGAGTTAGGGTCCGTTCTATCAGAAGATTAATCTCTCACTGTTTTCAAACGCAGCAATAGTTGTGTTTGGATTCTAAGCTCTTGTGCGAGATGGTAAATTCAACACAAAGATATGATAAATAAAACAATGACATGTGACAGATTAATCTAACAAAAAAGTAAAAGTCATCAATCTAACAGACCCTTAGACTTCACAAAATTTTGGGTCAAAACATTGTACAGATCCAAATTTAAATATATATTATTTTAAGATATATATATTATATATTTTATTTAGTTTTTATATATTTTTTATTCAGAATTTTACTAATTATTAAAAAATAGAAATTCATTATTAATTGTATTTAGAATTGTACCATTTATTCAAATTTTATTAATTATTTGTAAAAAAATTGGGTCCGATCGATTGGATACCAGGAAAAAATCTGGTCTTATTTGATTCGGTCTAAAATATAAAATATCAGACTTGAATTCATATCGGAAGTGTAAAACAGTTTCCAGGTTTGACCGATCGACTCATTTGATCATCTCTCTTCAAGCACATAAGGGAGTGATAGAATTGGCAGGCTTAAAACTAGACTAAATTCTGGAAGGAATTGGTAGTGAAATGGTAAGTTGGTGTACTAGCCGTTTTTTTAGCTTAAAGCATGATTATCAATGGTTATTATGAGTTCGTATAAGATGAAAAAGAGAGATAAGAACTTTAATTTTGGGTTTGGAGAAGAACCAAATCATAAATGGGACTCACCACTTTTTTCTTTAATTATAATATGTCCAATACAAATAGTTTAATCGTATATATTTTAAAATCTTAATGCTTCAAAAACTAATAATGATATAAAGAGAAGAAAAACGATGATAATAGTGACAAGAAGGTGTTTATAAATATTTAACATAGATGAATCTTTCAAAACCGTAAATTGTTGAAATATTTTCTAAAGGAGTGAAGAAGTTAAAATTGCTGAAAACATATGTTATCATATAACTGGAGATGCCACATCAGCGATCGAAAGCACGCTGCACCATGCTTCCGGTTGTATAGTAGAAGCTTTGCATATTGACTATGTTCTTTATATTTTTAATATATATCTATTTTAGGTAAATTAATACTTATTATTTGTATTTTAGTGATATAAAAATATGCTGAAAAATATAATATGTACCAATGTATTCATATTGAAATTCATTATAATATTTTAATCCTAAATATCGAGTGAAAATCATAAAAATAATAATTAAATATTAATGTTTGTATTCTTATAATAATTAATAAGTTAAAAAATAGGGAAAAATCACGATATACCCCTGTTTTCTTTCGTAATTCACAATATACTCCTGTGTTTTTCATAATTCAACTTTAAACATGCTTAAATATTGTCCAAAATTGATAAAACTTTACATGGACAATGCTAAAGTGTTATATTTTGGTCCAATTTCAAATTTGAAGTTTGTTAAGATCACATGTGACCTGTGGGACCCAATGAACATGTGGCATATTCATTGAGTCCCACAGGTCACATGTGAGCTTAAAAAACTTCATATTTGATATTGGACAAAATCTAACACTTTAGCATCATCCATGTAAAGTTTCATCAATTTTGGACAATATTTAAGTATGTTTAAAGTTGAATTACGAAAAATACAGGGGTATATTGTGAATTACGAAAGAAAACAGGGGTATATCGTGAATTTTCCCTAAAAAATAAAATGATATGACAAATGGAGAGAGTTTAAAACCAAATGATGAGTTCTCTGATGTTGATAAAAGTTAGATATGATTCTTAAAATGATATGGCAGCGAGAGAAATATAAAAGATAGTATTAAAAACTCAAATTTGGGTTGTTTGATAATCATGCTCTTATACTACCAGTTGTGAGGATTATACCTTTAATCATTAAAGAAAAGTTGAAGGTAAATGAACATATCCATTATCTATCAAATGCAAACACAATTGTTGGGGTTCGTGTTTATGCAATATGAAGAACTACAACTACCTAAAATAACTCTCTATTTCAACTTGGAAGTTTCTTTTTTTCAACTTTTCAATCAATGATCAGATAGAACTCTATAGCAAGGTTGTGAAAACGGTACGGGGTTCATTACGGACTACTGGGAGTACGTGATATAGAAGTATCAATACGGATAAAACAGAGAACCAGTACGGATGAAATATTATATATTTAAATAACAACATATTTATAATAAATATTTACAAATTCCACTATGTACATAATATTTGTATTTGATATTAATACTTTAAAATTTTATATTTAAATATTATAAAGTTATCACATTCTTAATCATAAGAATTAAATAAAAGTTTTGTTGAGTGATATAATATAAGTTACATAAGTGAATTTTAAGAAAAAGCCACACTATTACTAAGTAGAAAAAAGAATAAAAAATAGTAGGATAAAAAAGTTATTGGCATAGTTGTAATTTTGTCCTCATAAATGTTTAATTTATAGTTAATGGTGGTGGTGCTTATATCATAATTTTTTTAAATAAAACCTTATATAAGGTCAGTAATATTTTTATTTAGATATTTCATAGAAAAAGTTCTTCTTCTTTTTGCTCGTGCCAAATCGTTGTCTTTAATAGTTTATACCGTATGCTTTTAAAATATGGTAAATACGGAAATATAGATGATCATACAGCCGTACACCCATGCGAGACGGCGTGTGCAACGAGGCGGATTTCATACAGCCGTGTCAATACGTTTTATTGTAAAAACGGGCGATACACCGTATAAACGGTCGTACCGTACCGTTTTTTACAACCATGCTCTATAGATGCTCTTGTTACTCTCCCAAATCACTCTTTGTTATAAATTATTATATTTAGTGGATGTACATCTAAATGTTTTTTTGTCTATTTAGACCCTTCATTGGTTGTTTGTGTAACCGTCAAAGAACTTTGATATTTGTATTTCCACTTATTAATGAGTCACTTAAAGACTTGATAAATAGAATAAATTTACTTTCACCTTTTGTTTTTGTATTCGATAGAGTAAACATGCATGCATGTTTTATGTAGGGGTGACAATTTTTACCCAACCCGACAACCCGACCCATACCCAACCCAAAAATAGTGGGTTTGGGTCACGATTATTGATCCATTTAATTATTGGGTTGAGTATGGGTTGCCTATTAAATTTGCGGGTTGGGTATGGGTTTAAAGTCCTAACCCTTAGTCAACCCGACCCGTTTATTTTATTTTATTAAAAATAATAATAAATAAATAATTATATAAAAATATAAATATATTACTAAGTAAGTGATAACCTACTTTTAGTATAATACAGATTATGTAGTATCTTTTTGATGAGAGGTTGTTTATTTGATAATACTACTTTGTTGTATTTCTTTATAAAGCAAAAACAAGAGTATTCATTATGTGGATTGTCTAAAGAGAGTGTGCTGCTCTCTCCCCCACAGCTCCCACTGTGGTCATATCTCTTTGTACTCTGAAGATTTTTGTCTATGTTTTGATTCTATATTCTGAAGGAGAAAATACAGTTATATTTGGCCCAGACACGTACATATCACCTTCTTCTGTTAAGTGCCACTAAGCACGACATGTATGTGGAAATAGAAAAAAGACGGAGGATAATGAAAACTCTGGAATATCTACCATATTGAATGTATGATTTCATTCGTTTGTAACTCCCTTTGAGCAATCATATAAAAAATTTAATTCTAGGTCTTTTAAATTTTGCATAGCCTAATTATGTTGGGTTAAACGGGTCGGGTATGGGTTTAATCATTTTATATGGGTTGGGTATGGGTTGATAATTTGTAACCCGAATATTATTGGGTCAGGAATGGGTCAATACAATTTTAATCGGGTTAGATATGGATGAGCTTCAACCCCATTAACCCGAATACTAATTAGTTTGACATACATACTGACCAATTCAATGTCCAGTTGAGATCAATAGTTTTTAATTTAATTTTTACAATTTACGTGACATATTTTTATTCTTTATGTATTTAAAAAAATTAAATTTAAGAAATTTATTTATGAATTTATAATTATATTAAATAGAATACCAACAAATGTATACGAATTACGACATGATGAGATCGTGGAGAGCGCCAGGGATATATATATATATATAACCCAAAAATTAAATTTTTATTTTTACTGATTGTAAAATTTTAGAATATTGATTGTATATTGGTGACTACAGATTTAGAAATTTTGACTGTATTTTTATAAAAATAACTACAAAAATATAAAAGTTGACTCAAGGACATTAAAACATCTCACATAAATTGAAAGTGCGAAAGTATTAATGAAGTGTTTCATGATAAAATTAAAGGGTGGTCAATAGATATATTCTTTGGTTCAGTTTTTACACTGAATGGAAGATACTCCCTCCGTCCTGAATTGACCGTCCTGTTTGCTTTATGGCACGTTTTTCCACTTCAATATTAAACATATAAGATCAAATAATTTTATAAAACAAAACTTTGCAACATATAGTTTATCATGTTAGGAATCATATGCAAAATTTAAATTTTCAAAATTAATTTATCTTATATGTTAAAAATTGAAGTCAAACGACATGTCCAAATAGTAAACAAGACGGTCAATTCAGGACGGAGGGAGTAAAATCTAAGAATTCAAATCCGTGGTCTGATTAAAAATAACCATAAATCAGGGGCGGATTTAAAGTGGGGCGGAGCACTGATCCCCTCAAATTTTTAAAAATTTATAAAATACTCTTATAAATTTTAAAAAATATAAAATAACAAATTATAGTGTTAAAAAATTTGACCCAACAAATAAAACTCCTGAATCCAACGCTGCCGGAAACTTTAAAATTCTAAGAAAATATATCCGCTCTACAAAAACTACCAAAATATATTCCAATCGATCGATGAGAAGCTATTTTTTTCGAAGTTGAACGATGAGAAGCTATTGATATCAGGATTCTCATAACACATTTGTACAAAGTATATTGGCCCTAGGCTTGTAAGCAAATTTGCATATACTAAGCAGCGGCTTAGTTGTAAGTTATGGTGGAATCATTGATTGCACTACTAGTATGTATATAAATTATAAAGGTCGTATCTTGGATCTTTCTCCCTTTTCTATCATACTAAAGAAATACTAGATCTCTTGGATCTGGAACTTGTGAAATATTCAGCTGGTGAAAGGGCATCTCGAGAGAGCATCACTGTACTCTTATATTCCCCCACATGCGGCTCTTGGGGGTCGCAAAAGAGTCGAGTGGTGTATATTCTACGATTGGGAACCATATAGATAGTGGGTAGGTGGGTGGGTTGGTGATAAACCTTTAACCCTACTTTTAAAATTTAAATATTATTTCCCTTGCATATTCTTAGCGTTGTTGTCGTTTAGTCTCTTAGATCAATTCGTGCGGTCGAGGGGATTGCTTATGGAGTTCATCTAGTGAAAGTATATTATTTTATTGTTAAGTATATTTTCAGTAGTTTAGTAATACAACCAATCAAATTGAATTTTCTTACGTTACTTTTTTAAGTAATGATAAAAAAGAAAAGTGGTGAATTTCTCGTCATTGTAATTTTTTTTTTGTTTTCTTATTGACAATTTTACGTGAATCTATACCGTTGTGAATGTCCTTACTTGAAAGTTTTTTATATGTCTGTTTGTGGTCAGCTGTTAAAAGCAACTGTCATAATAAAGTAGAGGAGACGACACTGAAATTGATGACAACTGTTAGCTTAGTGTTTGGATGCAGCGTTTAAAAGTTGTAGTCCCTCGCTTGAAACAAATGCCCTGTAACAAGGGATCACATGATTCCTAAGGAATCCACAACAAGGAAAGTAGATTCTACTCACTAAAAAAATATTATTTTAATCTCATCTCTCACATTCTCTCTCTATGTGTGAGCAAGAACATTCTCTCTCTAGGTACGGGTTGTTCTGTGGCAGCATCAAAAAGCTACTCATACTAATTTTTTGTTTAATCCCACCATGGTTAACAAATAAGGTAATGCCAACTATATTTGTGTGGGTCCAATTAATTTAAATTATCCAACAAATAAGTGACAAGTGTCACATTAATGTAAAAAAAAGATAGAAGGCCATGAGAGAACGACCCCTTAATTAAGTAACTCTTTCATATTTTCTGTGCTCCACCTCATCATTTTTTTTCATTTTTACCACTATGGAAGAAATCAATACCATTATGGATACCCTAATAAATGACTTTATTAATCATGACAATTAATTAAGGCTAATTAGGTGCAAGCATGAACATAAGCTCCGTTAGTAGACTGGCAGACTTGAAGGAGTTCTGGCTGGGAATCCTCCTCCATGTGGCCTGGTCGTGGCGTGACCGTAACGGACTTGTTAATATGAATCTCTCAGTATAACCCAACCGAGTGAGTGCCTACCACATACCGAGCGAGATTCCAGCCATTGATACTGAATGAGCCTTTTTCTAAGAAGCGAAATGTTTTATATCATTTATGTCGGTCAATCTTTTGCCTAATCGTGGAATCTTCTAGTCGATTTTAATAGAATTATAGTATAATAGTAGAACATCTTCTATGATTATTTCTTTATACTCCCTCCAGAATTGACCGTCTTGTTTACTATTTGAATATGTCGTTTGATTTCAATTTTTAATATGTAAAATAAATTAATTTTGAAACAAGTTTTGCATATGATTCCTTACATGATAAACTATATATTACAAAATTTAGTTTTATAAAATTATTTTATCTTATATGTTTAATATTGAAATGGAAAAACGCGCCATAAAACAAACAGGACGGTCAATTCAGGACGGAGGGAGTATTAATAACAGACATGGGCGGATGCAGATATGGCTGTCTTAACGGCTCGAATACTTCAGATATATCCGAAAACTGAATTATTTTTGATATTTTTTCAATTTCGGTTTTCAGTTGACTGAATTTTATTTCGGTTTGGTTTTCAGTTATTGAAGAGAATATTTCAATTAACCAAATTTATTACAATTAATCGTAACTAATTCGGTTTTCAGTTATTTAATAGAAAAAAAATTCGGTTGTTGAATTAAATTTCAGTTAATTCGGTTATACCCGAATAACCGAAAACCAAATTTATATGTATATAGTATAGTGACCCCATAGATTAGAGAGTTGTTGGTGCTGTAGTAGTAAGATATAGAAATATTAAGGTCTTGTTCTCTACCCAACTGCCAGAGGTAGATTCTTGTAAAAAGCTAGTATAACTAGCGTTGTCAAATGGAGAGTTCAGTGATAAAATGTGATAATCTACCCTAGCTTAATCTGTTCAAATTAGTTTAAGAACGAAGCCTAAGTGAGTTATCCTAGATTCAAATCCAACTATAATTAAATATGTTATAATTTTTTTCATTCGAAGAATAGTGACCCCATATAATTTACATCCTGGCTCCTTCCTGATGATAACAGATGATGTTTAATTCTATCATATTTTTTTCATTATTGTTTTCTCCTTCATAAATAATCCTACAATTTTGAATTTTCAATTTTTAGAAAATAAGAATTAAATAATTTATATTTTAGTGAAAAACTATCTATTGTGAGCATAAGAGAGTATATATATAGTAAATGAATATATCAACAATAGTAATATTATATTTTGATTATGTATTAAATGTTTATTGTAGTGTTTTTCTCAATAAATGTATCATTATTCGTTACTATAGTTAGGCCCGTTGGTTCTCTGCGATTGATATATAAATCTACTTTTTTCAAAACATGAGCGACATTTGTCAAATTTTTATTGGATAAAAACAAAACACTACACACATGTCCAATCTTAATATGTTAACCGCGGTGACATTAAAATAAACACAGTTAGCTAGTATCAAATGCCCTCTTAGTGTAGCAAGAAACTTTTTTTTTTGATAAAATTGGGATCATCTTATATATATAAACTTATGAGACACAAGACAAATTTAAGGGAGCTACATCCCTTAAGTCTTGAGGATCCAAATCTAACTTACAAGCTATTAATTTATGAGAGGGAACATGCTCCCTAAACCAAAACAAGGTTCAGTCCGAGAAAATATTACTTAAATTACACACAAGCCTAATAGGATGATTGTCATAGAAAGTGTCTTCACAACAAATAACATTTGTAAAGTTGGGGACAAGATTTCTAATTTTTAGACATTCTTCCAAAGTAGAGTCGTCTTTCCAGGTAGAGCCAATGCGAAGAGCATTCTTGAAATGATCATGAGCTGAGTCAAAACATATGC
This sequence comes from Limonium bicolor, assembly GCA_023374045.1. Lineage (NCBI taxonomy): Eukaryota > Viridiplantae > Streptophyta > Magnoliopsida > Caryophyllales > Plumbaginaceae > Limonium > Limonium bicolor. The sequence goes on along the minus strand of CM041778.1, from coordinate 68,112,212 downwards.
TATGGCTACCCACCGAGTAGGCAAGTTCCATAGCAATTCTTTTTGTTTTGATTTCAGAGAGATGCACTGTCGTAGTGCTAGGGATTCTCCGGTTGAAAGCTGCCAAGGGAAGACCATGGTCATCACGAATCAAACCAGCTATAATAAGGTCTCCTTTGTAGTTGCGGAGCTGACCAGTGCTGATTTTTGAGTGCCCAGAAGGAGGGAGAGACCACTGAGTCAAAATACTACCTGTTGAATTATCTTGGTTCATGATCTGGATGTAGGCTTCAACAAAGGCTTTGTTATCTCCAACAGATTTCCACCAAGAAATCTTCATATTATGCTTGACTTTGTTCCTGGCAGAGTAGATAATCCACAGATTATTAGCAATAAGAGACAGTTTCTCTACAGTCCAACAGTTAGCCATTGAACAGAACCAGTCGATGAGGATATCAGCCCTAGAAGAGGGGACACTGGTGACATCGACCAAGTTGTTCCAAATCTCAGAAACAACACAACAATGGAAAAAACAATGAGCTAAAGTGTCTTTGGCTCCGCAGAAGAAACAGTTGGAAGGACCACCAACTCTATTTGCAAGATTATCCTGGCAAGGGATAATATTCAACAGGAACTTCCACAGATTGAGTTTAACTCTTGGGCAACAGATCTTGGGATCAAATTTTTTGCACAATCTGCTAGCAAAATGAGAAAGATTGGATGAACTTTCTACCACTGAATCATCAAGAAGAAGGTTGTAAGCTGATTTAACCGAGAACTTGTGGTCTTTGGTGTGAGACCAGATCCACTGATCAATACCAGGATCAAAAGAATGTAATTGAGGGTTGGAGTTATCTCCAACTTGACTTTTGATTCCTTTCTTGAAGAGATCCAAGGCTGAAGTGATTGACTTCCAAATAGTGCTGCCTTTTGAACTTGGCTCAATCTCACTAATGTTGTTGTTGGGGTAGTAAATAGTTTTAAGAACTTGGGCAACCAAGGAGTTAGGATAGATTAACAATCTCCATAGTTGTTTAGCAAGGAGGGCTTTGTTAAAACTTTCCACTTATCTGAATCCTAAACCACCATTCTCCACTTTTCCACACACCTTTGCCCATTTAATCCAATGAAGTGATTTCCCACCTACTTTACCACTCCACCAGAAGGAGGAGAAAGCTGAATTAAGTTTGGAAGTTATATTCTTTGGGAGGGAGAACAGAGACATTGTATAATTTGGAATGGCTTGTAGCACACTAGAAACCATGATGGATCTAGCCGCCTGTGCCATTGGTTTTGACCAGCTGGATATTTTTTTGTGGACAGAGTTTAGAAGGTAGGAGAAAAGGTCAGATTTATTTCTACCAATTTTGAGTGGCAAGCCAAGATATTTGGAGAAGGAGGGGACTTCTTGAACATTAAGCATGTTGGCTATATTATTCTTGATATTAGGGGAGAGCTTTTTGCTGAAAATGAGCTCAGATTTTTCAAGGTTAATTTTGTGGCCAGATGAAAGGAGAAATCTAGATATTGATTGGTTTAGAAATGATATATTTGTGGTGTTAGCAAGACCAAAAAAGAGGATATCATCTGCAAAGGCTAGGTGAGAAATGGAGGGGCAAAGAGGGGAGAGTTTAATACCTTTGAAATCTCCACTGGAATCAACTTTGTTTAGAAAACTTGAGAGAGCTTCCTGAGCCAAGATAAATAAGAAAGGGGATAGGGGATCCCCTTGTCTTATGCCCCTAGACTGAGAGAAGGAAGTACCAGGCTTGCCATTGATGAGAATAGAGCAATTGGCAGATTGAACACAATTCATGACTGGGTTGAGCCAGTTGGCTGGAAATCCCATGGAAGTGAGAATTGCTTTCAGAAAACACCACTCAAGCCTATCATAGGCCTTGCCGAGATCCACCTTAAGAGCAAAAAAACCTTTCTTAGTAGCTTGATTCTTCTCTAAAAAGTGATGTAACTCTCCAGCTAGGATGATATTATCAGTGATCAGCCTGCCCTTAACAAAGCCCGATTGGTTATGAGAGATGAGATGGGGTAACATGTGATGGATTCTGTAGGCTAACGTCTTAGAAGCAATTTTGTAGATGAAATTGCAAAGAGCAATAGGTCTGAACTTGTCAATATCCACTGCACCATTGGTTTTAGGGATAAGAGTAATGAAATAATCGTTCAAAGTGGATGGGAGGACCTGGCCTCTAAGAATAGGCATAACAGCATCAATCACCTGATTTCCACGATATGTAGGAGAGCTGGAGAGGCACAAGTGAAGCAACTAGGGTCCCACGACACGCGCGATTTAGAATAATCAATTTGTGTGTTTTTCTTGAATTCAGTCAAAGAGCAAGATTATCAAGAACATAAATATGGGATTTATCACTTTCTTTTCTATCTCTCATTGTCACATCTTTTTAAGAACTATGTCTATTTTTTCATCAATATCAGAGAACCCATTATCTGGTTTTAAACTTTCTTTATTGACATATTATTTTATTTTTTACTTATTATATTATAAGAATTCAAACATTAATCTTTAATTATTTATTATTATATTTTCAATAATACACAATTAATCTAAACTTACAGTTTTATTTATGATTAAAGATTATTATATTTTTGAAACAAAAATAAAATAAAATGTATTCATAATTTTAATGTACTTTTTCTTCTTACTCATCCCTCGCTCTCGGATTCCCCATATTTCGATTGCCTTTTTGAACCCTGCCTCTCTTTCCTCTTCCCTTTTTCTCTCCCCCCCCCTCCCCTCGTCCCGTCCTCCTTTCTCTCCCTCTCTCTGTTCCCCCTCTGCCCCTCTCGTCCCCCTGCTTTTCCCCTTTTTTGCTCCCTTTCGTTTCTTTCTCTTCCTCTTCCTTTTTCCCCTCTACCGCTTTCCCCTCTGGGTTTCTCTTCGCGTCCCCCCCTTCCTCCTCCCCCGCCGTCCCCCTTTTTTTTCCTTCCTCTTGCCCTTGTCACCTGTCCTCCTGTCGTGTTGTCCCTCTTCTTTTTTTTTCCCCCTCCTTTCTTGCTGCGTCCCCCGTCACCCCCCTCTGCTTGTCCCCCCCCTTATCCCCCCCGTCCCCCCCGTTCCCCCTTGTTTTAAGGCATTTAAACGTTATAATTGTGACTCCACATAAGTTAATGACATTTTATGTTGTGTTTGACTAAATTACAAACATTGTTACACTTTCAGAACGTTGTATTGAAATCGCAGTTGAAAACGTTAATTTCGGGTAAAAAACGCTCGTACTATATATAGCCTAACCTTCCTTGGATTATTCATTTCTCACTTACTCACTCTCTCTCCTCTATCTCTCTTCCTTAAGAAGCTCTCTTCTGACTGCCGGAGCCGCCACTGCCGGAGCCGCCACCCGCCGCCGCCAACCACCGCCGGAAAAATTTTCTGATGAGTTTTTCGAATTTTTTTTTGCAACTTATAGATTTGGGTGTCCTGAGTATGAATTTGGTGTTAGTTTTTTGAAATTCAACATCATTTGAGCTAGATCTAGCATGAAAAATTTGAAAATATTCAAAAAAAGAGAAGGCTGGGCGAGCAGCGCAGGTGCTCTCCTGCAACCAGGGCGAGCAGCGCCGCCGCTCTACCCGGAGAAAATCGAGGACCGCTGCTGCTCGATCTGGAGACGCGCGAAGATTGGGGCTGCTCGACTAGTGTGTGCGCGCGCCCGACGACGGAGGCGAGGAGCTGCGGTGCTCGAGTCGACTGGAGGCGAGGAGCACTGGTGCTCGCCGTTGCTGGAGTCGAGGAGCAGCAGTACTCGACGGTAGAGAAGTAGAGGGGCGGCGCTGCTCGCCCTGTTGCAGGAGAGCACATGCGCTGCTCGAGCTAGTTTTTTTTTTTGAATTTAATATTTTGAATGATTTTTAAATGTTTTAATTTGTTTATTTTTTAATTCTAATATTGTGAATTCTTTTTAAATGTTTTAATTTGTTTTTTTAATTCTAATAAATATTGTGAATGATTTATAAATGTTTGAATTTTTTTTGAATTGTAATAATGTGAATGATATGATTATAAATGTTTGAATTTTTATGTTATGAATGAGGAATATAACTGTGAGATATTCATATGCAATGATGGATCGTTTGAAAAAAGCAGTGAAACATGTATACACGAAGAGGAAGAATAAAGACCGGGGTACGGAGCAGCCTATGACGGCCTCGTACCATCGTGGTGTACGTGCTCCTGGTGAAGGGCCGAGTAATCCTGCCCCCCATATGGAAGCAGCACGTTATTCATCGTTCCATCCGGGTCAATCTTTCAACGACCCGGCGTTTCAAGTACCTGCACCACCAATAGTAGCAGAGGATGACTCGGCGATGTACAATATACCGAGGAGACGCATGCCAGTGGCGTCATCATCCAGTAGTGCTTGGTCTGACAAATCACTGCACAGTGCTAGCTACAACATCTCCAGCGAAGCAAGCCACCAGACTGCTCCGTTAGAAGCTCAGACGTCAGGCGGTGGTAGTTCATCACGTCCACCACGCCCATCACCTGCCCGTGCTAATGAGGACCATGTGATGACTAAGTGTTCGCCACATGCTGATGACGGTGGTCGTGGTGCTGATGATGAGGACTCACCCGACGTGGATGAGGAGCAGGATAATGAAGATGATGAAGTCATGGATAAGGAGGATGACACTGACGAGGAAGCAGCGCTAGCGTTGGTTCCAATCATTCCTACCTCTTGGAAGTTGACAGAGGTGCCAGTTCTTGGCGGTCCACTATTCACTAGTGTTATCACTAGCTTCGGGGGTCATGTAGCGCTTGACTTATGGACCTCGACTAAGGTATGTTCTCTATCTTCTCCTGTATTTGATCATTTAAATCATACAACGTTTTGTAAGTGTTGAATATTGGTCATTATATAGGATCGTGGGGTTTTGAGTTTCAAATCCCGTAGGGTGATGCTTACATGCGGGCCAAACGATCAAGTTACCTGCAAAAGAGCAAGGAACATGCTTAAGTATTCTGGTATAGAGCACCTACAGGATATTACGATGTCATACAACAATATGTACCTCATCAGTGCTTTTGTGGAGAGGTGGCAGCCTGATACAAACTCATTCCATATGCTGTTCGGTGAGATGACGATTACCCTGCATGATGTGTGGATGATACTGCAAATCCCCATCGACGGTCGTCCATTGATAGGGGAGATGTCGAAGGAGGTAATGGCTGATTGTCTTGATTTTGGAGGAGATGTTGAGACTATGACAGAGACACTGTGGAATACCGGTGTTGTATCGATTGCGAGCTTGTTGTAGCACTGTAGGGATGAACCTGAAGACCCAATGAAGCAGGCATGTGGTTGGTTGTATCATTTGATCGGTACCACCATATTAGCTGGAAAATCAAATGGTCATCTGAGTCCACAGCTGTTCTCGTTAGTAGCTCCCATGAAGAAAGCTACCAAGCTTCGTAAATATGCATGGGGAGCTGGTACTCTTGCATGGTTATATCGCCAGGTAGGGATAGCCTCTCGTGCCGGCTCCAGTGGGATAGCTGGTTCTATGACGTTACTTAAGGTATGTGTCATAATGTGCATCTAGTATATGATAACTCACTGAGTATTAATAATTGGTACTACTTAATCATTCTAGTGTTTTATATGCACAATGCTGGATTTATGCGTACTTTCCTACATTAAGACCAGCGATTAGCCCAGACTGGCGCTCTAATGATGATAGACCTTGGGCTCTAAGATGGGTGTGATCTATCTCTCAAGTGCAGGATCATCGTTCACTGCAAGGCTATCGTGAGCATCTAGATGCTTTGACTGCTCTAAGTGTAAGTGTTTGTAGTTGCTAACACATTGAACCATTATTATTTTTGTCTTTCGTTGTTGGTTACATCTTACTATTAATGTTCATTGTAGATTGATTGGTTGCCCTACTGTCGCGATAATGTTAATGTTCATGGAGGGCGCACATGGTATAGAGGTAACATACAGGTTATGGGGTTGAATGAGCCATACTTGCCTGGGCGTTGTCTGCGCTAATTTGGTTACATTCAGGGTATCCCTGAACCTCCTATTAGACCCAACCCAAGGTCTGAAAAAAGAGGAAAAACCCCACCCTACACCTGTGTATACCCCCCATGTATAGTTTATGGGAAAACACTCCTAAATTGCTAGTTCCAGGGTATACGCCCACAAATGCGCGGTTGCATGCTTGCGACCCACTCTACCTAGATTGGTACACCAAGCATACACACCCAAAGATCCTAAACCCTGAGAGTTATCAGACCACCCTAGTTCATCGTCCAGATCCCTGTCTAGTAAGTCATATTTTCATACTACTTCATCACATATCACTTTTATTTTTTATGTGTACTTACCTGACCAAGTGTGTTACAGCTACTGTCTGAGGCAAGTGAGCTTGCACGCCCGTACTACCAAGAGAACAATGCATGGGACTGGTCATACTATCGTCAGGGGATCCAGAAGAAGAACAAAGGGATGCAACTCATGGTCTTGAGGATGTGTTCGGCTCTTTATACATATGGGATAGTTACCAGCGCCAGCATGGTGCACCCTAGTGGTTGTCATCTTGGATTTGGATGTAATAAACTTTAGTATCATCTTGGAACTATTTGCTGTCTTCCATTTTTACTTGGTGTGTTAGACGCTAGTACAATTTGTGTGGTTGTAGTTTTTTTCTGGTGGACTTGGTGATGGTGGAATTATTGCTGACAATGCTGGTGACCTTGTTGATGATCTGTTGGTTGATTTTGTGGAGGTTCTTAGAACCGGTGGAGATAAGAAAAACAGGGGAGACTATGCCAAATTTTTTCTAGAAATGCATCGTTTATGCAGTGCTTTAAAATCAGCAAGATTTCAGCTTGATGATTAGAGAAGCACGTATATGTCACGAGAAAGTGAATAACTATCTAACATGTACCAAAGATTGTATATGTCACGAGAAATGAAATATATCAAAATGTAGAAATTCCTAAGAAACAAAAGATGCGTGATCAGCTTCAATCTAAACTTCCCGGAATGCCTTTGTTTCTGTTGTGCTTGCTGCTTGAGAGAAAGAATTGTGATACTTATGGGCCTTGGCAGAAGAAGAATTTGGTGTCGTCACACAATGCATGGCTCCTTTCAAAGTTAACGATCAGTATTTGACAAATGTGCTTCTTAAGATCAATGCCAATCTGGGTGGTCTAAATTCTTTGTTGGTCGTTGAGTGTTCTCAGGAATGATAGTGTTGAAATGAAATATCTAACATGTACCAAAGATTGAATATGTCACGAGAAATGAAATATATCAAAATGTAGAAATTCCTAAGAAAGAAAAGATGTGTGACCAGCTTCAATCTAAACTTCCTGGAATGCCTTTTGTTTCTGTGTGCTTGCTGCCTGGGAGAAAGAATTGTGATATTTATGGGCCTTGGCAGAAGAAGAATTTGGTAGAATTTGGTGTCATCACACAATGCATGGCTCCTTTCAAAGTTAACGATCAGTATTTGACAAATGTGCTTCTTAAGATCAATGCCAATCTGGGTGGTCTAAATTCTTTGTTGGTCGTTGAGTGTTCTCAGGAATGATAGTGTTGAAATGAAATATCTAACATGTACCAAAGATTGTATATGTCACGAGAAATGAAATATATCAAAATGTAGAAATTCCTAAGAAAGAGAAGTCCCCGAATTCAAATATGATGAATCATATAATTAAAAGTGAATAACTATAACAACACATTTATTCCACGTCCAAACATCTACCAAAGATTATAAATCCCGAAAATTATGACAACACGAGAACTAACAAGATCAATTATGCAATAACCAATAACCTAATTATTTCCTAACCTTTGTCTCTCTATTCCCCGTGCTATTACATTACATCGCATCTCATAAATTGGTTTTTGGTGTTGAAAATCATCATCATCGGGCTCAATAGGATCATAAATAACAAGTAATGGAATATGAGCGATGAAATCATTATACTCCATGTAATTCTCCATCATCCGGCGAACTGATGTATCATTTCGTACATGAATTAAAGTCCACTCGTAGTCGCTCTCCAGCCCCAAATACACCATGGTTGTTATGTTTATTCTGCCGAGGAGGGACTGTAGTGCTCGAATTACTCATCGTTGTAGATCATGGAGATTACTAGGATATGTCATAGTAACTTCTACGCGTCTGTGCCCCATTCTTCTATCAAATTGTGCTCTATGATGACCAAAAGTAGCTACATAATTAACGTGCAAACAGAAAGGAAACTCCATTTGATTTTGAGAGCGAAATGGGAATTAAGGTATAAAGAGTTCAAGCAAGATGTAATAAGACAGATTCTGAGAGCACAGGGTAAGGAATGAGTATGTTGGGACACTAATACCCTCTTTTATAATATTTGAGTAACGGTCACTGACATGTCCAACGGCTACTGAAAGAAAACAGGGTTATATCGTGAATTTTCCTTAAAAAGAATTCACCCCCACTATTGAAATTAGATTCTAGCCGAAGGAAGCGTACCAAACACACCATGGAGAAGTTGATGATCCGGTACAAAGTGAATTCAAAGTTACCATAGGTAATTACTTTTGTCAGGAAAGGTACACGTATCAGGTCACTGTGCACGTACCAGGTTACCGTTTGCAGTACAAAGTGAATTCAAAGTTACCATAGGTAATTACTTTTGTCAGGAAAGGTACACATACCAGGTCACTGTGCACGTACCAGGTTACCGTTTGCAGTACAAAGTGAATTCAAAGTTACCATAGGTAATTACTTTTGTCAGGAAAGGTACACGTATCAGGTCACTGTGCACGTACCAGGTTACCGTTTGCAGTACAAAGTGAATTCAAAGTTACCATAGGTAATTACTTTTGTCAGGAAAGGTACACGTACCAGGTCACTGTGCACGTACCAAGTCACTGTGTACGTACCAGGTTACCGTTTGCAGTACAAAGTGAATTCAAAGTTACCATAGGTAATTACTTTTGTCAGGAAAGGTACACGTACCAGGTCACTGTGCACGTACCAGGTTACCGTTTGCAGTACAAAGTGAATTCAAAGTTACCATAGGTAATTACTTTTGTCAGGAAAGGTACACGTATCAGGTCAGTGTGCACGTACCAGGTTACCGTTTGCAGTACAAAGTGAATTCAAAGTTACCATAGGTAATTACTTTTGTCAGGAAAGGTACACGTACCAGGTCACTGTGCACGTACCAGGTTACCGTTTGCAGTACTTGTAACCTTGTGGCTAGTTCATGACCAACCTCTATATAAGGGATGCCTCCTCCATTTCATCTTCACACACTCACTCTCCATATTCTCGAAGCTCTCTATCTCCTCACTCTCTTCCAAAAATAATTTCGTAAAACTGTGCTAGCTCTCTAAACATGAGTCAATCTTCAGATTCCGAATGAGTATGTTCCAGTATCAAGCCCCGTAAGTATTTAGTTTATTGTCTTTGTAAATCATATTCACACTAATATTTCATATTTCAATATTCATCTAACATTCTCTCGACCCTTATTGCAGGAAAGTGACTCAACCACTGATTCAGATTGGGATGAATTTGATGAAGGCGTTCCAGATCATAATGCAGAGATGGATGACTACATGCAATAGATGTATAATCGACCTCTGGTGGTGGATACAAGTTACTTATTTCAAACAAACCAGGCCTTTAGGAGTAAAGAAGAAGCGAAAGCTTGGGTAGATAGTGTTGGCCATCCCAACCATATCTACCATAATTCAAAGTTCTCGGTCGGGCCAAGATTTCCACATAACATGCGAGAGGTATTGGAAACCACGAAGGACATCACGACCTGGTGTCATCAACCGGCGCAGATCATCTGGTTCAAAGAAATGTGGTTGTCCTTTTCGAATTAAGGGGTATTACACAAGCTACGGGTGTTTCTTGCAATGGGTAACGGATGGCATAACCATGATCTCGATGAGTGGGCAGAGGGTCATTTTGTGGGAAAACGCCTGACTGAGGCGGAGGAGATTATGATTGCTCAGAGAAGCAGAGTCGGTGTGCCACCCTGTGCAATTTATTCAGAGCTCACAACAATCAACCCAGAAACGTCAGCAACAAGGAAAGACATATACAACCGGATACAAAAAACAAAACTAGAAAAGAGAGATGGTCGATCTATGGTGCAGACTCTGCTGAGTGAGCTAGACAAAAACAACTACTACTACGATTACACTACAGAACCAAGTCAACTCAGTATGTCTCAAATAATTGCAATCCTTTAGGTTTCATATTAATTTGATAGATAACATGATTATATTTCACAATTTAGGGGATCGAACACGACTTGGGTCCATCTTCTTTGCACACCCTACCTCTAGATTACTGCTCCATGCTTTCCCGTATGTCATAGGCATTGATGCTACCTATAAAACGAACATAGCAAAAATGCCTTTGGTTCAGTTCATCGGGATGACGAGTATAGGCAAAAACTTCAGCATTGCCTTCGCCTTTCTTGTATCAGAATCAACAGACATGTATGTGTGGGCACTTCAACAATTAAGGGAACTCCTCGGGCGGACTACAACCTGTATTTATCACCGACAGATGTCTGGCCCTGATGAATGCCTTATAGAGGTATTTCCTGAATCTCATCATCTACTATGTCGGTGGCACATAAGTAGGAACGTTCAGGGGAAAGCCGAGACTTATATGGGTGATAGAGGAAGGGCGGCGGCTGCAGTCCGAATGTGGACTTCGGTTGTCTACTCGAGCACAGAGCAGGACTACAACGAGAGGTACGAAAATTTCAAGAATACATACCGAAGCTACCCACGTTTCATTACGTATGTTGCATCAGTCTGGGAGAAATACAAGGAAAAATTTGTGGAGGCTTGGGTCAAGAATGTGTTGCACTTCGGCAACACAACGACAAATAGGTAAAATTGTTAATCTTGTAATTTTTAAGATAATACAGTCATTGTTATAGATCTATAAAACTTACTTAAACATTTGATAGGGTGGAGAGCGCACATTCTTCTCTAAAGGCGAGATTAAGGAGTGCTAGACACACTTTGGATGTAATCTTTCCAAAGATTAACGATCATGTGAATACAAGCATCCGGGAGTTAAAAAAGGATTTTGAGGCAGCCAGGACAAAACACAGAAGAGAGCACATGAGGGTTCCAATTGCTGACCTGATCGGGAAGGTTAGTATCCTTTGCTTAGATGAGCTAGTCAAGGAGCTTGGAAGGGCGAATTATGTGCAAATGGACAGCTCACTCTGTGGATGTGACAAGGTAACCTCTCATGGATTACCTTGCACTTGTAAATTAAACTACATGCTGGATAGTGGTATACTATGCTCGAAGAGGGATATACATCGTTTCTGGTATACCCTAAGCTGGGAGAAACATGAATCGACAATTGATATGGTATCCTATATGGAGGAAGAATAGAATAGATGCGAGATATAGCTTCTGAGGTAGCACAGTTAGATGATCCTACTCTGATGGCGAAATGTTACAGTCAAATCCAAAACGTCCTTCACCCAGATATGGTGTGCCAATTAGGAGAGTCATTGGAACAGTTTGGGATTGGCAACCTACCGGGACCTCAAGACCAAACCGACGGGAACCTTCGTCTTGGGAGCGTAACCGACCAAGGGCAGGCCAGTCAGAAGGAGCGCCATCAAATAGAAGATCACGTAATAGAGGATCATCAAATCCGAGTCGATTCCTGCCCCTAGACAACTTCCCATACTACCAGAATTTCAACCCCAACCTATATCAATATATGACTGGGTATATTGATGTTCGTGGAGATGAGAATTGTGGTTTCAGGGTCATTGCTGATTACCTATATTCAAATGAAGAGAGGTGGAAAGATGTCCGTAGAGCATTGTACAATCACATGAAGAATACAGAACCGGCGAATGGACTATACAAGGCCATTTTTAACGAAGGACCGTACAACAACATGTTAAGAGCGCTTCATTGGAATTTAGGAGAGCCAGCACCTCCAGAGAAATGGATGACCACGGAAATGGGGTTGGCGATCGCGACAAGTACACTTCGATAGTAGTTTTCTACTCTACTGTCTATGGGGGTATGGCAAGTGCCACATACCTTCCTCGATAATTATACCGATCGTGATAGCCCAAGAGGAGAGATCCACATAGGAATTTGCCCCCAGGGTCATTTCGTAAGGTTCGGCATGGTTGATGACTCCCCACTCCCCCTGTCTATCCGTAGTGGTTCTTATAGAGATCCAAACACTGTCGGACCTTGGATTCATCAAATACAATCTAGGTTAGATAGTTGGATCAACGTTGTACTTAGTTTTTCTTTAACTTAGTTGTTGAACTTAGTCTTTCTTTAACTTAGTTGTTGTAACTTAGTTTTTCTTTAACTTAATTATTGTAAATTAGTTGTTGTAACTTAGTTTTTCTTTAACTTAGTTGTTTTTTAATATATTGACTTAAATTTGGTCATTCAATTGTCTATTATTTCAAAAAAAGTGTCTCCCCGTAACGTTCAAACTTATTCAACTAAGTTTGGTGAAAAAAAAAATTGTACTGTAAATAGTAAAGTATTTTGCTATTCGCAGTATAAATTAATTTTAAGTCAAATTAATAATATAAACACATAAAAATGTAATCCAACACTTTTTTTACCAAAAAAGGTTCCTGTATTGATTCAAAAAAAAAGTAACTAGTAAAATTCGCTACTAATCAACTACAAACTACTTCGGTAAATTTACTTTCAGATATCATTTTTGGAAAAAAAAAAAAAACACAGCGACACATTATTACATGTGTACAACGTCAATATGAATTAAAAAAATTTTGTACTGCGGTGATTAGTAATTTTGTACTGCGAATAGCTAGCCCCTTTTAAAATATATAAAATTTAACTATTTATATTTGATTTTATAATTAGAAAAAAAATGATGAGTCACATTTTATAGGTTCGTAAAGGGTTTTTTCCGAAGAACCCAATATTAGAGTTATTATCTCTCTCTTTCACCTTATATTTTTTTTATAATATACATTATTTTAATAAAAACTATTGATATTCATATACTCTAACGATCTTGGCAGTTTAATTGGGGCCGTGCAGAAGCATTACGCATCGCGCTATCTTAACCCCATTCAGACATGCAATAGGGGCATAACAAATAGGACATACATGGGGCATGGGACGTTACTCCTATCTCATTGTAGTATTATTAATGTATGTGATCAAGTTTGGATCGTCCGATAAAGATTACTAAGCATAACGGATTTTGGTTAAATTACATCGTGGGTCATTTTGAAAGAAATTGGATCATTCGATATGGGATGTGTGGAATGGATTTAACTCTTAGGTCAAAATCAGATTTGCGTTAATAATATTACAGATCGGTTCGGGTTTAGATTATGTTGGGGTTGACTTTAATAAGTTTATTTCTTATTTCATGTTACATAAATTACCAACTTAAGTTGTTAACTAATTATTTACATTCGGTCATAATAAATCAAGTATCATGTTAACGGTAGAAAAATCAAATTCTAATACAATCTATCCTATATCCTATAGGGACGGGTGATGTTAAATCTTTAGCATATTGTCATAAAACAAAGATAAGTAACTAACTCAACACCTCACATTTAACATAATAAATCAAAATAAAGTAAAGTTAAAATAGATAATAGAATTTCAAGTTTGTTCATGCACTCGGATGTCTTCTATCACTTTTATTTCATGTCTTTCAAAACTTATACTATTAGTTTTAGATTTCACTCAATCATATTTAGATGTATGTGTTTTTGTATTATAATCAGGTCCATACAGTTGAAAATTCATTAAAATTATAGTTATATTCTAGATAGATTTAATTATAACATGTCTGGTCCGGTGATGCGGCTTTGAAAAAAAACTTTTGGTCTTATTCTTTTGCACAAATTTCAGCTGGTTTACGTATTATTAGTTGGGACGATCAGCTCAGCCCATTCTTTTTAGCGTATTATGGGTCAAATACCATCTACCCATGAAGTTTATTTACAATAATATTATCAGTTGGTTTACACATTATCTGTTATGCCCCAGATTTTTTTTTATTTTCTTTCTAATTCGCAAAGGGAGTTCTTATTGATTTTGGTCTTATATTAATGTTTTTATGACATTCTCCTAGTGTTATTATGGTGGCTGGTGGAAGGAGGGTTAAAGTCGTCCTTTTCGTTTATTAATAACTAAGGAGTTAGGAAGTAATTTTTTTTCTATTTCCTACCTTCTTTTCTTATTTTCTATTCACACTCTTCTCCTTCCACGACAGTTTCCTCGCTTCCTCAACCCTCTCTCACTTCACATATCTTCTCCCTCCCTTTGCTTCTCTTCCTTCTCATCAATCTCCTCCCTATAATTGATCGATGGAGATTTTCTAATGGAGTTTCGGTGTTGGTAGTCGGTCGATCGTCAGGTTTGATTTGTAAATTCCGGTTCTCTTCTCCGTTGGGTTTTCCTTTCCCCTTTCTGATTTTGATTTTGTATTTGGGAATACTTCAATTCGAGGGATTGTCGTTCGAGTGGGAATTCGAGGAGGGCATTTTGTAGAGTCCGCAGAGATCGCTTAGCTTCGGATGTGAGGTAGGTGGTGAATGGATTTGGGTGGGTGTGTTCAATCACGGGGGATTTCCGTTCTTATTAGTTTTCTGTATATGATTGTTTGATTCTCAATTGGTGATGTTTTTGGTTGATTTTGGTGTGCGTTTGATGTGTTAAAAACCCGTGGAAATGTGTTTTCGATTGGCTAATTTGCTACAATAAGTTATGTATGTTTTGTGGGGGATTTGTGGCTTGGTTCTGGCTGATTTCCGCAATTGATTTTGCAGTTTTTGCTGTGTCCGAACATGTGTCCTAACATTGAAGTTCGGACATCATGCGCGGGCAGATTTTATGACTCACGTCTAACGTCCGAACATGCAAGGTCGAACGCATGTTCGGACCTGTCTTTGTTTTTGCAGAATTTCTTCGTCTGAGCTCCGTTTTGAGTGCCGTTTGCGGTGTTGGATTTCTCTTTTCGAGTACTATCTGTTTTGATATGTTTTAGCACATATATATATATATATATATAAGTGTGTACTTTGGTTTGAAAATCTTTGATAAGCCTTTGAACTCTAATTTGCTCTATAAGTGAGTTTCAGCTTCTGACTTTGGTTTTGACTTTCGTATTTCATTGGTCTTAGCTTAAGACTTCCGTTTCAGCTTATGAGTTCTGTTTTTGGTTGTGTTAAGCCTTGGGCTTGGGTGTTAGCGCTCTGCAACGCCCTCTGTTCTATTTTGATTAAGCTTATGCTTTCTGCTCTGGTCTGATAAAGACTTCCGTTCTGTTCTGTATAAGGCTTTGATCTATCTGAAAGCTTCTGATTTGGGACCTAGTCTTCTCTGTGTGCTGAGCCGTGGATGGCTGGGTCTAGCTATCTCGTAGCATGCTGCGTAGGACGTCCTTCTGTTATCTCACGGGTGTCTCCCCCGTTCTGTTCACAGGTGTCTCACCTATTCTGTTCACGAGTGATGTTTCCTCGTTCTGTTCACGGACTCGCTCCGTTCTGTCTGTATGCTTTGAATGCTATAGTCCCACTTCTGTTCGTGTTCTGTTCAGCTTCTGTTCTGTTCTCTCTGCTTTTGTATTTGCAGACTGTTGTGTGCGTTCTGTCCTTTGAACACCTCTGTTTGTTTGTACTGCTTCCGCGTGCTCTGTCGGTTTTCAAACTCAGATAGACCGCTGTGTGCTTCCTGTCTATTGAGGATTTCTGATTTGTAAAGTGCTATGCTTGTCTGATCTCTATATGTATTTGATTTAAGACGGTCTGATGTGTGCTTACCGTCTTCTGCTAAGTTCTGGATTTTGCTAAGCTTCTGATTTTGCTAAGCTTCTGATTGTGTTTAAGCTTTTGAGTTTGTTAAGCTTCTGATTTCGTCAAGCTTTCAGCTTCAGTGTACCTATGTTATTAAGTGTATGTTGACCACCTCTTAGCTTGTTGTGTTTTGGACTTCTGTCTATTTGAAAGACTTCTGCTTTGTCTCTAATTTTACTCTGGCTAAGTCTTTTCTTATATGTATACATGTATGTTCAGTATATGTTCTGAGCATGCTCAGCTGATGAAGTTTATCACCTGCTGAGCTATAGTTTGGCTCACCCCTATCTCCATCTGATTTGCAGGTTTTAGTTCAAGCTTGGAGATTCAGTTTCTACTTTTCATCTTGGCATTTGAATTTTGTATTCAGCTTGTTTGGCCATGGTGCCCAATTGTAATTAGATTATGCTTTGTATTTTAGTCTGGCTTCCGCTTGTGTATTGTAAAGACATGTTGTAATGTTTATTTGCTAATATGAGTAATCTACTTCTGTTTTGGGTATCGATAGTGTAGCCTTGCGTGTCATAGGTAATAAGCGCGCGGCGTGTAACGGTCTCCCAACCAGGGTGGTTTTGGGGTCTTTACATTATCAATTGGCTAATCAGTTGGTTTACACATTATCAGTTGGTTAATCAGTTCAAAAAATCTAATACAAAAGAACAACTTATATTGGTTTTTACACAATCATCTAATTGTGCAATCAGTCATTAATCCATATCAATCTGTATCAGCTACCAGCTATCATCTCTCAAATCGTAAAAGACTGAGGACTTAATGAATCCGGATTAGAGTATTTATAGCTTGATCTAAATAAAAAATCTATCTTGAAAAATTCGGGCAAACTGGGCTCACACTAGTAGAAAAAAAGCCTATTTCGGCTGAAATACCTCAAACCTAGCTATGGTGTTTAGATGTTAAACTAAGATATAAGAAAGCTAAATTATGCCTTAGAAACATTTGGAAACAATTTAAACCAAGAAAACACAAGGAAACACTATAAGAGCAATTTAAGCAAAACATGCTCTAAGCTTGGAGTAACTTTGATTAACACCCAATATCATTATTATACCTTAGTAACATGATAATGGACATGTTAAATCAATTACCAAAGAAAACCAAGCTCAAAAACAAGTTAAAACATAAATTGTGCTTTAAGAACTCTTAAAGCACATTTTTGAAAAATTGTCTTAGAAGGAGGTTTTGAGTGGCTAAATGCCCATGATTACACCTTAATCAACTTTTGTACTACTTAGTATCACATTAGGAAGCCTAAATCAATGGGAAACAAAAAATTTCACAAATATGTGCACTAATTGTGAATAGTAACCAAATAGTGCCCAATTTAAGCTTTAGTCAACCTTGCTTAATTAATTGTTCAACAAAGACTATAAATATTCCATTAAAAAGGAGGGGGCCGGTTTTTGAAGTGGTGAGTCACCACATGTGCCAGCCAAGTTAGAAAAGAAGAGGGAAATAAAAAGGTTACTATTTACTTTAAGGAAATATCTTACAAACTAGCCTACCTCTCTTCTCTCTTCCTCGTTCTATTCTTCTCCACCGTTTTCTTCATCTTCTTCTTCCTCCCTAAGAAACCGTAAGTGCAGCTCCATTCTTGCTCCACTTTTTCTTGCTCACAAATTACTCATTTTAGCTCCAAATCAAAAACTAAACATAGATTACTCTTAGTTAGAGCAAGCTCCTTCTTTCTATCTTTTCAAATCTCCAAAAGATCAAAGTTTGGTGCCACGGTGAAACTCCATTGAAGGGATAAAATTCAGTTTGAAGAGCTCATTTGCTTCTCCATTCATTCAAGGTAAGAAAACTCAAAGAACAACTAAGTTCCCACCATTTTTACATATGGCCGAAATCATCTTCTCATGGAGCCTTGTTTTACTCCTTGAACTAGCTCATTCATATCTCTAAAGGACTAGTGGAGGTCCTCTTTGATTCATTACCAAGTCCATCTTGAAACTCCAAGGTAAACATCCAATTTAAGCCTTAAACACTTTTTAACCTAAGATTGAATTCTATGAGTTTAGGCATGTTGCTTAGTACTCATTAGATTATTTGAATGTGGTTTAGAACATTGGCAAGAGAATTTAAGTCCTTGGTTGAGAATCAATCAAGAAAACCTAAGGAGGAAGTTGAGAGGCAAGATTGAGAAACAAGGTAAATGACTTACCTTAAGGTGGTTTATTGTTTTAAGGGATGGGATTTAGATAGATGATATGTGTAGCTTAGAGTTTACATTAGATAAGGGCTATAAAACCTAGGAGAAAGAACATTATCATATTTATGAACTTGTGACTAAGGAGCAAATGGGAATTGAGATAGTTAAACAACCATAAGGTGCATTACAAGGACACTTATATTGCAATGAGAGCATTGTTGTGTGTAATTGCAGGTTGAAGGCTATTATTGTGGGAAATTCAGTGCTTAAGTTTATGTCATTTAAGGGCCTAAGTGCCAAGCAATTTAAGTTTATGCACTATATTATGATGTAGTGTAGTTTGATGGTAATTGTGTGTATAGAATGCTTGATGAGAATCTTATTGTCTTGAAGGGTCTAAGGGTAAAAAACTAAGGGCTTTGGTGTAATAACATAGCAAGGGAGCTATATCAAAATTTGGTGAAGAAACAAGATGTTTTAAGTGTTTAAATGAAACATTAAGGCCTAGATTGTACTAGGAATGAGTAGGGGGGATTTGGTGGAAAAAGGATGTGCTAGGATGTTTTTGAGTGTTAGGATGACCTAGAGATGACTAGGGGAACTAGAGGATAGCATGATGAATTTAAGGTACCAAAACCATGATAAGAGAAGTTTAGAGACTTGTGCAAAGTTTGAAGGAAAATAAGGCTTAATGACTTGTGAAAGTGTAAGTATGATCTAGTGTACATGACTTTGAGAAGGTTTGGGAAATTTGAGTAAAGGGGAGATGAATTGTAGTAATGCTTAAGGAGAAGTGATATTGATTAAAAAGGGAACACTTTGGATAATTGAAGTCTTAGGCAAAAGTTACAAGTTGGAAGTGTGAGTAGTTAAGTGTTAAGTGTAGGAATTTTTGTAAGAAGTTGAGGAAATGATCAATGAGTTAGATGGAAGGTTTATCAATGGTTGTTGAATGATTTAAGAGGATATTAAGTGCCTAAATGGTGTTAGATCATATTGGGGAACTTGTGGAAGAGTTTGGTATAGATTGAACATTTAAGGAGAAGTTTCTGCAGCGGACCGACCCAGGGGACTGACCCTGTCTAGGTCGGTCGGACTGTAATAAACCAGCCGGGAATGCTTCTGCATTCGACCGACCTTAAGGACTGACCCTGTCTAGGTCGGTCGGACTGTAATAAACCACCGGGAATGCTTCTGCATTCGACCGACCTTAAGGACCGACCCTGTCTGGGTCGGTCGGGCAAAATTTAGAGAACCAAAATGTTTCTGCAATGGACCGACCTTAGGACCGACCCAGGATGGGTCGGTCGAGTAGGAATTTTTCAGTCGGAGAGGCTTCTGTCTCCAATCGACCCAAGGGGTTGGGTCGTTCGGTGGGTCAGTCGGCCCTTATAAAAAATTTAAGAATTAAGAATGATAAGAGGTATTAGTAGAAAGCCATTAAGAGGGTAATGATGATTAGAAAGATAAGCATATAAGAACTTAAGAAGTTAAGCTAAGTAAAATGAATTAAGTGTTTAAGGTTAAGTTATAAGGACTTAGTGGTTAATGGTTGGGGAACATTAGTGGTTAAGTAAGTTAGGTTGATTGGAAAGTAATTAACAGCCTAAAATTGAATGAATGTTTTAGGACTTGAATTGGGACTCAGAGGGAGATTAAACAAATGACCGCCGACGGTGAACGGTATGGTTTTCTTGTAGCCTGCTTGCTAACGAGGTATCCCTTAGCTTGTGTGCTATTTGTTTATGTGTTCTGACTAAACAAGATAAAGCATGCAATCAGTTTATTGTATTTGTTGTGTGTTTGTGATTAAAACTAACACACTTGACTTGAGTTCAATTACTAACAATGGTATGAGTTAAGATCACCCTCTTTCATATTGGTTGGTTAATGCCCGAAAAAGGTTTAACTAACACCTTGTCTTGAGACTTTCACTAACTGGAACTTGGAGGAAGCGAGGAATTCGGGACTAACTCTGGTCATGCATGTTAAGGAAAGGGGGTCGGTATCTGAATCAGATCCGACTTCCGCTTGAGACTCGTCTTTGACTTGTCGCCTAGAGTTGACATATAGACTCGACCACCTTGGATTACAGTTCAAGATGGGAGGCCAGATTAAGATGGTGCGGTAGGATCACCTAAATCCCGAATTTAAGAAATGTTGTTTATTTAAACCAATGGAGTTAATAACTCATTGGCTAGGGTTACTTTTGACCTGACAGAAATAAACATCGAATTAAGGAACAACCAATTCTAGTTAAAGGATAGTTGGTGCAATGAGACTGAGATAAGATTTGAGATAAGATAAGTATGGACTGAGATTAAGAGATATCATAACTTGAGGAGTTAAGAGTTAACTCGCTTACTTAAGGAACGCTTTTAAGTCGTTCATTGTGTTTGAACTATGATTGTTCATGTGATATGTGGAGTTTATTGCATTTCTATTTATGTTGTCTGATTAATCAACTGCATCCTATCGATAATTAGTCTTCGTAGCCCCGTTAGCTTGGGGGCTATAAGAGAATTGTACCAGCAAAGGTGCTGACCCCCTTGGGGGCAACTGTTTAAATTTTGCAGGTACGCACCCGCAGAAGACTCACCACGAGAGTAGGAGTGGGTAGACTTATGAGGGTTTTATTTTGAGTACGGGTTGTGTGTGTACACCCGTCTGTTGATATTCCAGATTGTGATAAACTTGTTAGACTTGGAGAATACCTTAATACTCGGTTGGTATGGATTTTGGTTGAACGGTTGTAAATATTTAAGTTCGGGTATTCTTGCGTTTTAGACTGTAGCAAGGTCCTGGTATATATTAAATTCCGCTGCGACGTTTGTATATATGTTGTTAAGTTTGCGATAACCACGGTTGGATTAAGACGGGGTGCGGTTGTAAACCGCCGAAATGGAGTGCGCCGAAATAGATATACCTATCTTGGCGGTTGTTGCGAAAACCAAAATCTAACCACATCTATCTCGGGGGTTGTAAGCTAAGAACCGCCGAGATAGACTCAAGGTCGGTCCCAAGTTTGGTCCCTGGGGCGGTCAATACCAGAAGGCTTTCTGTATCATATATATATATAACACTGCCAGCACAAATGGGCAATCAATTCCACATTCTACAACCATCAAACGGGGCCGGGTGAAATACCCCAAACTAATAAAATATGGATTAAATATTTAATCACATTGATTAAGGCCTAAACATGCCTTAAAAGTCAACTGAGAACAACAGTGGTCAACACAAAGCAAGATGTTGCACCCTTTGACTGTTTAGGGTAAATAAATACCCAAACGAACTTCTTAGGACCTAAGATTTTGTCCTAAGATTATTAACACATTACTAAACATGTTACAATTGTTGGACAACACTCCAACACAAAGAACAGGCATTTACATGCTTCAAGGTCAAGTAGGGCAAAAATGTGCTCTAAGAATACCTTAAAGGTCTAATGACCTCTAAATGATATAAAATTTGATACCATGATCAAATATCATGTAAGGAACACAACAAAACTGTTCTCAAAGAAAACAGAGCTCAGAAACACCCTGCAACTCAAAATGTGCACTAAAATTCCTTAAAGCACGTTTTTTGTGTATGAGCTCTAAGATAATGACTTTTTGTCACTGTAAAGACTATATTAAGTTCTTTATAACATTAATGTGACATGATAGACTATATCATAAAGTCTAAATCAAAGTTTAAAAATAAAAATCAAAATTGGCAATTTAGTATGAATAGTACCAAAAAATAACAACTAATTACTTAACTTAACTTAAATCATGGTCAAAGCTCACCTATTGCCTTGACCAAAGGCTGCCGACCTCCTACAGCTGTAATACCCATTCAATTATCAATCTTCAATCAATTAACCAGCTGTTATGATGAGTCATCTAATTACTAATTCAAAAAGTAAACTAAAGTAACAAATAATGTCTTAAAAAGCAAACTCACTTATTTTCTTCATTCACCTTCCATCCCAGCCGACACCAGCAGCTCCCTTCCTCTCTTTGCTTCTCCATTGACGGTAAGAACAAGCAATATTCAGAGAAGAACACCAATTGATCTTGGTAAGCTAATTAAGCCTTTAAATGTTCATTTTCTTCACAATTCTTTCCTCTTTCAATGGAGCAAAGCATCAACCACTTCCATCAATGTTCTTAGGTTGTTTTGGAGGTTAAATGGAGGGTGTATCTCGGCATTAACAAGGGAAGAAGGTGGAGAAAGCTAATCTTGTTCTTAAGGTATAAAAATGTGCTTTAAGCACATATCTTTTGATTCCCTTCAAATTCGGCTGTGAAACTTTGTTTCTAAGCTTATAATATTCATCTTAACATACTCATTCAGTTGGTATATCAAGAGCTTCAAGGTATAGCCAGATCCAAGCCAAAAATACCATTTTAGGCACTTTAAACAAGGTAAAGATTAGCCATCTTCTAATCTGAGTTATACCAGTTTAAAGCTTGGTTTTAGTAGCTCTTTTGACACCCTTTACCCTCTGTAAATTTAGGCCGAAGAGCACTTGTTCTTGCCTTGGTATTCAAAGGTAAATTTTACCTTGAAATTGACATTAAACACTTCTTATGGTTAGATCTTGCTTGGAGACTAACCATGCCTTAATTGCTGTTTGAAAACATGTAAAATAAGCTGTGGAAAATAAATCTCCATACAGCCGTGGCCAAACAAGGCTTATACTAGGCAAAAACAAGGTATAAATCACTTAAACCTTCACTTGGTATATTAATACGTGCTTGTACATATTTATATAAATTGTGCCATGAGTGAACAAGGTATTTAAGGTCTTATTTTGACCTTAGGTGATTAAGGAATGGTTTAGTAAATTTTATAACTAATTAATTAGCATAATTGTCAAATTTAAGACATTATGTGGAAAATTGGTAAATAAAGAAAATATAGGTGTAAGGGCCGAGAGTTTAAGGCTTTTATGGACATTTATGTGTAATTTATTTTATAAGCCAATGTTTGTAATAAGGCCATGTACTTTAGGCCATTTTATTCATGCATTTATAAGCTTTTAATTAAGTTTAGGTGCTAAATATGCATTACCGCATATTATTGGGGTTATAGTGTAATTAAAATTAAATTTAGGGACTATAAAAGGATATAGCCAAAATTTGGAAGTTTAAATGAGTTTATATAAAAATTATAAGATTATATAAAGTTTTGGGGTTAAATGGTGATTTATAGAAAATATGGGTACAAACCGTAATATATGGATATTAGTAGTCAAGGAAATATTAAGGTGGTCAACCTTGACCATATGGTAGATTTTGACCAAACTAAATAAGTTAGATAACTTATTTAAGGTTTTATAATAAGATAAGTATTTTATTGTAACAATTTTATAACATATGTGGTATATATGTTATTTCCGAAAGATAAGGGTGTAAAATGGTATTATAAACACCCATGGGCTATTAGGAATTTATTGGGTTGATTTTGGAATTAAGATAAACTATATATATATAATATATAGTTATTATGTCATTATGACACTTTGGAGAAATATATGTGGTGTTATAGTAAATACCGAAAGTATATGGGTTAATAAGGTAAAACTTCAAATTTGATATTGGACCAAAATATAACACTTTAGCATCGTCCATGTAAAGTTTTATCAATTTTGGACAACATTTAAGCATGTTTAAAGTTGAATTACTAAAATCACAAGGGTATATTGTGAATTACGAAAGAAAACAGGGGTATCTCGTGAATTTTCCCATCTCTTTTTTATTACTATTATTGCTGCTATCAGCATGGGGCCTTTGGGGATCAATCATTGCTGTGGAATGCGGAAGTGGTTAGTATCACGACAAAGCCGATGCCACTCCGTTTTAAAGCCATTGAAGGAAGGATAGGCATAATAGTACATGCCCCATTCCTTTGTTCTGAATTATTAGGTTTGAGCCATATGTATATAACCAGTTGATGCATTTCTGTCTTGAACTTCGCGCCATGAAAACTTTGCCGGTACTTAGAAAACTTTAATCAAAATGAAGAATTTGACTCAAATTTCCTAAAGATAAAAATTAGGTAACCTGGAGACACATTTACTGAAAATCGTTGTAGAGATGATGTGAACGCTTCTGATAGGAAAGTCGAAGAATTCTACAGTTACCCATAAAATAATCTTAAGATATGAATGCTTTTTATATCACGATGCGAATAAATAGAATGATAAATTTTTTCTTTTCAAAAGTGGAGATAATTACAAATAAGTTGTAATAAATATATAATTTTTTTGCTACATCCTAATATAGTTACAGATGGTTACTGGTTATATATGTGTACATTTGCTCTATAAAAATTGTACAGTTAGTATATAAACATTGTACAGATATATGTATAAAGCTATACATTTAATTATAATATTACTGAAATTGTACTAGATGTACATACTGATTTCTTAAACTGTACGGTAAGTTTACAAAACATGTATTTTTATTGTATACAAACTTACCATTATAAACAGAGGCGGACGGAGAGGGGGGGCTAGGAGGGCTCTAGCCCCCCCGAAAATTTTGAAAATTTGTCAAATTACTCTTATAAATTTTTAAAAAATACAACATAATATAAATTTTAAAAGAAAATTAGTGTCAAAAATTTTTTTAGCCCTCCCTAAACAATTTTGGGTGTCAAAAATTTTGTTAGCCCCTGAACAAGATTTCTGGATCCGCCACTGATTATAAATGAGATCAAAGATAGTTACAAGTATATTGTAGCTAAGAGAGATTGATAAATAAAAATGTTCCATATCTTTATATTAGGAGGGTAAAGCTAAAATTACTCATGCATGAAAAGGGAGACTATGAACTAGCCCAAAAATAAAGATGTACAAAAGAGGGACAAACAACCTCCAAAACACCTAATGGGTAAGAGAATGCCCTCAAGCCAAACACATGCAATCACGGGAGGAGACTTTGATCCTCATGCAGACTTGGTCTTGATAGTGAACTTGATTTGTTAAGTGACCTAATAACATCATCAAACTAATTAGCAATGAGACGCTTACAGCTCTCTATCCATAGTGCCATAAATTGTGGTAGCAACCGTCGCTTTTTGAACGTACGTAGTTAGCGAACCTTCATTGGTTGTAGTAGTAAGAACCTTCATTGGTTGTAGTAGTAAGATGTAAGTTCGTAGCGTAGTTACCCACATCACTCAGTTCAGATATGAAATTTCGTGCTTACTAGTAGGACAAATATAATAAAGATATAGAAGAAAACTCAGCCACTAATCTTTATTAATAGCATGAAAAACTTCTCATCTGATCTGTTCAACACCTTGAACAATCACACTTCAATCTATCACTCTTAGACTGATAGTAACTAACCTAGAAACAATGAATAATGAATCTCTTTCAACTCTCAAAGGGTGACTCGCAGTAAGAAGTATATCAGTTTTAATACCCAAAAAGCACACCCGTATACTAAACCTATACAATGCTTATATACACATAATACTTGGAATTTCCTAAACTCCAAACAAATTACCTATAAAAGATATATACGTAACCATAAATACCACTTAAGTAGAGATATATCAGGACCATATCTTAACAAACTAACAGCGCATATAACACCATGAGCGCAAACCAGATTCTGTTATTCTCCAAGGGAAATTACCGAAAGAGACACGTACTGAGTGCAAGACTGGCTCAGTATATTAATTTGTCACACATCAAAAACCATAAGTATGTATGAAGCGCATACATTTACACAAGACAAAGGGGCGGTTGCCAAGGTTGGAGCCGTTCATAGGGATCACCCACCAATCGCAAATGCTCCACCATATCCTGCATGAAGGAAAAGAAATGACTAATAGACATAAGCGATCTCATAGAACCAAAACCTATTAGCAAAATCAATGCCTCAAGATTGAGCTTGTTAATAGTTTTAAGTCGCCCTCTGTGGTAGATCAAAAAAATGAACTTAGCTATGAGAGTAGTCCTAGGCTTCCAACAAGTATCATGGGAAGTGAGTCGGAAACAGTTGTCCCCTAAGCATTTAGGGGGTTAAGAGTGTAATAATGAAGGAGGGAGGTGACATCATAAGGGAACAAAACTGGATCCACCAATCATGAGCATGATAAATAGATTTTTAAATCTATGGGTCACTCCTTGGATGGTGGTGGACCAAATGTTGGAGTTCCTAAGTTTGATGACTGGAGCCACCTAATCCAAAGTCTTCCAAAATTGTTGGAGATTATCCAAAGGGACATGAAGAGGAAGCAAATATTCTATTATGGAAATCTTTAAAATCAAGACCACCCACTCTTCTTATCGATTCATACTATATTCCATACCACTTGGTGTGCTTTTTCCTCAACAGACCAGAGAAATAAATGGTGAAACTTGGTGATGGATTTGATGAAATTCTTATGGATCATGATTGAGGAGGCAAAGAAGCCAATTACCTTATAAAGGAAAACCTGAAAGAGGGCGAGACAACCTCCGATGGAAATGAACGTACTACCCCTAAAAGAAACTATCCTACAGATCTTGTCCACAAGAGAGTTGAAATCAGAAGTGTAGGTTGCTTGGTTGTAATTGGGATTCTTAGATACCAAAAAAGAGAAGCTACTGGTAGAGAGCCAATAAATAAAACGGAAGAGGAGACCTCACCAAAAAAATCAGATATAGAAAGATTAAGCCTTAGCCCAAAGGCCTCAAAGAAGAGGTTGAATTTGCTAATATGAGGATATCATACGTATAAAAGATATGGAAGATATGCACCGATTTACATGCGAAAAACATAAATATGAAGAATTTTTGAGCTCATCTACTAGAGACGAGAGTATACTTATGACTAGAACAAAGAGGTAGGGAAGAGGGAGTCACCTTGGCGCAATCCGCACTTGCCATGAAAATCCAGTGGTTAAGCCATTAAAACTTAATGAGAAAGAGGTGGTAGAAACACACTACACAATGAATTAGACGAACCTCGGGTGAGGTTTATAAATTGAAGGGTCTTGAAGCTTAAGTCGATTGTGTCCAATGCCTTATCAGATATCCATTTTTATCATGGACTCAAGGAGATGTAGAATTTTTAGTAGTGCTTCCTAAAGCTGGAGCAGACCAGGATGCTATTGGAGATAAATCTTTTTTAGGAGTAGAATATTTGACTATGCATAACAAGCATGGAAAGTATATTTTTTAGGCTTAAGTCAGCCCGTAATTTTTTTAGATGACCTTGTAAATGGTGTTACAACAAGATAATAATTTACACTCAGCTAGAGAGGATGAAGATTCGCTCTTGTAGATACGAAAGATCATATTGATGTAGACCTCGTTAAAACAATAGATGTTCATGGCCATATTAAATGTGTTATTCATTAAAATGTAGCCATATTAAACATGATTTTCATTATTGTTTAGCTATATTAAACATGATCCAAATTCAAATTTTAATACAAACAACTTCAATTATACTTCAAAAAGCACACTGCATATAGTATGTGTGTTGTTTAAATAATAATTTAAAACAAAAATGAAGAAAAATGAGGAGTATAAGCATTAATTACCACACAACATCAAATACATTTTAGGAATTCCCAACCCAAATATCCCCTTTTCTATCTCCTACCCAATCCTCCTAATACATGTGCACTAACGTTCCTATGCCTATTAACAAAACCCCAACATAACTTCTAAAAAAACTACTTGCCCAACCCACATCCTCAAGTACAACCCTATCATTAACACAAATGGTATCCTCTCATTTACATGATTTGTAACTGAAAGGTAATTAGACAATGCAATAATTATTCTAACACCCAACAATCAAGCAACCTTCAATCCAAAATGATCCTCTTTGTCTTAGCAACATTAGAAAGTCATTTGCTTCACCTCTCAAAACACACACCACCAAACACTTCCCCCCACCGAACCAACACATCGCCCTTAACCTATAAACTCCCCCTTGTGCAATGTTATCATCCACCCACATTACCACCCGTCCTTCCCCAACACTTCATCCATCTTCATCACTCTCTAGACTACCATTACACTTACAAGACACCACCTTCAAAAAACTTTATGGTTGATTCAATCCTCATAACAAAGATTTTTCTTACTCATTGGAAACTAGATACCAAGCAAACTACAAACTTCCTAAATGTAAGACCGCCATCTTCATTGTCTCCACCTCCTCCTGTAAACAAATATACAAAAACCATTCAATAACAAGCCTCTTCGACTCAAGGTTAACAGGACAGTCTATACCTACAACTACGACCTTCCAAAGTTACATCTATCAAACTTTCCCTAATGTCACCTCCATCGCCTCCAGTTCTATAATTTTGGAGGAGAACAGCTTCCCCAATAGACACCGCTCAAAGGAACCATTGGATTCAACTTCACAATATCATTTATTGCCTTCTTCTAGTTTTCGCCCTTCTCTCTTGTATAAGATATCCTTGCACATCTCACCCCCTAAATCCTGCATAGGAGAGCCTTCCCCTTTCTCTCCCCCACCGAGCGAATCCACCACTCAAGAAGAAAAAACACTAGAGATGATTTCCAACCACCAATCCCCACGCAAATAGAACTAAGAAACAAAAGCCACATGATCACGAAAAGAGAAAAAAAAAGAGCATCAAAGAAAAACAAGCAAACAGAAAGGGAAAGAACATCCACACTTTTGAAGGAAAAAACAACTTCCTCAATAGACGTCATACAATAGTATTTATTAACTCTATGATGAGTGAATAAATAGGCATGCTTTAGGGGTTTATTTTGTGTGCTTTATCAATGATTAACATGCTCATTTGTCCACTTTAGCTAACTTCCCTTTAGTTTTGTGTTTTATTGGTATTCTTACATATTTATTGTCTAAACATGAGAATTAAACTATCTAGGAGTAAAGTAGACAAAGATAGCAATGCATGGGTGTAAACAGATCTTAAATTAGAGCTATAACAAAGAATCTGAGCCATGTACAAGTCGGGAAGCACGGTTGGGAAGTCGAGAACAACCTTAGCTATAACTGTTCGGGTACATGTCCAGATGGACAGACCCGGACAACTCACAATGTTCATTCTCACCTGGACTAAAGCAAGACACTCGTCAGAGATCACTCAATCCCGCCTGGACAGGGGTATTACACCCGGATAACACTTAATTGCACCTTACACCCGGACATATTGGTCTCACCCGGACAGCTCTTCAGACAGGCTTAAATCAAGTGGAACAAAAGAAGAGAACATAGTTAAATTTGGAAGGAGGGAAGGGGGTGTTCGACAATTGAGAGCAATGCACAGATCACAAAAAAGAAGAGAAAAGAAGGGAAAAAAGAAGAATATGAGAAGAAGCTCCACCTTCATTGAAGCCATTCTCCAACCTCCTAGTGATATTTCTCCTCGCTTTTATCTCATTTGTACTCTAATGAAGGAATAATCTCCTTGTATATAGGGATGGGGACCTCACGCCCAAAATACACAAAACTCTATTGTTGATTGTTGAACTCATTTATGGCTTTAGTTTTAGTTTTACTCTTAATGTTTGATGAATATTGAGACTTTATGACTCCCAAACTTGTTACTCATGATTTAGGGATTTGTTTAGGGTTTTGCCCAATTTTTCTTCAATGCGTTGAAATGGTTAGTTTTTTGCTTTGAATTTATCGATATTTGGCATTGAAATAGATTCGAGGTTGCCGATTAATTTAGCACTAGTGTGGGTTTCTATCAACATGAGATTTTGAGATAAAAATCTAGACCAAGGAAAAATTCAATGTAATCATTCCCAAGGATTATGAGATTAGATTTCACTACAACTTATAGGGATTTTGGGCCTAATACTATCAATTGAATCAATACTTGAATCATCCTTCAGTTTCTGAGTAAATTGGTTATATGACTAGTAAACCATGATTTGGCTATTAATTAATTAAGTGTTTAGATGTAGCTGTGAGTTCAAGAAATTGACACTTGGTAGTAAAGGGTGAAGCGTGCAAATATCCATCCCGAGGTACAACTATTTTGTTTAGTTTGATTGGCTTCCTCTATTTGCACTCATATCACAAAACACAACCCCCCCCCCCCCCCCAAAAAAAAATATTACTCTTATCTTTTGTGTGTGTGTATATATATATATATGTACATCACTAAATTGGTTTGGAGCTTGATAGTTGTCAAGTCTTTGTGGATACAATACTCGTGTTACTATTACTATTAAGTGCACTTGCTCAAAGTTAATGAAATATATTTACATATTTTGTACAACAGTCTTCTCCATATTATCATTCATCAGTTTCTTCTCTCCTTTGTGTAAGGCAACCCCGCACATCTGCTGAGGCTATCACAAACGACCTGCCCTCCTATTTTCATTTCCTAGCAAGCCTTTAGTAGTGTTGCTCATAGACAACAAAAATGAGATTTAGAACTTGGCACGTCATGATTCCCTCCTTTGAATTTTCTCCGTCTATTTAATTGATTATACAGGAGAGATAGCTTCATCATCTAACGAGCATTCTGCAACACGCTATCAATGGAAACCGCAAGAGCAATCGGCAACGACCCACTTCTAATCTCAACTCAACATTAGACAACTTCTTCTTCATCATCATCTTCATAACACTTGGTGATGAATTTTCAAACAGCAGCGACCACGCCATCCACCACTTCCCACTTCACCAATCTTCAATACTTTCCAGTAGTCAAAACAAAACAAATTACTCACAGTAATAAAACTCAACCCTACAATCTCACGTTGTCATGGCTGCTAACTAAGAATTTGTCGAGAAAAACTATATTCAAAAATGAATAAAAGAATAAAAGAAATCCTACAACTCTACTACGGGTAGCAAAAATCCCGGTCAGAATATAGTGTAAGTAGATTACGACCAAGAGTATCGAACCCTAGGGACTTAGTAGAAAATCAGTCCTAATCCTCGGTAATTACCTATTCTAAACAAGGGGGAAAATGTAAATAACAATTTTAACTTAAAATAACTAACTAAAATCCTAATTAAATGGTGTTTACAATGATTTGTCCTAGATTCGGGATTACTATCAATCAAGTACCAATATGATCACGCAATGAAACTTCAAGACTCGAACTTAACCAAACAAATGAATGCGCCAGATGTCCTGCCGGACGCTAGATGCACGGCACATTCAAAGACTTTTGAAATACCCTAGACTTAAATATGGTGATTAAACTATTATAATATGATTTGTATAGGCCTAATGATGCCTAAAGAATATTGGTGAAGAAAGTAAAACCAAAAGAAAAGAGAAAACGCGTAAAAATCACAAAACGTAAAAACGTGTGTTACGCAACCGTAGGAGGTATATGACCTTGACTAGGATCCTAGATGAATTAATAAGGCTTAATTATACCTAAATAAAATTTTGGAACAATTCCCGTAGAAAACGGATCCATATAGTGGGTTAAAAACACAAACGAGGCTTTAAAGCATGTTTTTTTAGAAAACCCAAAAATGTGACTTTAAGTGGTTTAACGGACTCGTAAAAATTATAGTTGATCATATAACTATAATTAAACATTAATAAAGGTTTAATAACCCTTAAATTTGACGAAACGAGAAAAATCCAGAAAACGGGCCCGGTTAGTGAATAGTGCCAAACCGGGAAATTTAACGAGCGTTTCTTGCAAAAAGACGAAAACTCCCCTGCACAATTAATATAAGGGGGACGGTTTTATTAGAGTGCTCCAGCACTCTCCCTCACTTAACTATCTTATTTAGTTAGAAGAGAAAAGAAGACAAAAAGAAAAGTAGAAAAAGTACAAAGTGCTTTTCCCCCTATCTCTCTCTCTCTTCCATTTCTCTCTTTTCTCTCCAATTCATTTCCTCCCAGCCAGATCATCCCCCCTTCTTCTTCTTCCTTTCCGATTTCTTCAACCCTTGCATGGCTGCCCAGACTTCCTAGCTCACCCAAGCCACATTAAGGCTCCAAATGGAAAACAAATTACATATTCTTACTCCTCTCATCAAGGGCTTTCTTTCCCTCTTTTCAAAATCTCAAATGGATGAAGTTGACCTCCATGGGTATTGTCCCATTTGAAGAAGAAATCATATTTTCTGGAACTATATGGTTCCCTCTTTGGTTTAAGGTAAGAAAATTCAAAGAAAAACTCATCTTTATCCATTTCCCCTTACTAGTAGATTTTATCCTATCATGGTGTCTTGTTCTTTCCTTGTTTAAGCCTTTGTTCAAGCCTCAAAATGGTGGTTGGAACTCCCTCTTGATCCATGACCAAAAACACATTGTAGGGTTCCAAAGGTAATCCCTTAATTTTGTGCTTTAAGCACCCTCTTTGTATTCTAGATTAATTAATAAGCCTAAGAGTTTTGTTTAATGCTTAATTCCCCATTTGAATGTTGGTCTAGAGTGTTGGCAATGGTATTGCCCATGACTGTAAATCAAGAGAAATGGAGACGAAAAAGAGGAGGAGAATTGAAAAGGAAATACTTGGGAGCTTAAGGTAAGATAATCTACCTTAATGCATGTCCTATGTGTTTCAGAATTATGGGATAGGAAATTTATAAGGATAAACCAAAATTGAGTTTAAAATGTGTTTTGTAGTTAGAAGAGAGAATTGTGAATTTATTTGTGATTGAAGGGCCGTGGAGCCAAGTGGTTTATGATTATTGCATTGTAATGTAATTGGTGAATTGTGGATAAGATTTGGATGAATTGTGTGCTGGTAGAACCCAATATGGGTTTGATTAGTTTTGAATTGAATTAGGTGAATGATATGAGCATTTGGGCATGCTCGGATTGTAGGGTGGTTATGGCAAAATTTCTGTAGAAAACCGAGTGTTTAATGTGATGTTAAGAGGTTGGAGATCTAAGTGTGGTTAGGAGAAAGTAGAGTGTAAATGAGTGGATTAAACTCACCAAGAACTAGAGTATAAGATTTGGATTGAGAAGAACAAAATCTGTATCATTGAGAGTAAAGAGTGCCATGGATTTGCTAGAGGAGAACTAGAGTGTGTAACCTTGCAAGTGGTGAGTGTATTGAGAAATGGAATGCAAATGAATAGGAAGGACTTGATATGGTTAAAATGGTTGAGGATAAGTTGCAAACTGTCATGAGAGTGTTTGGAGATGCCCTAGTATGCATAATGTGCAGAAATGAGAAATGTGAATTTGTCTAATTGAGCAAGAATTGAGTAAAGGTTTGATCAAGGATCTAAGGGGGTTTAGAGCATGATTAAGGTGTTATAACATGCTAGAAAATATGTGGAAAGATTAGGGAAGAATGGGGTAAGATTTGGAGTTGGAATAGAAATTGAAACTATCAAATTTGACAGATTACTGCTATGGTCCGAGACTTAGGATAGGGACAAAGTCCCGGACCACACCATAAAATCAGCCGAGAGTGCATTTCAGAGGTTGGTCCGGGACTTACCTCAAGTATAAAGTCCCGGACCAGTATAGAAAATCAAGCCGAGAGTTATTAACAATATTGGTCCGGGACTTTAGTTAGGTACCAAGTCCTGGACCACACATAAATATGACCCGGAAGTTTAGTTCTGCATTGGTCCGGGACTTAAGGTCCGGACCAAGTCCCGGACCACCCCCAAATTGCTTACGAAAGTGTTTTAATGGTACTTAATGATGGGGAATTGGATGGTAATGATGTTAGATGATGTTTGGGACTTGTTTGGTGACATGTAAAGGTCCTTAGAAGTATAAAAAAGTATGGGAGTGAATGTGGAAGTTGAGGACTTAAGACCACATGAACAAAGTTAAGATTAACGGGATAAGGGGGTTAATTACGGGTGCAGTAGTCATTTAATTTCCGTAATGTCTTAACGTTCATAGAAACATTTGGAATATTATCAGTGATGCGAGAAATGTCTAAGGAGCGTGAGACAAATGCTAGAGTTAATCCCTTGGTGAAAGGTATGGTTTTCTTGCAACTTGTGTCCTGTCGAGTTATGCTCGGGTTGTGTGTTATCTGTTTGTGTGCCGGCCTAACAAGATGAAAGCACGAAAAAATTTATATCATTTGATATATAAGTATATCTTGATGCCTGTTGTATATGCTAACCCTCCTTGCTTGAGTATGTGATCTAACTGAATATCGTAGATCAACTCACATTAGGACAACGTTTGGTTAGTGACTCGTAGAAAGAGTCAATACACAAAGTAACTAAAACGTGGAGAACACGTAAGAAATCTCAACTAGAGAATAACTGTAGTTCAACATTATGAACTCATGAGAAAAGTAAAAAAGAGATGTACGAGATTAGTAAACTCCCTTCTTAATGTTTCGTTGAGAACAACGATAATATAATTTATGAACTCACTAGAATGTGAGAGAGATGCATGGGACTAGAGAACTCCCTTTTAATGATAGTCGACCTCCTGTATGAGGATCCGACCCGGTATGAGAAAATGACCCGAATGTATAAGTATTCAAAATATTGGGGCAACCCTTAAATCTGAGGATACAAGAATTCAAGAAAAATCCCTAAGTTATTAGATGACATCGAGAGTGATGCTTCTAGACTAATATACAAATTATGTTATGACTCCAAGAGAGGAGTGATTGGGAATGTGAGTAGTCCGAGAGAGATTCGAAAGTATGTGAAAGAAAGAGGAAGAACTAAGAGAAGTTCCAGTTGCTAGTTGAAACTTCCCACTATGCTAGACCCAGTGTAGGGTCGAAATCGGGGAAGTAAGACTAGTACTTGAAAGCCCGGTGGTGAGTTTTGTGAATGTCTCTCCCGAAGGTCATGTGTATTGACTTAAGAATTATTCGAGAGAAGAATAATTGAGGGAACAAGATTGAGACATGTAGTATCTATAGAACTAAGAGAACAAGTAAAGTATCCGAAGAGAATGGATAAGATATTGAATGATAAAAATGAGACGTTAGTGACGTAGAAACCCTCAAGGCCTAAAGAGTAAGATTGTGTAAACTAACAAATTATCGTGTTGGTTGTGATTGTGTTCCTTATTTGAATACTTGTGAATGCGAGCATGTCGTATGCTTATTGAACTTCATGTTTTGATTTAAATAAAATCAATCGCATGTTGAGACGAGAATTAGTTGAGTGTGGCCCGCTAGTAATGGGTTGCACGTCTACCATACTAGCAAAGGTGCTGAGACCCTTTGGGGCCACCCATTACTTTTCAGGTACATTGGAGCTGATTAATGTTCGAGAGTAGGACGGGGTTGCTACTATTGCAAGGGTAGTTTTATTTACTTATATTGTAATTGTTGTATTGTAAGACCGAAATGTTATTGGCAAGTTGAGGATTGTATAGACTCAGTATAGTGTTGTATTAAGGATTGTATGTGACTTGGTTTAGAAATGAAATGGTGATTGTATTTGCTTAAGTACTCGGGTATTCCGGTCTATTAGACAGTTATGGTAATTGAGTTAGGCCTGGTTAGTCACGTGGGTGGCTAACGGCATTGTTTCATCCACCGTTGTGTTGGATTATCCGCTACGAAGGTATTGATGTACGAGGCAATTAAATATTAATGACGGGATTAGCGGTAGGGGTTTTACAACTTAGAATGTGCTGGACACCAGACACCCAACAATGCACCCGGCATGTTCAAGTTGTAAATGCCACTTTCTTGTTTCGGGTCTGACAACAAGAAACTCACTATCTATTATGGAATTGAGCAAATAATGCCATGAAATGAACAAGATAGTGGGGGAAGATGGGTTAATTCATAATCTTAGATGCTTAATCCTAAATCATAGAAGAAAGCAAAAAGACCATTAAGACTTCCTAACCAATTCTACTCTTGGCCATTTCTTCCTCAAGTAGAATTTGCAAAAAGAGAAAAAAAGTGACCAACATCATTCACTTGCAAGGAGAAACAACTCTTAATGAATGCTTGAATTATATTGAAATAATCATATTGTTTACAAGGAATAAATTCACCCCTAACCAAGAACAAACAAGGATTTCTACTTCACCATTTACACAAACAAAAGAAGAGATACAACAAGGAGAAGGAAATTGATCATAGCCTTAACCAATAGAAATCTTCTTCTCTTCTTCGAAGATGGTGGAGCAAAACTTCCTTGGACACCAACAGTGGGATGATGCAGAATTTGAAGTGTGAATGGAGTGTAGGGGTATATTGGAATGTGTCAAATTGTGTAGGCTCTCGGTCTATTTATAGACTTCCATTTTCCTTGTGTGCCGGAAGTCATGCTAGGTCAATGTCATCCGGCATCGAATAACGTACGTGCTTTTCTTTAACGGTCTAAATCGCCAAATCTGAGCGAAACAATGCTTGTGTTGAACAAGGAATGTTCGGCACCATACCCGGCATCAGATATTTCGTTAACGGTAATTAACCACTAACTCTTGGCGAATCGAGACAACTTTTCACTTGTGCCGGCTACGGGATACCCGACATTGCATCCGGCCTGCCTCCTGGCCGCTCCACTACTGTCGTGAGTTGTGCATCCGGCATCACGCCCGGCGTCAATTGATCAGAATTTATTCCTTGTATTAAAACATAGAAAACATAAGTCAGAACATATATAACAGACTTTATACATAATATAACATAAATAATGATCATTCTAACCTTATTTTGACTCTTATTTCCATAATTCTAGACTATAATTTATGATAAGTCTAAGGCTTATCAAGGCCCTACACTCACCTTTTGCTAATCCTTGAGCAAAACTTAATCAGGAAAGAATAACAACTTGTGCACATAATAGATAACCATAATAATGACAGCTAGATAAATCAATTCCAACTACCTGACTCTGATTCACAAGCATCACTTAATCATCCTTATTATATCAAAAACATACTAATGGGTATAAAATAAAACATTCAATTTCAAAAACCGATCAAAGCCCTTTGGGCTATTTTTTATAAGGGATTTTGTTGTCTATCCTCTTTCAGGTTTCCAGCATCTAGCCCTATTTTGCAAGGGTTTTTGAATGTGGCCAAGACCCTCTTAAATGGTTTTTATGATTCAGCCCTATTTTTCAAGGGTTTCTGAACCTGACCATGATTTTTTTCATTGAAGAACGGGGAATTTAGGAATAAAATAAAAGGAAAAACTCTTAGTTGTTCTTTTTCTGAGGCAATTTTTGCAACCTCATTGTGAGCCTCAATTTTAAACCCTATCCTATGTTGATTAAAGCTGATTAGGATCTAACCGGGTTTTAGGTCCACTTATAACCTAAGTTTAATAACTATGCCATAAAACATTAATTATTAAATCCTAAGTTAGCTCACTGGAACCTATTATGAGTCGCCACCTAATTTTGACCTAGATTAAATTAGGAAAGAAGAGTTCGGGTTCGGGGGCTGGATATTCGACTTAATTAGGGTTCAATTACTTTCATTACCCCTAGAAGTCGTTTTTCCTCTACTTAGTTTAATTACGGCTTATTACGAGTCGTTTTAACCTAAGTACGCGAGCTTCTGTTTTTTTGTGTTTTTTAGCATTTTTTGACAGAAAATAAAAGTGAAAGTTGAAATTACCTAAACTAGGGTTTCAGAGGCAGAATTAGGTCAAATTTTGTTTCCGTCCGTAGCCACGGACCTAATGTCCGTAACCACGGACCCTAGTTAACCTATGTGAGAATAAAAGTCGAATTAAACAGAAAACAAAAATTTGAAAAGTCCGGGGCCACGGACAGGATGTCCGTAGGCCCGGACATTGTTTAGCAAAACCTAAATTTTTAAAATTTTAAAATCCCGCCGCCGTCCGTGGGTGTCTGTGGCCACGGACAACCCGTCCGTGGTCCTGGACCATAGGTCCGAGGTCCCAGACCACCCACGGACAGGGGTTTTATGGTGGTTCCCGAAGGTGTTTTCGGCTCAAAATTTATGCACGTGTAGCCTGAAAGGTATACAAGACGTTAGTAATTGAAAGACTGCAATTTGAAGCCGAATTATGCGCGAAACTTGACGAACAAGTAACAAGGCAGAAACAAAAGCAATTAGCAATACAGAATCATAAAAAGGTTAGTTTGAACCCAAAATTTGGCAGAGAGTTAATAAGGTCGTGGAGAGTTAGAAAAGTAGAATTGTAACATGTTTTACTTTCGAATTCAAGAGGATTCTTCACGTCGGGATTCTTCGGAGGCTCTGATGGTGCCGGTTCCGGATTGAGTTCGACCCGAGCTTCTGGTTGTTGATTGTTGAAGGTGTTCTTTACATTTTGGAGGTGGTTTGGTTGATGTTTGATGATTGTTGATGTGTTGGGAGTTAATGTGTTAGATGGTGATTTCGGGGGATTTTTGATGTGATTTTGGTGCTTGGATGTGTAAAAACGTGGGGGACTTGTGACGGCTAGGTTTCCTGGTTGCTTAGGGTTCTTGAGGTTCTGATTTGATCATGGGATAAGGTTCCTTATATAGGCTTCCTTAAAGATAGAAAAATCCGGTAAAAACTGAGATTTACCGACGTTGTAGCTTAAGGGCTTCCAAAAGGAATTTGATTATAAAATTTTACATATGGGTAAAGGATGATATTTCTGATTTTTCTAAAGTGGAATCGAATTTTTTGGATATTGGGATATTTTAAAATTCAATTTATCGTCAGATTTAATCAGAAATTGCTAGAAAATTATTGGAAATTCGAAAAATCAAAATTCCAACTCCATTATGCTTCACATGTCATCCTCTATCATGGGTTAAAATTTCAAAGCATTTTGAATTGATTTAACCCTTATTTGGAGGAGAGAGAAAGCCTATAGGGGGCTTAGGAGCCTTAAAAAATTATGAAAATGCCCCTGGAGATGACTAAGCTGTCCCTAGTACTCTAAAATGTGCCGATCGAACTAGGAACCCTCGCCACTAGCCTTTTAGTAGGGACTCTCTTCCGGGGGGTTGAAATTTTGGGTATAACACTCATAGAATATAATGCTTCTTTTTTTCTTTTTCTTCTTCTTTTTTTTCAACAAAACCCTATTTAAGATTTTTACCTAAAAGAATTTTCACCATTTCGAAAAAGAAAGGAAAAATATTACCCAGAAGTAAATTAGAGATAAAAAAGGGAGCAAGGTCATATACTCATGTTAATAAAAGAATCACGAAGTTAAAAACGGAAATCTAAAAGTCATTAGAAAGCTTACCTCTTGAGAGAACAACCATTTATCCTTCCCTAATCTCATTTTTTCAAAGATATGCAAAAAGCTTAGTAAACAATTATAAGACTTCAACCTATGGCATATTATTTATATACATAATACTAACTCAAATTTTTTTAATGAATAAATATATATTATTGAAAACAAAATACGTTTTTAAAGGGGGGGCCCTGCCCTACACTTGGCAGGAACACTGTCCCTAGTGTTCAGAGAAAGAAGAAATAAATAAATTTATAAAGAATTTAAAGAAAATTAAACAAATAATGAAAGAAAGGACTCCCCTAGGGTGAAGAAGACCAGATGTGTGGGGGCCCTACACTTAGCCTTTGGCTACTTGGCGGAATGATCAGAGATCTTGGTGACGAATTTCGCATGCTCCCTCGGATTAAGTTGAGTTAGAGACGGGAGTTGACCAGATGGTCTAGATTGAGCAAGAAGTTACTGCATTTGCAACTGCAATGACTTATGCTCATTGCGAATGGTCGAGATCTCTTCGTGAGCATCTTAGGCTTTATTCATCAGAGCCGTCATCATATCGCACAATTCAATCTCACCATCGCCTCTGATGTAGATGCAGGTTGGGATGGGCGGGTTGAAGGAACTCCTCCATAAGGAGTCTGCATGATTTGTCGTTGACCTCCCAGGTAGCCGGCATGATTTTGGAAATTCTGAGGGGGTTGGCCCCCATGCTGCCAAGGCTGCCTAAACCCAGGATTGTTGCTCACATAGTTTGCTTCCTCGGTATTCTAAAAGTCTTGCAATTCAGGGCCCTGGGCGTGTGGCCGTGCACTAACCACGTTCGCCTACTGAGGAAGAGAATTCATTGTCATTTGCTCCACAACCTTCTGCAGAGCACTCACCCTTGTTCACGTTTGAGCATTGCTCTCCAACAATTGATCATGACTCTTCATTAATGTATCAAATTTGTTGTCGCCCTCGCCCACTTGATATAAGCCTGCGGTACTACCCCTGGATCCACCTGTGGCTCAATCTCGAATTTCTTCACAGAGGGATTC
Organism: Limonium bicolor; assembly: GCA_023374045.1. Lineage (NCBI taxonomy): Eukaryota > Viridiplantae > Streptophyta > Magnoliopsida > Caryophyllales > Plumbaginaceae > Limonium > Limonium bicolor. The sequence goes on along the minus strand of CM041778.1, from coordinate 68,072,100 downwards.
GATCCCACTCAAAAATTGCTCACCTGCCTTCTTCAGGATATCAACAACAATGGAGGATAGTATCATCGTTTTATATTGGTTTACTAACCCTTTGTAGAACAACTGGGAAAGTTGTTCCTTGGTGAGGCCGTGGTGAGGACATGTCCGAAGCAACCCTTTGAATCTGTCCCAAGTCTCACAGATGTTCTCTGAGCCTGGTTGTCTGAAATTGTAAATCTCGGCAATCATCTCCAGGGTGCGACTTGGAGGTAGGAATTTATCATAAAATTTAGTTGCCATGTCCTCCCACGTGGAAATGGTACTTGGGGTCAGACTATGGTACTATTTTCTTGCTATGCCTGTGAGGCTATGGGGGAAGAGAGAGAGTCTGGCATATTGTAGGACAGGGTCTACGGCAATTAGGCTATTGGTGTGTTACAGAAATTTAGTTATGTGGAGCAAGGCCTCGTCTGGATTTGAACCATCGAACATGCCCAACTCTTTCACACAGCGAATCTGATGATATGGCTTAAGTTTTTGCCACTCATCGTACTCGTTTTGTAAGAGGAGAGGGAGGTTGATGACGGGTTTCTGGCCTTGATTGGAAGGCCTATTGATATTGTGGACGGTTGGGGTTGCCATTTCACCTGTTGTATTTGATATTTGTGTAGGGGGTGCGTTTTGTTGGTTCTTGCGTTGCCTCAAGGAATGAAGCAAGGTCCTCTCGATTTCGGGACCGAAGTTGGATAAATCTTCTGGAAGACTATTCAATCGGAGAGGCATTCACCTTATAACTTCAAGAGGAGCAAAACAAAACATGATAATATATTTAACTATAAAGAAAGAAATAAAATAAAATAAAAAATGGTCTAAAAATAAAACAAGTTAAAAGAACAGTAAAGTTGAGGGGGGCCGGGCATAGTGTCAGGAGTCATGCGTCCGGCATTGGACTTCCTCCAAATGTGCCGGGTTACCCTTACCCGGCATTACGCACGACACATCCACTCGAAAGAAAAATCAATGAATCAAAGAATAAGGAATAAGAGAAGGGAAACAAAATGAGTGGTATAAATATATAACTCTAACATTTTATGAAAAATAAAAAATGGAAAGTAGAATTGAATGTGCCGGGTAGAGTGTTGGATGTAGCCTGTCCGGCGTCGAACTTCCTCCAAAGTGCCAAACGTATGGCAGTTTGCACGACACATTCAACTAAGTAAAACAATGTGTGAATTAAATCAAAGAATCAAAGAATAAAGAATAGGGCGATCACCAATTTTAGGACTTGGACTAATTCCAAGTCCCCGGCAAGGCGCCATTTTGCTAACTAAAAATTTGTAGGGAAAAACTATATACAAAAATGAATAAAAGAATAAAAGAAATCCTACAACTCTACTACGGGTAGTAAAAATCCCGGTCAGAATATAGCGTAAGTCGATTACGACCAAGAGTATCGAACCCCAGGGACTTAGTAGAAAATCAGTCCTAATCCTCGGTAATTACCTATTCTAAACAAGGGGGAAATGTAAATAACAATTTTAACTTAAAATAACTAACTAAATGGTATTTATAATGATTTGTCCTAGATTCGGGATTATTATTAACCAAGTAGCAATATGATCACGCAATGAAACTTCAAGACTCAAACTTAACCAAACAAATAAATGCACGGATGTCCTGCCGGACGCTAGATGCATGGCACATTCAAAGACTTTGAATGTGCTGGACACCAGACACCCGACAGTGCACCCGACACGTTCAAGTTGTAAATGCCACTTTCTAGTTTCGGGTGTGACAACAAGAAACTCACTACCCATTATCGAATCGAGCAAATCATGCCACAAAACGAACAACATAGTGGAAGAAGATGGGTTAATTCATAATCTTAGATGTTAAATCCTAAATCATAGAAGAAAGCAAAAGGACCATTAAGACTTCCTAACCAATTCTACTCTTGGGCTTTTCTTCCTCAAGTAGAATTTGCAAAAAGAGAACAAAGTGGCCAACATCATTCACTTGCAAGGAGAACCAACTCTTAATGAATTCTTGAATTATATTGAAATAATCATATTGTTTACAAGGAAGAAATTCATCCCTAACCAAGAACAAACAAGGATTTCTACTTCACCATTTACACAAACAAAAGGAGAGATACAACAAGGAGAAGGAAATTGATCATAGCCTTAACCAATAGAGATCTTCTTCTCTTCTTCGAAGATGGAGGAGCAAAACATCCTTGGACACCAACAGTGGGATGATGCGGAATTTGACGTGTGAATGGAGTGTAGGGGTATGTTGGAATGTGTCAGATTGTGTAGGCTCTAGGCCTATTTATAGACTTCCATTTTCCTTGTGTGCCGGAAGTCATGCCGGGTCAATGTCATCCGGCATCGAATAACGCACGTGCTTTTCTTTAACGGTCAAAACCGCCAAATCTGAGCGAAACGATGCTTGTTACGGACAGGGAATGTCCGGCACCATACCCGGCATTAGGTATTTTGTTAATGGTAATTAACCACTAACTCTTGGTGAATCGAGACAACTTTTCACTTGTGTCGGCTACGGGACACCCGGCATTGCATCCGGCCTACGTTCTGGCCGCTCCACTGCTGCCGTGAGTTGTGCATCTGATATCACGCCTGGCGTCAATTGATCAGAAATTATTCCTTGTATAAAAACATAGAAAACAAAAGTCTGAACATATATAACAGACTTTATGCATAATATATTATAAATAATGGTCATTCTAACCTTATTTTGACTTTTATTTGCATAATTCTAGACTATAATATATGATAAGTCTGAGACTAATCAATGGCTATCACATCCCATTACAGTACAACATTCTTTTTATGGTTATAAAAGTTTCCACGATTGTTCCGTGCCTATCTTCATCTCTGCAATAAACTTGGTTGCATGCTAAAGTCTAAGCTCCCTAAACAATCGCTGGCTCTATGTATCAATGTTTTTTTTTGTCTTCATTTTCATGAGAGTTGCCTAACCATTGAAAGCAGGGTTTTTAGTCACTGTTGCTACTGATGATTGTGCTAATTTGACTCGAGCAAGATTTGCTTGGCTTAGAGTTAACCTTGGACCATTTACTAATTGACCATGCTTGTGTGCTTTGGACTTTATGGAAGCTCTTCATGGGTTTGGAAATTTCATTTCTCATTTTCTCAGCTTCAACTTGGCAATCTGCTACTTTCTTAGCTGAATATTTGGTCCTTGCGCAACATTATTGGTTTGGAGCAGGGCGTTTATCCAGTAGTATGTCAAATTGAAAGCCTTGAATGTCTCTTATCAGTAGATGTACTTATATTGCCATCTGGATGTTGAATTTGATGAACGGATATGGTTAATTATATTGCCACCAGAGAAATGATTATTTGAAAACGCCCCGCATCGTTCCTCTCGATTTTGATACAATCTATTAAGCCATGAATTCATTGATACTTTAGTATAAGCGTGCATTTTTTAAGATCAAGAGGTTAATAAGACTGACATAAACATTACAGTAACTATAATTTTTATACTAGTGGACTGTTATCAAATTATACTTATAGCAATAACTATATCTTTATAGCAGAAAATAGTTCACTTTTATAACGCCATTGATTCATTTTACGTAAACATAAGATTCACTTTGCACTAACACTTCACAATTTGTAGAACCTGTTATCTGAAACTGAATTTATAACAAAAAATAATTCCCTTTTATAACATGACTGATTCGTTTGATGTAAACATAAGATTCATGTTGATAACATTATAGTAACTATAATTGTCATACTAGTGGGCTGCTGCTATCAACAATACTTATAGCAATAACTATAATTATATACCATAAATAGTTCACTTTTATAATATTACTGATTCATTTTACGTAAACATAATATTCACTTTGATAACACTGCTGATTCATTTTATGTAAACATAAGATTCACTTTGAACTAACATATTACAATGTATAGAAAACTTTTTTATAATCCGAAACCGAATTTTATAACAGAAAATAATGCACTTTTATAACACTACTGATTCATTTTACGTAAACATAAGATTCACTACTATAACACTATTGATTCATTTTACTTAAACATAGATTCACTTTGCACTAACACATCACAATGTATTGAAAACTTTTAAAATCTGAAACTAAACTTTATAGCAGAAAATAATTCACTTTTATAACACTACTGATTTATTTTACGTAAACATAATATTCACTTCTATAACACTGTTGATTCATTTTATGTACACATAAGATTCACTTTGCACTAACACATCTCAATGTATAAAAACCTTTTATAATCGGAACTGAATTTTATAGCAGAAAATAAATCTCTTTTATAACACGACTGATTAATTCACTTTGATAACATTACAATAACTATAATTGACATACGAGTTGGAATGCTATCAAACAATACTTATAATAGTAACTCTAATTTTATAGCAGAAAATAATTCACTTTTATAACATTGCTTATTCTGACGTGGCAATTTGGGTCGCTGGGTCGGGTTGATATCAACCCTAACCCAACCCATTTAAAATATCATCAACCCAACCCAACCTAAAAATGGATGGGTTAGAAAATCATGACCCTAACCCAACCCATTTAAAATCCTTCAACCCTAACCCAACCCACCCAACCCATTTTTAAGCATACAATAATTTAGATGGATTAGGAGTAGAAGTTGATAAAAAAATTCCAAAAACATCCAGTGCTACTAATTAGGATGAAACAAAAGGAAGAGAAGTAATCTTACTTAATCGACCCAACATTAAACGAATTCCATGTTATGCGAAGAATGTAAAAGTACTACACCAATTTCCCATGAATAGAATAATATGCACTTTTTCCATAAGTTTATATGTATCAATCTGGGCCTAAAGCTCTACCATTGTTGGGGAGGAATCCTATCTAGATATGCACATGATCCTAGTGCCCTTAATAAAAAAAGGGAACAAAAATGACATCTTCATTATGCATTAGAGAAATATACTAAATACAAATCTTCTAAAGTTAGAAATAATTTAGAAACTAAGAGCTCAAAGTCTTAAATTATGACTTATAGTTGTAAAATAATTACACATGTTTAAACTGAGAGCTCATGCCTGAGAAAAGTACAATCACAATCACTTAATCGTTACCAACAGTTAAGGAACTTTTATGCATCACGCTATCTGCATTGTTGGCTTCAGAATTCACTAAAGTCTATAATCAAGATTCTATTTACAAAAAATATATATCTGTAGCACCCCTACCGCTAATACCGTCATTAACGTCCAATCACAACGTACTTACATACCTTCGCAGCGGATACTTACATACACAACGGTGGATGATACAATGCCGTTAGCCACCCACGTGACTAACAAGGCTACTACTACTACATACAACATCGGTCTGATGGACCGGAATATCCGAGTGCTACACAAATACAATCCTTACTACAATCACAACCAAGTACTACAACTTCCCATTCAATACAATGCTCCATTAGTAAGCCATACAATACAATATAACATACCGAGTTTACTAAGTTCCCGAATACAATTATAATACATCTTCCAAGTTCATACATACTCTTTAAGAGTCTACATCTACCCATTCCTCACATCTACACGCTTACAATACATAAGGTATACCCCCTTGGGACACTACTATTTCGAGGCTACAAGCCTTACACCATTTACTACTTTCTACATTTTACTCCTAGCTATCCAAACTTAGTTGTCGGTCTCTTACGGTGGTCATGTCCGCTACGGGTACCTGCACACTAAAAACGTTGCCCCTAGGGGCTCAGCTTACGCTGAATATGACTTCCGCATACCCCGCGTACTAGCGAGGGTACGCCAACCACTTGGTCGAATACATGAAATTCATTTTACAATACATACATACATACATACATGCTTCATTCATAATACTATCATACGACACAAGGAATACATACATACACGCAATACAATACATACAGGTAAACCATACAAGCCAACCGGTACTTACTTACCTTTTCCGAAGTACGCATACACAATACATATACAATACATACGCAATACATACACAATACTTGTTAGCTCCATTTGTCCACCCGGGTTAATCGGGTGGAGATTACTCTTTTACTCGGGGTCAATGACTTACACCAGCCAAGACCATTACCCATACAATACTTTACTTTACTTACTACTTACTCAAGTCAAGTCGTCGGGACCTCCGGCCCGGGGACTACTCTGTCCCACCACCGGGATTTACTTGGTTCACTAATCCAGGATGCTACCCATTTAAGGGGTTTGGGCCGTGGACAAGTTTAAGAACCAGGAATCGGATCCAACCTCTTGTGTCTCCTCATCCTCACGCGTGGTCGAAACTATATCGGACTTCTACTCATTCCAATTTACTCAATACTTACGTTAGGAGTTAGGAATTAGTAGAAGTCACACATCCAAGCCACATCCACAAATACATTGCTCATATACACATCCATACAAAATACAATACAATGCACAAGTACACTACAAGATATAAATTCACTTCATCATCATTCATATATTTCATGAATTATACAAACTAGTGTTCAAGACAATATACATCAAGAACAACCTAAGCAAGCAAAAGCAAGTGCAATATAGTCCGATTCATGCATTTATCTTATTTAGGTGATCAAATAAGCACACAAATCGGGGTAACCAGGTTAGGATACAGAGCATGAAGAAATCATACCTTTCACCGTTGATTCACTTTATCGGGTGTTCCCTTGTTCCTTAGTTCACACTTGTTCCTCGAATCTTATTCTCGAACCAATGACTACATGCCAAATGATTCTATTAATACTAAGCATTACAGTACATACATAATTACTACTCCCATACTTACCCCGTTATCCCGTTATTTCGGTTTAACTTAATATTCTTGTACTCACTACTTTCTAAACTTGTTTTCTTACTCATATGTGTACTTCCTTACCATTTCATTCCATTAATGATGCACTACTACATATACATATACATATGCGTATAGGCATATATACATATATACATATGTACATATGATAACTATAATCATATTTTTTTTATTTGTTTTGACTCGACCGACCTTACTCAGGGTCGGACCCAAGGTCGGTCGAAGTCAGTAAGTTTCATCGCAGGAAAATTCAGGTCCGACCGACCTTGCAAGTCCGGTCCCAAGGTCGGTCCATTCCAGTGAGTTACATTACGGGAAAATTTTGGACCGACCGACCTTGCAAGTCCGGTCCCAAGGTCGGTCCGTTCGAGTAGGTTATATTACGGGAAAATTTTAGGCTGACCGACCTTGCAAGTCCGGTCCCAAGGTCGGTCCATTCCAGTAAGTTTTCGTCTTTGTAAATCTGGGCTCGACCGACCTTGCAAGTTCGGTCCCAAGGTGGGTCCGGCCCAGTATTTCAGTTTTAAAATCTGTTTTCAGTTCTATACTTTGCCCATTGTTTCCCCAATCTTCCTACATGTAATCCCACATGTTTTAACACTACTTAGGCCCTCTGAATTGCCTTAATTCATCCACCAATTTCCTTACTCATTTCTAAATCCACATACACAATTTTTCCTCACTTCATTTCAACACTCTCAACAGTTTTCATCCCTCTAATGCTACAGATTTTTACTTCCACTTTTACCATCCATTACTTCCTCAACTAATGCCACTACTAGAATTCTAATTGCCTTACTTCACATCCTAGTTCCATCCCATTACCTAGTTCCTTTCCAATCTGTTTTCAAAGTAATTGAACACTCACAACAAGTATCAAAATACACCTAGTTATTGTCTAGGTTATTACCTCTCTTTAAACATCCAAGTCCTCTAATTTCCATACAAATTTGGGCAGAGGTTCCCCTATATTTCTAACATTGCCCACACATTGTTTCAGCTCACACATTCATTCCAACTCCCATATCAATCCACACATGATTCTACACACTACAACACAATAGATTTCCTGCACATACACATTTATTTCCCAATGGTTTACCCAAGCTTTTAAGCATCCTTTAAAGCTTCAAACTGTTACATTCTCTTCCTCATTACACTACAACATACTTACTACTCATTACCATTTACTTTACTCACTTCTAATACTCAAAACCTGTTACACTACACTTTACAAAACTAGTTCAAGGTAAGCACAATTACCTTGTCTTGCTAGTTTTCTTTCCTTCTTTCTTGCCTTCTCTTTTCTCCTTTCCTTCTTCCTTGTTCTTCCTCACACAATACACAATGCTACAGCCACCATACCAATACACAACAACCACTTAGCATCCATTTTAACTAACCCTAGAATTTAGTGTTTTTAGAGTTTAGAAACAAGTATTACCTTCCAATGGATAGATAGGGTGGTGGACAGCAACCAAAGCAAGATTCCAACACCAATGAGAAAGCCAAAATCGGCTAGAATACAAGGCACCAAACAAGGGTTTAGTTTGAATTTTCGTTTTGCCAACAAGGGTTAGAAAAAGATGGGTTTTCAAGAATATTTTACCTCAAAATGACAAGGAGGTGAAGGTGCTTCTAATGGTGGTACTCAAACTCCAAATTCAGCACACCCATGGAGATGAAGTTGGTTGTTTTCGATTTTTGAAAGGAGGAAGGTATTCTCCTTGATGAGGGGATTTCAATGGTACAATTTTTGTTGCATTTGGACAAGGATTGAGCTTGAACAAGAGGAGAGAAGGAGAGGGTTGAGTGGGGGGCTTCACTTCTCCATGGCTGTCGCAGGAGGAAGAAGAGAAATAGAGGGAGAGAGAAATCATGAGTGAGGGAGGAGTTGTGAGGAGAGAGAGTTTTATTTTTACTTTTGTACTTATTTCCTTTGTCTTTTAGCATGTTAGGAAAATAAAGAGAGTGTGAGGGAGGGAAATAAGCTGGCCGACCCCCCCCCCCCCACACACACACACACGCACACGCACACGCACACGCACACGCACACGCACACGCACACGCACACGCACACGCACACGCACACGCACACGCACACACACACACACACACGCACACGCACACGCACACACACACACACACACACACACACACAGATTTTTACTTTTTATTTGCAAAAGTGGACACATTAGTTTTGCTTGATTACAGTTTACACCCCACAACTTCTCATTTTTACAGTTTTCACTAACCGGAACCCGTTTTCTGGAATTTTCTCGTTTAATTAATTTTATGGGTTATTAAGCTTCCATTAGTGCTTAATTATTGTTATTTAAGTATTTATAATTTTTACGGGTTCATTTGACCACTCAAAGTCACATTTTTGGGTTTTCTCGGAAAACATGCACTAAAGCTCTATTAGCGTTTCAATACATTATTTAGATCCGTTTTCTTCAGGAGTTGTTCCCATATATTATTTTGGCCTTATTAAGCCCTAGGAATCCATATAATACGCCAACCGAGGTCTCATACCTCCTATGGTTATTTAACACTTATTTAGCGTTTTTCGCTTTTAAAGTGTTTCTTTATTTCTTTTGGATTTATTTTTCCTTACCAATATTACTTAGGCGTTATTAGGCCCTTAAATACGTGTTAGGATAATCTTAATCACTATATCTAAGGTCGGGGTATTTCAATCTACCCCCCTTAAGAACTTTGTCCTTAAAGTTGTTCGAGGTTATAGGATTACTACACTTACTCATTTATACTTGCCTAATACCAAAGCCATACCTTCCTCCTCCTTTCAATTTCCCAAATCCGTTACTCAAGGTTTCTACATTCCATTCCATACAAATGTACTAAAATCATTCCGATCATTTGATTCCACATTATGAAGTTTATACATACATACAATGCAAAGCTATTGTAACACCCCTACTCCTAAACCTGTAATAACGTCGTCAGTCGTAGCATAATAAATAATAATTCGTAGCGGAAAATAAAACCATCTACCTTGGTGTTACACGCCGTTACTCACCCTTGTGAGTAATAAGGCATCCTTACTCTTCCAACAATACAACTCCTCACGCTGTGATGAACAGATACTGAGCACTCTAATTATTACAGCCCAAATCCAACTAAATGAGCAACTAACTGAATACAACAACCTCCTTAATACAATACAAAATAAAACCAAAGGTGTTTGTTGAAAACACATCAGCTACCCCCGTGTCCCGCACTCCGGCTTGAGTCTTCTTCAATAACCTGGAATGTTTGGCCCAATAAAGGGCTCAGCAATCGAAATGCTGGTATGCTAAATGTAGTCTTAAATCATCAAGATTCCTTAAGCCGTTTTAGCCATCTTGATATTAGGTTCTTTACATGAAATGCCGGTTTACACTAACAATAGTGATAACTGTATACAATAAACATTCACATAATAACTCACCTGTAAACACCAATGTACAATAGTACACAACACCAATATCCACACATCAATAACAATAACCAATAACCACACATCAATAATCCAAATAAGATACACGTATTAAACTTTACTTGTTAGTTGGCCACCTGGCCCTTATCCTTTTAAACCAAATCATTTAACCTTTTCCAATTAAATTCCACCTCAGGCGTCATGATAAGACAAACCTTAATAACTTATTAATGGACGTTAGTCCCCTGGGTTCCAATGGAACCGTTACCAGCTGACCTTATGGCCCTGGACAAATATATGTATTGACCGATCCGGTCGAACCTGTGCACCAACGGCAGTGCCCTCCGCCATCCCCGAATGCGGCTGATGGATTTCCTTTGAGTGACTCCCCATTGAAGTCTCTCGTAGTGATCACAATGCGCAACCAGAGAGTCGAAACAGTCTGGATTCCTCTCTTATAAATTAGCCCTTTAGTCAGTGGTATAATAACCAACACTTGAATTAAGACTAACAGTTGACCATTGTTAGGTTTAATAATACCTAAAGGTCTGTTAATCTTTTTCCCAATTTAGATGTATAAACTTCGAGTCATAAGACGTTCGCGCATAAATAAAACACAACAGTGTTGAGCAATACAGTATACAATATCACATACCAAAAATCACAGATATCGCTCTTAAACAATTAACACAAAATATCTGGACCTTAGGGAAAATCCTTAGGACATCAGACCACACAATTAACATACCGTTCACCGTGATAACAACTAGCTTGACTATTCACGCTTTAACAGTCCTTCCCCGTACGCTGTTATATTTACAAGCAATACCGGGTAATATTAATATAACTATCCATTAAACATTACAGTACTGTCACTGTAGAACTAATACTTGTAATATACTAATCCTGTAAGTTCTTTATCTCCCCTTGTTAATTTACAGTGACTCTAGATAGTTCAACAGTTTGTTATTTTATGTGATATTCACATGTGATAATGAATTTCCACCTTGTAGTATATTTCTACTTCCTTAGTCATATACTCATAATTGTTTTCACTTATTCTTTATATTATATCCCTTGGTTATTTTTATTATAACCACAATTATTTTATAAACTTTATATTATACTCCATAATATACCATAATACATCATATCACCTAGTTTTACTTCCTTTCCTTATTAAATTACAAAACCAACCTTATCATTTCGGTATTTATATTTTATACCCAACAACTTTATAAATTAATAGATAACCACGTATAATTTCCGGTAATCATAATTTGAACCCATTAACTTTTACAATTTTCCAAACAACCATATACTTTTATAATTTACTAAATACCCATATTAATTTTTGGGAATTGTAAAACAATTATATTAACTTCTATAAGTTGCCAAATAACCTTATAACTTTTATAATTCACTAATTACCCACATTAACCTTTGTAATTATTAATCATCCACATTACCTTTTTAATTTACCAAATGTCCACCTTAATTTCTGTAAATTACAATCTCATTATACCAACTTTTATAAATTACAAATAAACCCCATAATTTTCGGTTTTCACTTATATTTTCCTTTATTCACTTTTAAACTCCAAAACTTTATATAAGTTACATATTAACTTATAAACTATAGTTTAAATATTTTATTTCTTTAAAAAACCGAAGTAACCCATATATTTTCTTAAATTATGATTTCGCCCCAAACCAATTCGGTTTTACATAGAATCTTCCATAAATTACATATTCACCCCAAGACTTTTATAAACTTAATATTTTATGTCATAAATCATTTTAACCCAAGGTTTTTGGTCAACACTTTGGCCAAGACTTAATTTCATAATTAATACTTTAATAAACCCATAAAATCATAAGTAATTCTCGGCCATACACTATATTTTCCAATAATTACAAAATAGCCCCAAAACTTAATAAAATGTTATTTTAACACTTAAACACTTATTTAAATTCACCAAAATTCATAATATTAATTCCTACCTTATATTATAACATAAATATACCAAATTAACCCTTGAGCTCTCGGCTTTTACATTTCCTACACCAAACTTTTCAAAATTTATATTTTAACCACATAACTTATTAAACTAGCCATTTAAATACTTGTAGCTATTTTTTAATGTTCCCAAAATTTATAATATAAGTTAATATACTTATATATTTTGAAAATCACTAAATAACACCTTTTATTCTCGGCCTTGATTTATTTTACCATATAGTTTCCAAAACTTGATTTAAACTTTATAATAAATACATATAAATGTATATAAGTCATATAACATTTCTAAAAATTATGCTAATGACTTAGAATAATTATAAACTTAAAATAGAACATTTAATCCTTAGATAATTCGGTTTAACCATATATGTATCATAATTAATTCCTTGTGACACATAATTATACCCTAAGGTAATAATCTTACCTTATATGTTATAAATTATTTTCTTGACATTATAACCTATGATTTTCGGCCTTAATTTATTTAAAGGTTTTACATAATTTTTATACCAAAGTTTGAAGCTTAAATCAAGCTTAAACTTAATAAACCTTAATTATGTATACTTACTCCTTAAATCAAGACAATTCTTGTACTTGATTTCTCCTTGAATTCCAAGCTCTCCAAATGCTATTTTGATGTAGAGATTTCGGCCTCCTTGTATAGATTTAGGAGATCCATTTGTTAGACTTCTAACAAAATTTATAAACAAGATTTGGAGTAGTTTTACAAGAATTTACCTTAAGAATTTATCAAGGTATTTTTGATACACCTTGTGATGATTGTAGATCCAAGTTTCCTTCATGAAATAATGAAGAGAATATAGATTTAGAAGCTCTTAATTTTTGAAAATACCTTAAGGAATGTACTTAGGATTTTCAACATACAAATATACCTTAACTTGATCTTGGTGTTCCTTGTGTTGTTGTTGAATTTAGGAACCTCCTTGGAGCATTAAAGCTTGGCGAAAACTTGTAGGTTTGCTAGGATGAATTCTTGCTTCAAGACTTAGTAGATTTAACTAGGAATTTACATAGAAATGGTGTTAGAACTTAGATCACCATTAATGGAGCTTAGAAGCTCTAAGGAAGAACTTAACAAATGAAGAAGAAAAGAGAGAGGATGAGAGCTTACCCATTTCGGTTGTGTGAGGCAAATGAGCATAACACTCACGTAGGAAGATAAGAAGGAATGAAAGAATGGAATAATATTTTGACAATAATTGCCAAGTAGTTTAATCTTTCTTTTGTTTAATAATTTGGTGTTTGGCTCAAAAAGATGCTCTCTCTTATTGTAGTTCATCGGTTGATTAATAAGGGAATTGAAGACTTTCATTGACAACTTGTAATAAGAATACAAAGACAAGGTAGGTACATGTTCCCTTGAATTTTTATAAGTTGAATATCATGCCAATATTGACCCATTTTCCCCTTGTAATCTCGGCTGCATAAGGCTATGGATGGCAATTGATTTTTGTTTGTATTGATCAAGAAGTCATGCTTAGTTAGGTTTATGTCTCCTTTGATTTTAATAAGGGAAATCAATTACCTTTCCTCCTTGTTTCCAATCGGTAATGGTGTTGTATAGAACATTTGATTTGTCATCTTATACATAGTAGACTAGCTTAATTAGGTAGTGTTTTCTTTTGATTATTGTAAGGCAAATAAATCCCCCTTGTCTATGTTCAAAATCGGCAGCCTCTTGAGACAGCACATGGCTGTTTTGTTTGCTTGTTTGCAACTTGTATAAGGTAGGTTATAGCTTGTTATTTTATGTAGTCTAATTCCTATAACTTTTGTTTAGCTAATTTTTTTTTATTCCCTTGCAGGTCATACGGTGGAGAAGGGCTCCAATCGACTGCAATATTGATATATTAACATATAGTATAGATAGGGATGAGTCATCTCATCATAAGACAATTTTTGAATCAAAACTAGTCAAAAATGACTAGAAATGGCGCATGGGTTAGGGACCAAATGGAATTAATTTTTCATTTGATTTTTGTTACACTATATTGTACTAAGACCATACTAATATGTGTAATAGTTTACAACATTTAATTGGTACATTTACACTATGGTAAAAGATGAAACTTTTAAGGTAAAAATGCTGATTTTAGGTACCTTTTTGACCCAAAAATCGCCCCACTTGTACTATGAATCTAGTACTGGCATTAATTGATTTAGATGGCCAATTTATCCCCTTTTAAGATTATCAACTTGTGGATCCTCAAAAACTTCAAGGCAATTGCGTAAAACGCATTTTTGTGACACCCGAAGGTGCATTTTTGTGCTTTAAGGATTTTCTGAAAAATAATTAGTCTCTATGAGTTCCAAGTGCTTATTGACATTGATTATAGTCAATAATAATATGTTAAGGTGTTACATTGAGTTATATGGGTTTATATAAACTCGTAACTCAATTTTCGGCCTACCGGGACACTCCCGGGGCAAAAAGGAGCGTTAAGAAATTCATCCGAGCACTTTGCGTATTTTTAAAAAGTAGCTCGAGAATTCTATTTAGAATGGTGAATATTAATGATAGGGACTCTTAGAATAATTTATATTGGGGTTTGTGCCACTTTGGTACCTCTCCGAGGCACTCCCGTGGGTTTATGGGGCCCTCATCGAGAACCTCCGAGCACTTTGTCTTTAACTGAGAATTCATCTTGAGAACTTCATCTTAAATGTTCATTAAAGTGTTATTGTGCATTCAAAATGAGGTGTAATGCTTTACTCTATTTAATAAAGCATTTTCGGGCCTTAAGGGGCCCTTAAGGGAACTCCCGGGCATTTTGTATTTTTACTCAGTTCTAACTGAGGACTTATGTTTCAAAGGTCACATAATGATCCTTGATTAAATTCCCATGAGTTTTATAGTTTATATAACTTGTTTAACTTAAGGTCGGGCTTTAATGCACGTTTTTGACCTTAAGGAGTTTAGGTGCGTTTTAACGCCCAAGTGTTTATATATTTCTCTCAGGGTTTAATAATCCCTTAAATAATATATATTTACCTTTATTTAATTATTTAAAGGTTATGGGTATTTCAGCTATCCCCAAAGCAATGCAATACACAATAAAATCCCGCAGACACACAGGTCATTAGACACAGGACCCATCTATGTCCCGCTGCCCTTGGAATAATACAACATGATATACAACTATCTTCTTTGGTATAATCTTCCAAAAAATACTCACTCTCCAATCTAAGGGAAAATTCTTTCATAACTACTAGTTAAAAAAAATTCTAAAGCACACAACTCCAAATTCCAATTTGTTTTCATTACTTCTATCCTATGTGTGATTCTTGTGACCAATTGGGGGGAGCTTCAAGAATCATTCGACCCTGATGTGATCAGCATCAGCGTTGAACTATCTTTCCACCCCAATCTGTGTTCAGTTTCCCTTGATCTGATCAGGATCAAGTTTGACTTCCCACATCAGTTTCAAACAATCAAATAATTCAATTATTTCCATTTTCTATCTTTTTACTCTTTCTAGTCATAATTACAAATTCATACATCTCCAAAGGATGGAATTTAGTCCATCAATCATCCTCACTCTACTTCCAAATACTTTACTTCGAGATTCAATGCCTAAGTGCTCATTTCCTCGACCTTCGCCACATTCATCCATTACTCTCCATCATCTGAAGTATTCTAACTAAGGAATATGATACCTACCGAATCTAGTCGTCCTCAATTTGCTTCCAATAATTTACCTAGGAATACACTACTAATGGACTTCATTCATCAACTACTCTCAATCAATTCGTACTACTTCTTTAAGGCATACAATACCTGTGGAACTTCATCCACTACTCATTACTCTTCTTTACCAATACTCTTACACTGGGGTTACAAGATGGGTATATTCGTCCTATGGTATTTGCATCTCTCATGCCTAATTACCACAATTACAATGTGAATGAATACATATGTTTGTTTAACATAGTACCAATCATCAATTTGATTATCATTTGTGCTATGCACATTATGGTTTATGTGTTTTATTCATGAAATTTACATTAAGCGGTTTTCGCTCTACCCCCCTTAAAAGGGATTACGCCCACGTAATCTACCATATGTTATTATTGAACATTGGTTTACTCAATTTGGGCAATCTGAAACATTTTAGCTTCATTACGGTTTATTATATACTATACTTTGGTCAAAGGGTCTTAACCATACCGATGGTTTAGTCCTTGCACCAAGAATTCCTATATGAGTTTATTTAACTCATAATTAATTCGAATCTAGCCTACCAGGATTCAAGGCGTTGATAGCCATTCTCTTATACTTACTAGGTAAATTATCTCCTAACTAAGGCCCACTAGCTTCCGCTGCGCGACCCTGATAACTTGGGTTACTCACCCTTCATGTTATCCTTAATGTGCTACACATCACCTTTTTATCCCTCTATTGTGGGAGTAAGGTTACTAAACAAATGTGGTATTCTTCTACCGTGCTTGAACTCGATGAGTTTTAGATTTATGTCCAGCTCTCTGGCAACCTATTATACATACTATTCGTACTCCCGCGATTATTCAGTAAGCTCCTCCGACTTATTGTCGGGTGAGGTTAAGTCACTACTTAATTGTAGTGCTTCCTCTGTTGTCAACAGCTTCTGAATTATACCAGTTCTTCTGGTTCAGTACAAGTGTTCTTTACTTGTATGACCTTGCATTTTCTATGCGTTGGTTCTAGTGACTTTGTTACGTCTCCTTTCACCCTTTTATTCCAATGGAATTCACATCTTGTGATTGTTAGTGTGTTTTACACTCTTCGTGCTTCTTTGGCCTTAGGCCGCACGGTTTGTTGCTAATCTTGCTTAACTGGCTTGTGCCATGTTTGTTGGCGAAAAGAAGGGTTTACTACTATATACATTTTCCATATTCCTAGCTATCCCATTAGATCATTAGCTGCACAGGTGCAATACCAAAACACTCAGTCATACAGAGTGCAGAGGCGTAAACGCTTGTCAGTAAGTCACTTATGTGATAGGAATGAATATTTCTACTTGTCTTCTCATACTTATACTCCGTGTCATTGTCTAACTACTTCCTCATAGCGGTCGCTTGTTGCGCACCATACTCTTACTCATTATACAACATTGTTTTTACGGTCTCCGTTACTGTGGTGGCTTCTCTTACTTATGGCCATTGGCGTTGAAACCATTTCCTTATGGTGTGAATACACTAGGAGGTTCCTAGTTCATATGTATGACGGTTGTCGTAGCATACCGCAATGTTATTATCTTCTCCATGTGGAGATGTTTTATTTTTGTTTAGGTTTCATGTGTAGGTTAGCTTACCTCACATTACTTTATCATTTATGATATAATTTGCCAAATATCTTGGTTGACTAAGGATGAAATGATTTATCGGGTCACAAGCTCTCTCGAGCGTTGATCATTCATGGTGTCCAATGTACACTTACATTGGTTGTTCCTTTGACAATTACTGTTTCTTGGTGCTGAGCATCGGTTATAGGCTTTAGCTGTGTAGTTTTGCCTTCGTATATACATCACCGGGACATCCCAAGAAACTTCAAGGGTTTTCTGGTCCCGTTCTCTAATTGAAGAGTATTCATCACTGATAGGTGAAAGTTTTTGTTGAGGGGTTTGTTTCCACTCATAGGTCTCATTACAAGGTTTATTATGTTGGTGTTTACACAATGGTTCATCGCATGCTTGGGTGCATATGGAGTATACTTACTCCTTTAGGTCGTAATGGTTTGGAAATCTCATTTCCTTATTCCATCGCCCCTTGGCAATATCTATATGCGTAGGCTTTATTGTTATAGTAGATGGAAGCCTTTTCTAAGGGTTCACATCTTCACCGCATTGGTGGTTCTTGATTAACAAGAGGTACCTTTCCTCGAGTTTCCCGTAGTGTCCAAGTGTGGAATAGGCCATTATTGGCATTATTGCGATTCTTGTGCCTCTGTGCTACTATTGCTTCAGAAGGCATGAAAGGAATTATAAGCTTCGTCAACTGTACATAGACTGATGCTCTAGTGACAGTGACATTGAGGTAGCCATTACTTCAAGCCACTCATGATGTTGAGCTCAAATTGGGTGGTTCAGTTGTCGATCCATTTGTCATATGAAGCAATATCTTTTACAATTCTTGTCATTAATGGTGTGGGTTTTGCGACCGTTTAAGTTGCATAGCGTAGTTGGTTTACGGCTTTTAAGCCTTATTGCTGCAAGCTATGCTCTTTACAAGTTGTTTATACATATTTCCACTCCTTGTATACCCCATAGGTTGGAGGTATTACTAGGCTCCATGGCAAGTCGTGGCATCACGCTTCCGTTCATAGGAGGTCCTTTAGACAACCTGGTGTTAATCAGTGCCTTTTAGTGGTTTAGGGTATTTCCTATTAAGTGAAATCCCTTCGGTGTCTTAACCGAGTGTTCATTCTAGCTTCCGTGCTCTTATTATGATGCTTTGTTGATTGTTGTTAACTCAGACACCCTTCAAGGATTGCTCCTGGGTGTTGTTAGTTACGCCGTTACATCCGGCTAATGTTTATGGTATGTTGTGTTACTATACCGCCTTGTGGTATTGTGTTTGAGTTATCCCTTTTTGGGTTATAGCGTCTCCCGTCCTTGGGTAGACCGTTTATACTTTCTCCTAGTGTTCTAGGCTAGGTTTAAAATCCTCCCCAGCAATGGGCTATACTCCCTGGTAATCATGTGATTGCTCTTGGAAATTCCGTCCCGTCTGTTGAACATCATTGTGTTCACATTAGGCATTTGCCTTATTGTGTTTAGGCTGGGTATACCTTCCAGCTGTCATGTATTTGTTTGATGTCATTGAGACATATCCAATGTCTATACTTATTAGTCTGTGCTCTTTATACTTCCTAATTCTTATTCCTTACCTTCAGATGGATTCTCTGGGTTCCTTTATACCTTTTTACTTAGCTGAGTTCCTTCTCCTTGATCGTCTGAGGTGTCCATCTGTTCTGGTTTGAACTTACTAATGGTCCATAGAACGGAGTTGACTACTTCCCGTGCTTCGTGCACTGCATGTATACATACGTGGGGTACCTTGTTGATACGTTACCACTTACCCGACTATCTGTCAGGCCCGCAAGCTCCTTCGGAGTGCGGTTGTCCGACATCCCGTATTTGGGTACACTCGTAGTGTTTGTCACACGCCTATGTGAAGTATTCTATTGTCAACTCCTTTTGTATCATTGTATGATACTCACCATGATTCTATTGGTTTGGTTTTAAAATTCAAGGTTTAAAAGAAGGTTTGTGGTTTTGAAAGAAAATCTTGGTTTTGAAAAATAACGGTTCGGTGTTAAAAGAGGTTCTTCATGGCGTAGCCATGTCTGAGGTTTTGACCAAGTCCAGCTTCTCGCTGACTGGTATGTTCTTATTACAACAGTCAGGCTGTTAAACCTTCCCAAGGTTCCATTCTTCCTGTTGTTAGGATGTGTGAGTCGCTTCATTGTGGTCACGGTACATTACTATGTACCTGTAGTGTGTTAAAGTTCCTTTACATGCTCCTGTTCTTACCGCACTTGCCGTGGCAAGTGCGTGGTACTGGTGGTTTTTGGGCAAACCTATACCGATCACGGTATGGTTTCCACTTGTATTTGATAGTTTCGTTGACTCTTCCCTTGATCTTATTGATCTATGTTTGGAATACTCGATCTTTTAGGTAACTTCTCAATGATCTTGACGTGCCTGTCTTGATCGGGGTACTTCTCCAATCCCTGGAGATTCCCTTTTTTTTGTTTTTTGTTTTTCCTTGTTGCTCGTCCCCACACGTTTTTCGTGGTTCTTGAGCCTTAGCTTGTCTAGGCACTACTCTTGTAGTCCTGTTGGTTCATATCCCGTGGATGTCCTTGTAGCTGTGTAAGTTATGTCGACCAGGTATTGTACCCTTTTTGGCGTTGTAGTTTTGGAGTTAACCACTCCCGACTATGTCCTTAGTCAGCTAGCATACCGTTGGTGGTATTATTTAGCTATTACTGTCCCGTAGACTTGTGTCTCGGGTTTTTGTTTCTGTTCCTTTTTCCGTGCTACTGCACGCTTCGTGCTTCCTTTCCTGCTACTGGTTGACTAGCTGGGTTTCGCGACTGCTGAGCATGCCGCCCCATGCTGTTGTAAGTTGCAGCCTCCTTGTGGTTGGAGTGCTCGTCCTACCGCTATTAAGTGCGGGTATTGTTGTTCAACCGGGATTCATCTCCGGGACTTCCAATTCTTGGGATCTACTACATGTCGGTTCTTGTTTACCGTACTGTGGCTTCACAACTACCAGATCGGGTTTTCCCGAGTATAAGTGGACTTTCCTTCTCTCTAGCGTTCCTTCCCAAGTTATACAGTGGGTTCGTGGAGGGTGAGTCTGATGTTGTAGGTACCGGTACTCACCGGGAGTTCCTAACTAGCACATCTCTAATGCTATCACTCAGCCTTTAGCCCTAAGCTTCTAATTCCTAACTCGGTATTTCCTAAGCTCGGTATTTCCAGTCATCAGAGCGATACTTCGCTCTGATACCACTTTTTGTAACACCCCTACCGCTAATACCGTCATTAACGTCCAATCACAACGTACTTACATACCTTCGCAGTGGATACTTACTGATACAATGTTGTTACCCACCCACGTGACTAACAAGGCTACTACTACTACATACAACATCGGTCTGATGGACCGGAATATCCGAGTGCTACACAAATACAATCCTTACTACAATCACAACCAAGTACTACAACTTCCCATTCAATACAATGCTCCATTAGTAAGCCATACAATACAATATAACATACCGAGTTTACTAAGTTCCCGAATACAAATATAATACCTCTTCCAAGTTCATACATACTCTTTAAGAGTTTACATCTACCCATTCCTCACATCTACACGCTTACAATACATAAGGTGTACCCCCTTGGTACACTACTATTTCGAGGCTACAAGCCTTACACCATTTACTACTTTCTACATTTTACTCCTAGATATCCAAACTTAGCTGTGGGTCTCTTACGGTGGTCATGTCCGCTACAGGTACCTGTACACTAAAAACGTTGCCCCTAGGGGCTCAGCTTACGCTGAATATGACTTCTGCATACCCCGCGTACTAGCGAGGGTACGCCGACCACTTGGTCGAAGACATGCAATTAATTTTACAATACATACATACATACATGCTTCATTCATAATACTATCATACTACACAAGGAATACATACATACACGCAATACAATACATACAGGTAAACCATACAAGCCAACCGATACTTACTTACCTTTTCCGAAGTACGCATACACAATACATATACAATACATACGCAATACATACACAATACTTGTTAGCTCCATTTGTCCACCCGGGTTAATCGGGTGGAGATTACTCTTTTACTCGGGGTCAATGACTTACACCAGCCAAGACCATTACCCATACAATACTTTACTTTACTTACTACTTACTCAAGTCAAGTCGTCGGGACCTCCGGCCCGGGGACTACTCTGTCCCACCACCAGGATTTACTTGGTTCACTAATCCAGGATGCTACCCATTTAAGGGGTTTAGGCCGTGGACAAGTTTAAGAACCAGGAATCGGACCCAACCTCTTGTGTCTCCTCATCCTCACGCGTGGCCGAAACTATATCGGACTTCTACTCATTCCAATTTACTCAATACTTACGTTAGGAGTTAGGTAGTTAGGAATTAGTAGAAGTCACACATCCAAGCCACATCCACAAATACATTGCTCATATACACATCCATACAAAATACAATACAATGCACAAGTACGCTACAAGATACAAATTCACTTCATCATCATTCATATATTTCATGAATTATACAAACTAGTGTCCAAGACAATATACATCAAGAACAACCTAAGCAAGCACAAGCAAGTGCAATATAGTCCGATTCATGCATTTATCTTATTTAGGTGATCAAATAAGCACACAAATCGGGGTAACCAGGTTAGGATACAGAGCATGAAGAAATCATACCTTTCACCGTTGATTCACTTTATCGGGTGTTCCCTTGTTCCTTAGTTCACACTTGTTCCTCGAATCTTATTCTCGAACCAATGACTACATGCCAAATGATTCTATTAATACTAAGCATTACAGTACATACATAATTATTACTCTCATACTTACCCTGTTATCCCGTTATTTCGGTTTAACTTAATATTCTTGTACTCACTACTTTCTAAACTTGTTTTCTTACTCATATGTGTACTTCCTTACCATTTCATTCCATTAATGATGCACTACTACATATACATATGTACATATGATAACTATAATCATATTTTTTTTATTCGTTTTTACTCGACCGACCTTACTCAGGGTCGGACCCAAGGTCGGTCGAAGTCAGTAAGTTTCATCGCAGGAAAATTCAGGTCCGGCCGACCTTGCAAGTCCGGTCCCAAGGTCGGTCCATTCCAGTGAGTTACATTATGGAAAAATTTTGGACCGACCGACCTTGCAAGTCCGGTCCCAAGGATCGGTCCGTTCCAGTAGGTTATATTACGGGAAAATTTTAGGCTAACCGACCTTGCAAGTCCGGTCCCAAGGTCGGTCCATTCCAGTAAGTTTTCGTCTTTGTAAATCTGGGCTCGACCGACCTTGCAAGTTCGGTCCCAAGGTCGGTCCGGCCCAGTATTTCAGTTTTAAAATCTGTTTTCAGTTCTATACTTTGCCCATTGTTTCCCCAATCTTCCTACATGTAATCCCACATGTTTTAACACTACTTAGGCCCTCTAAATTGCCTTAATTCATCCCCCAATTTCCTTACTCATTTCTAAATCCACATACAAAATTTTTCCTCACTTCATTTCAACACTCGCAACAGTTTCATCCCTCTAATGCTACAGATTTTACTTCCACTTTACCATCCATTACTTCCTCAACTAATGCCACTACTAGAATTCTAATTGCCTACTTCACATCCTATTCGTCCCATTACCTAGTTCCTTTCCAATCTGTTTTCAAGTAATTGAACACTCACAACAAGTATCAAAATACACCTAGTATGTCTAGGTTATTACCTCTCTTTAACACTCCAAGTCCTCTAATTTCCATACAAATTTGGGCAGAGAGTCCCCTATATTTCTAACATTGCCCACACATTGTTCAGCTCACACATTCATTCCAACTCCCATATCAATCCACACTGATTCTAACCCACTACAACACAATAGATTTCTGCACATACACATTTATTTCCCAATGGTGTACCCCGCTTTTAAGCATCCTTTAAAGCTTCAAACTGTTACACTTCTCTCCTCATTACACGACAACATACCTTCCTATCTCTTACCATTACTTTACTCACTTCTAATACTCAAAACCTGTTACCACCTTACTACAAAACTAGTTCAAGGTAAGCACAATTACCTTGTCTTGTATTTTCTTCCTTCTTTCTTGCTCTTTTTCTTCCTTCCTTTCCTTCTTCCTTGTCTTCCTCACACAATACACAATGCTACGCTACCATACCAATACACAACAACCACTAGCATCCATTTTAACTAACCCTAGAATATAGTGTTTTTAGAGTTTAGAAGCAAGTATTACCTTCCAATGGATAGATAGGTGGTGGACAGCAACCAAAGAAGATTCCAACACCAATGAGAAAGCCAAAATCGGCTAGAATACAAGGCACCAAACAAGGGTTTAGTTTGAATTTTGTTTTGCCAACAAGGGCTAGAAAAAGATGGGTTTTCAAGAATATTTACCTCAAAATGACAAGGAGGGGAGTGCTTCTAATGGTGGTACTCAAACTCCAAATTCAGCACACCCATGGAGATGAAGTTGGTTGTTTAGATTTTGAAAGGAGGAAGTATTCTCCTCGATGAGGGGATTTCATGGTAAATTTTTTGTTGCATTTGGACAAGGATTGAGCTTGAACAAGAGGAGAGAAGGGAGGGTGTGTGTGGGGCTTCACTTCGCCATGGGCTGTCGTGAGGAGAAGAAAAGAAATAGAGGGAGAGAGAAATCATGAGTGAGGAGAGTTTGAGGAGAGAGAGTTTTATTTTTACTTTTGTACTATTTCCTTTGTCTTTTGCTGTTAGGAAAATAGAGAGTGTGAGGGAGGGAATAAGCTGGCCGACCCCCCCCCCCCCCCACCACCACACAGATTTTACTTTTTATTTGCAAAAGTGGACACTTAGTTTTACTTGATTACAGTTTACACCCCACACTTCTCGTTTTTACAGTTTTCACTAACCGGAACCCGTTTCTGGAATTTTCGTTTAATTAATTTTATGGGTTATTAAGCTTCCATTAGTGCTTAATTATTGTTATTTAATTATTTATATTTTTACGGGTTCATTGACCACTCAAGTCACGTTTTTGGGTTTTCTCGAAAAACGTGCGCTAAAGCTCTATTAGCGTTTCAATACATTATTTAGATCCGTTTTCTTCAGGAGTTGTTCCCATATATTATTTTGGCCTTATTAAGCCCTAGGAATCCATATAATACACCAACCGAGGTCTCATACCTCCTATGGTTATTTAACGCTTATTTAGCGTTTTTTTTCGCTTTTAAAGCGTTTCTTATTTCTTTTGGATTTATTTTTCCTTAGCAATATTACTTAGGCGTTATTAGGCCCTTAAATACGTGTTAGGATAATCTTAATCACTATATTTAAGGTCGGGGTATTTCAATATCACCTACTTTTGTTCAGCCTTCTAGATAATCTAAACATACCTATGTTCTTCGAGAACAAAATGGCAGTGAGAATAAGAAAAACAAACCTTGGGCAAAGATAAAGAGCGACATAGACATGAACAACGATGTAGAGAAGAAAAATGGGTGTGAGTATGTAAGATGAGTACATTTGGGTTTTCAATATTATGTTAAGGTCTGGTTAATTTGGCCCTTTGTTTGATATGCAATTGGTTGAGTTGTTTATTTAGTTAAGATTATGTGTTATAATTCAAGGTGAGATAGTCCAACTACACTTGGGTTTAAGGCTAAGGTATAGTTTGATATGAAAATATAATATATATATATATGAATTAATATATTTATATTATTAACAAATATATTTTTGGGTTTTGGGTTGGGTCATGGGTTAAGATCTCTACCATAACCTAACCCACAAAATTAGCTAATTACCCTAACCTAACCCAAAAAATAAATGGGTCAATAACCAAGACCCAAACCCATAAAATTATGGGTTGGGTTCGGGTTGAGTTTTGGGTTGGGTCAAAATTATCAGGTCTACTTATTCATTTTACACAAACATTAGATTTGTTTTGCATTAATACATCAAAATATATATGAAACATATTATATACGCACTCAAATATTATTATACCACTAAGATTGTTATAATGATGGAATGACAACTTCTATGTTCTTCAACAAAAATATCTTCCTAATCAATTTGTGTGCCCATCCACTTGCTCCACCATTTAGACTTCGAAATGTCGCAACATTCGACAACGACTACCCTCAAACAAATGTGATACATATACTACTATTATTATTTAAAAAGAAGGGAAAATTCATGATATACCCCTGTTTTCTTTCGTAATTCACAATATACCCCTGTGATTTTCGTACTTCAACTTTAAACATGCTTAATTCATTGGGTCCCACAGGTCACATGTGAGTTTAAAAAACTTCAAATTTGATATTGGACCGAAATATAACACTTTAGCATCGTTCGTGTAAAGTTTCATCAATTTTGGACAACATTTAAGCATGTTTAAAGTTGAAGTACGAAAATCACAGGGGTATATTGTGAATTACGAAAGAAAACAGGAGTATAAGATGAATTTTCCTAAAAAGAAAGATAAAAACATAACCTGACCTGTAGTCTATGGATTCGTTTCTTTGCGCTTCAGTAGATTCGTCGCATCCCCATCTAATATGAAAACCTTATTGCTTTTTCAAAAAAAAAAAACCTTATTGCCTAAAAATTTACTCATAAATAATATGAGAAGGTCCGATGAGAGGAGGCGCAGCCGTGGATGAAAGAATCATCATGCACCACTACACTAGTTCGTTCAGGCCAGTGGGGCAGGGATAATGAAACTTCCAATTTTCACAACAAAAAAATAATGTAAATAGATTGATTTTAATTTGGGTTTTTATTTTGGACAAGTAGAAAAAGAATTGAAACGGTATTTATTTAACTAAATTGTTTGTTTCTCTGTCTTAATATTAATATATATTTATTGTTTATTTTAAAATAATATTTATTTAACTAAATTTTTTAATTTTTAAAAAGGTAAATAATAAGATTATTTTTATGTTTTGAAATTTGTTTATTTTTGCTGTTAACATATCAATCATTAACTAATTTTGATTTATAAAATCATAATTTCTAATTTCAATTCATCATCTTACTGATTTATTATACATTTTTAATTATATAATGTAAATTAAATTTTATATTATCATATAATAAATTATTTCAAATTTAAATTTTAAAAATTATTTTATATTATATTATATATATATTAAAATCAAACTACATGTATGAATAACACAGTCGACCGAGTAAGTATTATGTTGTGTGGCATATTGAAGTCAGACGGACTACGATGAAGATGGGACCGGGACTAATTAACTAGAAATTTAAAACTATTACTGTAAAAAACATCAAGCATACTTTTTCTTTTCTTATCGAAATTCCATATGAGAAGGAGAAATGAGTTGTTTCATCCTCCTCCCAGCCAAGAGTCTATAAAACCCGGAGCAATAGCTGAGCGATTCAAGCAACGCATTTGGAGAAGAGCGAGTGAGTGTGAGAGAATCCCTCTCTCTTTGTGGGTCTGTGTGTGTGTGAGAGAGAGTGCGAAAGAGGGAGATTGACTGCTAATGCGGCAAAAAGGTAAAAACCATAACCGCAGATCAAGGAGCTTCTCTAGATCCCGTCTCGCCATTGAGGGATCTTCATAAAACTTAATCTAGTTTAAACTCCAGAGAATTCAATAACTAATATAACACTAAATACAACCCTCTACGTTCCTGTCCGCGCTCCGATTTGCATTTTCCACGATCGGTCTGATTATATTACTATTTTCCCCGGATCATAAAACCTGATTCGAGATTCATACTCACTCTCCAACAATGGCATCTCGAGGTGCGTATATTCTCGTTTAATCTTTTGGTAGATGCTTAATATCTTTGATTTAAAACAGTCGATCTCATTGCCGTCAATTTTCGGTGTTATATTCAATTATTTGTCATAGACGTTTGTCGAATATCATATATTATTAGTTTCTTGTTATTTTTTCTTATTAAATCCGAATAATTGATATTATATTGTGCGTGAATGGTGTTTGTTTGTTTTTTGATGGATTAAATAGAAAGGTTCAAGATTCGTTCTGCTATATTTTTCTTTTCAGCTGGTATAAATAGATCTCTGCCTTTGGTTTTCACTCTCCTCGGTTGCTCTTTAATTTGTCCTTGATTGTGGGATTGCAATTATTGTAGTGGGAGCAGAAGAACGTGAGGTTCAAAAGAAGTACTGGATGGAGCACTCTGCGGACTTGACTGTGGAGGCGATGATGCTGGACTCAAAAGCTGTTGATCTTGACAAAGAGGAGCGCCCTGAGGTATGGTACAGTGTCGGATGCTCACTTATCAGCATCAGCTTACATATTTGAGTATCTTTTTACATGAAACATTCGTGATGCTATGGTGGAATCAGTTTTACTTTGACTGGATAAGCATCGAACAAAGATTTTTTTTTTCTTTCTGTTTTTTTTATTGATGGGGACTCCTATTTTAACTGTATGTACTGTAGCTAGCTAGTATGTCTTGCTTAAGATAGCGCTTCTCTAATGTTTGATTTATATTTGTTTAATTCCATATTTGAAAAAGTAGCTTGGTAGATTAATCATTGGCCAGTCGCATCTACCGCTGGTGATCATTTGTTCTTATTGATGTCACTTGGATTAGATTGCAGTACCTATCAAGAGCTTTTCTAGAGAGAAAAAAGTTCTCCAGTTTTGTTTCAGGAAAATTTGTTGCTTCTTTCTAGTTACTTTGATCTTCCGCCTTTTTTCCTTTTCTGGGGTAAACAAAGAGGGCAAATTACCTAGTGAATAAGTTACTGCTGAAAATGAAACCAGTTGCAGTATGTGGACATATTATGACCCGTTTCGGTAGGATGATTTGTAATCTTCCATGTAAACACGATAATCCTTCTGATTCTAAATATACTTGCTAGACATATAATGCCACTGTTTGGAGCACCCAGTTATAACTAGATTTATGCCCTCGTGAATCTCTTTGGCGATTTTGGGTACTATGGAAGTTCGTGCTAACAACTTTAGAATTGGCTTTATCCGGTTAAGTTTCTGGATAGGCTTTCAATATTTGGTGTAGAAAGGGACCTAAAGATTAAACTAGCATTATAGATGTGAAAAATAAATGACGAAAAGCAGCTGCAACGGAAGTTGGAATCCAGGAATTCCCATTTTCTAGGATCAAGATACTAGGAGGTTATTATAATTTGTTAGCCTCTGTTGCTGACAAGTTCCAAAAACTATTAGCAACACCGAATTAATTTCACTGACCCATCTATGCAGAACCAATTGTCGTAGATCTTGGAATTATTACTTTTATCATAGTAGAAGAGTGCTCACTACTAGACTGGTAATAACGCAACGTCTTCTGGTTTAATTGTTGACGGTAGTAAATTTTAACAGTGATTTAATAAAATCAGATCATACGACATACAGGGTTTTTCTCAGCATCCTCGGTGAGATTAACTTGCAAAGCAGCTGTACTATTATGCTCTTTGAATCGATGGAGTCATTTCACTGAAAACAAATCACAGATTTTCAGAGTCTAGTATTTCCAACAAGCTCACGCTTTGCCAAATGGTCTAAATTAGAAATTCTGAGTATGCCTAACTAGTCCAAAATTACATTTATTGTTGCACTTATTCTGGATAGCTGTTTAATATATGGACACTAACCTCACATAACTTCTGCAGGTACTTGCTCTCCTCCCACCTTATGAAGGCAAGACTGTTCTGGAACTTGGAGCAGGTATTGGGCGTTTTACTGGTGAACTGGCAAAGAAGGCTGGTCACGTCATAGCTATGGATTTCATTGAAAGTGTAATAAAAAAGGTATGTCGGATTCTTATTGCCCATGTCTTCATAGCTGGTAAAATGTACTCGATCTAAGTCTGTTTCATCCTCTATATGATAACATTATCCTCTGATGGAATTAAATTTTAATGCTCTTTTGAACTGTCGCAGAATGAAAGCATCAATAGTCATTATGGCAATGTGAAGTTTGTTTGCGCTGATGTTACATCACCGGACTTGGACATAGCACCAGGCTCCATTGACCTAATATTCTCGAACTGGTTACTGATGTATCTTTCGGACAAAGAGGTGAGCAGATCTGGTTTGCTTTTACGTGTGTATGATTTCATCCATGGACTAGTATGCCCATTTCTTCTGCCAATTGCCTGGTTTTAGGATATTTTTTATTGTTCTGCTTATTCCCCAAAAGAAAAGAAGCAATCCTGAATCTGAAAAGTTTATTATGACTTGTCCATCAACTGCTATTAATCTGTCTACCTTCATTTCTGGTTGCAGGTGGAGGATTTGGTAGAGAGAATGGTGAAGTGGTTGAAGCCTGGGGGCCACATATTTTTTAGGGAGTCTTGTTTCCATCAGTCTGGAGATCATAAGAGAAGAAACAACCCTACCCATTACCGTGAACCTCGATACTATTCGAAGGTGTGCCTTTGAAATGTCTTGGTTTCTATTAGAACAGTATATCTTAGACACCTTAGATTGTCAGCAATAACTGTTAGGTTGTCCTCACGCCCACTTTTATAATGATGATGATTTTTTCGTCTTTTTCACTTAGTTATATATGTGCATGACAATTTACACATGAACTTATACAAATTGATCCAGGTTTTCAAAGATTGTCATGCCCGCGATGATGCAGGGAATTCCTATGAACTCTCCCTTGTTGGCTACAAGTGCATAGGGGCTTACGTCAGGAACAAGAAGAACCAAAACCAGGTGCTAGATTTTTTTTCGTGTAATATTCTTGGCATCATAGGTTGCTTGAAAGTAAAAAATAATAATCTCTGGCACTTGATTATGGTTGCAGATTTGCTGGATTATGCAGAAAGTAGACTCTGAGGATGACAGAGGATTTCAGAGGTTTCTGGATAATGTCCAATACAAATGCAATGGGATTCTACGTTATGAGCGTATCTTTGGACATGGTTATGTCAGCACTGGTGGAGTTGGTAGATGCCCACACCTTTCTTTGTTTCCTTAGTTTTGGTCATGTGTTCCTTGTACTTCTTTATCTTGTTTGATTACCCTCTGATTTCATTTGTGTGGGTGTTTGTGTGTGTTACACAGAAACTACGAAGGAGTTTGTGTCGATGCTTGATCTGAAGCCTGGACAGAAGGTTCTGGACGTGGGGTGCGGAATAGGTGGGGGTGATTTCTACATGGCAGAGACCTATGATGTTGAGGTGGTGGGGATTGATTTATCTGTGAATATGATATCTTTCGCACTGGAACGTGCAATCGGTCTCAAATGTTCTGTTGAGTTTGAGGTGGCTGATTGCACCAAGAAGACATACCCGGATGAATCATTTGATGTGATATACAGTCGTGACACCATTTTGCACATCCAAGTAGGAATCACCTGAAAAGATCAATGGTTCTTATCCGAATTGGAGTCGCCTTATTTAAGATAAATGAACTAACTGTGTTTTGATTCTTCTTGTTTATAATTCAGGACAAGCCTGCGTTGTTTAGATCCTTCTACAAGTGGTTGAAGCCAGGTGGTAAGGTTCTTATTAGTGACTACTGCAAAAATGAGGGGCCACCATCACTTGAATTTGCTGGCTACATAAAGCAGAGGGGTTATGATCTCCATGATGTTCAAGCTTATGGACAGGTTCGTGACCAAACCCAACAATATTATCAAGTGTCTCACTCTTTTTGAATACCATATTGATTTGTGTACATCAAAACGCTGGCATTTTTTTTTTTAATTAAAATCTGTTGTTGTCATATCCAGATGCTTAGAGATGCTGGCTTCTGTGATGTGCTTGCTGAGGATCGCACAGCTCAGGTTAGCTCAAACTACAATCTTCTCCTCTGCCTTCCCTTTACACTTGCAAACTCCATTGTGTTAAGATGTGGTTATAGTATTGAACACTTGTTTTGGATTGAGCAGTTTATGCAAGTCCTGGAAAAGGAGCTAGATCGAGTTGAGAAAGAAAAGGAAGAGTTCATTCAAGACTTCTCCGAGGTCTGTAGCTTCGTTCACCGAACCACTAAAATAAGTTTTTATTCAGTGAATCGAACTTCTCTTCTTTCGAATCATAATAACCCTCCCTTAATTTTTTGCTGCAATAAATGAAATGTCTACAGGAGGACTACAATGACATAGTTAATGGATGGAAGGCTAAGCTTGTGAGGAGTTCATCTGGAGAGCAACGGTGGGGATTGTTTGTTGCGGTGAAAAAATGAAATTAGAGAATGTGCAAATTTGGAATCACCAAGCTCGTTTATCTCATCTCTACCACTACTACTAGTAGTTGGTGTCTGAGAAGTCGAGTGCTCTTGCGTCTCTTCTCTTAATAAATGAAAAGCCTGTGCTCTCTGGCCTGTAGTAGAAAGAGATGCAAGTGCTTTTCTCCATGTTTGGTTTTAGCAGGTTTGTATGTGTCTTGTGTTGGGGTGGAGTCGCAATTTCGTGTGTGGTCTAGTAATAAGATCTGGGGCTGATCGACTTGTTGTCACCATGTTTCATGGGTGGCATGTCCAGCTAGTGTTAATATAGCATTATGTCTGTTTATGTACGCTTTGTGAGCTAGATCAATTTCAGTTGTCGCTTACTGTTCTAGAGGTGTCATGTATGTGATCGCCGGTGACTGATACATCCTCCAAATCGTTTCTTGTGTTTACCTACAATCAAACTTTGGTATGTTTTGTTTCTTTCATACACGGATATCATAGTAGTATGCTCCACGACACTTCAAAAATTTAAAACGAATATTAGACAGACATTTTGAAGTTTTTTTTAATAAACTGGTGAAAAAGTAGGGCGAGGATTACAAACCGATTCTCGTCACCACGTCGGACAAACTGTGGGTGGAATCAAAAATTTTGTTTATGGGCTAAAGTTTTTTTTTTTTCGCTATCAAACTTTAAAATATTATGTTATTTAATATTTTTTAAAAATTTATAAGCTCATTTAACTAATTTTCAAAAGTTTGGGGAATTGGAGCCCCACCCACATTTAGCGGGGGATTTTTTTATCTAATAACAATCTGTTAAATAAAATATTAAAAATTTAATTTTAAAATAATAGTTTATATTTATATTACAATTTGAACATGCACTATTTTGAATGTCATAACATTATATTTCGTTACACTATTTAATTATCTATCATTTATTATTTATTTTTATTATATATACCCACATATATACTTGTATTTTTTCAAAAACCTATGGGGCACGTACCCCACAGGTCATAAGCTCGGTCCGCCACTGTATCGGTAGGGATGCGACCAAACCGGTGAGTAATTACAAGCTGGTATTTTTATATTTTTTTATTTATAATATCTTAATAATATATTCTTTTTTATTTAAAATATAAATATTTTTAAATATATAAAGTTATAACGATTAAAATCTAGATATATTTCTGACTTATATTTTAATTAGGAGGTAGTAAATAATTATAATCATTATAGAATATATTATTATTTATACAAAAATTTTATTTAAGTATATATATATAACTATTGTATAATATTTTTTTAATCTTATAATACTTGTGGTTTATACGTATATGTAAACAATGGAGCATATACCAATTTAAAATACATACTTTAAATCGACTAAATAATATTTTTTTTAATTTACAAATTTAAAATACTATGGTATATTTTTTCCTAAATTAAAAAAGTATATATATATATATATATAAAATGAGTATTCACCATGACTCATATACACCATGACTTGATAATACGTTAAGAATGGTCAAAGGAAAGATATATAATTGTCGGTGTCGTTATTTTTAAAATAATGATGAAAACAATTATAGAAGATTATGTACATGTTTCTAATCATCAAGAAAACATTTATAAATAATTGTTGATACATAAAAATCAAGGTAATGAATACATAAAATTGACTTCAGATTGTTCCAAACGATTATAATCTTCAGATTTATCAATCGTCCAAGCTCTGTAATTGATAAAATCTAAGAAAATATTCTTGTACACAATGATTCGATAAGAAACACCTGAAAAGATATATAACAATTAGTGTTATCTTTTTCATTATAGTGATGAAAATGATTGTAGAGAGTTGTGTACATGTTTATAATCGTCAGTGTAAACGTTTATAAATTATTGTAGATACATAAAAATTAAGGTAAAATGAATACGTAAAATCGACTCCGACAACTCAATTTATCATATCCAAGTGTTTATAGCCTTCACGTTCATTAATCATTCAAGCTCTGTGATTTGATAAATGGTAAAAAAAATATTCTTATACACAATTAATCGACAAGAACGGTCAAAGGAAATGATATAATAACAGTTAGTGTCATCTATTTTGAAATAGTCATGTAAACGATTATAGAAGGTTGTGTACATGTTTCAAGTCATCAGTGGAAACATTTATAAATTATCGTCGATAATCATCAGGGTTAAATGAATACATAACGTTGACTCTAACAACTCAGTTTATCGTTTCCAAACATTTATATTCTTCACGTTCATTAAGCAATCAAGCTTTGTAAACTGATAAATAGTAAAAGAAATTCATATACTCATTTTTCCGTTTTAAACTAATGACGGATACATAAAGAAAGTAAGTTGGATACACTTTGAAGTATTAATGAAATTTTTTGGCATATTATTATAGATACAAATTTCAACCGTTGATGGAAATATTTATCACCTATTGGTATCCTTTAACCTAGTGATGAAAACATTAATGTTATAATTTATGGACAAATTTTTACGGTTTAAGGTTTAGGGTTATAGGGTAATCCTTTTTTAACCTAATCTATACTTTATAAGATGACATTAACTGTCATGTATGTTTTTCTATGGTCGTTCTCATAGAATCATTGTGTATAAAATTATTTTATTATCATTTATCAATTTACAGAGCTTAACTTATTGATAAACACGAAAGATGTAAACATTTGAAAACGATAAATTGAGTTGTTTGAGTCAATTTTACGTTTTCATTTAATCTTTTTTTTATGTATCGTCGATAATTTATAAACGTTTTCATTGGTGATTAGAAACATGTACACTACCTTGTATAATCGTTTCCATGACTATTTTAAAATAGATGACACTAACAGTTATATATATTTTTCCTTTAAACGTTCTTATCGAATAATTGTGTATATGAATTTCTTTTACCATTTATCAATTTACAAAGTTTGACTGCTTAATGAACGTGAAGAATATAAATGTTTGGAAACGATAAACTGAGTTGTTGGAGTCAATTTTTCGTATTCTTTTAACCTTGATGATTATCGACAATAATTTAAAAATGTTTCCACTGATGATTAGAAACATGTACCAACATTCTATAATCGTTTACATGACTATTTCAAAATAGATGACACTAACTGTTATTATATCTTTTTCTTTGGCCGTTCTTGTCGATTCATTGTGTTTAAGAATATTTTCTTACCATTGATCAAATCATAGAGCTTGAATTATTGATGAACGTGAAGACTATAACTAAACACTTGGAGATGATAAATTGAGTTGTCGGAGTCAATTTTACGTATTTATTTTACCTTTATTTTTATGTATCTAAATAATTTATAAACGTTTCAACTGATGATTAGAAAATGTATACAACTCTCTACAATCATTTTCATCACTATAATGAAAAAGATAACACTAATTGTTATATATCTTTTCATGTGACTTTAGAGCTGATCATAATGTGTCCGGCCCGGCAGCCCGGTCCGACCCGGCCCGTAAAAAAGCCCGACAGGCCCGAGCCCGATTGGCCTTCTGGGCGGGCCTGGACATAAAACTAGGCCCAAATAAGAAACCGGGCCGGGCCGCGGCACATTTTTTAGCCCGTGGGCAAGCCCGGCCCGGCCCGCTTCTATATTATTTATTATTATTTTTTAAAATGTAATATATACATATTTAATTTTATATAATATATACTAAAATTTATATTAATATAAATTTTAATTAAGTTATATATATAATATATGAATCTATATTAAAATATAATTTTTTTAAAAAATTATTAATTGTATAAAAAAAATTAAAAACCGGGCCGGGCGGCCGGGCTTCGGCAAAACCTGGAAAAAACCGGGCCTAGCCCGGCCCGGCCCGAGCATGTAAAAAACCGGGCTTGGTTTTTGAAAATTGGCCCGACGGGCCTAAAATTTTCCTTTGGCCCGGCCCGAACCCGGCCCGCCCCCGAATGATCACCTCTATGTGGACTTTCTTATCGAATCATTGTGTGAAGAATATTTTCTTAGCTTTTATCAAACTTACAGAGCTTGGATGATTGATAAACCTGAAGATTATAAACGTTTCGAACAATAAACTGAGTTATTGAAGTCGATTTTACGTATTCATTACCTTGATTTTTATGTATCAACAATAATTTATAAATGTTTTTCTGATGATTTGAAACATGCACATAATCTTCCATAATCGTTTTCATCATTATTTTAAAAATGATGACACTGGCAATTGTATATCTTTCCTTTGACCATTCTTAACTTCTTATCAAGTCATACTGTATATGAGTCATATTATATACTTATTATATATATACGTCACTTTTTTAATTTTGAAAATAAATATACCGTAGTATTTTAAATTTGTAATTTTTTTAAAAAAATATTATTTAGTCGATTTAAAGTATGTATCTTAAATTGATATATACTC
This sequence comes from Limonium bicolor, assembly GCA_023374045.1. NCBI lineage: Eukaryota > Viridiplantae > Streptophyta > Magnoliopsida > Caryophyllales > Plumbaginaceae > Limonium > Limonium bicolor. The sequence goes on along the minus strand of CM041778.1, from coordinate 68,035,839 downwards.
AATTATTTACATATATGTATAAACCACAAATATTATAAGATTAAAAAAAATTATACAATAGTCATACACATATATACTCATGTAAAATTTTTGTATAAATAATAAATTATTCTATAATGATAATAATTAATTACTATTTCCTAATTAAAATATAAGTCTAGATTTTACTCTATATAACTTTATGTCTAAAAAGCTTTAGAAAGGAATATATTATTGAGATATTGTAAATGAGAAAAAAAAAATACTATAAAAATACCAGCTTGTAATTATTCACCGGTTTGGTCGCATCCCTACCGGAGAATCGGTGTCCGTCGTGTAATCCTCGCGCCCCCAATTCACTTCAGACATGGTCCTCTCTCCCTCTGCCTCCATCGACGAAATTGAGCGTGCGCTCTCAGGTAACTACTCAATCTGATGCTCTGATGCTCATCCTGTCCTTAGTTGACGAAAGCTTGTGTTTTTAGTTTTTACGATGAAAATTTCTGGAATTTGGTGTTGCTGTGAACTTCAATTGAATACACTGATAAGTGATTCTACTTTTCGTGAATTTCTCTTCTTCATTTTATAACCCTAGTGTACATTCATAGGTGCTTTCAGAAATAGAAAGCTTGCTTAATGGTGATAAATTTTGATTTCTCTCGTGGCGAACAAGAACATATGTTCTATGCCTTTTTTTCCCTCGCTGCTTTTTACATTATATTCTTTCTCAACATTCTTTTTCTGCAGTAGCCTTCATTTGCGAATAAGGAACATCTATACCGGCACTGTCTTCATTCTCTTCCTGTGGTTGCACCATTGCAAAAATAACCACCATATATAAACAAATTGCAAAGGTAAGACATTTTTTCCGTTTTTGTTTCCCCCTCTTGAATTTCTTTTCGAATATTGGTCTTCTGGATCTGAAATTATAAACGAAACCATACTCACTTCTGTTTTTTTTTCTCATTTCAAGTTGTTAATAACTGAAACCTGAGCAGAACAAGAAGTGGTGTTTCATTTTGGTCCAAACCGAAACTTTAGGGTAAGTTTCTTCCTCTGTTACAAATTATTTCTAGTTCCGGTTCGGTTTCTAATCAAGCTTCCTAGCTTATTTTCACCCTTGTTCTCTGCTCTTTGAAGCTAATCTGACCACGACCAAAACCAAATCAAAGCCAAAACCCAAATCAATTTAGGGTTCTTGGAGTGGTGAGCAATTTGTACTTCGTTTTTCATTTAAACTATTTTTCAATCATAGTTTCTGGTTTCTTTATTGTCATATGAATCTGTACAATGGTGAGGTAAATTGAAAACCTATCTTAAGATTTGGTAATCTGAGATTAATCAAAGATTAAGCATCTGTTGAGTGTTGTGTGATAACAGCGGCTGTATACTATTAAGGCTGAAAAAAACCTTGGTTCTGTTATTAGAGTGTGGGAGATTAATGTGTACTGTTCCATATATAGAAATTTATCGATGCTCTTTCAGCAATTTGCAGCGAACTTAAGTCACCTGTTTGTCTTCCATTGCCTTTGGTATTAATGATTCTTTTTTTCACGTCCTTGTTGTTGGATCGCAGGATGAACGCAAGGAGATCTAAAACAGAATTCGAGGTAATTAATTAATATTCATCATCTTTATCCCCTAACTTTTAACTTTTTTTCTTGGCTGTTCATAAGAAAGCTTGCTTTTTTTTTGGTAAAATATTACTGTGAATTTGTGGCTCAGCAGCCGTGACATTAGTTCCATAAGAAACATTTCCTCAAACTTGTGTTGTCGTAAGTATGAAAGTGGCTGTTTCTTGGTGATCAAATATGGTTCTATTATAGACTTAAAAGTGCATATATTGGTATATCATATATATTATTTCCATTCTTGCTTGTTGTTGGATGTTCAATAGATGGTATTCAACAGAAGGTCTGGTAGTCATTTGTTGTAGTGTACAATGATGCATGGTTTATCTTTGTTTCCTTCTGTTTTGGTGTTATATTCAGTTTTGGTGTTATAGCTATGGCGATTAGCTATGAGTTGTTTATATTTTTCATTTGTTAGTTTCTGAACTGATCATCTAAAAATTCGTTATTTTCTAGAAGAAAAGGTTTTTTGCTTGGCGTTTAAGATATTCTTAACAGCAACTATTTTCTTACTCATGCAAGTGCGTCAACTGTTGAACATACTCTAAAACACCAATGCCATTGCTACCAGCTTCTCTTCTTCTCAAAACCACCATTCTAAGTCAACTCTCTCTGTCTCATACATCTAAAGTACAGCCAACCAGCCTGGCTTGCTTTATTTAAAAACCAACTTTATGTACTTCTAAAAGGGCTGCATGATCTTCGTCTATCTCTTTATCTTTTTCCGTGTCTCTCTGTTCCACCCTAATTAATTGTTCTCTTCTTTCCACTCAATTAAATGCTTCCCTTCTCCCTATATAGATCTCTGATCATCAGATTTCAAAATAAAAATAGAGAATTACTGTTGTTGTTGCTGTTGTATAGTACTAGTGAGTAATACATTACAAATATATTCAAAAAGATAAGAAATAAGTGTGTTGGTGTTGTTCAATTAAATACTCTGATCTCAGAGTGTGTTCTTCTTCTCTATATCGATAGAAAATAATCAAATATGAATTCATCAACTCCTAAATTGGCTTCGGATGGGTTTACTTCTTAATAATATCACTTTTTTTAATCAGAACTTACCTCCGATTTGTTGCTTTGTTAGTCTACATCTAAATAAGAAACACAATAAAACGACTTGCTGCCTCCTTCCCCACTTCGTCCCTCGTTTGACCGAAGCCGGACCGAGATCAGATCAAGTTGATTCGGTAAGCTTCCACTCAGGGGCGGAGCCAGAAATCAAAGTTGAAGGGGCAGGGATAAAATTGCATATAAGTAGGGGGTCTTTTGTGAAATTTGCTTAAATAATTTTTCTACACTATATTTGTGTAATTTAGCAAGTTGGGGGTCTTTTGCTACCACTATCGCCCACTGGCTCCAGCCCCTACTTCCACTGCTATCTATCAATCTGATCGTTCTGAACGAGGTTTTTAGATTTTTGTTTTTGGTAAACAATTGTGTATCTGGTTCTTGCTCTATTTGAATTTCTGGATTAGGGTTTGGATGTGGACTTCTTTCAGATTTAGTGCCTCCATTTATGCTCGTCCCTTTTATCCCTTTCCAGTCTCTATCACCCCCTTCTTTAATCCTCTACCCAAACTTGCGTTCTAAAGTGCTCTATAAAAGAGTTTGGTGTGAATTTCCTGGGAATCTGCTGACAGCTGTGGATCTAGCCTGCCTTTTCTTTTGTTGTGGATTCAATCGGTGTGGCCTTTTTCATTTTTTGGCTAGCAGGAGTGAAGGACGATCACTTGGGTTTTTTCTTTATTAATTTGTAACAACATAATTGAGGATTATTTTTTCTGATAACACTGAATTTGGAAGCTCTGATTGTTTCTCCAGTTGCATTTTATTTCCCTAACTGAACGGTGGGACTGAGAACAGCTCAGCATTAATTAATTGTTGATTTTTCAAATTCAAAATCTTGGCCTGTGCTAGTGTGTCATGCCTGCAATTCTCTGGTACCAACTTATGGTCTTCCGTATTGGTTCCACTATTTATAGTAGTTGCTTATTTTTTTTGGCAAGTAAGTATTGGCTTCTTAGAGTAAGCTAGATTTGGGAAGTGTGCCTTTTTATCAACTAGGTGGAACGAGTGACCTTTGGTTCTATTGTCTGGTTGTAGTATCAATTCACTAGAAATGGTGGCGTCTATGCATACATGTCCTGCGACTCTCTTCATTCTCTTCTTGTGTCTGTGCCTCTGCAGAGATAAATCACTGGAATTGCTGCTCTATCACACCAGATTGAAGACGGGGTTGAAAACAGTTCATTCCGAAACCGGTAATATACTCAAATTTTATCTTCTTCTCTGTGGTAATTATAACAATAGAAGTTTTTGATATTTTCTGTCCCACCTTGTGAAGCAAATGTTAAGCTTTATAAGCAGTAGCATGGTCCCTAATGTTTCCACAATCCAAAAACCAAGCTGGAGTATAAGCTTGGTAGTAGACTGATGGTGCTCCTCTTCTTTATAGTTGTTGTCTTCTTCTTCTTGCTCCGCACCAATAAATATTTCTTTTGGTGTTAATAGATGTGGTTTAGTTAAACAGATTGTGGTTTAGTTGCGCGGTAATCAACTATAACATCACACTAGTACTAAAACTACTGCACTATAACGACGCTCGTTGAATTACAGATAGGTGTATTATATGACTGCTTCAATCAGAACTAAGTAATGCTCGCATTCTGCCGTGACATAGATGAACAGTTTGTGGTTTAGTTGCACCTCAGTCAACCATTAACATCACACTGTCAACATGAGCTTATGCGTGAGTTCTCTATATTTGGTCAGCGCTTTCCTCTTTTCACTTTTTATCTTCTTCCTCCATTTTCTCCTCACCCTTTGTGTATGAGTCATTTTCCTCTGTCTTTGTTTCCTTAATCTTCCTATGCTTGCTAGGTGATCCACCACTTGCCTTTGATTTCATTCACTCTTTTTGGAGATTATTCTCCAACCTTCTCCTTGCTTTCAATTCTTATATTGAATCTAACTTGGCGATTGGAGTCATTGAATTGTTAGATTTCGATTCCTCCAACTCTGTCTGTTAGGGTTTTTAATTTTAGTGTAGAAGGGGTTGTGAATTCCACCGGTACCTAAACCTCAATTTCAACCTCCTTACGTATCCTTTACTTCTGTCAATTGATTCTTTTCACTGATCTCGTATTTTCTCGGTGTCGGAGTTAAGAAACTATGCTCCAGTTGATTTGAGTTCCCAAACCTTACAAGAAGGATGTAGTGGAAATATGTCCAACAAACTGTCCCAAAGTGATCCAAACCCACATGAACCAGCAAAAGGCTAATCCACCCATGCATTTTGCAGTCGCTTGGAATTTAGTGTCATTGTCTACATTGTTGAAGGAAGACAATCTTTCAGCCTTACACAACCAGCCCTACGGGTCCTACCCATTGAACATTGGAGGTTTGAGAATATTGTTTAGATGATACATCCTTTTAATCCAAGTCACAACCATCTAATCTAAGTATCCCTTAAGAGGCCGATTCACAAATATTCAATGATTTCTTCTCTGATTGAGGAACATCAAGTTGTTCTAGGCACACTGATAATAGCCTTTTGAGTATGGTATTTTCCTAAACTTGTTACTCCTGCTCCAACTTTTTAGTGAACCGACTAAATTACTTAATGAAGAGCCGACTGTTGTCTCTCTTGGCAACTCAGTCACCATCCTAGAAACTGGTTTCTCCGGTTCAATCTTGGTAACGAGGGGACATTAGCAGTGAACTTCTTTCCTCTTTCTGATCTGTTTTGTGAGCTTCATTTTGTGCAAGGACTGCCGACCAAAAGTGATTGAGCTGTTATGAACTTGCCGGTCAGTGCTAAGCCTGATTGGAGGCTCTTGAAGAACAAAAGGAAGGTTTAGGGAATTAATAGTGTGAAGGGATTACCCTAATCTTCATGATTTGACTACTGTGTACGTGCAACGTCTTTCTCCCCTTGTATTATCCATTCCTGCTTCCTTGGATCAATTCTTCTGTGTTTTGACTGTTTTGTGCGTTCCTCTATTTGACAAAGTTGTCAATGATGAAATATTTTTTCTCTTGCTGCATTAGCTTTCCTTCTTTTTCTCTTCTTGTCCCTTCTTCCTCCACTTCGTTTCGATCCCTTCACTCATGACAGTGGGCAAATCTTCTGTCTTTGATTCTGGTTTCTAGTTTGTTTTTTCCCCCACCTCCATTATCGATTGGGTTCGTAACCACTTCTTGCTTTGATTCCACAACCTCACCTCCCCGACTATGCTCATTGAATTTTTTCACAGTTTTGAGGTTCCAAACCTTTCCAAGAGCCAATTCTGGAATATCTGGCCAAGGGAGTTGCCCAAAGTGATTCCAACCCCACTCAAGCCATTGAAAAGCCTCTCTGACCATGCACTCAACGACGACCTTAAACCTATTAGAATCATCAATCCACAAAAGTCAAATATAGATTAGCCTTGCCCAACCAGATTGTTGGGTCTTCTCTGCTGAAGATTGGGGGCACCATAGCATTGTCGACATCTTTCTGTCCGAGAAGGGTTCTGATAGCATTTGATAGGGTATAACATAACTTCTCTTTCCGAGCCTTGTAAAACGCCTAATATAATCCATGGGAGTGTAACTCTGGATGCCCCGAAATAGCAAACTTATTCCTCATTATATAATTCATGGCACTATTAGGATGCGTAATTACAAGAGTACCCATAACAAAGCTTTTATTGATCTAAGTCCTAACTTAACACTATGATGCTAGAATAAGTAAAAATGTCTTTGCTGGTGTGTGTATATTCTCCTTGTTTGATGCACTATGGGTGGGAATTTCGTAAGTTGATTAACTTGTTGTCTACTGTGTGGACCTTGGATTCTACATTTGTGGGGTAGCTATTTGAGAAAACTCTTCTCTTTACAAAATAAAAAATAATATTCAACCGTTTGTGCACTTTCATTGAAAAACTATTGTAAGAACTCTTTATTTCAAGAGCTAGAGTCACCAACCTCACAAAACTAATTTGAGTTGTTTTCTTCAATACTCATGGGTCTTGAGACCACTGAGAGCTATTTAGAAACTATTGTGTAAAATTCTTTTCACAAGAAGCTGTGAGTGCTTGGGACCCCATAGGATCCCATTTGCGTCGTTGGCAGTGTAGGCTACATAGCATGTGTTGTACTGGCAAAGCATAACAAATGGCTTCGTTATTTAATATGTTATCCATATGTGGTTGGTGAAGATGATTAATGCTTGAACTTTACTCTTCGCAAGACTTGGTCTTTATGGTCAAGATATCTAAACTTTTTTAACTTTTCCTAAAAGGCTGATTCAATGGGATAAGAGAAAAATGTCACATTTGTTATGTTCCTCTCTATGGGTGGGACATCATTCCTTGGACAATAGTCTCCTTGCAATAAGATTGAGGATGTACTAGATTTGCAACAAGATTGGTCTTTTGGATTGAGAGCTCAGTGAAGATCTCTATCTTGCCACTGATAATCATGTTCAGATGACTCACTATTAGTTCTACTGAATAATGATAGTAAGTTAGGGGCACTTGTTTTGGGCAGAGGAAACGGTACGAAATTAGAAATGAAAATGAAAGTAAATTGAAAAAAATTCGCTTAGACTTTCTCGTTTGTTTGTGTGGGGGAAAGAAGATTAAACACTGTTCAATGGCCACCTATTATTTGTCAATATCCTTTGGTCACCGGTCAATTACCACCGCTCACGTGTCAATGTGTACTTGGGAAGGAGAATCTCATTCCATAGTGCATAGTGGGAGGTGGAGAATTAAGTTTGTGGGATTTGGAGTAATGTCTAAACGGTTTCTACTGGTTTGTTGTTGCATAGTGAATTAGGCGTGAAAGTGAAACTCACCTCTTTGACAAAAAAATTCCTTGAAAATATCAGGTATGTTGTCTATTTGAGTCTTTATCTAAAGTCTATCACTAAACTTTTGATGCATTTCCATGTGCAGTGAACAACAGGTATGCATCCTCCACTAACACTGCACAGGCACCCTATGTGTGCTGAAGTAAGTTAAATATCTTTTTTCTCTACTTGGTGCCTGTCTATTATGAGTGTGTGTGGCTCATGTGTGGATAATATTTGAGTGATATGATGCCTTGGTTTTCCATGTCTGCATAAAATGTGCACTTGTACCAATGTAATCAATATTGTGCACCACCTCCAAGACTAGTAGAGCTAGGTAGGTGATCTCTTTTCTTCCGTTGCAGATTATTGAAGAATTCACAAAGTGTCATGCGGATCACCCTATTGGTAAATTTTTCGGAGAATGTACAGAGTTGAAGGTCAAATTAGATCGCTGCTTCAGACAAGAGGTTGTGTGCTACCCCATTTTTGTTATCTGTTTTCTTTCCCTTTTAGGGATTATAGGTGATTTCGCTAAAGAAAAATAAATAAAAGCAGAGCTTTTGTTTATTATGCCACATTTGTGGCTCTGCCCACCATTTATTATAAAAACCAGAGCCTTGTTATTCAGAGTTAGTGTGTATTATTCATCATTTCAGAAAGCTGTGAAGCGGAAGGCAAATTTTGAAGAGAGTAAAAAGCTGAAGGAGAGATTGCAAGCTCTGAGGAAGGAAAGTTCTGAGATAAGCTCGGGGCAAGCTTCTTAATAGCAGAATGAGAATAGGAAAGAAACCGAAACAAACATCGATCCTTGCAACATTCCCATACCAGTTTGTTTTGCTTTACATTTTTTATATGTACCTGTAAATGTTTATGGCCCCAAACAGTAGTGATATAAGTAATGCAGCATAGCGAGAGAATGAATATAAATAGATGTTATGTTACTAGATAGTGAACTAAAATGCAGTTGCTCAAGCAGGTTTGCCCTGCCATTTAGTTTCACGTCTGTTCATGGTTGGGTTTTTGTTTATTTGCTGTAAAGGTCTTGCGCCGTATGGTGGTCCGAACTGGTTAAAATGAAGTGTCTTCGAGGTTTGAATAGATGGTTGACGTTAGGAAATATGTAGATGATTTCAGTTGCGTTTCTTTTGTTGTGCATGCGGCTTTGGAAAACGATAGTAAGCTCACAGCAATGGGAAAGAAAAGCTTTATTGGAGTTCATCATTCTTATTTAAAGACTCGGACAAGTGTTGGTTCGTAGGTGATATTGGTGTGTCTGGAATTAACAGGTAAATGGGAAAGAGGTGTGTAACATAACATATATGACTGAATCCCATGGGGCTGTAGGCCACAAACAAAATTTGAGATGCGCTTGCCTGGATGGAGGGGATTTGAAAAACTTATTCCAATTTGGTAAAATTGTTTCTTTATCCTTTTGAATTTGAGATGTGTTCTTGCTTATAAATCTAATACTATACAACTTAAACTTATAAAGTGAACTCGTGACCTGAGATAGAGTTTTAACAGTGTACGATGAACATTATTTGGACCACTTGATACTTTAATGGTCGAATTTTTTCGTTCCCAGTCGACAAACAAAGGTCATTTGCTTGCTAGTATGACATGCATCCACAATCTCTATATATGTAAAGAAAGAGCCTGAATATTTTCAGGCCAACCTTAATATTCTCAAAGCTCGAAAAAACAAGGTTTATAATTTATAAGCAAGTATGTTGCCCTTTTAATCTTTAATCCCTTTCAAAAAGTTGATACAAACAAATATTAAATAAAGATACATTGAGATACGACCGTACCACACAAGTTGTAAAGTCTCTTGCTCTCATTCCTTTATATAGTGTTTACCCTAATATTACTGATTAGTTATCGAACAATTTGGGCATTTGTACTTCCTTGTCCTCCACAGACGTCACCATTAGATGCTCCAAACTGTTCAATGATGCAAGAGTGAAAAAGATGTTACTTGTGGAATTATAGTAGTTGCTCGTCGTTGTGATATATCAGTTCCCTTTTATCATAAGAAAATAGATGGAGATAATCATGCGGAAGGCGGGGGGTAAAGGGGAAGGGGCAGTGGGGGAAAGGGAGAAAAAATAAAGAACAAAAAGAGGGGGGAGGCGGGGGCCGCGGGGGAGGGGGGAGCGAACAGGGAGGGGAGGAGGAGGAGGATGAGGAGGAGGAGGAGGAGGAGGATTAGGAGGAGGATTATATTATTATTATTTTGAATCATTTTATTCTGATATTTATGAACATGCATTAAGGTGCAATGAATAATTATACTGTTAGTACAATGATCCCAACCGCTGCTTGGCTTATGGGAAGAGACTTGGCATTTCATTCCCGAATCCTCACATATCCTTACAAAACTTTGAGAGAACACTAAGCAGAAACCAACACTTCCAAGTTAATGGCAAGGAGAGTTGCACTCCAAAACATAATAGAAGTAAACAAAAAGGAAAGATGGGCAATGCTTTGGAAAGAAGTAAGAATAAAAGACGTAAATTTTGTGGATCGTTGTCTATGAAGAAGAGGACGTGGCACGGCTACTGATCCTACTCATTGGCATAATCTTTCCCTCTCGAGTAAAGTGCTTCTAGTGTGGTTTCTGCTCCAAGTTAATCTTGCAACTAAGGACAAAGTATAGTTTGAAATATGTCTCTAGTGTTCATCTATCCTCAAGCGGTGGATTTCTCTCACAAATCTGGAAACTTATCTTCAATATTCGTCATTTCAGATTGGGAGCAAGTTACTTTTTCAATAAAGAAGCATGTAGTGTTCCTCAAGCTACTTCCCAACTCCATCCCGCTTCATGCCTCACCAGCTATCAAGACCTTCAGTCCATCCTGATCTAGCTTATTTTCATATACTATTTTATTTAAATTCTTGAAATTTTATTTTAGTCTGGTTTGTACTCTCCGGCATGTGCATCGCAAGGATGTGTACTCTGCCATTAACTGCTCTTAGCAGTAAATCATCAAAAAGAAATCATTATATTGGTAGTATTATTAACTAGTAGTACATAAATTAACAGAAAATGAATGCACCAATGACTTTCATGTCATGTGGTACACCCCACGAAATAATGTTTAAAGTAGTTTGCAGTATAAAAATGGTGTGGCTGCCCGCAGTACTGACGCATCTTTGTTCCAAAGCGGAAATGTCGACTGATGTTTTATTACTAGTAAATTAACGCGAATTCGAATCTGGCTCTTACGCAAGGTTCTAATATGGAGATGGCCATTTTGGTCTTCTGTCATCGATTTTGTCTTTTTATGTTTTATACTTTTGTAAAACTTTAAAATGTTATAGTTTATTAGATATAAGTCCAAATAACATAATTTTATACTATTGTTCATCATAATTCGAGCTCTTCAAAATAAGACCCAACATGATTATGTTTTGATATTTTTTTTATTTTTTGTATGTTCATATGTTTTAAGATTCATTGTGAATCTTAAGTTTAAGAAAAGTGAATCAAAGGTTGTTAAAAAATGAATCAAAGGTTGTTAAAAAGTGAATAAGAGAGTTGCTTAAAAGTGAATAAGAGGTTTAAAAAAGTGAATCTCATAAACAGAATTTGTTTAACTAAAGTGATTCTGATTGTTTGACTAGTGTGAATAAGAGGTTTTAGAAAAGTGAATCAAAGGTTGTTAAAAAGTGAATCACAAGTTGTTACAAAGTGAATCAGAGTAATAAGAAAAGTGAATCTCGTAAGCATAGATTGTTTAACTAAAGTGATTAAGAGGTTTAAGATATGTGAATCAGAGGTTTTTACAAAATGAATCATTGGTTTCAGAAAAGTGAATCAGAGGTTTAAGAAAAGTGATTCTTGTATAGAGATTGTTTAACTAAAGTGAATAAGAGGTTTAAGAAAAGAATAAGACATTTAAGAAAAGTGAATTAAAGGTTTTTTAAAGGTGAATCAAAGGTTTAAGAAAAGTGAATATTTTGTTTAATACTAGTAAAAGTTAATCCTACTACAAACTTATGCGAGAACAGTATGAACTTTTCCTTTATTGAAAGTGAATAATTCATTTTAAAAAAGTGAATCTTATGTTTAAAAAAGCAAACCTTTCATATAAAACAATGTGAATCCTTTGTGTTTTTTTAAAAGTGAACCTTAACCGTGCACTACAAACCCTAATAATGTCATCACCGTTTTTAGCATTCCTAGGGTGGTTTTTAGGGTGTTTGGGGGGGGGGGGGTAAGGTAATCTTTTTGGTATTGGTTTTACACTTTATATCGTCGTTACAGATTCGACAGGTTTTTAGGGTTTGTGGTTTAGGGCACTACAAATCCTAAAAATGCCTTCGATGTTTTAGCTTTCTTAGTGAAATACCCTTAAATTAATTTAGGGGTTTCTTTTATTAAACCATAAATAATACTATTAAATATTAAATTATTGTATGGAATTATGAATATTAAATTATTATATGGAATTATGAGAATTAAATTAGGGGATTTCTTCTATTTAACCCTAAAGAATACCATTAAACAATTATTATATGTTATTATATACTATTATGAATTTAATAATAAGATTTATAAGTCAATAAATCTTGGAATTTTTTTAAACACTCCAAGTATATTATAAAGATTTTAGAAATAATTGGGACATTAATTTGAATCATAAAAGTCAATATAAAATCATGGAAACCATAAAGCTTCTTAAGCCTTGCTAGGGTTGACTTTTTGAGAATGGTCAAACCATCCCACAAAACCTATACCAATATAAAGTTTATGGAAAACCAAGAAGATTGATAAAAAGAACGTCAAAAATGGATCATCCTAGCCAAAGTTATGATAAAATGAAGTTTAGAGCCAAAATTTTGTGCTGATGTGGCATGGTTGCTGACTCACCAGCGCGCCTCGGGAAACAAGCCACAGCAGCTGGCCGATTTTCTCCATGATTTCTGCTAAATATCTTAACTTCCATCAGCTTATTGCCCTAACTTGTGACAGCGATATCTCTCTCGTCTTTGAGAATTTTTGATTGCCGTTTTCTTCATTCTCTTCTCCTACAGATCCTCTTTCCAACCATAACTCATACACAACCTAAATCTTTCTACATCGACGGAAAATTCAATCTGAAGTAGCCTCCCTGAAAACGGCAACCCAGAACTCCAGGAAAACGTGATTAATCTGGTAACTTCGTCTCGTCATAACTTTTTCGTCTCTCAGTCAAAATTCGTGTTCTTTAGCTTGTTGTGTAGATCTCGAATTCCTATACAACTCTTATGTTTACACCCAAGGCTAATTCCCAACCGTGTGCAAGAACAAAACGTCCAAAGTTCCTGATTTGTCACGCACATAGAATCATAGAAAAACGCAAGGTATAAACTCGTAACTTTTAGTTTAGATTTCTATCTGTGTATAGCAAATTAGAGTAAGTTCTTGCTATCAATCTGTAGATCTATATCTCCTCTTTCGATTGAGCCAAATAACACGTCCTAAATCAATCTGTACTGTAATTTATAGAGTTACAAAGTTGGCTACCCAAACAACTCGTAAAGGTCAAAATTTTCCAGAAACCCGTACTCAAATTTCTTTGTTGGCGCAATTCCGGTGAGTTTCCGATCTAATCGTTCCAATTTTGTCATTCGAAATTTCATTACCGCTCAAACCCACGTTTCAATTTCATCTATTACATGTTATAATAGGTGAATTTGTCAAATCGAGATCCGAGCTATCTTAAAACCCTAACTTCGAACCCAGAATCGTTTTTTCGATTTTGTGCACCATAGTTCGTAAAATTGGTACCTCTGGAATCGTAGTTTAATTTCGAAACGAATGGAGGAAGAATCAACGAATTTACTTCTGTAGATTGTGAGATATCGAGGAATTCCCAATCGGTGTGTTTGGGGTTTAATCTGAAGAACTCGAGAATTTTGGGCCGTCCGATCGTGGTTAAGAGGAACGGATAGCCGAGATTAAAACGTAGAAGTTTTAAGTTAATAATAAACCCAGAATAATACCCTAACTTGTTAGATTTATTTATTGACCTTCCTTAATGTATTTTGACACGAAAATTTAACCGTAGATTCCTTATAAAATGTAGTTTATTTTCGTGTAAATTAATATGGGTTTTGAGTTTTTAAACGTAAGTTATAATTTTTATAAGCTTTGAGTATTATGGAATTATTTAGATAATTTTAAAAGATATTTTTATGAAATAAAAATTTTATAATATGTCTGAAATATCATAGTTACTATATATTAAATTTGGGAATTTTTAGACAAGAATAAATGGGTTTAAAAATCGTGTTTATGAACTTTTCCTAAGTTATCTTATAATATATGGTTTCTAATGTAACAAAAATTAAAGTATAGATGATTAATAGACTTTATAGGTTGAGAATGATATAATAAGACTAAACTAACATTAAATACAAAATGTTAAGAAATATTTTTGAGTACAAACTTTTAAGTGAAGATATATATATATATATATATATATATATATATATATAAAATAGTAACATATGTTAAATCAAGGAATTTAATTAAACTATGTTTGTACTAGCTATATAATGTGAAGGTTAATATACTTAATTAAAGCTAAGGAAAATACCTTATTTTGTAAACCATATATCGAATGTGGATATGTTTTAAAGTTATTAAAGATAATTAAATACAATAAAATTTCTTAAAAATGTTTTGGATAATCTTAATATATATATATATATAAATACATTAAAATTAGATGAAGGAAATAACATTCCTTGTGGGAAATATAATAAGAAGAATATATATACTAAACTTTAGGACTTTAATCAGTGTTGTAATAAAATAGTCAACGATAACTTAAGAGTTTAATTAAACTAACCCTATGATTAGGAGTAAGTAATCGAAGTAAAATTAAATGTACCCTTAAGACAAACAAACTCAATGGCGTAGATGGTCAAGTTAAACCAGGAACTAGATCGAGGTTGCATGTTGAAACCTCACGGAAATCTTTTTAGGGAATTTAATTAAACAGCGAAAACGTAACCCGGTCTTGGGCTGACCTACTGGGCCCAAGTCTATGAACTCCAAAAGCCCACTTAAACAATTCAAAGAGAGTTTGGGCCACTCTCAGGGTTAAACCCTAAATCATTCCAGATTAAAAGAAATGGGCCTAATGGAAGATTTAATTAACGAGATCTAGGCCAGATCCTTAAGAGAGAGTAAATGTAACCATAAACTATAAACCAGTAAGAATGAAAGTTGTTTAGCGTTGTAGTTCCTTAACTAATCAATACCTGGAACACCTTAAATATAGGTGATTAGTGGAGGTTCGCATTTTCAAGTTTGGTTACTGCTTCTACACATACCAGGTACGATTTCTCGTACTCCGATACTTTTACTAACCGACTTATGAGACATTTTCGAAAAACGCTAACTAAGTTTAAAGGAATTTCAAAAGGAAACTGTTTGTGTGGCTAACTCAGCTTGATGTGACTAAATGAGCCTTGAATGTGAAACTTACATGGTTATTGGTTCCTTCTATCTGGTTGTTTCATTAGACATTAACTGCCTAGGGTTTACGCTTCTACACTCTGTAGGACTGAGTGTTTTGGTATTGCTCTGGTGCAGTTAATGATCTAGTAGGAATATGGAAAAAGGTCAATCTTGGTAAATTCTTCCTTTGACTTTAGATATCATTTCATCCATGAGCTGAGTCTTTTGTTGTGACGTGCGCGCATCTTCATCGGTAACAGTGAGGGGCTGTATATCCCCTGTCCTAAAAGGACGTAGTAAACAGTGAGGGGCTGTATATCCCTTGTCCTAAAAGGACGTACTTGGCGGTGGGGGCCATCTCTTCCAGTTGGTTTTATTCCATTCTTGAGTTGCTGGTTCTTGGATTTCTCTCGTTCATTCCTAGTCCTTGTGACTACCTGAGTCTTTCTACTCCTAACTGGAACTGGATCTAACATAAGCAATGAATGCTCACTAACTTATGGTGTGGTTTCTTTTAATTGACTAACTTTATCTTTCTGTTAATTATCTCTATCCTCGACTTGTTATCTTTGGCTTGGTGATTTTAAAGTGCCTTGTTCCTTGGTTTTGTTTTATGATGTTTGTCTTCAAGTTATTGTTCATTTAAGAAATATGTTTAAAAGTTTTGTTTTCGAGAATCGTACCAGTTCCATTCTAGGGAACTGACTCACCCCTCCCGGGGTGGGCTGCTTAGTTTGATCTTGCAGGTACGAATTGTTATACAAGTGGCCACGAAGAGTATGAGTGATTGGGATGGGAATTAGGATTTTTGGAGCGTTGTTGTATTTTGCTATTATTATGTTAATGTTATGTTTTCTCGAGTTCAGACCGTGGCTTTTGTAATCTTATAAGTTGTAAGTGGTCAGGTTTGGTGCCGGGTGTTTGGAACCTGATGGCCTGTCAACGCCTTTAGTATTTTATTTCCGCTGTAATTATGTTAAATATGGGCATTACACTTATGGCGGGTTTTAGGGTGTTTAGGGGGTAGGTAATCTTTTTGGTATTAGTTCTACACTTTATATTGTCGTTACTGACTCGACAGATTTTTATGGTTTGTGGTTTAGGGTTTAGGATCCCTAAATCCTGCACTACAAACTATAAAATTGCCTACAACGTTTTAAACTTTCCTAAGGTGGTTTTTAGAGTGTTTGGGGTAAAATTCATTTTGTTAATGAATAAGGTTCATTTTATTATTAAATAAGTTTCATTTTGTTAATGAATAAGGTTCATTTTATTATTAAAGAAGATTCATTTTGTTAATGAATAAGGTTCATTTTATAATTAAAGAAGATTCATTTTGTTAATGAATAAGATTCACTTTAAAAATACGTAATATGTACTCCTTCCAAAAACATAAAATTTTAAGTTTACCAAAACATATCCTAATGCATCTTCTTTTGAAGAGCACGAAAAATGATGAACAATGGTATAATGTTTTTTATTTTTGCACTTATATTTTGTAAGTTATAACATTTTGAAAAAAAATATTTGTTTCTCTCTCCTAATAACAACAATCATATTCACCCCCCTTAAATTTCCCGGCGCGTACAATTTTTTTTAATCTTTTTCTTCTCTTAATATTTTCCCCCCAATCCTTTGTTAACAAGTGGATAGTCTCCACCTTCTACTATGACACCATTGTCAGGTTCTCCATGTTGTAAATTAATTAATGTGACCAGCCAGATCAAGAGATAAGTAGTGACAAATTAGTAATTTAATCAGATTTACAGTACTAGTAATAATTAAGAGAATCTATACATGACATAAGCTAGCTGACTGTACGCTGATTTGGTGGTTGGTTTATCAACATGTGTGGATATTATTATATATGATTGTTATTTTAACTTATTTGTTTGGGTTGGAATCCTCTAAAGGTGGACGAAGTTTTGTATCTTTTTCATTAATGAACGGATCGTATCACAAGAAAAACACAAGTGCATATGTTTATATGTGTTGGGTAGATACAGCTTAATCATGTGAAGATGTTTCGAGATGAAAACATAGGCCGGAATAATAATAATAATTTATAAGTAAGTAATGTAAAGGATGAGCTCTATCGTTGTTGTGCAAAAACTATATAACAAAGTAGATAAATAAATGCAAAGAAGAGGCAAGTGCACCTAATCGATGTAGTACAACAAGTGTTGTATCCACAAGGAAATTGATCCTACTTTCCTAGTCTCGGTGATTAGTAATTGAAATGAAAACAGAATAAATGGGGGTTTAGCCGGCGACAAGCTTGATTATGTTGATTCGGTAATTGAAAGAACAACAACTAAACTAGAGATGATAGTTTAATGGACTGGATGGAAGAGTACTTTGGGAATTTGGCAATCGCCCAAACTACCTAGATTTGTTAGCAATTCTTCTTATGCCATAGTTGTCTTTTTAGAACCAAAATAATAACCCTCTAAACCAAAGATGGGCTAAATCTCTCTTAATTAATTTTAACCTTCAAAACCAATTAGGGTTAAACTCACTAAGCAGCATTAAGCATGTTCTAGATAAAAGCCCCAAATTACACCCACTAAACCTAGGGTTGTACATCAAGGGTTCTCTCTTAATTTGGTCACAAACCCTAACTCCAAACCCAATTGTAGAAAGGGTTCACCAAGAATGCACTCAAGTAATCTATTTAAGAACATTGAATGATAATTAAGAGATAAACAACTATATTAGGGCATAGTAAGATTTACAAGCGTATTCTAGGGTTTGGGGTCAAAAACCATCCCAAAGCACTAAATGAGTTTACTCAGACATTTGAGATACAAAGGAGAGAAAGGAGGAAGAGATAGCCATTAATGAGAGTGGTTGAGATTTGAAAGAGGTGGGGTCTTCCCCTTTCTTCTCTTCTTCTTCCCTTCTCTTTTTCTCCTTTTCTGTCGCTCCTCCGTGTCACCTCTGTCTGTTCTCTTGCGGGGCTGAAGTGGGCGAATTGGAGAATGAGATTTTAAATCACAAAATCCGTGTTTTAACAAGTCTGGGGCGCGCGTCTGTGAGTGGTCCAGGTTTGTAAACCTGGACACAAACCTGGACCATAGTGAAATTGTGGCAAAGAATCGCGTCTGAATGTGGTCCAGGTTTGTAAACCCGGACACAAACCCGGACCACAGTGAAATAATGGCAGAGAGTTGGGCGAGAGTGTGGTTCAGGTTTGTAAAGTCGGACACAAACCCGGACCATGTCAAAAACTGGGTAGAAGGTTGCACAAAGGATTGGCCAGGGTTTGTAAACCCGGACAGGTCTAAGAATGCACCAGAATGCCCATGTTTCTCCAGTTTGGTCCCGTCTTGGTCTCGATTCTCATGGCACCGCATCCCCAAGTCTTGAATAAGCATCCAAACATCTCCTTTTCATCATTCATTTGTGCTCCAATGATCTTTTACCTAAATTATATCCAAAATGTGTAAGTTCACTAATAATTACTGAATACTCTATAAAGTGGTGAAAATAGGTTATAACCGAAGTAAAATGCAGGTGAATATAAACCTAACAAATGCATATTTTCACCACTATCAACTCCCCCACACTCATCTATTTGCTTGTCCTCAAGCAAAACTAGGGACCCACAAGAAGAAGAGATATTTAAGGCAAGCAAATGTTTAGATGAATTCTTGAATTTTAGTGAACACAATGGTGGGAAACTCATGAGGAGTGCAAACCAATCTAATCATGGTGGTGAAGGTGTGCTTAGGGCAAATTAAAATTTAGAGTTTCGGGGTATGATCTAGAGTGCTTCAAAGTTATAAAGATTAGGTGACTTGGAGAGCTTTTACCATGGCCAACTTCTCTCAAGAATGGGCATTAAGGATAAAAAAATGAAAAAATAAATGGCTGCATTCGTTTCACATTTTCATAAGAGATGATGAGAAGAAATTTGGGCATTTTAGCCTTTGCATTACAGAACACTCAGCTCTCATTTCGTTGGTTACCAATGGTGTCTCACAAGTCCCTTTTTAGATTTTCACAAAGAAGCACCCCTTAGTAATCCCTAAGAGAGAAGGTAGAAGGAAGCCCTAAGCAATAAAAACTCACCATGATAAGGGTATATGGTTGCATTGCATATACATGCTCCTCATGAGAGAAATTTTTCAAAAAATTGGTGGAAAATCTCAAGAATTCAAAGAAAAACTTGCTTACTCTAAATGTGACTCCTAAAGGGAAGCAATATATAAGCATAAAGAAATTGAGCAGTGCGCAAAAATAAAAGGTCATCTCCCCCACACTTGAATGGGACAATGTCCTCATTGTTCAATAACTAATCTCGGGAAGAAATAAAAGACCTTTTCGAAGCACTAACATAGAGTTAACAAAAATTGTGTATGATTTGTATTGTGTAAAAATAAAAAGTAAGGTGAAACTAGTACTCCCCTTATAAGGTGCGGGTGAAAGATGGTTTTCCCCCACACTTGCGAGTGTTCGGGGTCATTGAAGCGCAGCCTTGGATCGTTGAGACCGAAGGTCCTTGGGAAAATTTCACGAGAGTTTCCTTTGAAATCGTCCAAAATCTACCCCTTTTTCAGAGGGGCACACCTGTTTCCAAAATATTCACAACACAAGCAACACCAACTTGGGCACAAAAATGCAATTCCGAGGAATGCTCAAAAAGCCCGTTAACTCACAAGAGTTCAAAATGTTGTGCAAGTTTTAGACTAAAGAAATGTAAGGAAATGACATGAAATGAAATCCGGGCTTCCTCCTAGAGAGCTGCCCTTCTTTAACGTCTTTGGCTAGACACCATAAGGTTTAGAGGCAACCTGGGGGTTCTCGAAGGAAGAGAGGACGAGCTTCTGCCTTTTTGATGTCACCTCACATGTAGTGCTTGAGCCTCGAGCCGTTGACCATGAAGGTTCCACCTTTTGTATTCCTTAACTCCACAACACCATACTTGGTCACCTTAGTGAAAGAAGGGTCCGGCCCAATGAGATTTAAGCTTACCAGGGAAGAGCTTTAACCGAGACTTGTAAAGTAAGACCCAATCTCCCTCATGGAACTCCCTCTTGAGGATCATTTTATCGTGTCATTTCTTGGTCTTTTCCTTGTAGATCCGGTTGTTCTCATAAGCTTCTTCCCGGATCTCCTCCAACTCTGTCAACTGAAATTTACTCTTTTCTCCTGCATTCTTGAGATCATAATTGAGCGCTTTCACAACCCAATATGACTTATGTGAAAGCTCAACCGGTAAGTGACAAGATTTTCCGTAGACAAGGCAGTAAGGAGACATACCGATGGGGGTCTTGTAGGCTGTTCGGTAGGCCCACAGTGCATCGTCAAGCTTCAAGGACCAATCCTTCCTCGATGAGTTCACCGTTTTTTGCAGGATCCATTTCAGCTTTCTATTGGTGACTTCGGCTTACTGTGTATTTGTGGGTGGTAAGGTAAAAACCTTATGTCTTACTCCATATTTCTCCATCAAAGCTTCGAATTTCTTGTTGTAGAAGTGAGAACCCCCATCACTAATGATTTTTCTAGGCACTCCAAACCTTGTGAAGATGTTCTTCCTTAAGAACTTGGTCACCACCTTAGCATAATTTGTGGGAGATGCGATGGCTTCCACCCACTTGGTCACATAGTCCACTGCTACAAGGATGAAATTTGAGTAGGAGGAAGGAAAGGGACCAATGAAGTCTATGCCCCACAAGTTAAATGACTCTACCTCTAACATCACATTGAGAGGCATTTCATGTTTTCAGTAGATGTTGCCCAACATTTGACAGCGGTCACAGGAAGCAACAAAGTTATGGTAATCTTTGTGTAGGGTTTTCCAGAAGAACCCTGCTTGTAGAACATTTGCTGCAGTCATTGCCGGCCCACGATGCCCTCCCACTTCAAGAGAGTGGCAATGAGTGAGGATGTCTTGCAGTTCACTCAGGGGCGCACATCTTCTTATAACCCCATCTGCACAAGTCTTGAAGAGGTAAGGATCATCCCAAAAGTAGTGCTTCGAGTCAGCGCAGAATTTCTTCATCTGTTGGTAGGTCAATTGATGGGGCACTACTCCTCTTGCCAAGTAGTTCGCAAGATCAGCATACCAAGGATCATCAGCTTCTTTGAAACACCCCTGAACATTTAAACGCATAAAATTATAACGCGTTTTATAATTCGGACATAAAACAACGTACGAACAATTAAATCTAGTATATATATATATGTACGAATACGAAAATACACGTACGTAACGTTACGATATGGTAACGTTGTAAATAAGTGACGATAACGTCGCATAAATTCATTACAAAAAAATATATAATGACACGATATAATATATAGTCGTACATATATAAATAATCATGTATAACCTATACAAAAAAAAGAGGGAAAGAAAAAGGAGCAAAGACGCTACCACTGAGGTTCAAACCCGAGACCTCCCATACCTTCCCTGAATGCTTAACCGGTTGAGCTATGCTCGATTTCGGTAACATATACCAACAACTTAATATCAGTATTAAGTCGAGTAAGCTAACTACAAAAACAAAAGGAATCAAACACATATCTGTAGCACTGTCGATCTCTTCTTCCTCGCTACAACAGATCGAACCAGAAAGAAAAAAAAACAACACTGATCAAGAATTTCCAAACTCTCAGACACAACTCTATTTTTCTTCCTCGTTTCAGAACCCGACCAAACAAAAAAAAGACAAAAACCATGTCATCCAAACTCAATGACAGAAGCGTTTGTTTATTCAAGTGCCCGTGATTTCCTTGTAACTTGAGTTCACTCAGCCTCATTTTCCCCCTGAACCTCGCGCCTCTCAGTCTCCTTGTAGTATCGACTAAATCAAAAAAAAAATTTAACAGAGAGCCACATTCTCCTTGATCTGCCCGACTGATAACACATACTAATTTTGCATCTGTACACGCATGTTCCTACTGTCCGAAATCAGTGTCAAGAACAGAGACAAGCCACCCTAGATTTTATAACTTGCCCAATCTATTGGAACTTGAGAACATTACCCTTTCTAGTTAATCCGCACTACCTCCCCATGCGAAGACAACTATTAGAAACAAAGCAAAAGATTCATAGCAGACCTCCATTACTGCTGTCAGCTCTATTAAAAAAAAAAACTGAACTTCAGTCAAGACCATTCCTGCTACTGTTCTCCTTGTCTTAAAATCATCCATGTTACATTGTTCCTTCATTCCCATACTCCCTGGATACTTGAAGGCATAAACCCATTCTCGATTTCAGTAAAAACATAGCAGAAACTGTTTTCTGCTTCAAACACCCATGCCCCTTTCTTGTAATTTGTAATCACTAATTCCATAACTAGTCTCCATGCCAGCACTCTACTCTCGACCCCCTACTTGTGCACGCCTCTGTATGACCAGAAACTCATCTCATTCTCATCACACAAGCCTAGAGAATTAACAAGAGTGCCAAAGACCCCTGAAACTGCGGCTTCTGTTCGAAGACCAAACAAATGTAGCACTCCCAAACTATCTCCTTAACTTCTGTTGTTCTGCACTGTCGTTGCTGCTGTCCGAAAGATCTAGACAAAGGTTGCTAATCTCCATTACAGTTTCATGCCTCCACTCCTCTAAATACTTCCTCAAAGAATGCACCGAAGTTGCCCTTGCAGTCAGCTACATTGCTGTTTAAAATCACTACAAGGTGAGGCTCCAAACTGTCTGCTAGCTATCATCCTCCTCTGCTGTCTTTCTTTTCTTCTCTGTCCAAAGGAGAAAACTCTAACCTGTACTTCTGGCCTCTCCATCCTCTCATGCGTAGCATCTACTGGAAATATCCACAAGAGGGGCTCAGGAAATCCCACCAGGAATCAGCTCACAGTCCCTTGAACAACAACTCTAGGTAAAGCTCCAATCAGTCTCCTAATGCATAATCTGTTTACTTGCTGTTGCTGTGTTCGAAAGGCACCACCTAATTCACCCAAGTCTTCCTTTTTGTTTTGCATAAATGCCCATGCAACTCTACCCATGAAGGACCCAAAAAGTTCTTTAAGAGATTAGTTCCGTTTTATTGGAACAGCAGCTCGAGGTAAACTGAAACCTGATAACAGCTTCAGAGTCTGTAACATTTGCATTCTGTCTACTAATTGTCTAGAAGTAATATAGATGCAGTGTTGAATTAACAATGAGCTTAAGACAAGGATAAAACCCTTTACTAACCTGGTAGACACGTAAGAATGGTTATGGAAGAAAAAGAAAAAAAAAAAGAACTTACATCAGTGCATTACAGCAGTTTCAGTTTTAAGTTATGTATAGAAATTTTCAGAAACATAACCTAGGTTGCTTTGGGTGTTGTTTAGTGTCTGTTCGAGATTGAAACTTAGTGGTATACTTAGTTAAGTGGCAAAACAAATGGAGGGGAAAACTAGTCAACACACTGAACTGAAGTAAGCAACAGAAGAAGGGAACAACAATTTCAGTTTTAGTTTTTTTAACCTCTGAATGTCTTGATCAGTATAAAACATGTTCTGTAGGAGTAACAACATCATTTGAGAGTAAGACTATATCACCACACTTCCCTTAGTAGCTAACCTGATAGTGATTGAAAAAAAAACAGATAACCACTTAATAGAACAAGAAACAAATGCATCATTATGCTTTCTGTTATGAGGCAGTTTCTGTAGCTTGGTTCCTGTTGTTTAGTCCGGTTTTACAGAATTGAGTGAAGAAACTCAAGAAGGGCCGGCCTTGTTGCTTGGGGTTGGCTTTAAGATAAGACAACATTAGGACATGTAATTAGATGACTAGGCTATCTAAGGGGGGAGTCAGTGGTCACACCAGAACAAAAGAAAAGAATATGTCGGTTCCAGGTTTTGGGCTTGTAATTCGTTTCAGTTCTATATAATTTGGTACAGAGAGATTTTAAGGAATTATATTGTGTCGGTCTTAAGATGGAACTATACTGAACACATAACAAAGTAACTAAAGCAGATTGGGGTGAACTGAAACTAAATTTCATAAACAAAACATAAAGGAAAAGAAAGAAATATAAGTTCACATTTCAGTTTTCTACAACATTCAAGTTCTGTGTGAGGTGTTTTCTGAGGTGGTGTTGAAGTATCAACGAATTTAGGGCAAAGGAAACCCTCTACCAACCTGGTATACAAGTGAGGAAAGCAAAGACCATGTTACAGAATGAAAAAGAAAACAGAAAGAAGAATTATCAGGTTTTGGGGTTTAACTTGTCAGGTTGTTGCCTTCTATGTTGAGAGCTTTCAGGAATGTGTTCCTTGGCATTTGGGGATCTATTTTGGGGATTAAAAACTATGTTAAGACATTCAATTAAGTAGCTAATTATCGAGTGAGGGAAACAAAAGAAAAAAAACTGATCTGTAACAGAAGATAATAAAAGAAATGTTAACAGAAATCGATATTTCAGGTTGGTGTTTTGTTTTCTGAAGAATTCTTTTCTGTGTACTTGAGTACAGAAGTTGGGTGAGTGTTTTACTGGGGTAATTATGAGCTCAAAACATTATTAACACTTATAGCTAGATGGGTAACCAAGTTGAGGAAGAATTAAAAATCTGAAGTGAGAATGAGCAGAAAGAAATCAAGGGAGTATATCAGTTTCTTTTTCTAAGCTTTGCAGTTTCTCTTCCTGTTCAGAATATGGGATACAGAGTGGATTTAACAGAGCTGTCTTAAGGTTGTTTTGAAATGGAAACAAAGCTGAAACACGGGATTAAGTAAGTAGATGTTTCAGGGATAGATTGAATGACAGATACGTGAGCCAAATAGAGAGGGAGATCAATGGAAGTTTATCAGTTTGGTTTCAGTTCTGGCAAATCAGTGAGTGTCCGAGTTGTGGTGAATTTCTAGTGAATCTAAACACTTCTAATATGCCTTATAAGGGTTATATATATAATGGGAAAGAATCAAACATCAATAGAACTAACTAGATATAAGAGCCAAGAAGTAATACCTAGATTGTTGTTTCAGATTTCAGTTTTTAGTGACGTTGTTCTCTGTATAACTGTCACAGTAGATATGGGTGGTTGGTAGTGGTTTGATGATAAAGTTAAAACCTAGCAGATACACTTAAGTGAGGATATAAACAATTGGGACAGGATGGAAATCGAAATGATCAGAGAAGAAGGAAGAATCAAGAGGAAATGTATGGATTGCTGTTTCAGTTTCGGTAAACTATAGTTCTGTCTAACTGTTGTACAGAGGTGTAAGAGCGTGATGTTGTTCTGTTGAAGAACCCAAAACCCTCCTAATACATCTAGCTAAATTTACAAAACAACTTGGGAAGTTTAGACACCGTTAGACACATTAAATGGGTGATAAGATAAGATTATATATAAGAACTTTATTTCAGTTTTTGGAACATTTAAGCTTCAGTATAAGGGAGTTCTTGTAGGGATTGAAGAGTGCTATTGTGTAAATAAGGGGCTTAAAACATAACTGTGTATTTAAGGAAAGAATACCTCTTAGGCAAATAAAAGTCCATCTTAAATAAACTTGTTACATGTTAGTGCTTATACTACTCTAAAGCATTAACTAGAGGAAATGACTTAGTTAACGTGTGAGTTGATAATGTGAATGTCCTAGGGGTAAGATAGGCCTAGGATTAATACTTGGGAAGTCCTAAGGGCTAATGTAAACTAAGCACTTAACAACACACCTAGGGAATAACACCTGATATAAAGTGTCGTCACAGAAATCATGAACTGACACGTAATTTTTAATCAACGTTAGGGCTGTAACGAACGCCACCCGGACCCCGTGTGTGAGACGACACTTACTTCTGAAAAAGGTATGGACATGTGTGGTTCGTATGTTGCCGTGTTACACGGCTTGTGTGTGTGCCTTGTTTGACTATGACCACAAGACTAATGCATGAAAACGAATGTTTGTTTTACCGTGCTTATTTGTCTGTTGTGAGCTTGTGTAAAGCATATAAATGGATTGCTTACTTTCCTTGCTTACCCGCTTGCTATTATTGTGCATATTGCTTGCACGCACACAGTAGTGTAGTCCCTTCTCGTTGATGAATCCTTGAGACGAAATACAACAAACTTCGTAAACAAAACCAAGGAACTACATAAAAGGAAAACTCCTCTTAACTATAGAGGACCTCTGAAGACACCCACTATGGTGTCGAACTATCAATGATAATGATAAGCCAATACTCGTTAAAAATGAATAGGGAGACGGACCCTTTGTATCCGGGGTAGAGACCAATAATATGAAAAGGCATAGGGAGACGGACCCTCTGTATCCGGGGTAGAGACCAATAATATAAATAGGGAGACAGACCCTTTGTATCCGGGGTAGAGACCAGAACATTTAGAGGCATAGGGAGACGGACCCTTTGTATCCGGGGCAGAGGCTAGTAACATGGAAAAGAAATAGGGAGACAGACCCTTCGTATCCGGGGTAGAGACCAATAATATTAAAAGGAATAGGGAGATAGACCCTTTGTATCCGGGGTAGAGACCAGAACATTTAGAGGCATAGGGAGACAGACCCTTTGTATCCGGGCAGAGGCTAGTAACATGGAAAAGGAATAGGGAGACGGACCCTTGGTATCCGGGGCAGTGGCTAGTAACATTTAAAAACAACAGAGAGAGAAAGAGCTGTCCAGGAATGGAGGATTAGCTATGAAGAAGACATTCTCCAAATGGTGGTGATAAGAGAATTCACAAATAACCCTTAAAGTAACAAGGAAGGACTAGCACCTACATGAGATGGTCACGGGATCTAAACTATACCCAGACCTGGTGCAAGGAAAGAGAAAAAAAATACACTTTACGGGAACAAGAGAAAAGAAATGAAAACACACAACGCTCGTATGATCCCATAGTGAGGATCATGGGTATAATATACCTATGCACACGTTTTAACACTTACATGATTGTTGTTGCTATACTAGCAGCTCGTTGTGCTTGGTTGCATGTTTGATGTGCTATGATGCCAGCATGTTATGCTTGGATGTTTGTTGTTGATTGCTATGCTACCTTAAAGTGGGTATGATATCATGATATATTGTGGTGTGCCTTACTGCTTTATTATAGCATGTAAATTGACTTAATAATATTCGACCAAGTAGTCGTGTGGCCCGGCAACATACGGGCTACACGCGTTCATACTCAGCATAGTTTTGCTGAGTCCTTTATTTTTACAGGTATGGATCTGGACGATGGCGGAGAGTAGGCAGGGTGACTACCATGGGGGTAGTCCATCTGGGCAAGACCTTTTAAGTAGATGTTTTCTGATGTATGGGTTGTGACTATGTATCACTAGACCCTTGTTGTATGTTTCAGGTTGTGTTATTTAAGTAAGAACTTATGATGTAGACACTCGGTACTTGGTTTGTATTTCCTGTTGGTACTTGGATTTGGTTAAGGTTTAATTCCAGTCATTCAGACCGTAGCTTGTTGTTGATGGTGTTGTTGTGTCAACCACGTGGGTGGTTGGGTCTGTGACACCCGGATGGATGTGAATCCGCTGCTTAGACTTTTTGTAATATCGTTTGGCGCACCGTTCAGACTATTGTTGGGTTATTCGGGGTGTTACAGAAAGTGGTATCAGAGCGTAGTTGCGCTCTGATGACTGGAACAGAGAAGTACCGAGAATAGGAAAATCTAAATTTGGGAAACGGGGTTAAGGGTTAGCAATGCGAGGCACGACTTTACCAGTTTAAAACCGCCAGCAAGGGCGATAATAACTTGCAGTAAGTTCTTGTGAATGTTCTAAACTAACAACGACATTTTCAGATGGCTGGACGACGAGGTCGAGGACGAGGCCGTGGCCACATGGAGCAGGATAGCATGGCAGGGCAGACCATAGCGGAGATAGTAGCAGCAGCCCTAGGTCACATGGGTTTCCAGCCAGGAGCCCAGCAGGCACCACCGCCACCACAACCATACCCACCCAGGGAGACAAACTGGGTGAAGAGCTTAGCAGACCTTCGACCAGCTGAGTTTCGAGGAGAGTCAGACCCCACCTACTTAGAGAACTACTTCAGCATCCTAGAGACCGCCTTCGACACTTTGAATGTTCTGGCTGAGGCTAAGGTCAGACTCGCAGCCTATTACCTACGAGAGTCAGCGAGCGATTGGTGGAAGCTTGTGAAGGATGCTCACCTAGCCGACCCCACTTTTGGATGGGATGCTTACACTGCGTTGCTGAGGGCTAAGTACTACCCCGCCCACCTCCGGACAAAGAAGCGGGTTGAGCTAGACACCCTGAGGCAGACCGAGGGGATGACCATAGACAAATACTACTCGGCGTTCACTGCTCTACTTCGTGTACTTCCAGGCTTGGGATATTCAGATGAGATCTTAGTGGAGCGTTTCTATGGTGGACTGAATCACCGCATCAGATATGGCCTGGGGCCCTGTCGTTATGCCACAATCCAGGTTGAACTTGAACTATGAATTTGAATTAACTACTATATTGTGAAGAGTTTCACTAAACCCTAGTATGCACAGGACTGCTATCATGCAGCATCCCAGGTCGAGATCACCGTTCAGATGCGTGACGAGGAATCCGCCGAGAGAAGGAAGGCTCAAAGTGGTGACTCCGAGGACCGTAAGCGGAAGGGTGTGGGCAGGAACGAACACTACCAGAACAGGAAGCGGGCGACACACCCAGGGAGCCACCCGGCGATCGCGGCTAAGCCGCACTCCTACCCACCTAAGGGTAAATCGAACCAAACTCTAATGCTTAAATGCCTTTATAGATGTCACGACCAGTCGTTGAGTAACCCAAATCACATGAACAGGGACTAGAGCCGGCCCAAGCGAAAGGGCTGAGCGCCAATTCATCTGTGGGAGATGCTCAGAGAACCACCCCGGAGTTGATTGCCAGGGCGAACCGGTAAAGTGCTTTTATTGCCAGAAGCGCGGGCACAGGGCCTTTGAGTGCTTCGCGAACCCTGAGAGCAAGGACTACAGGCCCAGCTATAGTGCGAGAGGTGACCAGAGATCGGGACCCGGAGGCCAGCGTGGAGCATCTACCTCGAGGCCAGGGAAGGCGGCCTTGCACATCATGGACCTCACCGAGGGACCGGACACCCCTACAGATGCAGGTAAACCTTGAAACCTTAAATGAAGGATAAGAGGAGAGATATGTACCCCCACCCTTTCACGATACTTCGGTTTAGTGTAGGGTACGAGGGCGTACCCCTCTTTTAAGGGGGGTAAGCGCGTTTCGTTTTGGATGTTTTTCGTGTGTCACTGTGTTGTAATACTACAACCACACGCTGATGGTTGGTAGACTTATGTGCAAGAATATTATGTACGTATATGTATGCTCGGTATGAATGAATGTTGTGTGCCTTGGCTTGCGCTTTAGCATGTTATACACATTGCTAGCTTCTTGGTCTACTATGAGAACTTGTGTGAAGCCACTAATGTGGTAGGGTGCTTAGAAGCACTGAGAATTATAATTATGGGACTTAAACCCTAGGTTATCGTGAATGAATGCGGGACTTGATCCCTAAGATTACGGGAGTGGAAAATACAAGTTAAGGAATTAAGACTTCGGGACGAAGTCTCTTTTAAGGGGGGTAAGTTGAAACACCCCTGAACATTTAAACGCATAAAATTATAACGCGTTTTATAATTCGGACATAAAACAACGTATGAACAATTAAATCTAGTATATATATATGTACGAATACGAAAATACACGTACGTAACGTTACGATATGGTAACGTTGTAAATAAGTGACGATAACGTCGCATAACTTCATTACAAAAAAATATATAATGACACGATATAATATATAGTCGTACATATATAAATAATCTTGTATAACCTATACAAAAAAAGAGGGAAAGAAAAAGGAGCAAAGACGCTCCCACTGAGGTTCGAACCCGAGACCTCCCGTACCTTCCCTGAATGCTTAACCGGTTGAGCTATGCTCGATATCAGTAACATATACCAACAACTTAATATCAGTATTAAGTCGAGTAAGCTAACTACAAAAACAAATGGAATCAAACACATATCTGTAGCACTGTCGATCTCTTCTTCCTCGCTACAGTAGATCGAACCAGAAAGAAAAAAAAACAACACTGATCAAGAATTTCCAAACTCTCAGACACAACTCTATTTTTCTTCCTCGTTTCAGAACCCGACCATACAAAAAAAAAGATAGAAACCATGTCATCCAAACTCAATGAAAAGCGTTTGTTTATTCAAGTGCCGTGATTTCCTTGTAACTTGAGTTCACTCAGCCTCATTTCCCCCTGAACCTCGCGCCTCTCAGTCTCCTTGTACTATCGACTGAATCAAAAAAAATTTAACAGAGAGCCACATTCTCCTTGATCTGCCCGACTGATAACACATACTAATTTTGCATCTGTACACGCATGTTCCTACTGTCCGAAATCAGTGTCAAGAACAGAGACAAGCCACCCTAGATTTTATAACTTGCCCAATCTGTTGGAACTTGAGAACATTACCCTTTCTAGTTAATCCGCACTACCTCCCCATGCGAAGAAAGCTATTAGAAACAAAGCAAAAGATTCATAGCAGACCTCCATTACTGCTGTCGGCTCTATTAAAAAAAACTGAACTTCAGTCAAGTCCATTCCTGCTACTATTGTCCTTGTCTTAAAATCATCCACGTTACATTGTTCCTTCATTCCCATACTCCCTGGATACTTGAAGGCATAAACCCATTCTCGATTTCAGTAAAAACATAGCAGAAACTGTTTTCTGCTTCTAATACCCATGCCCTTTTCTTGTAATTTGAAATCACTAATTCCATAACTAGTCTCCATGCCAGCACTCTACTCTCGACCCCCTACTTGTGCATGCCTCTGTATGACCAGAAAATCATCTCATTCTCATCACACAAGCCTAGAGAATTAACAAGAGTGCCAAAGACCCCTGAAACTACGGCTTCTGTTCGAAGACCAAACAAATGTAGCACTCCCAAACTAGCTCCTTAACTTCTGTTGTTCTGCACTGTCGTTGCTGCTGTCCGAAAGATCTAGACAAAGGTTGCTAATCTCCATTACAGTTTCATGCCTCCACTCCTCTAAATACTTCCTCAAAGAATGCACCGAAGTTGCCCTTGCAGTCAGCTACATTGCTGTTTAAAATCACTACAAGGTGAGGCTCTAAACTGTCTGCTAGCTATCATCCTCCTCTGCTGTCTTTCTTTTCTTCTCTGTCCAAAGGAGAAAACTCTAACATGTACTCCTGGCCTCTCCATCCTCTCATGCGTAGCATCTACTGGAAATATCCACAAGAGGGGCTCAGGAAATCCCACCAGGAATCAGCTCACAGTTCCTTGAACAGCAACACTAGGTAAAGCTCCAATCAGTCTCCTAATGCATAATCTGTTTACCTGCTATTGCTGTGTCCGAAAGGCACCACCTAATTCACCCAAGTCTTCCTTTTTGTTTTGCATAAATGCCCATGCAACTCTACCCATGAAGGACCCAAAAAGTTCTTAAAGAGATCAGTTCTGTTTTGTTGGAACAGCACCTCGAGGTAAACTGAAACCTGATAACAGCTTCAGAGTCTGTAACATTTGCATTCTGTCTACTAATTGTCTAGAAGTAATATAGATGCAGTGTTGAATTAACAATGAGCTTAAGACAAGGATAAAACCCTTTACTAACCTGGTAGACACGTAAGAATGGTTATGGAAGAAAAAGAAAAAAAAGAACTTACATCAGTGCATTACATCAGTTTCAGTTTTAAGTTCTGTATAGAAATTTTCAGAAACATAACCTAGGTTGCTTTGGGTGTTGTTTAGTGTCTGTTCAAGATTGAAACTTAGTGGTATACTTAGTTAAGTGGCAAAACAAATGGAGGGGAAAACTAGTCAACACACTGAACTGAAGTAAGCAACAGAAGAAGGGAACAACAATTTCAGTTTCAGTTTTTTTAACCTCTGAATGTCTTGATCAGTATAAAACATGTTCTGTAGGAGTAACAACATTATTTGAGAGTAAGACTATATCACCACACTTCCCTTAGTAGCTAACCTGATAGTGATTGAAAAAAAACAGATAACCACTTAATAGAACAAGAAACAAATGCATCATTATGCTTTCTGTTATGAGGCAGTTTCTGTAGCTTGGTTTCTGTTGTTTAGTCCGGTTTTACAGAATTGAGTGAAGAAACTCTAGAAGGGCTGGCCTTGATGCTTGGGGTTGGCTTTAAGATAAGACAACATTAGGACATGTAATTAGATGACTAGGCTATCTAAGGGGGGAGTCAGTGGTCACACCAGAACAGAAGAAAAGAATATGTCGGTTCCAGGTTTTGGGCTTGTAATTCGTTTCAGTTTTGTATAATTTGGTACAGAGAGATTTTAAGGAATCATATTGTGTCGGTCTTAAGATGGAACTATACTGAACACATAACAAAGTAACTAAAGCAGATTGGGGTGAACTGAAACTAAATTTCATAAACGAAACAGAAAGGAAAAGAAAGAAATATAAGTTCACATTTCAGTTTTCTGCAACATTCAAGTTCTGTGTGAGGTGTTTTCTGAGGTGGTGTTGAAGTATCAACGAATTTAGAGCAAAGGAAACCCTCTACCAACCTGGTATACAAGTGAGGAAAGCAAAGACCATGTTACAGAATGAAAAAGAAAACAGAAAGAAGAATTATTAGGTTTTGGGGTTTAACTTGTCAGGTTGTTGCCTTCTATGTTGAGAGCTTTCATGAATGTGTTCCTTGGCATTTGGGGATCTATTTTGGGGATTAAAAACTATGTTAAGACATTCAATTAAGTAGCTAGATTATCGAGTGAGGGAAACAAAAGAAAAAAAACTGATCTGTAACAGAAGATAATAAAAGAAATGTTAACAGAAATCGATATTTCAGGTTGGTGTTTTGTTTTCTGAAGAATTCTTTTCTGTGTACTTGAGTACAGAAGTTGGGTGAGTGTTTTACTGGGGTAATTATGAGCTCAAAACATTATTAACACTTATAGCTAGATGGGTAACCAAGTTGAGGAAGAATTAAAAATCTGAAGTGAGAATGAGCAGAAAGAAATCAAGGGAGTATATCAGTTTCTTTTTCTAAGCTTTGCAGTTTCTCTCCTGTTCAGAATATGGGATACAGGAGTGGATTTAACAGAGCTGTCTTAAGGTTGTTTTGAAATGGAAACAAAGCTGAAACACGGGATTAAGTAAGTAGATGTTTCAGGGATAGATTGAATGACAGATACGTGAGCCAAATAGAGAGGGAGATCAATGGAAGTTTATCAGTTTGGTTTCAGTTCTGGCAAATCAGTGAGTGTCCGAGTTGTGGTGAATTTCTAGTGAATCTAAACACTTCTAATATGCCTTATAAGGGTTATATATGCAATGGGAAAGAATCAAACATCAATAGAACTAACTAGATATAAGAGCCAAGAAGTAATACCTAGATTGTTGTTTCAGATTTCAGTTTTTAGTGACGTTGTTCTCTGTATAACTGTCACAGTAGATATGGGTGGTTGGTAGTGGTTTGATGATAAAGTTAAAACCTAGCAGATACACTTAAGTGAGGATATAAACAATTGGGACAGGATGGAAATTGAAATGATCAGAGAAGAAGGAAGAAATCAAGAGGAAATGTATGGATTGCTGTTTCAGTTTCGGTAAACTATAGTTCTGTCTAACTGTTGTACAGAGGTGTAAGAGCGTGATGTTGTTCTGTTGAAGAACCCAAAACCCTCCTAATACATCTAGCTAAATTTACAAAACAACTTGGGAAGTTTAGACACCGTTAGACACATTAAATGGGTGATAAGATAAGATATATAAGAACTTTATTTCAGTTTTTGGAACATTTAAGCTTCAGTATAAGGGAGTTCTTGTAGGGATTGAAGAGTGCTATTGTGTAAATAAGGGGCTTAAAACATAACTGTGTATTTAAGGAAAGAATACCTCTTAGGCAAATAAAAGTCCATCTTAAATAAACTTGTTACATGTTAGTGCTTATAATACTCTAAAGCATTAACTAGAGGAAATGACTTAGTTAACGTGTGAGTTGATAATGTGAATGTCCTAGGGGTAAGATAAGCCTAGGATTAATACTTGGGAAGTCCTAAGGGCTAATGTAAACTAAGCACTTAACAACACACCTAGGGAAAACACCCGATATAAAGTGTCGTCACAGAAATCATGAACTGACACGTTATTTTTAATCAACGTTAGGGCCGTAACGAACGCCACCCGGGACCCCGTGTGTGAGACGACACTTACTTCTGAAAAAGGTATGGACATGTGTGGTTCGTATGTTGCCGTGTTACACGGCTTGTGTGCTGTGTGCCTTGTTTGACTATGACCACAAGACTAATGCATGAAAACGAATGTTTGTTTTACCGTGCTTATTTGTCTGTTGTGAGCTTGTGTAAAGCATATAAATGGATTGCTTACTTTCCTTGCTTACCCGCTTGCTATTATTGTGCATATTGCTTGCACGCACACAGTAGTGTAGTCCTTCTCGTTGATGAATCCTTGAGACGAAATACAACAAACTTCGTAAACAAAACCAAGGAACTACATAAAAGGAAAACTCCTCTTAACTATAGAGGACCTCTGAAGACACCCACTATGGTGTCGAACTATCAATGATAATGATAAGCCAATACTCGTTAAAAATGAATAGGGAGACGGACCCTTTGTATCCGGGGTAGAGACCAATAATATGAAAAGGCATAGGGAGACGGACCCTCTGTATCCGGGGTAGAGACCAATAATATAAATAGGGAGACAGACCCTTTGTATCCGGGGTAGAGACCAGAACATTTAGAGGCATAGGGAGACGGACCCTTTGTATCCGGGGCAGAGGCTAGTAACATGGAAAAGAAATAGGGAGACAGACCCTTCGTATCCGGGGTAGAGACCAATAATATTAAAAGGAATAGGGAGATAGACCCTTTGTATCCGGGGTAGAGACCAGAACATTTAGAGGCATAGGGAGACAGACCCTTTGTATCCGGGGCAGAGGCTAGTAACATGGAAAAGGAATAGGGAGACGGACCCTTGGTATCCGGGGCAGTGGCTAGTAACATTTAAAAACAACAGAGAGAGAAAGAGCTGTCCAGGAATGGAGGATTAGCTATGAAGAAGACATTCTCCAAATGGTGGTGATAAGAGAATTCACAAATAACCCTTAAAGTAACAAGGAAGGACTAGCACCTACATGAGATGGTCACGGGATCTAAACTATATCCCCAGACCTGGTGCAAGGAAAGAGAAAAAAATACACTTTACGGGAACAAGAGAAAAGAAATGAAAACACACAACGCTCGTATGATCCCATAGTGAGGATCATGGGTATAATATACCTATGCACACGTTTTAACACTTACATGATTGTTGTTGCTATACTAGCAGCTCGTTGTGCTTGGTTGCATGTTTGATGTGCTATGATGCCAGCATGTTATGCTTGGATGTTTGTTGATATTGCTATGCTACCTTAAAGTGGGTATGATATCATGATATATTGTGGTGTGCCTTACTGCTTTATTATAGCATGTAAATTGACTTAATAATATTCGACCAAGTAGTCGTGTGGCCCGGCAACATACGGGCTACACGCGTTCATACTCAGCATAGTTTTGCTGAGTCCTTTATTTTTACAGGTATGGATCTGGACGATGGCGGAGAGTAGGCAGGGTGACTACCATGGGGGTAGTCCATCTGGGCAAGACCTTTTAAGTAGTATGTTTTCTGATGTATGGGTTGTGACTATGTATCACTAGACCCTTGTTGTATGTTTCAGGTTGTGTTATTTAAGTAAGAACTTATGATGTAGACACTCGGTACTTGGTTTGTATTTCCTGTTGGTACTTGGATTTGGTTAAGGTTTAATTCCAGTCATTCAGACCGTAGCTTGTTGTTGATGGTGTTGTTGTGTCAACCACGTGGGTGGTTGGCGTCTGTGACACCCGGATGGATGTGAATCCGCTGCTTAGACTTTTTGTAATATCGTTTGGCGCACCGTTCAGACTATTGTTGGGTTATTCGGGGGTGTTACAGAAAGTGGTATCAGAGCGTAGTTGCGCTCTGATGACTGGAACAGAGAAGTACCGAGAATAGGAAAATCTAAATTTGGGAAACGGGGTTAAGGGTTAGCAATGCGAGGCACGACTTTACCAGTTTAAAACCGCCAGCAAGGGCGATAATAACTTGCAGTAAGTTCTTGTGAATGTTCTAAACTAACAACGACATTTTCAGATGGCTGGACGACGAGGTCGAGGACGAGGCCGTGGCCACATGGAGCAGGATAGCATGGCTGCAGGGCAGACCATAGCGGAGATAGTAGCAGCAGCCCTAGGTCACATGGGTTTCCAGCCAGGAGCCCAGCAGGCACCACCGCCACCACAGCCATACCCACCCAGGGAGACAAACTGGGTGAAGAGCTTAGCAGACCTTCGACCAGCTGAGTTTCGAGGAGAGTCAGACCCCACCTACTTAGAGAACTACTTCAGCATCCTAGAGACCGCCTTCGACACTTTGAATGTTCCGGCTGAGGCTAAGGTCAGACTCGCAGCCTATTACCTACGAGAGTCAGCGAGCGATTGGTGGAAGCTTGTGAAGGATGCTCACCTAGCCGACCCCACTTTTGGATGGGATGCTTACATTGCGTTGCTGAGGGCTAAGTACTACCCCGCCCACCTCCGGACAAAGAAGCGGGCTGAGCTAGACACCCTGAGGCAGACCGAGGGGATGACCGTAGACAAATACTACTCGGCGTTCACTGCTCTACTTCGTGTACTTCCAGGCTTGGGATATTCAGATGAGATCTTAGTGGAGCGTTTCTATGGTGGACTGAATCACCGCATCAGATATGGCATGGGGCCCTGTCGTTACGCCACAATCCAGGTTGAACTTGAACTATGAATTTGAATTAACTACTATATTGTGAAGAGTTTCACTAAACCCTAGTATGCACAGGACTGCTATCATGCAGCATCCCAGGTCGAGATCACCGTTCAGATGCGTGACGAGGAATCCGCCGAGAGAAGGAAGGCTCAAAGTGGTGACTCCGAGGACCGTAAGCGGAAGGGTGTGGGCAGGAACGAACACTACCAGAACAGGAAGCGGGCGACACACCCAGGGAGCCACCCGGCGATCGCGGCTAAGCCGCACTCCTACCCACCTAAGGGTAAATCGAACCAAACTCTAATGCTTAAATGCCTTTATAGATGTCACGACCAGTCGTTGAGTAACCCAAATCACATGAACAGGGACTCGAGCCGGCCCAAGCGAAAGGGCTGAGCGCCAATTCATCTGTGGGAGATGCTCAGAGAACCACCCCGGAGTTGATTGCCAGGGCGAACCGGTAAAGTGCTTTTATTGCCAGAAGGCGGGCACAGGGCCTTTGAGTGCTTCGCGAACCCTGAGAGCAAGGACTACAGGCCCAGCTATAGTGCGAGAGGTGACCAGAGATCGGGACCCGGAGGCCAGCGTGGAGCATCTACCTCGAGGCCAGGGAAGGCGGCCTTGCACATCATGGACCTCACCGAGGGAGGACACCCCTACAGATGCAGGTAAACCTTGAAACCTTAAATGAAGGATAAGAGGAGAGATATGTACCCCCACCCTTTCACGATACTTCGGTTTAGTGTAGGGTACGAGGGCGTACCCCTCTTTTAAGGGGGGTAAGCGCGTTTCGTTTTGGATGTTTTTCGTGTGTCACTGTGTTGTAATACTACAACCACACGCTGATGGTTGGTAGACTTATGTGCAAGAATATTATGTACGTATATGTATGCTCGGTATGAATGAATGTTGTGTGCCTTGGCTTGCGCTTTAGCATGTTATACACATTGCTAGCTTCTTGGTCTACTATGAGAACTTGTGTGAAGCCACTAATGTGGTAGGGTGCTTAGAAGCACTGAGAATTATAATTATGGGACTTAAACCCTAGGTTATCGTGAATGAATGCGGGACTTGATCCCTAAGATTACGGGAGTGGAAAATACAAGTTAAGGAATTAAGACTTCGGGATGAAGTCCTTTTAAGGGGGGTAAGTTGAAACACCCCTGAACATTTAAACGCATAAAATTATAACGCGTTTTATAATTCGGACATAAAACAACGTATGAACAATTAAATCTAGTATATATATATGTACGAATACGAAAATACACGTATGTAACATTACGATATGGTAACGTTGTAAATAAGTGACAATAACGTCGCATAACTTCATTACAAAAATATATATAATGACACGATATAATATATAGTCGTACATATATAAATAATCTTGTATAACCTATACAAAAAAAGGGGAAGAAAAAGGAGCAAAGACGCTCCCACTGAGGTTCGAACCCGAGACCTCCCGTACCTTCCCTGAATGCTTAACCGGTTGAGCTATGCTCGATATCAGTAACATATACCAACAACTTAATATCAGTATTAAGTCGAGTAAGCTAACTACAAAAACAAATGGAATCAAACACATATCTGTAGCACTGTCGATCTCTTCTTCCTCGCTACAGTAGATCGAACCAGAAAGAAAAAAAAACAACACTGATCAAGAATTTCCAAACTCTCAGACACAACTCTATTTTTCTTCCTCGTTTCAGAACCCGACCATACAAAAAAAAAGATAGAAACCATGTCATCCAAACTCAATGACAAAAGCGTTTTGTTTATTCAAGTGCCCGTGATTTCCTTGTAACTTGAGTTCACTCAG
Source organism: Limonium bicolor (assembly GCA_023374045.1). NCBI lineage: Eukaryota > Viridiplantae > Streptophyta > Magnoliopsida > Caryophyllales > Plumbaginaceae > Limonium > Limonium bicolor. The sequence continues at coordinate 67,997,300 of CM041778.1, read as the reverse complement.
CCTCATTTCCCCCCTGAACCTCGCGCCTCTCAGTCTCCTTGTACTATCGACTGAATCAAAAAAAAATTTAACAGAGAGCCACATTCTCCTTGATCTGCCCGACTGATAACACATACTAATTTTGCATCTGTACACGCATGTTCCTACTGTCCGAAATCAGTGTCAAGAACAGAGACAAGCCACCCTAGATTTTATAACTTGCCCAATCTGTTGGAACTTGAGAACATTACCCTTTCTAGTTAATCCGCACTACCTCCCCATGCGAAGAAAGAAAGCTATTAGAAACAAAGCAAAAGATTCATAGCAGACCTCCATTACTGCTGTCGGCTCTATTAAAAAAAACTGAACTTCAGTCAAGTCCATTCCTGCTACTATTCTCCTTGTCTTAAAATCATCCACGTTACATTGTTCCTTCATTCCCATACTCCCTGGATACTTGAAGGCATAAACCCATTCTCGATTTCAGTAAAAACATAGCAGAAACTGTTTTCTGCTTCAAACACCCATGCCCTTTTCTTGTAATTTGTAATCACTAATTCCATAACTAGTCTCCATGCCAGCACTCTACTCTCGACCCCCTACTTGTGCATGCCTCTGTATGACCAGAAAATCATCTCATTCTCATCACACAAGCCTAGAGAATTAACAAGAGTGCCAAAGACCCCTGAAACTACGGCTTCTGTTCGAAGACCAAACAAATGTAGCACTCCCAAACTAGCTCCTTAACTTCTGTTGTTCTGCACTGTCGTTGCTTCTGTCCGAAAGATCTAGACAAAGGTTGCTAATCTCCATTACAGTTTCATGCCTCCACTCCTCTAAATACTTCCTCAAAGAATGCACCGAAGTTGCCCTTGTAGTCAGCTACATTGCTGTTTAAAATCACTACAAGGTGAGGCTCCAAACTGTCTGCTAGCTATCATCCTCCTCTGCTGTCTTTCTTTTCTTCTCTGTCCAAAGGAGAAAACTCTAACATGTACTCCTGGCCTCTCCATCCTCTCATGCGTAGCATCTACTGGAAATATCCACAAGAGGGGCTCAGGAAATCCCACCAGGAATCAGCTCACAGTCCCTTGAACAGCAACTCTAGGTAAAGCTCCAATCAGTCTCCTAATGCATAATTTGTTTACCTGCTGTTGCTGTGTCCGAAAGGCACCACCTAATTCACCCAAGTCTTCCTTTTTGTTTTGCATAAATGCCCATGCAACTCTACCCATGAAGGACCCAAAAAGTTCTTAAAGAGATCAGTTCTGTTTTGTTGGAACAGCACCTCGAGGTAAACTGAAACCTGATAACAGCTTCAGAGTCTGTAACATTTGCATTCTGTCTACTAATTGTCTAGAAGTAATATAGATGCAGTGTTGAATTAACAATGAGCTTAAGACAAGGATAAAACCCTTTACTAACCTGGTAGACACGTAAGAATGGTTATGGAAGAAAAAGAAAAAAAAGAACTTACATCAGTGCATTACATCAGTTTCAGTTTTAAGTTCTGTATAGAAATTTTCAGAAACATAACCTAGGTTGCTTTGGGTGTTGTTTAGTGTCTGTTCAAGATTGAAACTTAGTGGTATACTTAGTTAAGTGGCAAAACAAATGGAGGGGAAAACTAGTCAACACACTGAACTGAAGTAAGCAACAGAAGAAGGGAACAACAATTTCAGTTTCAGTTTTTTTAACCTCTGAATGTCTTGATCAGTATAAAACATGTTCTGTAGGAGTAACAACATTATTTGAGAGTAAGACTATATCACCACACTTCCCTTAGTAGCTAACCTGATAGTGATTGAAAAAAAACAGATAACCACTTAATAGAACAAGAAACAAATGCATCATTATGCTTTCTGTTATGAGGCAGTTTCTGTAGCTTGGTTTCTGTTGTTTAGTCCGGTTTTACAGAATTGAGTGAAGAAACTCTAGAAGGGCTGGCCTTGTTGCTTGGGGTTGGCTTTAAGATAAGACAACATTAGGACATGTAATTAGATGACTAGGCTATCTAAGGGGGGAGTCAGTGGTCACACCAGAACAGAAGAAAAGAATATGTCGGTTCCAGGTTTTGGGCTTGTAATTCGTTTCAGTTTGTATAATTTGGTACAGAGAGATTTTAAGGAATCATATTGTGTCGGTCTTAAGATGGAACTATACTGAACACATAACAAAGTAACTAAAGCAGATTGGGGTGAACTGAAACTAAATTTCATAAACGAAACAGAAAGGAAAAGAAAGAAATATAAGTTCACATTTCAGTTTTCTGCAACATTCAAGTTCTGTGTGAGGTGTTTTCTGAGGTGGTGTTGAAGTATCAACGAATTTAGAGCAAAGGAAACCCTCTACCAACCTGGTATACAAGTGAGGAAAGCAAAGACCATGTTACAGAATGAAAAAGAAAACAGAAAGAAGAATTATTAGGTTTTGGGGTTTAACTTGTCAGGTTGTTGCCTTCTATGTTGAGAGCTTTCATGAATGTGTTCCTTGGCATTTGGGGATCTATTTTGGGGATTAAAAACTATGTTAAGACATTCAATTAAGTAGCTAGATTATCGAGTGAGGGAAACAAAAGAAAAAAAACTGATCTGTAACAGAAGATAATAAAAGAAATGTTAACAGAAATCGATATTTCAGGTTGGTGTTTTGTTTTCTGAAGAATTCTTTTCTGTGTACTTGAGTACAGAAGTTGGGTGAGTGTTTTACTGGGGTAATTATGAGCTCAAAACATTATTAACACTTATAGCTAGATGGGTAACCAAGTTGAGGAAGAATTAAAAATCTGAAGTGAGAATGAGCAGAAAGAAATCAAGGGAGTATATCAGTTTCTTTTTCTAAGCTTTGCAGTTTCTCTTCCTGTTCAGAATATGGGATACAGGAGTGGATTTAACAGAGCTGTCTTAAGGTTGTTTTGAAATGGAAACAAAGCTGAAACACGGGATTAAGTAAGTAGATGTTTCAGGGATAGATTGAATGACAGATACGTGAGCCAAATAGAGAGGGAGATCAATGGAAGTTTATCAGTTTGGTTTCAGTTCTGGCAAATCAGTGAGTGTCCGAGTTGTGGTGAATTTCTAGTGAATCTAAACACTTCTAATATGCCTTATAAGGGTTATATATATAATGGGAAAGAATCAAACATCAATAGAACTAACTAGATATAAGAGCCAAGAAGTAATACCTAGATTGTTGTTTCAGATTTCAGTTTTTAGTGACGTTGTTCTCTGTATAACTGTCACAGTAGATATGGGTGGTTGGTAGTGGTTTGATGATAAAGTTAAAACCTAGCAGATACACTTAAGTGAGGATATAAACAATTGGGACAGGATGGAAATTGAAATGATCAGAGAAGAAGAAGAAGAAATCAAGAGGAAATGTATGGATTGCTGTTTCAGTTTCGGTAAACTATAGTTCTGTCTAACTGTTGTACAGAGGTGTAAGAGCGTGATGTTGTTCTGTTGAAGAACCCAAAACCCTCCTAATACATCTAGCTAAATTTACAAAACAACTTGGGAAGTTTAGACACCGTTAGACACATTAAATGGGTGATAAGATAAGATTATATATAAGAACTTTATTTCAGTTTTTGGAACATTTAAGCTTCAGTATAAGGGAGTTCTTGTAGGGATTGAAGAGTGCTATTGTGTAAATAAGGGGCTTAAAACATAACTGTGTATTTAAGGAAAGAATACCTCTTAGGCAAATAAAAGTCCATCTTAAATAAACTTGTTACATGTTAGTGCTTATAATACTCTAAAGCATTAACTAGAGGAAATGACTTAGTTAACGTGTGAGTTGATAATGTGAATGTCCTAGGGGTAAGATAAGCCTAGGATTAATACTTGGGAAGTCCTAAGGGCTAATGTAAACTAAGCACTTAACAACACACCTAGGGAATAACACCCGATATAAAGTGTCGTCACAGAAATCATGAATTGACATGTTATTTTTAATCAACGTTAGGGCTGTAACGAACGCCACCCGGGACCCCGTGTGTGAGACGACACTTACTTCTGAAAAAGGTATGGACATGTGTGGTTCGTATGTTGCCGTGTTACACGGCTTGTGTGCTGTGTGCCTTGTTTGACTATGACCACAAGACTAATGCATGAAAACGAATGTTTGTTTTACCGTGCTTATTTGTCTGTTGTGAGCTTGTGTAAAGCATATAAATGGATTGCTTACTTTCCTTGCTTACCCGCTTGCTATTATTGTGCATATTGCTTGCACGCACACAGTAGTGTAGTCCCTTCTCGTTGATGAATCCTTGAGACGAAATACAACAAACTTCGTAAACAAAACCAAGGAACTACATAAAAGGAAAACTCCTCTTAACTATAGAGGACCTCTGAAGACACCCACTATGGTGTCGAACTATCAATGATAATGATAAGCCAATACTCGTTAAAAATGAATAGGGAGACGGACCCTTTGTATCCGGGGTAGAGACCAATAATATGAAAAGGCATAGGGAGATGGACCCTTTGTATCCGGGGTAGAGACCAATAATATAAATAGGGAGACAGACCCTTTGTATCCGGGGTAGAGACCAGAACATTTAGAGGCATAGGGAGACGGACCCTTTGTATCCGGGGCAGAGGCTAGTAACATGGAAAAGAAATAGGGAGACGGACCCTTCGTATCCGGGGTAGAGACCAATAATATTAAAAGGAATAGGGAGACAGACCCTTTGTATCCGGGGTAGAGACCAGAACATTTAGAGGCATAGGGAGACGGACCCTTTGTATCCGGGGCAGAGGCTAGTAACATGGAAAAGGAATAGGGAGACGGACCCTTGGTATCCGGGGCAGTGGCTAGTAACATTTAAAAACAACAGAGAGAAAGAGCTGTCCAGGAATGGAGGATTAGCTATGAAGAAGACATTCTCCAAATGGTGGTGATAAGAGAATTCACAAATAACCCTTAAAGTAACAAGGAAGGACTAGCACCTACATGAGATGGTCACGGGATCTAAACTATATCCCCAGACCTGGTGCAAGGAAAGAGTAAAAAAATACACTTTACGGGAACAAGAGAAAAGAAATGAAAACACACAACGCTCGTATGATCCCATAGTGAGGATCATGGGTATAATATACCTATGCACACATTTTAACACTTACATGATTGTTGTTGCTATACTAGCAGCTCGTTGTGCTTGGTTGCATGTTTGATGTGCTATGATGCCAGCATGTTATGCTTGGATGTTTGTTGATATTGCTATGCTACCTTAAAGTGGGTATGATATCATGATATATTGTGGTGTGCCTTACTGCTTTATTATAGCATGTAAATTGACTTAATAATATTCGACCAAGTAGTCGTGTGACCCGGCAACATACGGGCTACACGCGTTCATACTCAGCATAGTTTTGCTGAGTCCTTTATTTTTACAGGTATGGATCTGGACGATGGCGGAGAGTAGGCAGGGTGACTACCATGGGGGTAGTCCATCTGGGCAAGACCTTTTAAGTAGTATGTTTTCTGATGTATGGGTTGTGACTATGTATCACTAGACCCTTGTTGTATGTTTCAGGTTGTGTTATTTAAGTAAGAACTTATGATGTAGACACTCGATACTTGGTTTGTATTTCCTGTTGGTACTTGGATTTGGTTAAGGTTTAATTCCAGTCATTCAGACCGTAGCTTGTTGTTGATGGTGTTGTTGTGTCAACCACGTGGGTGGTTGGCGTCTGTGACACCCGGATGGATGTGAATCCGCTGCTTAGACTTTTTGTAATATCGTTTGGCGCACCGTTCAGACTACTGTTGGGTTATTCAGGGGTGTTACATTCTTTGATCACGAAAACAGTTTCATCCGTAAAGAACTCATTTATAGGCACACCTTCATCGGGTACTTCCATGCGGGAGAGGTGGTCGGCCATTACATTTTGCACACCCGGTTTGTCTCTGATTTCGATCTCAAACTCTTGTAGCAACAAAATCCATCTCAACAATCTTGGTTTGACATCCTCCTTGGTGAACAAGTATTTCGAAGCAGAATGATCCGTGTGCACTATTACTTTGCTTCCAAGGAGATAGGACCAGAACTTGTCCAAGGCATAGACCACCGCCAAAAGCTCCTTTTTAGTTATGGCATAATTCTTTTGAGCATCATTCAAGGTCTTGCTGGCGTAGTAGATGGTTCTCAAAACTTTGTCTCTCTTCTGACACAAAGCTGCCCCAACTACGTAGTCACTGGCATGACACATAATTTTGAATGGAAGACTCCAATCCGGTGACACTACAATGGGGTTGAGATGAGGCATTCCTTTAGAGTGTTGAAGGATTCAAGACACTCTTTGGTGAAGTCAAACTTGGCATCTTTAGCTAGGAGGTCACAAAGTGGTTTTGAAATTTTTTTAAGAAATCTTTTATGAACCTCCTATAGAAACCGGCATGCCCGAGGAAGCTTCGGATGTCCTTGACTGAGGTCGGTGGTGGCAGCTTTTCAATAACCTCTACCTTGGCTTGATCAACTTCTATGCCTTTGGAGGAGATCTTGTGTCCAAGGACAATCCCCTCTCTAACCATGAATGGCATCCAAATTGTCCAAGCAAGTTTCAAATGTAAGCCCAAACACCAAAAAGTCATCCATGAACACTTCGATGCTTTTCTCCAAGAAGTCAGAGAATATGGCCATCATGCATCTATGGAATGTAGCTGGGGCGTTGCATAGACCAAACGACATCCTCCGGTAGGCAAATGTTCTATAAGGGCAGGTGAAGGTAGTCTTTTCTTGATCTTCAGGAGCTTAGGGGATTGGAAAGTATCCCGAATAGCCATCAAGAAAATAGTAGTAGTCTTGACCTACCAGCCTCTCGAGCATCTGATCGATGAAGGGTAGAGGGAAATGATTCTTCCTGGTGGCTGCGTTCAATTTTCTGTAATCTATGCAAACTCTCCACCCGGTGGTAGTTCTTTGAGGGACCATCTCACCCATATCTTTAGGGACTACCGTCGTTCCTCCTTTCTTGGGCACCACTTGCACCAGACTCACCCACTTACTGTCTGATATGGAGTAGATGATGTCAGAGTCAAGCAATTTCAGCACTTCCTTTTTGACCACCTCTTTCATATTCAGATTCAGCCTTCTTTGTGGTTGAACTAAGGGTTTGAAGCTGTCTTCCATGAAGATTCGTGAGTGCAGAAATTGGGGTTGATACCTTTTATGTCGGAGATTGACCAACCAATTGCCCCCTTGTGGTTCAAAGCACCTTCAACAAACTGTCCTCTTGTGCTCATGTAAGAGGGGAGGAGATAATGACAGGTAGATCACAAGGTTCAGTTAGATAAACATATTTTAAATGAGAAGGTAGAAGTTTCATCTTCACGGTGGGAGGCTTCTCAACCGAGGGAGGTATTCTTTGCTCGCTTCTCTCTAGTGGTTCTGGAGGTGGGTAGTGCGTTCTAAAGTATCTTGAAGCTCTATCCAAAGAAGCTACTGTCTCACTCACCTCCAGTGTCTATTGCAAAATGGAGTCAACAGTGTCTATTGCAAAAATAGCCTCCACATGCACGGGTCTTTTCACTATCATAGACATGTCAAACTCAAGCTTTTCATCATGGAAACGCAAAATAATCTTCCCTTTCTCCACATCTATCAAGGTCCTAGCAATTCTTAAGAATGGACGACCTAAAATCAGAGGGACTTTGACATCTTCTTCCATGTCAATCACTGTGAAATCAGCAGGGAAAACAAAGGTTCTCACAGTCATGACTAAATCCTCAACTTTTTCTTTCGGAAACACAAGAGACCTATCAGTAAGTTGTAACTGCATAGCAGTAGGTGTGCACTCACCAATCCCAAGTTTTTAAAATTGAAAGTGGCATGAGATTTATACTAGCTCCTAAATCACATAAGCCACTACATTAAATTCACCGATAGAACAAGGGATGATAGGCAAACCAGGGTCTCCAAGCTTTGGAGGAGGATGCTTCAGTAGGACCGTTTCAGCTTCTAGCAAAGATCTCTTGTTAGTGAGAATATCTTTCATGAACTTAGCATAGATGGGCATCTGTTTCAAAGCATCAACAAAAGAAATATTAATTGTCAATTTCTTGTAACACCCCTACCGCTAATACCGTCATTACCATCCAATCATAACGTACTTACCTACCTTCACAGCGGATACTTACATTCACAACGGTGGGTGATACAATGCCGTTAGCCACCCACGTGACTAACAAGGCTACTACTACTACTACATCATCGGTCTGATGGACCGGAATATCCGAGGGCTACACAAATACAATCCTTACCACAATTACAACCGGGTACCACAACTTCCCATTCAATACAATGCTCCATTACTATACCATACAATACAATATACATACCGAGTTTACTAAGTTCCAAATACAAATACAATACTTCTTCAAAGTTCATATATACTCATTAAGAGTCTACATCTACCCATTCCTCACCACTACATACTTTCAATACATAAGGTGTACCCCTTGGTGCTCTACTACATCAAGGCTACAAGCCTTACACAATTCACTACTATCTACATTTCACTCCTAGCTATCCAGACTTAGCTGTTGGTCTCTTACTGTGATCATGTCCTCTTCAGGTACATGCACACTAAAAACGTTGCCCCTAGGGGCTCAGCTTTCGCTGCATATGACTTCCACATACCCCGCGTACTAGCGAGGGTACACCGACCACTTGGTCGAATACATGCAATTCATTTTACATGTATATACATACATACATGCTTCATTCATAATGCTACAATGCTACACGAGGAATACATACGTACACTTCAATACATACAAGGTACAACATACAAGCCAACCGATATTTACTTACCTTCTTCCGAAATACACATACACAATACATACACGATACATACTCAATACACAACACTTGTTAGCTCCAATTGTCCACCCGGGTAAATCGGGTGGAGATTACTCTTTTACTCAGGGTCAATGACTTACACCAGCCAAGACCATTACTCATACAATACTTTACTTTACTTACTACTTACTCAAGTCAAGTCGTCGGGACCTCCGGCCCGGGGACTACTCTGTCCCACCACCGGGATTTACTTGGTTCACTAATCCAGGATGCTACCCATTTAAGGGGTTTGGGCCGTGGACCAGTTTAAGAACCAGGAATCGGATCCAACCTCTTATGTCTCCTCATCCTCACGCGTGGCCGAAACTATATCGGATTTCTACTCATTCCAATTTACTCAATACTTACGTTAGGAGTTAGACAGCTAGGAATTAGTAAAAGTCATTCACATACAAGCCACACAATAATACATTGCCCATATACACACCCATACAAGATACAATATAATACACAAGTACACTACAAGGTGCAAATACACTTCATCTTCATCCATATATTTCATGATTTATAGAAACTAGTTCAAGACAATATGTGTCAAGAACAACCTAAGGCAAACACAAGTAAGTGCAATATAGTCCGATTCATGCATTTATCTTATTTAGGTGATCAAATAAGCACACAAATCGGGGTAACCAGGTTAGGATACAGAGCATGAAGAAATCATACCTTTTACCGGAATTTACTTTACCGGGTGTTCCCTTGTTCCTTTGGCTCACTCTCGTTCCTCGGGTCTTATTCTTGAACCTCCGGCTACATGCCAAATGGTTCTATCAATACTAAGCATTACAATACATACATAATTACTACTCCCGTACCTACCCTGTTATCCCGTTGTTTCTGTTTAACTTAATGTTCCTAAACTTACAACTTTCTTAATTACTTCTCATACTTGTTTGTACCTTTAATGACCCTTAAACATCATTAATTAAGTACTAATTATCTTGTACTAACATTACCATTCATTACCTTTCCTTAAGACCCACTTAGTAAGCTTAAAATTCAATTTTGGTGTTGGTCCGGGACCTTGTCCGGGTCCTTAGTCCCGGACCAACACTGGTCTAAAGTCTCGGCTGAATTTCTTTGATGGTCCGGGACCTTGTCCCCATCTCAAGTCCCGGACCAGATGCTTGATTCTACTCTCGGCACAAATAGAAGGGGTGGTCCGGGTCCTTGTACCCTAGTCAAGTCCCGGACCCTTAAGTCTGTATTCTCTCGGGTTGTTTTAAAGGGGTGGTCCGGGTCTTGGTCCTGGACCTAAGTCCCGGACCACACCAGGTCTGTTACAAATTATGCATTTTTCTTGCTCTGTTCAATTCCTTTCTTTGCCCAATAAATTCCCAAATGTTCCTACACTTAATCCTACATGTTTAAGCACCTAATTAAGCTTCTAAACATCCTCAATTCCTTTACCGACTTCTTACCTCTTTTCATACTAATTCACACACATAATTTCTACATTTGCATTCTAGCACTTACATTGTTTCTCCTAGTTGTGTTTTGCTACAGATTTTGGTTCCTACTTCCTCCATACATAATTTCATCTCCTAATGCCATTTCCAAGGCCTACAATACATTATCTTACCTCCTCAAGTTCAACACTAATTTTACTAGGTCTTACACACAAGTTCTCCTAGTTTCTCCATTGCATTTTCAACACTCCTTGCTACAAATTTCATATCCTTTCATTCTCCTACCACAATTACTACTCCATGGTTTCAAAACCTCTCTACTAAACCCAATACATACCTTGGTTCTTCCATTCACCAAGTGATCCATAAACGTACATTTTCTACCAAAATTTCGCCACAGTTCACCTACTTTTCTTACTTATCCACACACATACTTTCTCACCAATTTCATTCCTAAACTAGCCACACCCTTACAAGGGTCCTACCAGCACTCAAGCAATTCTCAATACATCATTACTCCATCAAACAACAATACCAAAACTCATACACAATATACTTGGCTCTAAGGCCTACAATTCACATACTAGTTCATAAATACCCAAAATTCCAATACTACAATACCAATGCAATATTTTGGGTTCTTTAAATTGGTTTACCCATTCCCATTACTCTGATGCATTAAAATATAGCATTAAGGGAAGAGCTCTTACCTTGAGCTTATAATTTCCTCCATTTTTCCAATTCTCCACTTCCTCTATTTCTTGCTCAAAACCGGCCATATGGGGAATGGAGTTGCCAAACTCCATTCCCATCACCCAATGCACACAAAATAAGTGTAATTAACATACTAACCCCTAGCTTAATGCTTGTTCATTGAAATGCTTAAAACACAATTTATAGGGTTTACCTTTGGAGTGTTTTAGGAGGGGTTTTAGCCCTTGGTTCAAGAAGGTGATTCCTCCAACATTTTGAGGTTGAATTGATGCCCAAAAGAGAGAGAAAAATAGAGCATTACAATGGGCAAAAATCGGCTACAAAGGAAGGTGGAGAAAACATGAGTTTTTCATGAAGATTTTTACCTTAATGGAGAGAGGAGACTCCAAGCTACCCATTGATGCTACTTTCTCTTTGAATGAGGAAAACCCATGGAGATGAACTTCCTCATTTTCGAATTTTAAAAAGAGAGAAGTGTAGAGGATGATGAGGAGAGTAAGAATATGTAATTATTTTTACATTTGGAGGTCACATGGAGGTAGAGCATGGAGAAGAAGAGAGGGCTGCCATTGTTGTAGTGGGGAGCTCAAAATCGCAGGAATAAGGGAGGAGGAAGAGAGAGAGTACGGTGGGGAAGAAAGAAATAGGAGAGAGAAGAGAGAAATGAGAGGAGAGAGAGAGGGTGTGAGCGCTTTTTACTTTCCCACCTTTTTGCTTTTTGACTCTATATTAATTTAGCTAGTTATGTGTGTGAGAGAGGGGGTTATTTAACCCATTAAAACCGGCCCCTCACATTACTACCAGTTGGAGCGCTTTTCGTCTTTTACAGAAAACGCTCGTTATTTTACCCGGTTTTGGTACTATTCACTAACTGGGCCCGTTTTCTGGAATTTTCTCGTTTCTTTAATTTTATTGGTTATTAAGATTCCTTTAACACTTAATTATTGTTATATAATGATTTATAATTTTTACGGTTTCGTTTGACCACTTAAAGTCACGTTTTCGGGTTTTCTCGAAAAACGTGCGCTAAAGCTCTATTAGCACTTTAATACATTATTTGAATCCGTTTTCTTCGGGAGTTGTTGCCATATATTATTTAGGCCTTATTAAGCCTTAGGAATCCATATAATACGCTAACCGAGGTCTCATACCTCCTATGGTTAGTTAACGCTTATTTAGCGTTTTTCGCTTTTAAGCGTTTCTTTATTTCTTTTGGATTTATTTTCCTTACCAATATTACTTAGGTGTCATTAGGCCCTTAATTACGTATTAGGACAATTTTAATCGCTGTATTTAAGTTCGAGGTATTTCATTTCTTGAAAACACTTAGAAACTTCCCAAATTGCTCATCTAAATTCTTTTCTTTGAGCCTATTTGGGAAAGGGAGTGGAGGAAGATGTTTAAAAATAATGGAAGGGATAGGTAATTCAGGAGACTCCTTCTCCTTGGAAATGTTTTTCGGTGGAGATTGCACTTCCTCAATTATCTCTCGGTCCTCCTCTTGATTTTCTTGAATTCCCTTCTCTTAGTCATCAATTTCATCTTGGGGAGAGGATTCTTCTAGGAGCCTACCACTTCTCAATGTCACCGCCTTGGCTTGTTCTCATGGGATAGGCTTCAGTTGACTTGGGAAGGTTCCCGGTGGTCTCTAAGCAAGTTGTTCTGAGATTTGATCAACTTGATTCTTAAGGCTCTGATTAAATGTCATTTGATTGGCATTAAAGGCCTCTTGCTCGGTGAACTTAGTTTGGGCGGTAGTCATGAAGTTCATCGTCATATTTTGCATGTTTTGCATCATGGCTTCCATCCTAGCTAAGTTACCATCAGAAGAAGAAGATGATGGTTGTTGTTGTTGCTTAAATCCCGGTGGGCCACCTTGAGGTCTATACCCCATTTAAGAATTGTTTGCTTGGTGTGGCCCTTGAGGTTTATAACCCATCGAGTTGTTGGAAGTATTACTCGGTCCTCCTTGGGCTGAATCATTGTTCTTCCATGAGAAATTTGGATGATTTCTCCATGGAGCATTGTTGTTGTTGTACTTGTAGCCGGGGCTGTTGCCGACAAAGTTAACATCTTGTTGTTCCTCGATGTAACTTCTTCCTTCGTAAAAATGGGTCTCATGGGGACTCGCACATATAGCACACCCCTCTGTGGCTGAAGCGGAAGATAATAAAGCTACAGATTTTGCATTCTCTTTTTGGGATGCAGCAAGCTTCTCCACCATCTTCGTAAGTGAGGATATTTGGGCGGAAAGGTGATCGGATGGTTCGACATGAAGATGACCCACCGCCCTTGGAGTTCTTCCCTTATTTCTAGCCCATTGTCTCGTGTTGCTAGTCATTGTCTCAAGAAGTTCCATTCCTTCTTGAGGGGACTTGGTCATGAAGCTACCTCTCGTGGACGATTTCACAAGCAAGCGGTTTCTATCGTCAAGCCCATTAAAGAAGGATAGGCATAACTATTGATCATCCAACCCATTGTGAGAGCAATTCATTAACATCTTATTGAATCGGTCTCATGCGTCGTACAAGGTTTCTCCTAGTTCTTGGTAGAATGTATTTCTCCAATTAGTTGCCTCATCCTACTAGTCGGGTAGTACTTGGCAATGAACTTTTGAGCCATTTGTGCCCATGTGTGGATTGATCAGTAAGGTAAGCTTCTAAACCAACGTGATGCAGTGTCAGATAAGGAGAGGGGGAAGAGCTGCAACCGGATTCTCTCATTGACCGCACCAGATTTCCCGAAGGAGTTGCAGAAGTCGAGGAAAAGACTTAGGTGGTTCGGGGCGTCATCTGGATTTCCTCCGCTGAACTTTCCTAAGTCCCGAACTGCAGTGATGAAATGAGCTTTAAAAACCCATTGTCTGTTTTCCTATGGTGTCAACACCGGGAGAACTATAGCTGAGGGCCGCCCTTCGGTGTCCGGCTGGTGGTACTCGGAGAGAGCTCGATGTTGTTTCTGCCCATTATCCTTAATTTTTGGTGGTTCTTGATCCGCCATGTTTAAATCTCTTATGCGTTTTTCAAAGTGCGCTCAAGTTCGGAGCTCAGACTAGCAAGTGGGGAGCCACTAGACCGAGTGCTTGGCATACACAGAAGAGACACAAGATACCTAATCAATCACAATAACAACCAGCACTACAACTTAGCAATAGAAAATATAAACAAAGATAGATAAAAACAACAAAAACAAAAACACAATAAAAGAAAAAAACTATAAAATTAAACAATAACTAAAATACCGAAACTAGGGAAATTGATGGAATCAATTTCCCCGGCAACGACACCAAAAACTTGTTGTGCAAAAGCTATATAACAAAGTATATAAATAAATGCAAAGAAGAGGCAAGTGCACATAATCGATGTAGTACAACAAGTGTCGTATCCACAAGGAAGTTGATCCTACTTTCCTAGTCTCGGTGATTAGTAATTGAAATGAAAACGGAATAAATAAGGGTTTAGCCGGCGGCAAGCTTGATTATGTTGATTTGGTAATTGAAAGAACAACAACTAAACTAGAGATGATAGTTTAATGAATTGGATGGAAGAGTACTTTGGGAATTTTGCAATCGCCCAAACTACCTAGATATGCTAGCAATTCTTCTTATGCCATAGTTGTCTTTCTAGAACCAACATAATAACCCCCTAAACCAAAGATGGGTAAATATTACTTAATTAATTTTAACCTTCAAAACTAATTAGGGTTAAACTCACTAAGCAACATTAAGCATGTTCTAGATAAAAACCTCAAATTACACCCACTAACCCTAGGGGTGTACATCAAGGGTTCTCTCTTAATTTGGTCACAAACCCTAACTCAAAACCCAATTGTAGAAGTGGTTCACCAAGAATGCACTCAAGTAATCAATTTAAGAGCATTGAATGATAATTAAGATATAAACAACTATATTAGGGCATTATAAAGACTTACAAGCATATTCTAGGGTTTGGGGTCAAAAACCCATCCCAAAGCACTAAATAAGTTTACTCAGACATTGAAGATACAAAGGAGAGAAAGAAGGAAGAGATATCCGTTAATGAGAGTGGTTGAGCTTTGAATGAGGTGGGGTCTTCCCCTTTCTTCTCTTCTTATTCCCTTCACCTTTTCTCCTTTTTTGTTGCTCCCTTGTATCGCCGCTGTCTGTTCTCTCGCGGGGCTGAAGTGGGCGAATTGAAGAATGAGATTTTAAATCTCAAAATCTGTGTTTTAACAAGTATGGGGCGCGCGTCTGTGAGTGGTCCGGGTTTGTAAACCTGGACACAAACCCTGACCATAGTGAACTAGTGGCAGAGAATAGCGTCTGAATGTGGTCCAGGTTTGTAAACCCGGACACAAACCCAGACCATAGCGAAATCGTGGCAGAGAGTTGGGCGAGAGTGTGGTCCATGTTTGTAAACTCGTACACAAACCCGGACCATGTCAAAAACTGGGCAGAAGATTGCACAAAGGATTGGTCCGGGTTTGTAAACCCGGACAGGTCTAAAAATGCACTAGAATGCCCATGTTTCTCCAGTTTGGTCCCGTCTTGGTCTCGACTCTCGTGGCACCGCATCCCCAAGTCTCATATAAGCATCCAAACAACTCCTTTTCATCATTCATTTGTGCTCCAATGATCTTTTACCTAAATTATATAAAAAAGTGTGTATGTTCACTAATAATTACTGAATACTCTATAAAGTGGTGAAAATAGGTTATAATCCAAGTAAAATGTAGGTGTATATAAACCTAATAAATGCATATTTTCACCACTTATCAATCGACCTACACACAATATATGCAATGCGTGCGCAATTAGGTGCATAAGCGATGTGTAGAGAAGAGAAACTCAAAGACAGATGTCACACATAATGCACGCACTAATGAGAGTCACCTCTCTCCTCCGACTTCTCATTTCCTCTTTCTCTTCTCGATTCCGCTTTTCTCTTCTAGCCATTGATGGTCTCCTCTCGTGACCTAAGTTTTCCCTAAATTGTTTTGTCGATTTGATCCAGTTTGGCGGTGATCTGTTCGAGTGCTTCAGGGATTATGGATGAATCTTCTACGGTTTCCAACGCGGCCGAGAAGCAGCACAACTCTAAGGAGTTTGACAATTGTGCTCTGATAGTGATTGGGGAGAAGATGCCAACTAGCGTTATCGGTAAATCGTTTAAAGATACGGTTTATGGGGAGGCTGCTTTGGAAGATCATCAGTTTGTTAACGCTTCCTTTTTTGAAGAAGTCTCTGATGATGAATCGAAGGTTATGGATGACGATGACCCAAGGTGTCCTTCGATCGTACTCAACAAAGAACAAAAACTGAAGTACCGCCTGCCGTGGAAAGATGCACTGATAGTTAAACTTTTAGGGAAAAGTTTACCGATGTCTGTATTGTTCGTCAGATTAAAGAATAGATGGAAAATAAAGGGAGATTTCAAGATGGATGATTTATCCAATGGTTTTTTCAAGGTTTCCTTTGCCAATACTGATGATGCTCAATTTGTTTTGTCGGAAGGACCTTGGCCCATTTTAGACCACTACTTGACAATCCGAAGGTGGGGACCGAATTTTGACCCCCATTCTGAAGCTCTCTCTAGCATGGAGGTTTTGGTCATATTTCTTGATCTTCCCAGTGAATATTACAATTCAGAGTTTCTATCCATCGTTGGCTCAAAAGTGGGCAAGGTCAAGAAAGTGGACTTTACCCCATTTGCTTTTGGTAAATCCAGACTGGTTCGCATAGCTATTGAGGTTGATTTAACCAAACCATTACTTTTGTGAAGTACATATTTCACAATAGAATCATGAAGACTGAGAATGAAGGTTTGTATTTAGTTTGTTTTCACTACTGTTGCTACGGACATAAGTATCCAGCGTGTCCTTTCAAGAATTCTGGAATTGAAGCACAGCAGGAAGAAGGGATTAAATTGGTTAACCCTGATATTGACCGCCCAATTAATCATATCCTTGACGACTTTGGTGATTGGATGGTCTCTAGGAAGCGTGGAGTCTCTAAACCTAGCCGTAAACCAGCAACTACTACTTCGGTTAGCCAAAACATTTCTCCGGTGGCTCGCGTTTTGGGGTTTTAAAAGACCGACCTGATGCACAAGGTCCAGTGACTACGCACAAGGAAGATCTTGCGGCTCATCCTAGCAAATCTAAACCTAGTATCATACGCTGTGAGGAAAATCCACAATTATAGGTGGAAGATTCACAGTTCTCCAAAGATCCTGAGGTGTCGAGAGCTTCTTCCCTTCACTCCTTTAACCCCAACCATCCTCTGGTGCTTTCTTCTAACCAGCGCTCAAATCGCCCGATCTTCAAAAATCCTGAAGATGAAAACCTAGTTGACTTGGTGACTCAAACGGGTATCCCCAGTTCGCCTCTAAGATCGAACGACCAGACCGGTTCTCTTTCCTGGATTTCTGCCATTACTGCAACTCGCGGTCCAGTATGGAGCGGTACGTAGTTCTAACTCCTTCTAGTTCTTATTTATGTTTAACAAAATAGTATTTCGGAATGTTCGTGGTGCTTTGAAATTGTCCTTTCACCTGGCTTTGAAAGAGATTCGTCGCATTGAGAATCATGATGTACTTGTTATCATCGAACAGCGTATCAGTGGCTCCACTGCAAATATGGTTGTTTCTAAACTGGGTTTTGATTATTCTTGCTTGGTTGATGCTATTGGTTTTAGTGGTGGTCTGTGGATGCTTTGGAACAAATATGTTAATATACTGATTTTGTGTCAAAATGATCAGTTCATACATTGTGAGATTGATTACGGTGTCTTTAAGTTCTTTCTTACTGCGATTTTTGCCCAGCCTAACTTAGCCATTAGGTATAGTTTGTGGTCTGATTTAGATGATTTTAATGTTCCCCTTGATGCTGCTTGGTTTTTGGGTGGTGATTTCAATGCTACACTTTTCCCTCAAGATAGAAATTTCTCTGCCATAAACAATTTGGAATAGATAACACTTTTCTAAACTGGTTTCATAGGAATAATTTAGTGGATATTAAAACCTTTGGCAACAGATTTACCTGGTCTAATGGCTCTCACAGTGCTCGTCTTGATAGAGTTATTAGTTCTATTTGTTGGTTTAATTTTTTCCCTAATGATAAGGTTGAAGTCCTCCCTCGGTTTGCTTCAGATCATAGTCCAATTTCGCTCTCGTTAAGCGTTAACCGCTCTACTCAGGTAGGTAAGAGATCCTTCAAATTTATAGCAGCTTGGTTATCTCATCCTAATTTTAAATCGGCAGTCTCACAAAATTGGAACTCTGACCTAGTCCTTAAAGATTCTCTCGAGAATTTGAGTAGTTTTTTAGTTTATGGAATGAGAATGTCTTTGGGCACATTATTGACTACAAGAGGAAACTTTTAGCTAGACTTAAAGGGATCCAAAAGGTTATGGATGAAGGTAGGGGTCATCATCTGAAAGGTTTGGAGAAAAAAAATTCTATGGAATTAGAGGTTTGGCTGTTTAGGGAAGAATCCTTGTGGAGGCATAAGTCTAGGGATAAGTGGATTAGGTTGGGGGATAGAAATACCTCTTACTTTCATACCAAAACTAATATTAGGCGACATCAAAACAGAATACATGAGCTACTGGGAAGTGATAGTACTTGGGTCTCGGATGCTGATGAGCTAGGCAACATGTTCGTTTGCCCTTACAGGTATGAAGGCATTTAGTGCCTCTGGTAAGGATAGTTACCCGGCTGGTTTCTACCAAACTTTTTGGAATTTGGTGGGTAAAAATGATGTCTAGTTTATTAGGGAGGTTTTCAGTTCCCAACTTCTTGATCCTTATCTGAATGAAACAATTATAACTCTAATTCCAAAAATTGATCAACCTTCGCTGGTGAGTCAGTTTCGCCCCACCTCACTTTGCAAAGTTTAGTACAAGATCTTGGCTAAAACTATTGCTAATCGCTTTAAGCCTTATATGTCTCACTGGGTTTCTAAAAACCAATCCAGCTTTATCCCGGGTAGAAGCATCTTTGAAAACATCATTCTTGTTCAAGAAGCTCTGTTCTGTATGCAAAATACCAAGGCTAAGGAAGGTTTTGTTGCTATGAAAATTGACTTAGCTAAAGCATATGACAACCTATCTTGGGACTTTATTAAGGCTACCCTTGACTAGGGCTGTCCATTCGGTTTATTCAGTTAACCGAATTTGTAAAAACCGTTCGGTTTTGATTAATTCGGTTATAACCGAACTAACTGAATTATGATATTATAACCGAATAAACCAAAAACTGATTTAACCGAAAATTGAAATTTTGAATCCCCGTACAACCAAAACCGAACCGAACTAATTTCGGTTATCCGGTTAACCGAATAATTGAAAAAAACCGAAAAGTGAACAAAATAAAATAAAAACCGAAACTACATGATAAAAACCAAAATAACCCAAAAACAAGAATATTACATAGAGAATTGTGGCAACGTGTAATATGCAACCTGCTCCACCTCTACAATTTAGACAGACTTTCAAATTATGCAAAAATACCACAAAACAAGGAGGAAACAATTCCAAAATAATGGTTTATCTTTCACAACTTGTCAAGTTCCATACTTCCATCCTTGTTCAATCTAACATGCTTCCGTTTTTACTCAAATGCTTTCTCAATCTTTTTGTATTGAATCATGACATTGCATGCATAACAAGAATAATAGATTAATCACTTCTTTCCAACATAAGCAAGAGTTAAACAGTTAGACAGAGGGTGGAGTCGTGAGATCTAAAAATGGGAAAACACAAATGAAATAAATATAAAAGGTTTTGACTGTTATTACCCATATGCATAAGCTCTTGATGTAATTCCATGAAGTTCAGATAAGTTTATGACATGTTAAGTACCGGATGCAGAAGTTGGACGCAACAAGATGTCTGTGTGTACTTGTCTTCGATGCTAAAAGCTTTTAGATGGGATTGCTAATTAATGATAACTCACTCTTTCACAATATGAACTTCGTAAAGAAATGGATATTAGAAAATATGAATGTAAATAGATTGCATGTAACCGATATTTATTGGAGCTTTAATTTTTGGAACGAGACATTCATCGAGTTAGTCATAGTTTTGTCATCTCTATACGTGTAAACTGTAGTAAGACAAGTAGGTAATAGGTGAGGCGTTAATTTTTTATTGCCCTGCTTGGTGGTAAATGCTTAAGATGAAACTATTAAAAAAAACTCAACATGAAGAAAAAGGGTGGGAAGCAAGTCCCTAATCTCCTATATCACAAACACATCATGCTTAGGATAAAC
Organism: Limonium bicolor; assembly: GCA_023374045.1. Taxonomy (NCBI): domain Eukaryota; kingdom Viridiplantae; phylum Streptophyta; class Magnoliopsida; order Caryophyllales; family Plumbaginaceae; genus Limonium; species Limonium bicolor. Next base: position 67,977,083 of record CM041778.1, on the reverse strand, counting down.
TATTTTACCAAAACCAAATATGTAAATACATGTAGAGAATAACAAAAAAAAGTATGTTTAACCCAATGTTTCCACCTACCTCGAGCTTCTCTACCACTAGAAGCTTTGTTAAGTTTCTCTGGACAATCTTTAGCCTACTAAGTCACACCACTACGCATTTTACAGCAACCACCCTGCAGTACAAAGACAGATCAATAGAACGCACCAAATGAGAGATAGTATGACGCTAGTTTTTTTTGTATCAAGTCTGAACAAGAGCTTCATATATAAATTGCTACAATAGAACTGATTAGAGATTCATACCTTTGGAGGGAATCATCACCATGGAACCTATGACTTGACACTTGGATTATAGTTCATGTTTTCTACTTGATATTTGATCACCTGATAGAAAGAAAAGAAGTACCTACCATTGTTGAATAGATCTTTATGATTGTGACAAACCATGTGAATCTTATGTTCACTGTGTTAATTTCTCGAACTCTCTCAATCAGGCAACGAATATCAACATCAAGCCCCTCAAACTTCAAGTTCATGAGTTCTCCCATTAGCATATGATCTTTCCCCGTTAATCAAAAATAAAAGTTAAACTAACAAGACACTCTTTCATACGCACTTAGAAAACAATAGTAGACACAACAGTAAAATATAACATCCACCAATATGACACCAAAGAAGGCCTTACCATTGATTTACGTACCAACAATTTGGAACTAACATGAGTTTGTTCCGAGCACAACACAATATAACTGCAGAGTCACATTTAACTGGTAAGAAACTCACGATGGAAAGATTCCATTAGACAGTTCATATTGGAAATAGCGACTGACTCTGACTTATCCAATATGGAGCTCTACCTTCTTTTATTCTCCCCCTGCAGAGGAAAGAAGTGTCCACAAAGATAGTTTAAGTCATCACTAGACTGGTGAACCAAGGCAACACGTCCAGTTCTTGCTACCTGTAAAACATGGAATCGCATTGATGAAAGGAGGATCCCACAGAAAATTCAAGACTTGACAATAAGCTTGAGCGGCTCAATAACTTCAACGAAAAGGCGAGAAGTCTACCCTACCTACTTCACATATACCATAGGGTTCCAAGAATCTCTGGAGTGCAACCATCTTGCTGATATCTTCTGTAAGCTAAAGAAAGATAACAGTATAACAATCAGATCAAAGGGCCTATGGTTTTCAAAATATGCAATAACAAGACCTTTAGTTAGGATGATTTCAGCTGGGATGACCAATATATATTGCACAAAAACAGAGAAAGGGTACAAATGCATATGGAGTTCAGCACTCTCGTGGCAACGATGGACATACAAAAAGATGATAGCAAAATTTATGCAAAACGGGATTCCTCGTCATGACTTAACAGGGATTCCTCGGATCGAAGATGAAAAAAACATCGACTTCTCTAACGACTATCAATCCCACCAACAAGCAGTCCAAAGCCAAATAAGCATCTAGTGAAATACAATGCAATATGAAAATTTTGAATAGAAACTGGAAAAAGAAAACCTTCCTTGTGATGGAGAACCCAAGAGCAAGTAAGGTAGAACAAAAGAAGCCCCAAACCAACAGTGGATGTAGAGGTAAAGCTGATCAACTGGGCGGACGGGCCGGGTTCGGACCGGGCTAGACATAAATTTTCAGCCCAATCAGGCTAAGTGTTTAGTCCAAACCCGCCCAATCTGGCCAATCACCTGAACCCAACCCGCCCACCTAAAAAAATGCTCATGCCATAGCTCGCCCTCCCAGTCCGCTTTTAACTCAAATCTCTCTATTTAGTAACTAGTAATATAGATTTTAAAGTATAGATACGTAGTATAGATTTTAAAGAGTGTGCACGACAACAAACAAAATTTATAAGACGAAGAGTATGCGGTCCATTTAGTTCAATAATTACTATTGTACTATTGTAAGTATTTTATTACTTTTGTTTACATATATACAATAACATATACTAATGTAAGATGTATTATGACATTCGGGCTGGGCCAGGCCATCAACTAGGCAAAATATTTAGCCATAACCCGGCCCGAAAAAAAATTTGGACTACTTTTTTTGTCCAAACCCGCCCAGTTATTTTTTTTACCTATAGCCATTGGTCTAATATACAGGCCGGGCCGGATTGGGCGGTTGGGCTATCTTGATTATGGTCGGCTCTATGTAGAGGAGAGCATCTAAAGAGTGGACTGGTGGATGATGAGGTCGGGAGTCAAGACTGAGATGGTGCGATTGAGATGGTACGACTGAGATGGGTCGATCGTTGATGACGATTCACAATCGATTGAGCGAAGAGCAAACTGGGTGGAGAGCTCTGGTGCGTCTGCGGGGTGAGACTAGAAGATGGGTCGAGAGTGAGTGAATGACTAACCCTAGATACCTAATCATCCCTAAACTTAAAACAAAGCAAAACGATGTGTTTAGTAATTCGGTTATACGGTTAACCGAATTGTGATTGTGCCAAAATCGAAAACCGAACCGAATAACTATTCGGTTAACCGTATAACCAAAATATAAAATACGGTTGAAATTTTCGGTCAAAAATAACCGAAAAAATTACGATTTTCGGTCAAAACCGAATAAACCGAACCTAATGGACAGCCCTACCCTTGACTATTTAGGTGTGCCTTGTCATTTGAAAAATGTGATCCTACAATGTGTTACTACAGTTTCCTTCCATGTTAGTTGGAATTGGAACCTTTCTAAACCCTTTACAGCTGGTAGAGGTATACGACAAGGCGACCCTCTATCTCCCTTCCTTTTCGTCTTGTGCTTGGAGAGACTCTCCCAACTAATCCATAGTAAGGTCTCCCGTAAAGAATGGTGTCCCCTTTCTTTGGATAGGAAGGAGACCACTTTATCCCATGTTTTTTTCGCAGATGACCTCATTCTATTTGGCAATGCTTCTCCTTGTCAAGTGTGTGTAATATGTGAATGTTTGGATGAATTTTGTAGAACCTCTGGACAGGTCATTAGCTTTGATAAATCTGTGCTTATTGTTTCAAAAAATGTTAGCATTGAAAGGGCTCGAATCCTAGAGTTGGAAGCAGGTTTGCGCCACTCTAGGGATTTTGGGAAATATTTTGGGGTTTATCTACATCAAGGTAGACCTAGTAAATTTACGGATAACCTAGTTGTGGCTAAAATTCAAAAATATTAGCGGGCTGGAAATCCAAATCATTGTCGCTATCTGGCAGAATGTGCTTAATTAAAAGTGCGATTTCTTCTATCCATATTCATAATATGCATTGCAAAAATTTCCCATCGCATGTTTGTGATAGTATTGATAGGCTGTGTAGAAACTTCTTGTGGGGTCACGATTCTGAATCTCGTAAACTTCATGAGGTTGGATGGGAAAAAGTTTGTTTACCTAAGGATGCTGGGGGCCTAGGGATTCGGAAAGCGGGAACTACGAACAAAGCTTGTTTTGGAAAACTAATATGGAACTTGACCTCTAACCCAAATAGCCTCTACTTAAATGTGTTACTTAGGAGATATCCGACTTCCCTTTCTTCTAGAGTCTCTCCTACTTGGAAAGGAATTCAAAAGTTCTCGGAATTAACTGATTCAGGGGCTAAATGGATTGTTAGCAACGGCTGTAAAATCAAATTTTGGCTTGACTTTTGGGTTATTAAACCATGTTTGGCTGACTGGACCTGTAGTGGTAGTTCTGATAAGTTGTTGCAGGAATTTGTCTCTGATTATTGGGATCCATCTTCGGGCTAGAGATGGGAGAAAATTGCTCCCTTGCTGCCGTCTAACATCTGTTTAAAAATCCAAAAGTTAAAGGTATTTCTGCAAGGTGGGTCTGATTATATTTCCTGGATGCATGAACCTAACGGAAAATATAGTATTAAATCTGTATAATCTCCTATCTGGTTTCTATGATATTCCTCCAAGTTTTGGTGCATTTTATCCCTTTAGTAAGATCTGGAAATTAAAGGTTCAAGAAAGAGTTAGAGTTTTTATGTGGAGAACTTGATTAGGTCGATTAATGACAAATGCTAGACGCTTCCAATTGGGTCTCACTAGCAACATCTCTTGCCTTTATTGTTGCCAGGAGGAAACTCTTCTCCATTTATTAAGAGTGTATTATTGCTAAGAAAATATGGATTAGAATTAATACTCCAATCTGCAAGGCTCGTTTCTTTTCTTTGGATTTGAAGGATTGGATTTCTGTGAATATCAATAATTCTGTTTCATTTCTAATTTGTGATAAATGGAAAGCTCTCTTCCCTATTACATGCTTTTCCTTGTGGAATTGGAGGAACTCTAAGATTTTTGGCAGGGAGAGCAGAATGTTTCTTCCATTCAGGTTAATCATCTTGGCTTTATATCAGAACAGTTGTGCGCTATCCTCCTGCTACCTTCCTGGAGGTGTGCAACAGAATCGGTGTGCTTCTCCTATCAAGAATGGTTCTTCCTGGATCCATCATAGCACTAACCTCTTAAAATTTAATGTTGATGCTGCACTTAATTTGTCCTTCGGGACTGCCTCTGCAGGTGGTGTTTGTAGAGACCAGAGAGGAAACTGGATTGTCGGATTCGTGGAGGTGTTTGCAAAACAAGGCGTCCTCCATGCTAAAGCGACAACCCTCATAAAGGCTACTGAGTGGATAAAAAAGATGAACCTGCATCATGTTGAAATATGCTCTAATTCTTGTGGTGTTGGTTAATCTTTTCAATAGTTGCGACTCGACGCACCCTCTCAAACCTGTAATTAGCGAGTGCAAGCGGCTTCTGGAATCATGTGATTCTGCAATATTTATATTTTCCCCAGGTCTAGCAATAAGTTAGCTGATTATTTAGCTAAATGGGGCTAGGTTGGCCTTATGGACGTATGCTCTCAATACTCCTCCTATATGTACTCTTCCTTAGTTAGCTGAGGATAGCGATCTAATTATTAATAAGAATTGAGGGTCTCCCTTCCGTTTTTCACCTAAAAAAAGTAATGTTAGTAAATTAATTGAATAAAAGATGTTTTACTGAAACATCTAACAAGTAAGTGCATTTTCATTGAGTCCCACGGGTCACATGTGAGCTTGAAAAACTTTGGATTTGACATAAGATCAAAATATAACACTTTAGCATCATGTAAAGTTTCATCAATTTCAGACAACGTTTAAGCATCTTTTTAAATTGAACAAAAATTAGAAAAGTTGGTGGATGTAAAACGAGGGAAACCACATGAGTGGCGAAAGTAATTTTTGAAACCGCGTGGGTGAAGTGTGTAATTTTGTCAAACGTCATGGATGGGGTATGTAATTTTCCTTAAATAAAAAGATAAAAATATTGTTGTAGTGGTGTGGAATCCACCCTAATTCTTTCTCATTGTTGCTTAAATTAATAAGCAACACTCTGCAAATCAGTCATATTCGCTATAACCTTACAACATTAACAAAAAAAGTCCTAATATCTTCCTAAAGTAAAAATTATGGATGAAAGGAGAGAGTGTTAAGAAACTCTACCATTGTAGACATGAAAGTTTCTTATATAATAATATAGTATATTTTGTTAACATGACACCTAAAAATCTAAAAAAACTCTTGCCATTGTGGTTGCCCTAAGTTAAACTAATCTTAATAATCAAATTTTGTAAATTGTAATAATTGTTTCATTTAATAAATAATATTTTACAAAAATTGGTTTAATTCAATTGCTTGATTATTCAATATTAAAATTTAAAAGACATACACAGATACCAAATTTAATAATTAATTTACACAAAACGATACTTACTTAGTCAGTTGGTGGCCTCACATGCACGTAATCCAAATACAGAACTGTACATGATATGACCTACTGATGCCAGCTCAATCGGTACATCCACCACTTTTTCATCCCTGACTAGTAAAACCCATTGGAAAAAAAAGGAAAAAGAGTACCACTGATCTATATGCTGCTCCATATACTAGTACAAAAAACGTCTATTTTGGTGGTTGTTTTGGGCCTATTTCGGCTGTTGTACAATCGCCGAAATGGAGACCGCCGAAATAGGTCTGAGAAGTTTGAGTATATTACTGGTTCGCAATGAACTGCTTCAGTTTGAGTATAATATTGGTTCGTCAGTTAGGGTTATGAAACTACCGTGAGAGTATGAACACAAGCGCAGAGTATGTATGTTCGCCTGCAAAATTACCGTGAGATAAGAGGATGAAGAGAGGTAAGTAGAGCATGTTTGTTCGCCAGTAAGGGTTGCGACTTTACCGTGAGAAAAGAAGATGAAGAGAGGAGTGTCGAGCATGTTTATTCGCTGGTTTGGGTTGCGAAATCACCATGAAAGAAGAAGAGAGGAGTAGACCGCATGTATTCACCAGTTAGGGATGCGAAATTATAGTGAGAGAAGAGAGGATGAAGAGATGAGGATGGCGAGCAAATATATAATTAAATAAAGTCTATTTCGGCGGTTGTTAGTAACAACCGCCGAAATAGACTAAAATTTAAGCGGCATTTCAAAATTTTGGAAAAAAATCACAGGAAATGACCTATTTCAGCGGTTGTAAAGACAACCGCTGAAATAATGCTCCGAGATTTCTAGTGTCTGGAAAAAAAACACCTATTTCGACGGTTCCTAGCTAGGAACTGCCGAAATAGGTGTCTTCGGAACCCTATTTCAACGATTGCCTCTACAACCGCCGAAATAAGAGCGCCGAAATAGGTGTTTTTTATAATAGTGATATTTTTTTAAAATTGCTTTTGATTTTTGAAAAAAAAATCTTCGAATGAAGAAGTGGCACATATCCCTCTTAACGTATTGTATACTAGTAGTACTATTATAGTCCGGTTGAGAAGTGATGTCTCTGATCACTAGTCTCTTGTCTGCAGCAGGTAGGTATACTGTATGGTGTATACAAACATCATCATCTCATCTCAAATTGTGCAAAGTCGAGGCTTAATTTGCTGATGTATGAGTATGACCTCTGAAGTCAACTTCATACCCTGTTAATTGAATATATGTAATGTATGTCCTCGCCTCGTGATGAAGTCAGAATAATACAGTACTGGTTATTGATAGAAAAAAACCGATCGAACATGGTCCAACTGCGTTTTAAGGCAATATTTAAACGCACGCACGCACCCCAACAACCACACTAGCACAGTATCTCGATCGCATATATAATATCCTCACTACCTTTCTTGGTGAAAGGTTAACATCACCTCACAACGACTCATCATATAATCAATCAACATCAGTCAATCAATACCTGTCGGTCGGGCTACATCAACATTTATATACTATTATACTTATATGAAGAAGAAAACATGCAGCTAGCTTTAGCTCTTAGCTAGCTAGCTCTAGGTAGCTATGTTGAGTTTCAGCTGTCTTTATCTCGATAGACATTCAATTGATCTACGATAGCTCTTCTTCTATATAATTGATCAATAACTTACTCATAATTAAAACCTGATATATCAAAAGTAGTACTAATATTTAACCTAGCTAGCGAATTGATATCGATCTAATTAAAGGAATTATGGTCACAAATTAATTAATCATATACTACTAGTTTGTGAGTAATTAAAGAAACTCGTAGAAGTGAATCTGTTGTGTCCTCATCAAATCTGTATCATCAGATCCACCATGAAGTAATCCTCCTTCTTGATGATCATGTTCTTGATTCTTCATGTGTTGTGCTTTCAACGGGAATAGTTCAAGTGTAGCACAATAATCTTGATGATGATCATCACTATTTCTTGTCGACGAGGCTTTGAATGTGGAATTCATATCCATCCCATACTGATCTAGGCCTATCATATTTGCACTTGCAGTTGGGAGGGGTACTGTGGGACCGCAACAGCTGGACAAGCCGCAAAAAGTAGAACAATTTTGTCCTTGCCACGTGTCATTCCATCCCCTCGATCCACCAGTAGTAGTAGTACAGGTTGGTGTTGATGCGGGTCTGATGTCATGGCGGAAATCATCATCATCATCATCATCATCAAATCTTATAACATTCTCACCACCATCATCATGATGATGATGACCCTCTTCAGCTTCGAGATCAATAGGTTGTTTATAAAAATAATAGTAATCTTTCATGCTGCTGTTGTTGGTGTTGGTGTTGGTTCTTCTTCTTCCTTCTGTCGAGATGACTGCTGCTGCATCTGTTGCTGCTGCTGCGCTTTGTGTTGACATAACACCAGCAATCTGACAGTTAATGTAGTCGTATCGTATCAGTAAAAAACAAGAATCCTGTTTCTTATTTCTTTCTTTCTTTCTTTTTCTAGGAATGATAAATCAAAAACTCCCAACTTTTTTTAAAAAAAAAATACTAGTGGAGTAGTAGAAGAATTAAATAGTGAGTTGTGCATGCAAACAGAAAACAACTTAAATACGTACTTCATTGATAGTATAGCAGCTAGTAGCTTGCAGTCGATGCATTAGCATTTCATTTTAATAATAAATATTGTATAAAGATGATAGGTAGTATGAATTAAATAATACTACTGTAACATGTTAGTAAGCAATTACTATGAGTAAATTACCTACCTATTAGCAGCAAAGCTAGTTGTCCTCTCATCATTCAGTAATTGTTTGATAGCTGTATAGTGCCTAGGTAGGCGTTGTTGCAGTGCATATTTGCATTGCATGCCCGGGTCCTATTTATTAGCTAGCTAAATACTTACTAGGAGTATGTTTGATAATGGGTTTGTCTTTGGAAATTAATTGTGTTTGATATTATTTAAGTTATATTTTGTTTTCTAATGTAGAGCAAACCACCTGTCCATATATATTTCCTATTATTAATCATCATGATGATGAGATATTTGTATACATATAATTGAATTGTACTTTTTGCAGTGTGTGTTTTTAAACTTTCTGCATAAAAAGCTAGCTAGTGTTTGACATAAAATTTTGTAGTTTTGTGATCCAGCCAGCCAGCCAGCATCACGCGTAAAGTGCATACATATATATTTGGACAGCAGTATAATTCCTACCAGAATGGAAACAGAAAAGATGGAGAGGAGAAAGTAGTACTAGTAAGGATATATAAATAATAATGTAAGTAAAAAGGAAAGGGGGAAAGAGTTGTCTTTTCAGTACGATAGCTGTTCCATGAAATATAGAAAAAACCCTAGCTAGGGCTTAGCTATAGGGAAGATTATGCATGCCTAATAACAAGAAGGATAAAAGAAAGAAAAGCCAAACAGTACTGATCAACTGCATGCATTCAAGAAGAAGATCAAAATGAATCAGAGTTCAGAGGATAAGGAGGACTTGTCCTTGAGTACGTACGATTTATAAAAAAGAAAACAATTAAAATCCTCTAAATTTAACAACACAGGTCTGTGGTCTGTGTAAGGGAAGAAGAAAGCAATAAGCTGATAAGCCCCGACAGAAAGGAAGAAGTGTGTGCAGCTTTTAGAGAATACTTGTTTTTCATTTCCCAACGAGAAAAGAGAGTGAAAGAGCAGTAGTAGTAGTAGCATTTCTAGTTTTCTACGTATTTCTTTTGTCTTCTTTCTTTCAGAAATTACTAGTAGCTAGCTGGACAGTAGTAACTTTTTTTTATATATATATCAAGCAGAGATTTTTGTGTATTTTTTTTTTTAAATATGAGATGAATGTCGTCGATCGATCGGTTAGTTCATGAGCCAGGGAAGGGAGTACAATGATGCATGTAATCATTTCACTTTGATAAATCTATATGTATACATAACCTAATCATATTATAATGATGATGATATATAAGTAATAATGGCATGTCTTAACTCCCATGTAATTAAAAAAAAAAACTGTACTAATAAATTAGACAAAGAAAGAAGGAAAGAGAAAAGGAGCAGTCGGGACCTCTTGTTGCCTAGAGTCGGGAGCTATACTAGCACTGCAGTGAGTTGTAGAAGGTAGCCAGGTTCTAGTTTCCATCTTCTCTTCCCCTTCAAACCTACTACTACTCACTCTCCCTTCTGTTGTTACTGCTGCTGCTGCTCCTCCTTTAAATAATTTTAACCCAAAAAACAACATATCATCGACCAATCGAATTATATAAAAATGTATGTCTCGTCACTAATTATCTGATCAAATGATGCCATGGTTGATTAATTATTACAAACGTACGTACGTACGTACGTACGTACTATATATGGACACATGCAAATTATATATACCTGATCTTTCATGGCGGGTGGTGGCAAGATTGATAAAATTACTAGGGCCTTCATCCAACGATGGTCGACGTTGATATTGATGATGATGATGATGATCGAGCTCTCGACGACGGCGTTTCTGACGTTCTCTAGCCTTGTGATTTTGAAACCAGTAGAAGACATTCTTACCCTCGATCTTACCGTACTTGCTGAGCTGGGATGTGATGTGCTGAATTTGTTCCGTGGATGGAGTTCTTGTTCCACGACGGTACAGTTCCTCAAGGGTCTGTAGCTGCTCCGGTGTAGGGTTCCACCTTGATGAGGTCATGGTCGTCGTCACTTGTTGTTGCTGTTGGTTTTGGGCGGCGGCGGATACAGTCATCATAGGACAAGTAGAAGTTGGATGATAATAATGTAGGAACTGCTGCGGCTCTTTGTCTTTGATACTATTATTATTATTATTATTATAGTCTTGGTCTTGGTCTTCGTCTTGGTCTTGACTACTACTACCTAACATTTATATTTATATTATTTGTAACAAATTAATTAAGAAATAAAAACATCGATCATATGAGTAGCAGTACATACTAGTATGTGAATAAAAACATTAATTATTACATACCCGAATGATGAAGATGATGATGATGAGAAGCGTGGGGGTGAAAAGTAGAGGTAATAATGTTGATAGCAGGTGGAGTAGTAGAAGATGATACGATATAAGGTGATGGCTTAGGAATGAGAGGGCGTAACCTACTACTAGTACTACGAACAACTTCGGTATTAAAATTAGGATCAGTAGCACAAGTAGAAGGTGGTAGGGAATTAGGAATGTCGACTACATTTAGGTCATGAAGATGATGATGACCATATTGATCACCACCACCATCAACAGCAGCAGCAGCAGCTCCCTCGTAGTTATAACCTGAACTAGTGCTACTACTCCACATGATCATCTTTTAGCTAGCTAGCTAGCGCTTTTAAGTGACACAGCGACAAGAACTTGATAGATATATATACACACAGAGAGAGTGAGGTAGGGTAGCGAGGGATGGGTTTAATTGGGAGCTTGGGGTGGAAGTTGTGACTGAGCGTGTGACAAGAAAGAAAGGAAGGAAGGAAGATAACTAACAACTATATATCGGTAAAGAAACCCTAATTAATTAGCTAACAAAAAGGCTATAGCTACGTTATAGTAATAACTAACACTCGTACGTTACGTACGTACGTGATGCTTGATTGATAGATTATATTATACTATGTAGATTAGAGGAGCTAGCTAGCTAGGATGAATGTAAAAATATGTGGTTGACCCTGACCGACCGTCCGGTTTATAATACTACTAGTATTAGAAATTCTCACAACTGAGAAAAAGGGAGAAGAGAATGAGAAGTATTGATGCCCTACTAGGACCAGGAGGACACACTACTCAGACAGAGAAAGAGTCAGCCTCTATTCTTTCTTTTTAACGTACATGGAATGGAATGGAATGATGGAATTCTTTAGTAGTACTATAAGTTAGTGGGAAAATGAAATTCTGTGTTGTGTGGCAAATATGATATGAGAATGATGATGGAGATGGAATTTTAATTTCTTTCTTTTTTAGACTTAAAAAAGTTGTGTGTGTAAATTAAATTCTGGGTTTCAGTGATAGGGATAGATCACTCGAGATGGAAAACAAGTGACAGAGAGACAGACAAACAGACACGCATAGAGAGAATGAAAAATGAGAAAGAGTGGACTATGTACTATAAGTATAATATACATATATTTACTACTACTACTACTATAGTAGCAGCAGGCAGCAGCAGCAGAACAGTACTAGTAGTAGTAGTAGAGTAGTAAAGGAGGGCCGGCCGGGCCGGTGGTGTGGAAAATAAGAAAAAAAAAAAAACAGAGTTTCAAACTTTGAATGTTTGTGGGTGGGAAAGCAAATAATATAATAGTAATATAAGAAGAACGAAGTTGACTACAACGAAACACAAAACACAGAGAAAAGAAAAGAAGAGGAAACAACAAATAAGGCGTGGAATTCTGGGGAGGGAGCTGCTGTTGCTGTTGCTGTTGGTGCCTGCCTGCCTGCCTGCCTCCCGAGCTGGGTAGGAAGAGTACTACTGAGTCGCATTGGGAGAAGCGTCCTAAAAACGACATGACGAACATCCGTCGGAGATAAAGAGCTAGCAAAAGGGAAAGGTAAGTCCGAAGACTTTTTTGCTCTTTTATTTAGCTTTTGGTTTCATTTCATCATCATATTATTATACTATTATATATTTGTGTGTACAGAAGTAGTAGTACTTAAACGTAACTCATACTGCATATGCATTTAATTACTTTGTCTCGTGCCTATCACCTTTTATATTAACCCCAAACTGTCTCCCCTGCTGCTGAATCATGCATCACATTCTCCATTCCCTAGCCTCTCTCATATATCTTCAATAGGATCGTATTCTTCTAATATACAATATAGTACTTGCTACTATACTGTTTGTTTATCATTGGGACATATATCTATATATATATATATGACCGACTATTTGCATTCAAATCGACCACTTCTTTTTGTCCTCCCCCATATTGGATACTAGTACGACTATACTGTATACAATCTACCCAAATGTTTTCAAGTACTAAATCGTTAATTAAATTCGGAATTCAATTCTGGATATATACAAGAATTGTTTTACACTGCTAGTAAGATAAGCTTGATCAGCCCTGCTTCTTTTTTTTATGCGAAAGTGAAAGTGAAACAGATCTGATCTGATGATCCATCCATACCGCTTCCGCTAGACATATATATGGCCATGACGACATCAGATTTCTGCTCAAGATGCAAATCAATTCACAGACGACTGGACAGATCAGTAAGCGATACCTGTGCTTACGTAATTTCATAATTTTTCGTATACAACAATGGATTCATTAATTTATAACACAGTTCCTCTTTCCTTTTTCGTTTTGTCTGGTTTTCTACTTGATAACGACTTAGCCTACAAGTTTATTAAATAATTAATTGAATGATAGTGTACTCAAACAATCCTAATATCACCCGAACCGCATGGCATTTCTGAATTATATTGGATTCTAATTTAAAAGACACTAAGAATGATGGTTTTATAGGAAGAATACATAACAACAGAGGAAAATATTTATAGAAAAGTCACTAAAAGAAAAATATCCATCCTATAGCTACAACGAAGTCGGAAACAAAATTTAACAAGTTGCTTTCACAAATTATATCCAACTTAATTAATTGTTAAAACCTAAAGATATAAACACTTGAGCTTAACCCTTATAAAGTTACTTCAGTAAAGTTGGAATCAATTCAAAAGGAACTTCCCCTTTTTATGTTAGGTTTCTTATTTTCAAGGTAATAATCTTCCAGAGATATTAATTAGGATGGCCACGAGTTATACAAGCCGTTTTGTTTATTCCCGTAATAAAACTAGTAGTATCTTTCTATTTATTTATTTTTTTATAAGTGGTCAGTACTAAAGGAACGAATAATAACTATCCATGTGTATCAAAGAACGAAATGGTGCTTAAATAATTAATAAAATAGGGCAATGTTTCAAGTCCCCCTTACTTACAATTACAGTTGTCTCATTTTTGTACTATATAACTAAAGTGTTAACTGCCACTAGCGCTGTCGAAGGGAGTGACTTAAGCACTTGTCCCTTTTTGATACAGTCAAACCCGATTAACTTCTTTACTTGCCCCGCTGTTGTATTATTAGTAGGAATAGGAATGGCTGTTGATGAAGCGAAAGTGAAAACAGAGGGGGCTCAAGTTGAGCTGATAACGACGACGGAAAGAAAGAATAGACTGAACGCATTTCTGTTGTATATAATGAATTAGTTACAGTATTGTACCCATAGCTGATGAACTGTATTTATACATTATGGAAACATGAACGAAAACGACACTGTTTTACCAGCTATATGTACATTTTTTTTTTTTGAAGAAAGCCAGCTATATGTACATACTATCTATACCCCATGACAATATCGAGTGGGTGACCCTACACCGTTTCAACTGATCTAAATTTTTTAATAGTATGTCATTAATTAAATGTTAAGTTTAGTCATAAATTATTAACTAGATATAGCATTTTTACACTAATTGATAAGTAAAAACAATATTTAGTCATAAATTTCTTCGAAACTACATATTTAGATTTTTTTCATCATGTGACACGCTGATGTAACAAAGTTTCAGTTAAGACCTTAGACATGTGGGCTCGCATTGATCAGCCCAACGCAGGCCTAGACGCAGCCCAACGTTAGTCCAGATCGAATTCCAGTAGTGGAGTTTTTAAGTTCATGTGGCTTTTTTAACTTCTGTAGAGAAAGGTAGAGTCTTGTTATATACCCAAGGATGAGAATTGCCCGAGTGTAGTGTCTACGCTCGTAACAACAGCAGCCCTCATCACATTCGTGGCTGTATTTGTACAAGTCGACTATCATATAACCGGTTGAACGATATGTATGTACATCCTCGAATAATCTTCACAATTAAGTTGAACAATCATTTTATAAAGTTGAACAATCTTTATAATAACATGTGTAATTTTTCCATCAATATGAACAATTAATACAAAAATTTGAACAACCTTTGAATTGAAAATGAACGGTTCTACGTACAACCGGTTCTACAATAGTATTTACCGGATTTGTAGATGGGGGACGACATCGTTACGAGAGCTTAAGATAAATAAACAAGCTGAAAACACCAAGATGCATTCATGAAACCAACGTAGAGAATGATAAGTGAAGAACAGGATGCAAATATTCTTCTCATCGATGTTTTCTTTCTCAACGGCTAAGTATGCTTAACCTGATTATTGCTTATATCGATTAGAGCTTCAGTATACAAACGATGAAAATGAGTTCGTTAAACGCTAAAGCTTTTTTATCGCTTCTCAAACTAATTACCATAATAAAGCAGTGGAGAAAATTATTAAAACAATCTGAAGGTTATCTCCACTCCAACGGTGACCTTAAACGCACCCAATATGTTTTTTAATGATAACTTCTATTAAACCATTGGGCCTGTCTAGCTAGTCTTATTTATTCTATACTTGATCTTCCTCTGGGTTGGTCTTATTCTGCGTTGGGCCTATATCAGAATTGGGACCAAATTGTACGTAAGCTTTTTCATAAATATTCCACCAAAAACACTCACCATGTCTTCCACATGATTGAGTAATAATTACTATAATTTGGAATCATACGTGGTACTGAACAGAAAAAAATATGGCACAATTCCTTCTCTTTTCCCTACGTTATTACGGACACATTTGGTAACGAGTTGAATTAGCAAAAATTAACGTCATAGTAATTTTCATTTTCCTATTTAATCTCACATATCCTACGTGTTTTCTATAAATGATCAGCATATAAGTCACTAACAAGTGACTAAGCCATATCGATTTTTTGTTAGAATAATAATATTTTAATAACTGTGACATATTCACTCTTTCTAGTTATAATTGGTTTGTTTAATTTTTTGTTATATTGCTCAACTTCTATATATTTAATATATATCATAAAATAGATGTATAAATTTAAAATCTGTAATAAATTATTTTTTGATATATTGTCATTATAAAACTTAAAACATAAATAGTTCATCTTATATTATGATTTATCAAAATTAAATAATTAAAGAGTAAAAAAATAGCAGGATGATTAAGTTAGAATAAAGTGAGTAATACTTTTATCAATGACCTATTAACAGCAATTATCAAGTTTTACTGTTCATTTATTTTTAATAAAGACTTCAACAAATATCGAAAAAACTTCTTTACCCTCAATACCCACCTTAGAAAAATAGACAAAAGAATACTAGATGACAATCTTAAATTAAATGAAAGAAAAAACACCCTCACAAAACATAAGTTACTGTTCATGCGTACGCCATAAACGTTTGTAATGATGTTTGTAGTGCGTTTAACCGGCTCTTACAAATCTAGTATACTACTATCATCCTTTGAAACATTATATTATTTTATATTTGGAGCTTCCTAACCCCCTTTGCATCCGCCTCTGACTACTATTTTGTTTCTTTGAAATTGAGGGTAAGAGCTATTGAACGCCTAAATCTATTCAGCTCTCACACATTAGGGCAAATAAAAAAGGATTAGACCATTACAAGGATGTGCTTTCAAGGTGGATATACATAAGGCTTATGACACTGTTAGTTGGGAAATTCTGGAGGAAGCTCTAATAGGTTTTGGTTTTCAGGAGAAGGTTGTTAAGTGGATTATGTTGTGTGTGACTACTCCTTGGTATTCCATTTTAATTAATGGTCGGATGAGGGTTTCTTTAAAGGGGAAAGAGGTCTCAGGCAGAGAGACCCTGACCCTCTCTCCCCTCTCCTGTTCGTGATATGTATAGAGTATCTTAGCAGATTACTTTCATCAGTTCAGGAAAACCCACATTTTAATTATCATCCCAAGTGTAGCAGGATAGGACTGAATCACCTTTGCTTTGTAGATGATCTCTTGATCTTCTGTAGAGGTGATGTGGGCTCGACAAGAATCATTAAAGATATCTTGGATAGATTCTCTTGCTCATCTAGTTTGACAGTTAGCCACCAAAAATGTAAAGTCTTTTTTGGGGGAGCTAGTGGAGCTGGTAAAAAGGAAATTCTAGAAGTGCTTGGATTTGAAGAAGGCAGTCTACCTGTGAGATATTTGGGAGTCCCCTTCTCTGCTCAAAAACTCTCATGTGATGACTACTTACCTCTTATCAACAAAATCTGTTTCGAATCAATCATTGGGCTGCCAGAAAGTTGAGCTATGCAGGTAGATTACAGTTAATACAAAGTACTATTATTAGCATATAGAGGTTCTGGTCAAACATTTTCCTTTTTCCCAAGCACATTATCCAGCTGATTGAAAGGAAACGCAGAACTTTTCTCTGGTGTGGGAATGATAATGGTAGAAAGGCGCCTGTGGCTTGGACATATGTGTGCAGACCAAGAGATAGTGGAGGGCTTGGTATCAAAGAAATTCTCTCATGGAATAAAGCTACAATGATAAACAATCTGATAAAAATATGGACAGGGAGAGACCCAATCTGCTCTAACTAGATGGTGTAAGGAGTACACTTTGAAGAAGGCAAATGTGTGGGACGTGAAGCTTAAAGGAAATCATGCTTATTGGTGGAAATGTTGTCTTGATCTCAGGGATGTAGTTATCTGCAGAAACCTTAAAGATAAGTTGTTAGAAGGTACAAACAAACTCTCAACAAGTGAAATTTATGATATAATTCTGCCAAGTTTACCGTTAAGAGGTTGGGAGTTTGTGATATGGTCTGTATACTGCACACCCCATGCCTTGTTTATTTAGCGGCTAGCTTGTTATAATAGACTTGCTACGAAAGACAGAATCAGGAAATGGAATAGCAGTATGGATGCTCAATGCGTGCTCTGTGGAGGTATGGAATCACGCAACCATCTATTTTTTAGTGCGATTTTAGCAGAAAAGTTTTCCAAGAAGTTCTACATGGATGGCTGAAGTGTAAGCTTCCATTTTCATTCTCTGAGTGTATGTACTGCCTTTGGAAGAATAGAAAATCGAATCTGGCTTACAAGATGAGAGCAGGTGCTGTGGATGTGGCGATATATCATGTTTGGAAAGTTAGGAATGAGGCGATTTTTTCTAAATCCTCCCCTGATGTAAATATATGTTTGATGAATATATGTAGTGAGTTGAAGATAAGATGGAGTTAATTCTCTTATCCGGTGACTAGAAGGAATTATAGAGTTTTTAAAAGTTTTAATCTGATGAGTAAATTACTCAGAACCCCTTTGAGGATTTAGGATATTATAGTTAATCCCCTTGTGTTTATCATAATTACTGGTAACCACCTCGAGGTTAAGGTATCTTTGACTACGAACCCCCGAACTATAACTCTTTTATCAGGAAGTTAACTACGTGTTGACCTATCAGCTTAATCACATTAATAATGTCAGACTGGACTAATAACACTACTTAATCTGCATTGTTATTTTCCTAAAATTGTCAACCTTGCCTCGAAAATGCATCTAAAGTGGGATGAGAGAGACGATGTTGATTAAGTAGTTTTGTTGTCCTGCCTGGCATTATTAATGTGATTAAGTTGATAGATCAACACGTAGTTAACTTTCTAATAATAGAGTTATAGTTTGGGGGCTCGTAGTCAAAGATACCTTAACCTTGAGGTGGTTACCAATAATTATGATAAACACAAAGGGTTAACTGTAATATCCCAAATACTCAAAGGGGTTCGGAGTAATTTACTCTAAATGATAGAATACTTGGGAGATAGGACTTGTGGAGTGGTTTGGAACTGCAGCCTTTTATAGTGTGGGGACTTTATTCATACAATCTTTCTGTTTATATTTACTAATACAGTTTACCTTTCCTTTTAAAAAATAAATTGTAGATATAATTCATACCGGATCAGTAAACATCTTGCTTATCAATATTTCCTTTTTGGGAAAAATTACATCCCCCACCCATGACATATGACGAAATTACACACCCCACCCACGTGGTTTCAAAAATTACTTTGCCCACCCATGTGGTTTCCGATTTTTTACATCCAGCAACTTTTCTAATATTTGATCAACTTAAAAGATGGCTAAATATTGTCCAAAATTGATGAAACTTTACATGGACGATGCTAAGGTGTTATATTTTGGTCTAACGTGAAATCCAAAGTTTTTTAAGCTCATATGTGATCCGTGAGACCCAATGAAATATGTGACATGTGAACATGTTTTCATTGGGTCCCACAGGTCATATACGACCTTAAAAAACTTTGGATTTGGCATTGGACAAAAATATAACATCTTAGCATCATCTATGTAAAGTTTTATCAGTTTTGGACAACATTTAAGCCTCATTTAAGTTGATCAAATATTAGAAAAGTTGCTAGATGTAAAATAGCGGAAACCACATGGGTGGGTAAAATAATTTTTAAAACCTCGTAGATGGGGTGTGTAATTTCACTAAGCCTGTGTTCGGAGAGCGCCTAAAGTTGGCATTTTTGGCGGTGGTTCCCACGTGGGTCCCACGTGGATCCTACGTTCTACTCCAATAATATACTCCTACATATAAAACTACCACAAAACAGCCAAACCAAAACAACCACAAAACAACCATACCGAACACAGTCTAAATGGGTGGGGATGTAATTTCTTTTTTTTTTAGGAGATCTATTTTCACCGACACTGCACAGTCGCACGCGACTCCACGGCTAACTGCCAGCAAGCGACACGACTTACCTACCTACCTACCATACAGCCGAGATCTGTTTAGACCGAACCAACGACGATCTGCTTTTTCAAGGAGGGCGTAGGCCTACAAAGCTGCTCGATTCATCCGCAGACTGACATTCCTTACAGATATGCTTACAGCATATTCGCAGATAAAACATGTAGATTAAGCTAGGTTAATTTAATTGATATTCTCTAATTAGAGATATTTGGCAGAGTCAATCATTAAACGATAATACTATGAATCAGAATATCACTTTCAATCAGCTGCATTTCCTAACAAAACCAATCCAGTAGTAGTTATAAAATACAAACACGGTATAGTGCCCATGTTCATATAGTTTGGTATAAGCTCAACCTATTTTTAGTCATCAGTATATTTTATTTTTTAAAATATTAATCACAACCGTACATGAGTTTATTTATTTAATAACTGGTTTTGTAAAATAGATCAACAATCAATAATAGTAAAAAGTATAATATGTTATATATATATAGTGAATGTCCGTATTACTCCTTTAGGTTATCCCCTTCTCTCTATAAATAGAGTCCTTTGTACTCAGTTGTGGGATGAATGAAAACCTGATTACTGATCTTCCTTTTCTCTATTATCTATCATTTACAACACATTTATCATTTTACTTATATATATATATACGCTTTTACTTTTTTCAAAAAAAAAAAATTCTCTCATGCGCCGACAAAGTGATAACGAGTCGACGAGAAACTTTTATCTCCAACGTTTGACGAATCATAATATTATGCACTTAATACTTTAAATGACTGCTTTATTGTTTAATTATTTTACTTTATTTATTTTATATTGCTTGAATCATATTACTTTATATATATTTATTATATTTGTTGGCATTGCACCCGATCTACTCAAAAAAAAAAAATTACGGAAGGCATCATGCCAGTTATTAATTTTACATGAGGCATCGTGCCAGTTATTAATTTCACGTGAGGCATTATGCCAGATATTCAATATCACGTGAGGCATCACGCCAGAGTTTGTTTATTGTTAATTTTATTTCATTTATTTTGTGTGTTTAATTTATCCAGTTCAGTTTATATTTATTTACTCATTAATTTATTTATTTTTCACTATTTTATTATGTATCGTGTGAGGCATTGTGCCAGAAATTAAAATCACACGAGGCATTGTGCCAGATTATTTATCACGTGAGGCATCGTGCCAGACTGTATTTATCACGTGAGGCATCGTGCCACGATTTATTTATCACGTGAGGCATCGTGCCCAGATTATATATCACGTGAGGCATTGTGCCCAATTTTATTGTTATTTAATATTTTCCATTTATTATGCATTATTTATTTAGTTTGTTTCGATAAATGATTCAATTTTATTTATTTATTTATAATGCTTAATCACCACCTATGGCATTGCGCCTGTTAAAATTTAAATTTGTAGATATTGAGGCATTACGCCGGAACATTCTATATTTCTATATAAATGTGATGTCATGAAAACGACATGTATGATCGTTTCTAATATCTGTCTATTTTATGACAGATCATTTAAATATGGCAAACAATGCCAAACTCGCAAATATCGAGTTCACCGCTTTGGACATCACTGGAAAAAATTACTTATCATGGGTCTTAGATGCCGAGATTTATCTCACCGCAAACGGTCTCCAAGATGCCATAAAGGATGGAAATCAAAGTTCCGCTCAAAATAAGGCAAAGGCATTGATCTTTCTTTGCCGACACTTAGACGAAGGTATAAAATGTGAATATTTAACAGTGAAGGACCCATTGGTCCTGTGGAAATCTTTGGAAGAAAGATACGGCCACCAAAAAACGGTCCTACTTCCCATCGCTCGATACGAATGGATGCACTTAAGGCTACAAGATTTTAAAACCGTTGCAGAGTACAATTCTGCATTGTTCAGAATTACCTCACAGTTAAAATTATGTGGAGAAGAAGTCAAAGATACAGACATGCTAGAGAAAACATTCTCCACATTTCATGCCTCCAACATGCTATTACAACAGCAATACCGTGAGAAAGGTTTTAAAAAGTACTCTGAACTGATTGCATGTCTGCTAGTAGCCGAACAAAACAATGAGCTATTGATGAAAAATCATCAAGCTCGTCCAACAGGATCCACATCACTGCCTGAAGTGAATGCAATAAATGGCCCAAACCGTGGTCGCGGTCGTGGTCACAGAGGTGGACGTGGACGAGGTCGTGCTCATGGACGAGGGAAGAACAACGTACATTATCGTGACGGTTATTTCCGAAATGCGTCTCCGTACCAAAGAGTGAATACAGAAGGTGGCTCTAAGAAGAAAGAAGAATATGTATGCCACCGATGTGGAGACAAAGGTCATTGGGCTAATAAATGTGGTTACAGCCTATTTATATGGATCGCTTGATAGCGACATTTATATGAGGCTACCAGAGAGATTCAAATTGCCCGAAGCATTTAAATCAAGCTTTAGAGAAAAGTTCTCTATTAAACTGAATAAATCCCTCTATGGACTAAAGCAGTCAGGCCGTATGTGGTATAATCGCCTTAGCGAGTTTTTGCTTAAGAAAGGCTATCAGAATGACTCGATTTGTCCCTGTATATTCATAAGGAAAAGTGGATCTGGGAATGTCATAATTGCAGTCTATGTTGATGACCTCAACATAATTGGAACATCTGCAGAACTTCAACAAGCTGTTGAATGTTTAAAGTCAGAATTTGAAATGAAAGATCTTGGTAAGACAAAATTCTGCCTAGGACTGCAACTCGAGCATTCACCAAGTGGGGTATTCCTACACCAGACTCAATATATTACAAAGGTGTTGAAAAGATTTTATATGGATCATGCTCATCCGTTGAGCTCCCCAATGGTTGTTAGGTCCCTAGATGTAAACAAGGACCCATTTAGACCACGGGAAAGTGATGAAAAGTTACTTGGTCCTGAAGTCCCATATCTAAGTGCCATTGGAGCATTAATGTACTTGGCGAGTCATACTCGACCTGATATAGCATTCTCAGTAATATTATTAGCAAGATATGTGCTGCTCCAACCAAAAGACATTGAAATGGTGTTAAGCATGTACTCCGTTATCTTCGAGGTACAATGGATATGGGGTTATTCTTTCCAAAGACACCTAAGTCTGGTCTAGTAGGTTATGCCGATGCAGGCTACCTATCTGATCCTCACAATGCAAGGTCACAAACAGGTTATGTATTTACTCATGGAGGTACGGCCATATCATGGAAGTCTATAAAGCAAACTAGTGTCGCCACCTCCTCTAATCATGCAGAAATTCTAGCGATACACGAAGCCAGTTGAGAATGTGTTTGGTTGAGGTCCATGATTCAACATGTACAAGAGAAGTGTGGCCTATCTTTTGATCAGAAAATTCCCACGACATTATATGAAGACAATGCTGCCTGTATAGCCCAGATGAGAGACGGGTACATCAAAGGAGATAGAACAAAGCACATATCTCCTAAGTTTTTCTACACCCACGAGCTTCAGAAAAATGGAGAATTGATATACAACAAATCCGTTCAAGCGAGAATTTGGCAGATATATTCACCAAGTCACTTCCAACTTCAACTTTTGAAAAGTTAATCCGCAAGATTGGGCTATGTAGATTCAAAGATTTGAAGTGACATTTAGTTCAGGGGAGAACTTATGATTGCACTCTTTTTTCCTTAGTCTTGGTTTTTATCCCACTGGGTTTTTTCCAAGCAAGGTTTTTAACGAGGCAATTAATTTCGGACATTCAAGGGGAGTGTTTATATATATATATAGTGAATGTCCGTATTACCCCTTTAGGTTATCCTCTTCTCTCTATAAATAGAGTCCTTTGTACTCAGTTGTGGGATGAATGAAAACCTGATTATCGCTTTCTACTCTTTCTCTATTCTCTCATTTACAACATAATAGACTTTTACAATTATAATATTTTTTTTCACTACCCTCCACCCCTCATTGATAG
The DNA here is from genome assembly GCA_023374045.1 of Limonium bicolor. Classification (NCBI taxonomy): domain Eukaryota; kingdom Viridiplantae; phylum Streptophyta; class Magnoliopsida; order Caryophyllales; family Plumbaginaceae; genus Limonium; species Limonium bicolor. The sequence goes on along the minus strand of CM041778.1, from coordinate 67,953,752 downwards.
GATATGGAGTTTGCAAAAGTTTTTTTTTTTTGAAAAAGGAGTTTAGGGAAGTTTTTATTTGACAACTAAGTTTAAGTTATTTGTTGCTTACATGTAAATCAAGAAAATCTAGCATCTCAAACCGTTGAGCGACAAAAATCCAATCCTTTTATGCATATGAAGGTGCTACACCGTTAGAGATTTTTAAGGAAAAGTTAATGTAGGTGAGATATTAACCCAGTCCTTTTTAAATTAAAAAAAAGTAGTTTGCTTAAAATGTGGGGTCTATATTAGAATTTATGGTGTATGGTTTTCTTTTAAAATTAGATATTTAAGTAAAATGATAGAATTTTAGAAATGTTAATGCATATTGTTTGATAGAAGTGTAGATTCTTATTAATTTCTTATTTAATCAAAAGTGCAGTTACTTAATTAAAATGATAGATTTTTCAAAATGTAGGTGTAGCTTTGTTTGATAGAGTGTAGATTTTTAGTTATTTCTTATTTAAGTAAAAGTGTACATATTTAAGTAAAGTGATAGATTTTGTAAAACGTAGGTATATATTTTGTTTGAAAAAAGTGTAGATTTTGAATTTTTACAATTCAATTTTTAAAATTAAAGAGTGAAATTATTAGTGAGTATCAAATAAATGCAACCCAACAAATTCACTTGTGATCTTTTTTTATATTTATTTTACAATATGTCTTTGCTACACCCACATATAGTCATCTTTAGCTACATTACGTGTACATGCAATAGACGAAATATGTACATTACACATATAAAACTTGTATATTACTTATATAATTGTAACACCCCTACCTCTAATCTCGTATAATCGTCAGTCGAGCATAATAAGAAAGCGTAAGTCACAGCGGAAATTATAACTAACTTTATAACTCGGGTGCTACACACGTCACTCACCCATGTGAGTAACGGGGTTTCCACTTACCAAATAACATAACCGCGATGATGAGTAGATAGTTTAAAACTTAACATTATAACATCAAATCCGAACCAGTGAGTGATTACATAATTCAACCCCCGTACAAACGTGATAAAATACAAAAGAAGCCTAGAAGTGCGAAAATCAAAATAAATGTCGACTGCCCAAAAGTCTCGCACTCCGGCTTCAAGTCTCGATCAATGTCCTGTAATGTGTTGCCGTGTAGGCTCAGCAAAACGCTGAATATGCTAAAGTGTAATCCTATATCCTTTAGATCACTTAGGTCATTTAATCGTCTTAACATGCGGTTCGTTTCATGCAGTTCCGTTTTACATGTATATACTAAAGACTGTAAAGTTGTAAGTAGACACTCAGCAGTTCAACCAACGTAAACACATCATTGCACAATTATTCATTCACAAAAGTAAAGCGATAAACGAGTAAATGCGATAAAACGCGAAGGTCGATTCCTTATGAACAGTTCTTGGCCTTCGAGCCCCCTTTATTCGTTATCCGTTTTTACTCTTAATCTCATATGGGTGTCATGTTAGGACAATGATCCGAAGATCACTGGACTTCCTCTTGCCTAAATGTAGGTGTCCCATGTGGCCGTAGCCGTGTACCAAAAGCGATACCCTCTAATCAACAATCAATGTGGCTCGTTGGAATTTGCAAGAGCATACCCGATCCACCATGTGATTAAGTAACTTAATCGATTCTTTCCTAAGGTCTATACTTAGGTTATGGAGAACACATTTCCGTTTAATTGCTTATAGGTCTTACACAATTCCTAGAAGTCGTCTAGGTTATATTCATGTTCGAGTCCATACTCTAGAGATCGGTAATACCGAATCTCGTTCCCAAGTCTTTTACTTAGGTTAATTAGGAATATTATGGTATCTATTGCACTTTAATAAGTAGTGATAATTCCTAATCTAACTCGTATCTTAAGTTGAGTACCAGTCTGTATTTCTAGTCCGAAAGATGTCGCGCACAATTAATAACGCGTGAATGTCAAGCAATTAAACAGGTAATCACATGCATATAACAAGCAAATCGCTCTTAACAATTAAAACACATAAACACGGGTGAACCCAAGGAAACCCTCAGGATGTTCAGACCACACAATAACATACCGTTCACCGTCGTAATTGCTAGCGTGAAGTATCACGCTCGCCCTCTACCCTCGTAGCTCTTGTCTCGTAACTTTGGAACATGCCGCTAAGTATTAACTCAATTGATTTGGTAATCCAAATAGTGCTAATCCCCCCGTAATTAACCCCTTAGTCGGTTTATCGTTGTTACTCGGGTTTTCGAAAGCATTCAGGATTAGTTTAACCGTGCTTTAATTATGTTACGAGTAGTGTGTAGTATTAGTTTGCTACTTAGGATTTTTGATCCACATAATGTCCCATTTGATCATAGGTTATTCCTCTTGTATATATATATAACAATATAGTTTGTTACTATATTTTATAATTCACCTTATAGTATTACTAAACTTTAACCTTTCATTTAGGTTATGAGTTGGTCAACTTGACCCTCTTTGGTTAATTAAGTTGACTTGGTCAATTTAGGTTGACTTATAACATGACATTAGTCATTAAGCCTAGTGTTGTATAATTAAATCTTTCACTTTGTATTGTACTTTACCTCTCTTTATATGATTACCACATCATATTATATAATTCTTCACACTCCATGTATTCATATAAGTCTATATGAATTATAAAATTCTATATATAAATGATATTCCTTATCATTTCATGTGAAACACTTAATTCTTTTAATTGTGCTATTCTTCACAATTAAACATTAAGACTATACTCTTAATGTTATATAATACATTATATTAAACTCCAAACTTTATTTAGTTTCCCACCTAATCTTATAATTTCTACTTCCCAAAATATTCACATTATTTTATGTGGATTATATATTCCTTATCTTATGTTCATTTTCACCTTAATGAATATTAATACTTTATAATTAATGTGACACTTATATCATTTCTAACCATACACTTAAATTCATCCCCACTTTAATATTCTCGCAACTACCCCCTAGTTTCCATAATTTACAAATCTTGCAGTCTAAATTTTATAATGTTTCAATTATACTCCTTATATCATATGTTATAATATTTATACTCTTATTTAATTTTAATTTATGGTTTTCAACTATATATTATAAAAAACGAACAGACCCACTACTGTTAATTTTATTTCCTTAATCTCTAACTTTTCTTTATTTACAATTTGACCCACATTATTTTACAAACCTTACAATATCATCCTTAACTTTATATTATACAATCTTATCAATTTACCTCCCAATTCAACCCCAAAAATTCCAAATATTTCCTAACAGCCTCTAGTATGTTTTTAACTCCTTTTACCCTAAATTTTTGGAAATAACATTTTGGCCACATTAGTTTTATAAATCTTACATTTAACTCCTATACTTTATTAAATTCACAATTTAATTCTTTCTCTCATCTAATTTGGTCAACACTCCTAATATGGTCAAGGTTGACCACCTAACACTGCCTTGACCCATATTTTTTCATAATTACATATTTGACCCCAAATTTTCCTAGAGTTTTCATTTAAGTCCTTAGCATTGCAAAAACGTATAATTTTCATCCAAACTCCAAATAAGGCCTAACTTTCAGCCATATATCATTTTAACACTCTAAATTTAATTTATTTACACTTAACCACCATACTTTACCCCCTTGTCCACTAGAACATTCCTTAAGCTTATAATTACTTTTAAAACCTATTTTTAAACTCAAAATTAATTCAATTACCACTAAATTCATAGATATTTAATCCTTAATATTTTTAGGTGATTTAAACTCATTAAATCACTCCTCAATACCAGATTTCCTCACCTTACATTATACTAACCAAATACTTAACTTTTAAAGCATAAAAAGCATTAAATAACATAGTAAAGTGGCCTAAATACATGGCCTTATTAAAAACTTCACACATAACATTAAATGACATAAAATGATCCCCAAGACAGTATGTGTCACGGATTTTTAAGGTTGTACCCAGAAACTTTTTATAATTGCATTTTTACCCCTTTTTCTTAATATTATGACATTTTAAGTCATCATACCCCTAGGTAACTTAGCCAAATGTGTTATCATAATTTTTAAGTGCATTTTTAGGTTAAAATAACCCAAGATACCCACCATGTTCTCGGCTGTAATTGTTTGTACAAGATAAATTTATCTTAAAGCTTAAAAAGGTGTTTTAAGCAAACTTACAATCTTTGATGCACCAAACACCACTTCTCCACAAGTCCTCCACGTTTCTAAGGTTAATAATAGATTTTAAATCAGTTTATGTACAAATAAAAGGCATAGAACGTGTTTAAGGAGTTTTAAAGCTTGATTTAATTACTTATCCTCCAAAGGTTAGTTTTTCGAGATGATCCCCACCTCCTTGGTCATGGTCACTCCTATGGTTCCCAGGGACCATTCGGTCCAGATTTTAACAAGAATAAAATATTGAGTTAGGTTCTTTTAATGAGCTTAACAAGATAAGGGACTTTACGGCATTAAAATGAGCTTAAGGAGATTAGATTTTACCTTTGGGTTCTATGAGTGATTTCATCCTCAAAATCTCGGCTATTAAGATAAAAATAAGAGAATATTTTTCTCTCTTGAAGATCTAGGAGGAAAAGGTGATTTAAGAACAAAAAGAGCTTATTTCAAGACTTTACCTTAGGTTGTTTCCTCTTGATTTTTGGCCCTTCTTGGAGGTGGATGAAGATAAAAGTTTGAGCATGAAATGAGTGAAGAAAAATGGGTTAGTAGGGCTGGGATTTTCGGACCCATAATGTTAGAAAATGACTTGAAGTCTTGAGGCACATTTTTACCTTTGTTTGTTGTTGAACTTTGTTGCTCACCCCCTTGTGTTTGCTGTCAGTTTTCAGCCCTTACGTAGCATATTTTCATCCTTGAAAAGTGAGGGAGAATAGTACTTAGTTTCTTGATGAAGAAAGAAATAGATTTGAGGCAAAACAAGTAATAACACATGTGTTCTTCCATGGAGTAACAAATGAAGAAGATTGAGAAGGAGATAGCCTTACCAATTCGGCTGGAAGTAAGGGGAGGAGGTTGGTCTCTTGACAGTATAAGGCAAAGAGAAATGAGTGTAAGAAAGAGAGTATAAGGTAAGTGTGCGCGGAGTTCCCTAGGTAAGTTGACTTGTTTTTATGAAGCTTCCTTCCAAAAAGCAAAAGTGTTTTTGAAGCTCCTCTTTCCTCGCTTGAAATCGGAAATGGGTATGTGGGGGGAGTAATTTGATTTGTTTAAGTGTAGAGAGTAATGAGTGGTAAAAGCATGTCTATGGTGATGTAGGCTTTCTTTTTGCTTTATGCTTTTTGGTCCCTTATTTTCTATGGTGATGTAGGCTTTGTTTTTGCTTTATTCTTTTTGGTCCCTTATTTTCTTTTGACATTGGCCCAACATGAGGGAAATGTGGGGGTTTTTTTTTGTAATTTTTGAAACTTATAATATTAAGGTGTTACATGTTGTGTCTTTGGACTTATTTGATGTGTTAGGTTGCAACATGTGTTGTTATCTTGTCTTAAGGTGTATTCCTTGTGTTTGTAAGTGTTTGGTATACTTTATTAATCATTGTAACTATATAAGTATACCACATGATTTTATCACATGATTTGTGATTTTATTTCGTGTATTGATGTGTTACATGTTACATTAGTCTTAGGAGTTTTTTTCTCCTTATTAATGTCCCCTCTTTCGTCCATCATTTCATGTGGGATTTATTTCCCATTTGGACTATACATACTTGTTTATATAAGTATGTTTAGAGGTGATGAACTCCTTAATGAATTAAGGTTCATTATTCTTAGTCATCCCTTGATTAAATCATTTCACTTAATTAATCATGATTAATTAATGTAATTAAGGTTTAGAGTATTTCAATAACAAATAGTGTACACAAAAATAGTACTTTCAGTATAATTGTATATTGTAAATATTTTTTTTATTCATTGTACATGTTTTCATTGTTGGTTGTGCGGTAAATGTAGTTATCTTTGACTACATATACATGTAGCCAAGAATTTGCTTTTATTTTAAACGGTTGATGTTAAAAGATATTCTAATTACTTATTTTAAGTAATTTAGTTACAATGTGGATCTATATCTTTTTTCTAACTAGATGAGCTCCATCTCCATTTAAAAGAAATCGATGATTTACTTGTCTTTTTAAATTAGATCATGGGAATATATAATCTTATATAATATTAATTTCTCTTTAAGTAAAAGAGTAGATATTTAAGTAAAATGATAGATGTTTCAAAATGTAGGTGTAGATTTGTTTGGTAATAGTGCGGTTTTTAAATTTAGACAATACAATTTATAAAATGAAAGAGTGGATTTATTTTTGTTTGATTGTAATCTTGTATTAAGTAATAAATAAATTCAGCTCTTTTAAAGTATTTATTTTTAAGCTGAAAACGAGGGATCTTTTTTGTTTTCAAATCATCATTCCATTTCAATTCCACTAAAACAAAATTTACCTCAAATTGTGGGAATATTGATCGTGGGGATGTTTTATTTTTCTTTATTTCCAAAATTACAAATTAAATTTGACCTCTATCACCATCCATTTCAATTTCATTAAAAAAAAATTACGTCGTGGGAATATTGTTGGTGGGGGAATTTTTTTTCTTTATTTCAAAAGTTATAAATTAATTTTGACATCTATACCCCTATAATAAACATTAGAATTTAGATCATCCATTTATTTTTTAAAGATTCGATGGTCATGATTTAGTTGAGCACCATGCTCAAAAATACTTTTGGGCCCCTCCCCCTTCATGTATAAGATATTTAGCTATGCATCCCGCTTAGGTCCCAGCATTTTCCTACCATAACACAATAATACATATAAACCAGTCAAAATAAAAACAGTCATATATATAACAATATCAATAGAGCTATTAAGAGCCCATTATATGGAAAAATCAATTTTCTTTTGAGCTTTATATACTAGATGTAAACTCTAGATATAAGTGCTAATTGCCAAAATCCTCCTTCTCCCTTTCAAAAGGAGCATTGCCTTGCATCTTCGCCTTCTCCCTTTCTATAGTTGTCTTGTGTAGGATTTTGAACCGCCATCAGGAATATCATGCAATGAGTGGAGCCTTGTGGTTTCTTGCCTGATGATCAACTACCGTTTTGCCTTCCGTTTCTTCCCTACAAATTTCTGCTCCTCTTTCTCGTAAAACTCAACGCAATCGTGAGCTTTGTCTCATTCTCTTCCATCTTCCATCTTCCATCTTTTTTTCTAGAAAACAATTCACATGATTCCTTCAAATCCCCCCTAGTGAATATTATGTATGTATAATTGACGACTACCCCTCCTTCTCCATTGCATATCCTTATCTCGAACTCTTTCTTCTCGTTTTGCTCTTCCTCCCACCTTGCTCCCGTCTCCGGATACAATCTCTTTTCTCTATAGCAATCAATGATCGAGTCGGCTTCTTCCTTGTCTATGAAAGATTTCTTATAGGCAAACTCTTTGCTCACGATGATCTTAGCCCCTCTACACTCTCTTCCACTCTCACGGATCTTGGGAGTGTTTTTAAGGATTTTGATTCTACAAAGTAGCCCCACTTTGTTTTGTAATAGAGTTTGAAGAAATCCAAGCCATGCATGTGGTCCTTGTGTGTGTGTGTGTGGGGGGGGGGGGGGGGGGTTCATGGCTTATCAACAACACTCTCTTCGCGGTCCAACACTTAAATCCAGGTGTGGGTATCGCCAACTAGGAGTTCAGGTGGATTCCATGTTGGGTCCGAATCTACGATGTCCCTAAGAACTTCTAACATTGTGTTTGTTGAGCATGTGGCGGCTAAGCTGGGACGATTCACTGGTGTTATAGAAGACCCAACTTCCTCGAGGTTTATACGTTCGAATCAATCTCTTGATCCTTAGTTGCATGCCACTCTCTCTCGATGGCCAGTATTTTTTCTTCACAATCACTTATGACAATATGCCGAAAGTCTCCTCCAAGTGTTGGATTTTCCTACATAACACCAAATGCTGCCCTAATCAACTTCCGATGATGAGGAGGAGGAGGTTCCATACATGGTGTAGCTGTCGACGGAAGTTTTCTT